>JASDDO010000022.1:55832913-56432913 GCA_030015575.1 Agapanthus africanus | reverse complement strand
GTCAGGATTGACATTAGCCGTGTTCCACAGGACCAGGATTTTCTCTGGATGCTTCCCAGGGGGTCAGGATTGACATTAGCCGTGTTCCACAGGACCAGGATTTGCTCTGGACGCTTCCCACGGGGTTAGGATTGACATTAGCCATGTTCTACAGGACCAGGATTTGCTCTGGACGCTTCCCACGGGGTCAGGATTGACATTAGCCGTGTTCCACAGGACCAGGATCCGCTCTGGACGCTTCCTACGTGGTCTGGATTGACATTAGTCGTGTTCCACGAAACCAAGATTTGCTCTGGGCGTTTCCCACGGGATCAGGATTGACATTAGCCGTGTTCCACTAGACCAGGATCCGCTCTGGACGCTTCTCACGGGGTCAGGATTGACATTAGCCGTGTTCCACGAAACCAGGATTTGCTCTGGGCATTTCCCACGGGGTCAGGATTGACATAAGTCGTGTTCCACGGGACCAGGAGGGGTTGACTCTCGGTTGTCTGTGCATCGTCGAGTCATGGAACTGGGAACTTTGCCGCGGCTCCGATTTGCTGATGTTGCGTCTGTTGTAATGAGACGAATGTTGAGATGATCTCCAGGCTGTCTGTGAACCATCGAGATTTGACTTTTTTTTCTGATGGAGCCTGGGGGAAGGTGTGGTTCCCTCTTTGTTTGTACCCCTGGATTGTATACAGGGATCGATGTGATCTCACCTGTAGGGAAAAAGGTTTCATTTTATATATTTTTCTTTCCGCGATGCTCTATCATTTCAGCTTTTATATCGCGAAAGTCGCGACTGCCCAATCATTTCGGCTATTTTTCGCGGTGCCCAATCATTTCGGCTATTTGTTTTATTTACTTGCTGTTTTTTATTGCGAGTTGCCCAACCATTTCGGCTATATTGTATGTATATATTTTTACTTGCTGATTTTGTTGCAAGTTGCCCCATCATTTCGGCTATTTCGTATGCATTTGTGGCTCGTTGGCTTTTCGCTGCGAGTCTGGGATTGGACACCGATTTCGGCATCAGTATCGCTACAACTGGGATATTGCCAGGAGTGAATCATCATGTGCTTCTGTCGATGCCGAACAAAGGTGGCTTAGCAAACAGGGTTAAGATTCTGTCGACTAAGGCTTTTGACTTCATGAGCCGTAAGGGTCTCATAAAGGCATTTCTCCCTACGAGTCGTGAGGATCTCGCAGGTGCGTTTTCTCCTTAAGAATTGTGAGGATTCCTAAGCGTATGTTCTTTTATAAGTCATAAGGATCCTACAAGAGTGTTTTCTCCTTATAAGTCGAGAGGACTTACAAGGGTCGTTCACCGTGTAAACATATCCCTGGTCGCGGGTGGGACTTTGTTAGGGAAATGTTTATTCGCGCCCGTGGATTGTGTAAAAGGGTCGATATCGAAACGCTTGTAGGGCAAAATCAGGGTGTATGATTACTTAAGAACAGGTTCAGATCCCTGTAGCTTAAGGCTTTCGAATCCTATGAGCCGTGAGGGTCTCAAAGGGGAATTCTCTTTACGAGTCGTGAGGATCTCGTAAGTGTAATTTCTCCTTAGGCATCGTAGAGATCCCTAAGTGTGTTGCTCCTTTGTGAGTCGTAAGGATCTCACGCAGGTGGTTTCTCCTCACAAGGTCGAGAGGGCCTTGCAAGTGTATTTTAACGAGATTGCGCCTTTTCGGGTTTTCATAAAACTCGCCGGTAGCCCTGTTGTTTTTACTCATGGAACCCTTTCGGGTTTTCATCCATGCCCATTTTGCTTATGGACATACTGTTTTTTTTTGTGTCAGCCTTGGGATGCTGCGGTCCGTAGTAGTTTATCGATGTCTCGGTCAACAACCAGTTTTAAGACATAGTGGTCCTTTGTTAGTTTAAAGACGTTTCGGTCCGTAGCCGGTTATTACTTATAGAATTTGGGCTTAAGAAGATAGCGAGCGGACATAGGCGTCGTCATCTATCGTTAACTTAGGCCGTGACTCATCAGGCGTAGTATTTTTTCAGGAATCAACCTTTTATAGGCCTGAAAGGTCTTTCGCCATGCATGTCCATGAGTAGATAGGCTCCACCTTGGTAGACCTTGTCTATGATATACGGGCCTTCATAGTTCGGCTCGAATTTTCCCCGCTTGGTACGATTGGGGATCATGGGTCTCTTGACCACTAGCATGAGTTCGCCTTGGCAGAATGTTCTCGGCCTAGTCAATCTCTCATATGAGTGCGTCATCTTTGCTTCATAAGCCTCCAGATTTTGTTGCGCCATGAGCCGGGTTTCATCAAGGGCTTCGAGCTCCTCAAGCCGAAGGTGAGCATTTTCTTCGTCTGTTAGCTCGTAGTGAACGTCCACTCGTAGAGAGGGTAACTCTATCTCGAGGGGGAGTACCGCTTCTGTGCCGAATACCAATGCATACGGCGTTGTATTCGTGGCTGTTTTGAACGTAGTTCGATACGCCCAAAGAACTTCATGCATTCTCTCATGCCAGTCCTTCTTATTTCGAGACGCCGTCTTTTTCACGATCTTCGTTAAAGTCTTGTTGAAAGCCTCAGCTAGACCGTTAGCTCGGGGATTATAGACCGAAGAGTATCTCCAGTCTATGTTATGCTGTTGTGCGAAGCGGCTGATTTTTTGGCTTCTATAGGCTGGCCTGTTATCGGAGATAATTCGTCACGGAGTGCCGAACCGGTAAATGACATGTGTCTTAAAGAAATGTAGGATATTATCCGTCTTCACTTCTCTTAGTGGTACTACTTCTGCCCACTTGGAGAAGTAATCGGTTGTTGCCAGTATGAACCGATGTCCTCTAGACGATACTGGTTCGATGGGGCCGATTATGTCATTTCCCCACATTTCGAATGGCCAGCTAGCCACCGTTGGATGTAGCGGATTTGGATGCTGGTGGATAAAGTCCCCGTGAATCTGGCACGAGCGGCACTGCTTCGCGTATTCAAGGCAGTCCTGGATCATCGTGGGCCAATAGTAGCCCATCCTTTTGATCTTCAGTTTCATCTTCGGCCTGGCTTGGTGAGAACCGCAGAGCCCTTCGTGAGTTTCTTGGATGACTCTCCTTGCCTCTTCAGGTCCCAGGCATCTTAGCCACAAAGAATCAAATGATCTCTTATACAGAGTATCATTGACAAAGGCGAAGGATAGAGCTTGTTTCAAGAGCTGATGTCTTGACGACGCATCTTCAGGTGTTCGACGGGATTTGAAGTAGTCTATAAAGACTTCTCTCCAATCCATAACCTTTTCCTGGTCTTTATTTATAGGACCGTTTGCTCGGTAGCTCCCTTTTCTTCGGACGACTCCGGAGATATTTTGCCGGTGCAAGAACCCGACGGCTTTGCACAACGATCCTCACATCATCGAGATTCTCGTCGGCCAGTTCTTTAGCGAGTTTGGCCAATGCGTCCGCTTTTCTATTTTCCGCACGCGGTATGCTTTCCAGGGTGTAGGAAGGAATTTGAGTCAGCAGTTGCTGCACTCTCTCGCTGTACTTTACCAACTCAGGCTTGCACGTTTGATAGTCGTCGTTTACCTGACTAACGATCAGTTGGGACTCTCCGTATATGAGGAGGTTCTTGATTCCCATGTTAACAGCAATCCCAAGACCTGCTATCAAAGCTTCATATTCGGCTTCATTATTCGTCCTCGGCTCTGTTAAGGAGAAGGCAAAGCGCATTATCCCTCCTTGTGGAGTCATGAAGATGAGCCCCACCCCGGATTTGATTATGGGGGCGTTTTGTTTGCGCTTCTTCATGGAAGATGATCCATCGAAGTAGAGTTCCCATCGGGTGTCACTCTCTCTTCTCTCACCATCGATCGTGTCAAACGCTTGCTCGTCGGGCAATTCGCAGTTCAAAGGAGAATCGGCGGGTATCAGATGTTCAGCGAGGAAGTCGGCGATGGCCTGGCCTTTCACTGCCTTGAGGGGTCTGTATGTCACCGAGAATTCCATTAAGAGCAGGGCCCATTTAGCGAGCCATCCCGGTAATATAGCCTTTGACATCAAATATTTGAGAGGATCCACCATCGATATGAGACGAACCTCATGTGCCAACGCGTAGTGTCTGAGCTTCGTTATCGCGAAGATCAATGCCAGGCAATGTTTTTCGATGGGGGAGTAGTTGTTTTCTGCCCCCAGGAGAACTCGACTCAAATAGTAGAGGGCTCTCTCTTTCCCTTGGTCGTTCTCCTATGCCCATAGCGCGCCTAAAGAACCTTCGAGGGCAGTTGTATACAGAATGAGGGGTTTTCCCTTGACTGGAGCAGTTAGCACCGGAGGATTCTGTAGGTATTGCCTGATTTCGTCCAGTGTGCCTTGGCATTTGCGATCCCAGACAAACGGGGTTCCCTTCTTCATCAAGTGGCAGTAGGGGCGGCATTTTCCGGAGAGGTTAGCTATGAACCGTCTGATATACACGAGCTTTCCTTGGAGAGACCGCAGTTGCTTGAGAGTCCTTGGCGGAGGCATTTCCATGATCGCCTTGATCTTCGATGGGTCTATCTCGATGCCTCGGTGTCGGACAACGAATCCTAGAAACTTGCCTGAGGAAATTCCGAATGCGCATTTGAGAGGGTTCATCTTCAAGTTGTATTTCCGAAGGCGCTGAAACACGATCTTCAGATGCTCTAAATGTTCCTCGTATGATTTGCTTTTAACTACGAGGTCGTCGATATAGCATTCGACGATTTCATCTATGAGGTCATCGAAGATCTTCTTCATGGCCCTCTGATAGGTGGCACCGGCGTTCTTTAGACCGAAAGACATCACTTTGTAGCAGAATATGCCCAAAAGGGTCCGGAAAGCGGTATGCTTCTGGTCCTCAGGATGCATCTTTATCTGGTTGTATCCTGATGATCCGTCCATGAAGGAGAAGACTTCGTGAGTGGACGTGTTATCTATCATCAGCTCGGTGACCGGTACTGGAAAGTCCTCCTTCGGGAAAGCTTTGTTGAGATCCCGGAAGTCTACGCATATGCGCACCGTCCCATTTTTCTTCATCACCGGGACGATGTTAGCGATCCAGTCAGGATATTGAACCTCTTGGATGAAGCCGAAATCGATTAGCTTCTTGACCTCGGCGTTGATGCTCATCTCAAGCTCGAGCCCCATTCTTCTCGGTGCTTGTTTGATTGGCTTAACGTCTGGAGAAATCGCCAATTAGTGGAAAACAATCTCTGGATCGAGTCCCGGCATCTCTGAATAGTTCCATGCGAAACAATCTTTATACTGCATGAGCACGTCTTTAAGCGTAGCCTCCTTTTCTTTAGACAACAGTTTACTGACGAACGTCGGCCGTGGTTCGTTTACCATTCCCAAGTCGATTTTTCTGAGGTCATCTGCAGTAGTATGTATCCCATCTTCCAGCTCTTTTGGCGCCGGTGGAAATTCTGAGATCAACTTATCTTTATTATTTTCGAAGCACCAAGAAAGGTCATCCATATTCTCGGGTTCTTCTTCTGACAACGTTATCACGTGACAGGTACGAGATCGTTTCCAAGACCGATGTTGATCTGGTTCTGCTCTCGCCATACATGTCGCTTTCGGTTCATGCTTCTGTGGTGGGGTTATCTTCCAACTGCTAGATAGAGCGAACCTGCCTTGTTGATATTGGTCTTCGACCCAGTTCTTGAAGGTGAAGCAGTCTTCGAAATGATGTCCTATTGCTCGGTGATAGGAGAAATAGTCTGGGTGAGAGACCTTGTCTGCTTTCTCGGGGTGGTTGGACTCCGGGAGTGTCATCATCTGATGTTTTACGACAAGATTAAATATCTTCTTTGTCTTATCTTGGGGAAAAGAATATTCTCGACCCATCTTTTTTATAAGAGACGGATCCCGGCTGCTCGATTCTTGATCGCGTGTTTTCTTAGACCCGCTTTGCTGCTGTCGAACGTTTTTCCGTTCTTTGGTTTATTTTTGCCTCTACGCTGGGTCTTTTGTATGAAGGGTTAGCGACGAGGAGCATTATCATTCTCCGCGGCCTGTTGAAGGAGGCGCTGCATCCTGGCTTTCTCATAAATGGCCATTTCGCGGCTATGGTCATCCCGGACCTTTTGACCCTCTTCCCTTATTAGCTTGTCCATCTTTTCTTCAAATGACGGACTCGGCATTTTCATGGCGGGACCTCGTTTTGGTTCAGGGTTGGCGTATTCTAACAGAGCATTTCCTTCTTCATCGAAGTCATGTACAACGTAGCAGTCATGGAATCATTCCCGTCTCTTCGATTGAACATGTCCAAACCCGATCGTCTCCATTCTCCCGTTAGGAAATTTTCGCTGAGTTCCGGGGACGTCCTAGGTCTTGTTGTAGAATTGAGCTTGTCGAGCAGTCTGTTTGAAGGGTACGCCTTGGCGCCTCAACATCCTTTTTAATCCTTTTGTGTTGTATCTGGACAGACGGATGGGTTGGAGCTTGTCAAGTGTAGAATCGGCACCATGCCAAATTTCTTTCTCCACTTTGGTTTCCGTGGATTGATAAAAGAAGATTGCCTTTTCATCTCTTCGCCTGGGAGGGACGTAGAATGTCTGCAGTTCTTGCATATTATAGGTACCAAGTGCGTCAAGCTCTTTGTAATGCTCTTGCGGAACCATGGAGATTTGCAAACTCCGATCATCGCCAGCGGAGGCTTGTATTGATGGCCGAACGGAAAATACGGCATTGACCTCATCTTCCGAGTCGCTGCCGAAGATCAATATAGGGGTGGACGGTCCCGGCTTGTTGCATTGGGGAGGCCCTGAATAAACTATTCCTTCTTCCTCCTCAGTGCCACTCCCGAAGACTGGAATAGTGGTGATATCTTTGTTCTTCGGTTTATGACATCTTTCCGTGTCTTCGAAATTTGGTAAGTATTTTGCATCTTCGTACTTTCAGACTTCATTCACGGAGAATGGGTTCAACTCCCCTGTCACAGTATACTCGAGACCATCCTTGAAATACTTCATACACTGATGTTGTGTAGAAGGGATGATCTTGTACTCGTGTAATTAAGGCCTGCCAAGTAAAGCGTTGTAGCAAGTCTTGGCATCAATGACGTGAAATTTGATGTCTGTGACGAGCAGCCCAAAGCGTAACGTCGGTATCATAGACCCGAGCATCTGTGACAACTGGGACTCAATCCCGGAGATGGTGATTTTATCAAGAGCGAGGTGCTGAACGCTCATGCAGATTTCCTTCAACACTCTTACATTGAGGAGATTGACGGAGGACCCATTGTCAATTAGGATCTTGCCTATCTTAATATCATGACAGTATCCAGGGACATAGAGGGGACGGTTATGCTCGCACGTCCCGAGGAGGAGTTCTTCATCACTGAAGGTGATATCGACCGTGTGCACTTCTTCCAGCTCGTCCTTCATCTTTTCTTCGATGAGGAAAGCTTGGAATTGCTCGGGCTCTTGCAGTGCCTTGATCAAAGAATCTCTCGCCTCTTTAGATAGCAGAAGGGCATCGAGAATGCTTAGCTGTGAGGGTATCTTCCTCAGGTGTGCCAGAACGTTGTAATCCACCTTACTTTTCTTGGGCGGGTCCTTGGCTGTCAGCTCTTCGACGGCTTGGTCATCGAGGATGATATCCTCAGGAACCTTCTTTTTTCCCTTATCATTTTTGTTCGATCCCTTGTTCATGGGTCCAAGATTCTTTTCAGGTAATGTGCGATTGCGCAGCTGAATGTTCTCACAGCTCTTCGGTTCTTCCTCTTTTCCTAAGGTGGATTCTTTGAAGAGAAGGCCGAGAGTCATTTCTTCGTCAGAGTCGCTCCCGAAGGTGAGAACTTGCGATCCCCTGCTATCAACCATGTGACAGTTGCCAGCTGTTCTTTTATGCTCATCAGTCGTGCTCCTCTATTCCCGACGAGCCTTGCGCTTCATTCGCTGAACGTGTTGTCGGTGGGCAACATATCCTTGCCACCAGTTTTTAAAGGCCATGCATTCTTCAGTAGGGTGTGCAATTCTCTGATTGTATAAGCAAAAGTTAGGATGTGTATCTGCTTCATCAAGATGTATATCGCCAGGATAATTTCCTCTAAACGAGGGCAATTTCATTCCCATTGACAGGGCTCTGGCGAACCTTTTCCTTGTCTTGAACCTGTTTTTATTTGCGGCGAATGTACTTTGATCTGGTGGGAGCGTTTCAACCCTTTCGTCCAGTCGCGGGCGTTTGGCTTTTTCAAATATGGCCATCTCGCGCTCCCGGTCAGCTTTGCTTTTCAAAAGAGCTTCGTTTAGGAATGCATCAATCATTTCTTCTGATGGTCCTAGAAGTTCAGGCTCAGGATCTGCCCCCGATTTCTCTGCATCCAGAGCTTCTCCATCGTTTATTAACGAGTGAGAGATCACATAGCAGCTTTCCACATAATCCTCAGGTTCATCCGACGAGTCTTCTCCATTGTCGTCATCTCCGTCCTCAAGGACGTGGCTGAGAAATTCTTGGAGTGTGACTGGGGTCCGAGCCTTCTGATTATATTCTTCCAGTGCGTCAATATGTTTTTGCAGGTCCGTGCGCTTGTCACCATGCTTCACGGGCTTTTTGGTCTTCTTCTTCTTCTTCGAAGACTTTGACGTCTGGGTGTGGGCGCTTTGACTATCACCACCAATTTTTGGAGTTGGGCGCGGCTTCAGCATTCCCTCGATGATCTCGGGTGCTAGCTGATTTTTCCATCTGATCGCCAGGCATGTTTGGAGATCCTTCAGCATTCTTTTTGTTTTGGCTGAAAGAGCGACCTCCCATGGAGCTTCTTCGACAAAAGAGCACGAAGCCCCCGGTGTGTCTCCCCTTTTAAGAGCGTGCGGCTGAGGCGGGCTTACTTTCCAATTCTCGGACAGGGCGAATTTGCCCTGTTGGTATTGATCTTCAATTCAGTCTTTAAAGACGAAGCAATCTTCAATTGGATGGCCTATCGCTTGGTGATAGGGGAAATAATTAGGATTATTAGCCTCACCGGGTTGCAATGGGTGTTTCGGATTCGGCAGATTGATGAGCCTGTTGCGCACCGATAGTTCAAACAGTCTCCTCGTTTTGTCCTGGGAAAACGAATAATGGCGCTTTACTTTCTCATTAAAGAATCACCGTCTCTCGTCCAGGCGATCAGTTAGTTTTGGGCCACTGGGCTGCTGTTAAGAATTTGCGATGAAGGTCGCTTTCCCTTTTTCATTTCGTGCCTCCGGCTTCGAAGAGGAAAGCCTGTAGCCCATCTGGTCCATTTGGGCCAACTTGTCAATCAAAGCCTGGAAAGTGGTCGGCTTGAAAAACATCATGAATTGTGAAATGGTCGCCTGAGGGTCAAGGGTCCCCACGAACATGCCTACCGCAGGCGCTTCTTCGATGCGCTGCTCGCACTTCGACCATAGATTCCGCCACCGTATTGCGTATTGAACCCACATTTCTCCAGGCTTCACCCTGGCATTGATCAATGCCGTGATTGGGGTGCGTTCACTAGCACTTGCGAAATGCTGGGTGAATAGCAACTCCATCTCTGCAAATCTCTTGACAAAGTCATTTGGGAGTTCAGAATACCACTCGAACGCCATCTCCGACAAGCTGCCAACAAACTGGCGGAGCAGAAGTTTATCATCACCTCCAGTGTTGCCGCACAAGGCTCTAAATTGAGCGACGTGCTGATGTGGATTTCCCGTCTCCTTATATACGTGAAATTTGGGGATCGTGTATCCCGGCGGGTACTTTATTTGGTCGTACCAACCCGGATAGGGTCGTCCAGTTTTAACAATTTGCCCAGCCGCTTCATTCACCTGATGAACTCGTATTTGCTGAGCGATGTAATCATCTACGGCAGCTTTGGAGATTGTCTCCTCCTTGGTTGTTGACAGAGCTGGCAGAGGATTTGATGTCTCTCCTCTATCATCTTCAATTATTACTGGAGGATCTTCGGCTGGAGGATCCTGCTGGATCATTATGCCCGCCATATCTTGGAATAGAAGGGACATTTGTTTTATATTGGCCGATTGTTCCGCGGCCTCTTTGTCCTTCTTCTTAAGCATTCTCCGAAGGAATTCAGCATCAGTTTCCTGCTCACGGCTCTGCTCTGAAGATGTCTCCGGGCTTGCTTTCGGTCGCATAAGCGCGGCCATAGCTGTTAGCATTTCTTGGAGCTTTTGTTGTTATTGCTCCTGAGCCTTAGTCACTGATCGCGTAAGCGGTCGATGACCTGTGGAGATACGGTTGTCCTCTTTTCCGGATTCCATATAGACGGTATGCACCACCATGCCCCCAGCCTCAGGGCATTTGGGTTCAATGGTCTTGCGATTCGTCGCAGACGCAGGGATTTTCTCCGGCCTTCTCCTCTTGTGGGCGGTCGAGGTTGAGGGGGTTGTTGTAGTGGGCACCCAAGTAGCTGTCACCTTCTGTGGCTTGACAGGGTGGTTCTCTTCTCGCTGAATTTTCACCTTTTTCTGTCGGCGAGAGTAATCTTGATCAATCACCGAGTCCTGGACCTATCGCCAAACTTTATAAAATTTTAGAGGATAGCCGCTGAGGGGGCTGCTCTAGCATCACCTTAGTAGCGTTCTCCATGGGTGGAGAAGATCTCTTAAGCACGGCAGTCGGAGAGTTTTTGCGCACCCTCCTTAGCGGTTCAAAGATGTTCCCAGTTGGAACAGCAGCATCAACTTCCGCCGTTGGAGCCGGTGGAGTCAGTCCGGAAGGGGAATTGCCCCTAGCCTTCCTCACTCGGCGCCAGTGGCGACGTCGAGCGTGTCTTGCAGTTGGAATTATCTCAGCTACGGGGGTGGTTTCCTCATGCCCTCTGTTTTGATCAGAAGTTGTCGTTGTCAACCTGTTGAAGACTGATGTCCGCTGAGTGAGGATGGCCAACCTATCGAAAGCAGACTTCCGAGCAGGTGAAGCAGCCTTGACGATTTCACCTGAAACGGGAGTTGAAACTGTCAGTCTTGTGAAGACTGACCCTTTGGTAGGAGAAGCTGCTTTGACGACTTCGAGGGCAGGAATGGCTATCCCTTTTAGGATAACCCTTTCTGGTATCGCAGGCTTCTTCACGGGCCCACATGAGCTTTGGCCCAATCTGTCAAAGACTGAGGCGTTGGATTTGGGCGACCCGTTGAAAGGGGCCGCGGTAGTGGTAAGTCGATCAAAGACCGACTTCTTTGGGGCTTCTTGCGACAGCAGCGGAGCATTGAAACTCATCGGTGGGATCATGGTCCTAAAGAATAGCCCAGTGGTGGCCTGCGGTACTTGCTCCACTGGCATTTTGAACAGGGAGGCCGCTTGGGGCCCGTAGGTTACACCTCCAGATAAGGTGGAACGGGAGTTGCAGTTGCAGCTGGAGCAGTTAGAAGCCATTGATATTCTTTTTTATGCACGAGAGTAAAATCAAATCTTAGTACCTCGAACCCAAAGGCAACCATATTAAAACGAGATTCGTTCGCGAACATGACAAACGAAGTGTGGAGTGGAAAGAGGAAAAGGTCCCACCGGGCGTGCCAAAATCTGTTCTCTGCCGAAAGACGCGACCGGGACGTTGGGACGTCCGTGCCTGAATTTCGAGAGCAGATGCTAATTGGTGCTATCCGTCCACCTCTCCGAAGATGCCAAGTTGATTAATGGCACCGTGTATTGAAGGTTTAAACGGATGCGGCCGATGTAGCAGACTTCGTCAGATTCCCCCTCGTTGAGGGGTTTTTTATTGTGGGGACGCTCTTCCCTGCAGGCGCAAGCCCCTGCAGTTAATTATGCTACCGCATCGCGGTAACCACTTTCTCCTTCTCCAGATAGTCACCTCGTGTCGTGGGTGTTTGTTTTGTTTTTGGTTGGCCGTGGATTGTATACGGAGACTAATTTATGTTGTCGCCTGTAGGGCGTGGATTAGTCCAAATCCGTATCTTCTTAGATTTGGGTTTGGGGTTGGGTTTAAGGATGCGTTAGTCTCATTTGAGACTAAGATCAACTTAAACGTTTGTTAAGGATACGTTAGTCTAATTTTAGACTAAAATCAACTTAACGGGATCGTTTAGATCCAACAAGAGAGCATTTGGGCTCTATTGTTTAGTTTAGGGACATTACGGTCGATTACCAGTTTAAGGACATGGTGGTCCAGTTTAAAGACATCATAGTCTGTAAAGGTTAAGGACATCATAGTTCATGGGCTTAAGGACCCCACAGTCCGAGGTTAAGGACATCATAGTCCATGGGTTTAAGGACCCCACAGTCCAAGGTTAAAGACGTCATAGTCTATAAAGTTTAAGGACATCATAGTCCATGAGATTAAGGACCCCACAGTCCATGGAATGTTTGGTTGTCGGGACCCGTCACCTCTCTGAAGACGTTGAAGGATTACGACGACAAATATCAGAGGAGTAAAGAGATGTACCCTTGAACCAATTTTGGTTGAAAGATCTGTAGTCCAATTTAGGGCTAAGATCTGTTAAAAGATTTATGAGCATATGGCTCAATTAATCTGAATGAGGGGTTTATAGCCAATTTGGGCTCGGCCCACTCAGTTAAAATGTTTAAACATTTGACAATGCTGAGCATTGATTCAAGTTCTGACAATATTTTTGTCTTTTATTGAATACTGAGCATTCATCATAACTCTGGGGCTTATTAAAGAACAATTTATGCTTTATCAGCGCACACATGAGGGGCACGTGGTGCGCTTGGCGCTTTGCGCCAGTCAAAGAGTGCAGAGCTCTAGTTTATGAGCGCATTGCGCTTCTGCTGGGTGGCGCACACGTGAGGAGCATGTGGTACGCTTGGCGCTTTGCGCCAGTCCATGAGCGCATTGCGCTAATTTGTGAGCACAAAGCACTATTTGTTCAGTGGCGCACACGTGAGGAGCACGTGGTGCACTTGGCGCTGAGCGCCAGTCCATGAGCGCAAAGCTCTAGTTCAAGAGCGCAAAGCGCTAACTGTTAAGTGGGGCACACGTGAGGGACACGTGGTGCGCTTGGCGCTGAGCGCCAGTCCAAGAGCGCAGAAGCGCATCTGATCAATTTTATAATCTGAGAAATAAATTCTCGTTTATAAGAGACTTTATCTCAATATTCTAAGAACAAAAGTTCTTACTTTGTAGGAGATGTTTTAATCTCTTATATTGATGAAAGGCTTTGCCTTTATGGATCTGTGATCCTAAGAGAATTGAATTATTCTCCCCCCTCTTATAACAAGATACTATGATCTCTTTGAGAAAGACCTTAGTCTTATAGATCTATGATCTGTGAGAAGAATTGTGTTCTTCTTCTTGTTTTAGGATGAGATCTTTTGATCTCTTTGTGTAAGATTTTGGTCTTGTAGATCTATGATCTTTAAAAAAGTGAATTCTTCTTTTTAATTATGAGATGATTTCATCTCTCGGTTCATCATTTTTTTACCTTGAAGAAAATCTTCTTTTGCTGAGAGCTTGGCTCTTCTTTCTCAGATCTCTCAAAGCTTATGGGGGGTTCTTCTATTTGTTTCTGTATATTTTTAGATTTGAAGTCTTGGGGCCTTTATATAGGGCAAGCTGATTTGTTCAATCAGTTAAGGAGATCTTTTCTCCAATTGATTTGGGGATTTTCCCATCGTTGGATCTTTGATCCAAGGGCTTCTGATTTACAGAAGGCAATCTTCTTGTTTTTAACAAGATTAGGGAATTTCCTCCAAACAGAATTTATTCTGTGTTTTTGGTGATTTTTAATCACCATTAGATCATTGATCCAACGGTGCTCTGATTTACAGAGCACAATCTTTTTGTTTGGAAAGATTTTGAGGAATCTTTCCTTAACAGAATTTAATTCTGATTAATTGATGATTCATCATCTTTATTGGATCTCTGATCTGACGGTGAGGAGCTTTTAGTTCCAGCGCTAGCGCACCCGTACTTTGCACGTGGTGCGCTGCTTAGAGGGCAGCGCACTTGGCGCTAGCGGACCCGTGCTTTGCACGTGGTGCGCTGCTTAGGGCGCGGCGCACTTGGCGCTGCTTCTGAAGCGTTGCTTCATTTCAAAATTTGAATTTTGAACATAGCTTTGCTCTGATTGGGGAAACAATCCATATGAGATAAAATATTTGGAATAAATGTTTTAGATACGATATATATATTTTACTTACACTTTTATCCACCAACTACTTTAGTTTTGTTAAATCACTTTACCTTTTGAAAGGGGATAATACTAAATCTAAATAACAGCATATGGTTTTTCCAACTTAGCCCCTTTCACTCCAAAGGACATGTTTATTTTAATTCTTCTTAGAATGTTAACTAAAGTTTAATGAGTTGCCCTAGTAGGGGAAAGTTTTACCTGAATCACCCCGTGGTTACTAGACAATCGTCCTTGAAAATGACACAAATTCTGCCGCCCATGTGCAGCGATTGTCAACACAGAGTCGTTCTTGTGGAATAGCACCTCTAATAGATTACCCTATTAATAGGGTAGTGTTTTACGTAAGTACCTCGTGGTTGATAGGCAATCGTCCCGGAAAATGACATAAATCTAGCCGTCCATGTGCAATGGTTGCCAACACGAACGTATTTTCTAAAACGTTACCTCAAACTTAAAACACTAAAATTTCATAAAATTATTATTTACGATAAAATACCCCCAATCCATCCTAAAAAGAGATAATTTCATTTAAATACCATGACCTTTACTAAAAGGCTATTTCCAATAAAAACCATAACCCTTATAACGATATTTTTCTAAAGAATATCTAAAACTTTATTAAAAGATAATTTTCAAATAAATACCATAATCTTTTATTAAAAGGATATTTTCTCAGTAAAATATTATGGGTTTCCAAAATGATAAATATTCCAAAAATCATGGTTTTCTTATAAACAATAAATATAATTAAACATTATTATTCTTTATTAACTAAGTATTCTATAAGATGATACGAAGTACCTAACAAACTTAAGAAGATAAGAAGATAAAATGAGTGGTTGTGGAAAGCCATATTAAATGAGATCAACTGTTTGATTACAAGTCTATGACATACATGACACATGATACGGTTAGGGTTAGAATGCGCGGATCTACGTATGGAATACTAATATATGAGGATCCTTATAAGCAGGGTGAACAGTCCAATGTGTGGATGACTACTAACCTGATATTCGGGCGAATACTAACCCTACTTTAAGGGTGAATGGTCCAATGTGTGGACAACTGCTAACCCGATATTCGGGCGAATACTAACCCTACTTGATGGCGAATGATCCAATATGTTGATGACATACAATGTGGAAATTCCATGCCTAGATGTATACGCATTAACTCTAATTCGTCAAGACCTTTATACTGAACCACGGGGATGGGTAGTTTGATTAGGCAAGGAGATTCGGAACTCGGATTCCCCTACTACTCGATCATGATCTCGGGAAGTGAAACGGTACATTTCACTTCCCCAGTTGTTGTTCCATGACCACAACGGAATAATCGCGAGTATCCGGATCCTTGTTTGACAAATTAAAACGTTTACAATACATATTGATACTAAACACTAAACTCACATCATGTGCTATACCTACCTGTTACCTTATCTACCTTTCTTTATGAGACACGAATTATTCCGTCTTGGATGTGGATATTTTCCCAATTTAGACTTGTTGTTTATTATGGAACTGAAGGGCGGAAATACATGTGCACTTGAGTGATATTCACGCTAAACAAAGCTCCATCGTAGTCATGGGACACCTTTCCGGGATGTTCACGCTACCGCATTGATTGCCACCCCAGGCACGAGCGCCAGCTCATACTGCTTCCAGCTAATCATGGGATACCTCAAGGATACGTGTATGTACAGCAGTCAATTCCATCAATACACGCCTTGTTTAACCTGATCTAACTCTTAGACTGAATACCCGATTGACTTGACTTGAACTTTTATCTAACATACACCTCACACAATCTACTCGTATTCGCATATACCTCTGTCAACATATCTAATTTGTATACACCTCATACCCCCATACCCATATACATCATATCTTCACATATGCATCATACATATATACATACTTGCTCATTTCTATACCTTTACTTCCTTATTAGGAAATCCTACCCGAGTATAACTCGCTGAGGGACTTTCATTTTCTTCCTCTATCTTTGGAATGTCCGTCAGATAAGAATGAGTATTATGATGAGGATCAAGGTGTGGAGCCAACTAATGAAGATTATGCAGACTTGACAACGGAAGATTAGCTAGTTTTAATTTTTGTTGTTGCCCACATGTTTAGGGCTTTTGTTTCTCCTCGATGTAATTAAACTACTTAGTTTATTTTACATTTTCTTTTGGGATGTAATAAAGTTTAGTTAATGGAAATAAATGCCTTTCGCTTTTATTATTTTTGTTTTGGTACACATCCTGCATGTTAAATATTCATACGCTTAACATAACTGTATTGAACAAACCACCTTCAATACAGTTAGGTTGCGGACCATGCTACGTCATCCTTCACCTTCTTTTAGGAAGCGGGGCATGACAGGTTTAAGTGGTAGCCCATGCAGGTCCTCTTGTGTACTAAAATGAAACCGTTAACCGACTTATTATATTTGTGAATCTCATCCATTTATACCGATTTCATTATTTTCCTATGTCCCTTATCCCTTCCTTGACATTCTGTATCCTGAACATGGCCTTCCTTTCAGGTCATGGCAAATCTTTCCGACAAGGATGAAATGTCCGATATTACTTTTGGAGCTACATTTGGAGATTTAGACGATGAAGTCATAGACTCTCAGGTGGTTATTTCCGACAGCGATTCGGAAGATGAAGAAATCGATGCTGCAACTCCGGAGCCTATAATGGCCAATGGATCCGAAGACGAAGAAGAAGATCCTATGGAAGAGGAGCATATAGAGGAGGGGCCAGAAAAAAAGGCTCATGCGGCAGAAGAGAATCTTATGGAATATGATCCTAATGGGGAGGCTCCTGCAGAAGAAGAAGACCCTATAGAGGGGGAATCAGAGAACAAGGCTCCTACCGAGGATGAGTCGAAGGATGAAGCTTCGAGTGAGGAGGAACTCGAAGCCGAAGAAACTCAGGCAGTTGCCCCCGCAAGACACGGTGGGAATGGCCGTACCTTTCTTAGTGCGAGAGCCTATCACAACTTGTTGAACTTCCATAATCGAGATTAATAAAGACTTTTCCTTTTTCTTCTGGCCGAATAAAACGATGTAGAACAGTAGGGGCAAATCCTTACTTTTCAGTTTTTATCTCCTTATTGAAGTTGAATAATAAAATCTTGGTTTTGAGCAAAAAATCTCTCTTGTGTCTCTTGTTCTTCTTCTTATTAGTTTTCCTCCTGCATTAATTGTTGTTCTTTCATGCAAGTTATTGTCTTGTCTTCCCTCAGTTTGTTTATAACCTAACTTATTCTGATTCAGATCATCTTGGCCGGATGGCACCATAACCGCAACCGAAGAGAAAATGGATGTAGGGTTGCTAGGCACGCGCACAAGGGTCTACGAGGCATCAACCATGCCCGATTAAAAATTTAGCCGTGCCGAACAACCCGAATACGGATCTTTAAACTAGAGATTAGGCGAAAACAAGCATGCTAAACACTTTAACACTAAGTGAGAGGGATTACAACCTTTGTAGATCCGGTCCTTCACTTCATATGCTCCGTGTTGTGGTCCTTTCGCTGCGATCATCGGGATCCGGACTCTCGAGAGGTTCCACGAAGAGAAAGATGCAACCTTTGCTTCCGATCTTCGATACTAAGATGATCTACCTTGAAGTTTCTTTAACACAAGCTAACACTCATGAAATGATGTGAACACCCTCATCTAAATGGAAAGAGAAGATGAGGATGATGAAGTAGGATTTTTGCTCTCTTTATTTATCTTTTTCTCATATTTATTCATCACTTTGGAAAAATCTAGCAAGCTTTTTCATGAAAGAATGAAGGAAGAAGAAGAATAGTGATCCATTTCCTTTTGTGATGAATAATGAAAGGATTAATATGACAAATAATGCAACCATGGTTGACTAAACCTTTATAGAGAATTAACCAAGGCTAGGGTTTGGGTTAGGTTAAGAATGAGTCACTTGAAAATATCTTTTCCAAAACAAAAAGAAAACCTTCTAGAAACATCTAGAAAGTTTAACCCTAATCCAAACCCTAATCATGTTTAAACTCCACAAAACAAGTTGCATTAGTTATCATATCATGTTACAATATTATATATCACATATATAATATTTATCGTAACAAAATAAAATAATACAATTAACATATATCGCATATATATTAATGTATTATCCGAGCGAGAAAAAGAATCTTTTAGTGAGCAAATATTAGTTAATGTAAGTTAATATATCATATATATTATTATACATTAAATTATCGAATCAACACTTGATCCGACAATCCGGCTATATCGCATATAACCGACTAATATTTATCCGTACCGATTCATCGAATCAACACTTGATCCGATGACCCGGCTGATATCAAATATCGCGAGAACATAATACGGTATCACATATCGCATTATCCTCGGTCCCGCACATATCACATATGTGCTCCTATTCCGTTTTGCCTGAGTCAAGAAACCTCTGTGTAGGACTCTAAAGAATCGTCAATACGCCGGCAGTAGGTGATGATCATATCAAACACCCACAAGCTGTAAGCGGTCAGCTAAACGTAACAGCTACCCAGGTATTGAGCGCTCAGAAGATCAACAAGCAAGCCTGTACATTCTCCTGTGAATCCAAACAGTAACACTCCCGTACAGTCCGGTCTCGTCGTCTGATATGTCGCATATCTCGCCTAGGGGTGGTAAACGTCAGACCCCAGTAGCTCGATAAGTCGTGTCGATATGAGGTCTATAATAGTCCGAGAAACTACTGATAACACTTACCAGTAAATCTCAGCAACCCTGGCCAGGGATTTCCGGTTATAGCCAATCGAACACAGCACAACATCAACTCCATATACCGGGAGAGACGAATCCCCTCCTATCTCTCATTGCCTCCATGTGATTCGGGACTGTACCCAAAATCCACCTTTTTGCACGCCCTCTTGGACGTGGTATGATGGAAATCAAAGCACAGCGGGAACCACACAAGACTCTATGACGATCTCGGGTCAACAGACTACTCTGTACCAGTGTCACCGGAGAACTGCCATCTGACGTATGGTATAATACCATCTGGGAGTTCTCGGCGAGTCCGTCCAGTGTACCCAGTCTCCACTGAGCACCCGTACACCATCCTTGATGTCAAACACCGATGGATATGGGATCATCCATCGCCCATCATATGGGTCAAGATGCGTATACGCTAGTCTACTCTGGTGTATCGATGCCCTGTCTCGATACACCCTCGACTAGGAACAGTTATAGGATGTACTCGTCGACTACTGTGGCCCTACTAGTATGATCTCATCATAGTCCCAGTAGTCGAGTACATATCCTAAGGGCTTTATCAACATGTAATATAGAGACAATCAGAGTACATGTTAAGATAAAGTACAACCAGATAGCATACTATCATGTCGAGCAAGAAAGTCCTCCCTATATATGTCCTAGCATCCACTACAATATACATCGTATGTACAGTAATGGCCTCTAGGGCATACATATAACTAACAATGGAGTCAATGAAGCCGCTGCTCAACAAGCAGCTATACTACAAATGATGCAAGGACTACTGGAGCAACAGCAGCAACGGACAGCCACCCTTCATCAGGAGCTATGAGAAAGTAGGCGGCAGCAAGCAGAGATTTTAAGTAAGGCACTAGCTCCAGTTCCTCAAGGTTCGGCGAGAATGAAGCAGTTCAGATCACTCCACCCTAAGACCTTTTCGGGGAAGGAAACTCCCTTAGAAGCTGAAGAATGGCTCAACGGAACGTTCAATGATCTCGGTGCCGCCCAAATTCCGAAGGATTCGTGGGTAAATATCGCTAAACTACAACTTACGGATAATGCCAGAATATGGTGGGAGGTAGAGGAAAGTAGATTGAAGGAACCCATCGACTGGGAAACGTTCAAACAGTGTTTTGATACCCAGTACTTTCCAGCCGTGGCACACCTAGAATTGGAAAGGAAATTTGTACAACTCCAACAAGGGAGCATGTGGGATAAGTCATTGGACGAGTACGCTTCGGAGTTCGCAAGGTTAAGTCGGTTCGCGCATCACCTGGTGGCAACCCTGGAACTATATGCTAAGAGATTCCGACAAGGGGTGGATCTGAAGACACAGTCCTCCATGTCTTCTGCTACCTTATCAAACTATGATGAAATCTTAGAGGCAGCATGAAACTTTAAAGACCTTTAGAGACGCATGAGGAAGGATGACCGTTTGTCTGGCATTAAGCGACCAGCCAATCAAATTCTTGGAGGATCATCTCCAGATTCAACGGGGGACAACAACCCAAGAGACCAGCAAGACCAACTATCTTTAGAAAACCAACCGTTATATGCAACCATTGTGGTAGGACCGGACACTACATGAGAGACTGCCACATTTTGAACAAACATTGCATAGTCTGTGGGTCTCCGGATCATGCCATTTGGGACTATCCTCAGAGATGGAGACAATTAGGCCCCATTAACAAACCGGCTAACTATGGGACACCAACACAGGGAAACCGGCCACTTTCTTCCACTAAACCAACTGGTCAAGGGGCATCACCAAAGGGACCACCCTTGTCATCATAGGAGCGTGTTTTTCATCAAGCGCAGCGGAATGGACCCAAATGCCAGACCTTCACCATGACGGCCGAGAAGGCTGATACCACATGGCAAGACAGCAGAAGTACACTTTTCTTTTTAACCTTCCTTTTTGATACCATACTTATTTGTCCTTCGATGAAAATCTTAGTTAGACTCACCATAATTCTTCTAGTTTTCGTAGTTTCAACCAGCTGTTTTTATGTTATATCTCTCAAGTTTTCCATCAGTTTACAAACTTTTCTATCCAGAAGCAACTACTGATTTTACATTTTCCGATTCGTTATACCTAAACCCTTCAGAGACTTTCCAAGTATCAAGCGATACACCAACTCCCGGGAACTACACATGCTGCTAAGAGGACTCCTGACAGCGTTACTGATTTCCGTGCCTAGTAGTGGCTACTCCTTTAGAAATTTCAAAATATGAAATTATTCTAAGAAGGGTAGATCGTAACTATCACAACCATTCTTGTCATTCTTAGTAGACCCAGAAGTTTTAAACATCCACTGTGGAGAAGGGACTTGGTGGTGCGATGTATCAGCGCGGCGATATAGTTGCATATGCGTCAATACAACTAACGACTTGTGGACGCAACTATCATGTTCAGATCTAGAGCTGGCGATTGTGATATTCATCTTGAAGATATAAAAACACTACTCTAAGGAGAACGTGAAAACACGGATGGTTGAAACACCTGAAGCGGATGAGAGGGGTCAAGTTTTATATGGGAAAAGTGCCGATCGGTTGGGACGATCTTGAAGATGGAGAATTTTTGAGATTGAGATAATTGTAGGAAAAAGAGTAGAGATGGTGATACAATGAAGAGAGCGCGGAAAGCTCAGCCCACGATCCATCGGCTGTTTAACATCTTGGAAGGAGACGGTGGGTTTGTGTATAGACAAGCTTTGCTATTTTCCTTAGAGGGCGTGCATAATACTTTGATATCTCACAGTTAACAGGGTATGTTGGCAACCATAATCATACCTTTGATCGTTCCGAGATCACGGAAAGGTTGGTGTAACCTACCAGCAACAACCGGTCGGGATACTGGAAGGATGAAACCTTGAGGGACAAGGCACTCCAGCTGGTTAGAGTTATGTGGAGAAAGAACTACTAGGCAGACATACACGGAAGCGAGGAAACGGGACGAGAGAGTGAGACCCAAAATTTTTAACCGCGATAATCCCTTCTTGGTGACTTTTTTTCCTTGACCTACCTTCTAAAATTTCGAGTACGAAATTATTTTAAGGAGGGTAGATTGTAACAACTGTGTTTTCTAATACCAAATAAAATATATTTTATTTAAATTTCTAGTATCAAATAATTATTTACGTGTTTCGTTGATAGAAAAATATTTTTAAACTAATGTTAATAATTTTCAAAGTATTGAAATATGATTAAAGAAATTTTCTAAAATCTATTTATTGTTTTTATAGGCTCAAAATGTTTTAATAAAATTTTATAATGCCTTAAAATAATCAACATATTTTTATTATCAATTAAAATAATTAATTCGTAATTAAAAATATTTTTAAGGATAAACTAGATTTTAAATAATTATAATAACTAGCTAACACCATAGATATGGATATATTATTTAGTTTTAGCCTAAATTTATTTTTATACTAAATATAACAATAAAATATATTTTTTTGAAAATTTTCCATAATTTTCTCGTATTTTTAACTATTTTTAACAATTTTTTTTAAACCAAATTCAATTTTTAAATAATAAACAGTTAGTATTTTTTATTTATTTAAAAAAATATTAAATCCCTTGATCCTGGACCATTGGATACAAGATCGAACGGCCCAGAATCACCCGGCGGCTCCTACATGGTGGGGACCACACGAAAACACGTGATCCCGACACGCGTGACGCGTGGCGCTGGTGTGTGGGCTTGGCGGTGCGATCTCGGCTGTTGGATCATGATCCAACGGCTGAGATGAAGGGCGGTGGCGGCAATCATCAGAGAAGCATGGGGCAATCATTTGGGCGCGGATTTTTGGGGATTTTAACAGATTTTTTGGATTTTATGGTTTGTAAAAAATCCCTATAAATAGACACCTTCAAACACTGATTTCTCACTCCTCAGAACTCCAAAAATTCTGAAAAAAATACCCACGCCATCGTATCGATGAAGCCGACTCTGTGGTTCCACCCAAGCATCAAGGAAAATTCCAAGCGCGGAGCTATTGAGGATTTAATATGAGCCTACGTTTCAACCCATCGACATCCAACTCAAACAAAAGGTAGGATCCGTCTCTCTCCACTTGTCTCTCACCTTCTTTCTCATAATGATCTTGGTTTCAAGCCCTAATCCCTAATCTCATATTAAAATGATGTTAAAAATATTTCTGCGTGCCTATTTTTGGTACCTCTTAATGATGATAATATTAACCCATGTTTAAAATGGCTTTTTTAATCACTCCTATATGTAAAAATATTGCACCCTCATACTACATGGAATGCGATATGCTTAATGTTATAACCCACGGAGTATCAATTCACCCCTTACATACCCACACTGATCCATACTACCAATATGATCTCAAAATAGGTTACTTCCACAAAATACTCTCGTTTTATTAAAATGTTGTATTTCTTTAAAATATCCATATGAGATAAAATATTTGGAATAAATGTTTTAGATAAGATATATATATTTTACTTACACTTTTATCCACCAACTACTTTAGTTTTGTTAAATCCCTTTACCTTTTGAAAGGGGATAATACTAAATCTAAATAACGGCATATAGTTTTTCCAACTTAGCCCCTTTCACTCGAAAGGATATTTTTATATTAATTCTTCTTAGAATGTTAACTAAAGCTTAATGAGTTGCCCTAGTAGGGGAATGTTTTACCTGAATCACCCTATGGTTACTAGACAAACGTCCTTGAAAAGGACACAAATCATGCCGCCCATGTGTAGCGGTTGTTAACACGGAGTCGTTCTTGTAGAATAGCACCTCTAATAGATTACCCTAATAATAGGGTAATGTTTTACGTAAGTACCTCGTAGTTGATAGGCAATCGTCCCTGAAAATGACACAAATCCAGCCGTCCATGTGCAGCGGTTGCCAACACGAACGTATTTTCTAAAACGTTACCTTAAACTTAAAACACTATAATTTCATAAAATTATTATTTACGATAAAATACCTCAATCCATCCTAAAAAGAGATAATTTCATTTAAATACCTTGACCTTTACTAAAAGGCTATTTCCAATAAAAACCATAACCCTTATAACGATATTTTTCTAAAGAATATCTAAAACTTTATTAAAAGATAATTTTCAAATAAATACCATAATCTTTTATTAAAAGGATATTTTATCAGTAAAATTATGGGTTTCCAAAATGATAAATATTCCAAAGATCATGGTTTTCTTATAAATAATAAATATAATTAAACACTATTATCTTTTATTAACTAAGTGTTCTATAAGATGATAAGAAGTACCTTACAAACTTAAGAAGATAACAAGACAAAATGAGTGGTTGTGGAAGGCCATATTAAATGAGATCAATTATTTGATTATAAGTCTATGACATACATGACACATGATACGGTTAGGGTTAGAATGCGCGGATCTAGCTAAGGAATACTTATATATGAAGATCCCTGCAGGCAGGGTGAACAGTCTAATGTGTGGACGACTACTAACCTGATATTCGAGCGAATACTAACCCTACTTTGAGGATGAATGGTCCAATGTGTGGACAACTACTAACCAGATATTCAGATGAATATTAACCCTACTTAAGGGCGAATGATCCAAAATGTGGATGTCATACAATGTGAAAATTCCATGCCTAGATGTATACGCACTAATTCTAATTCGTCAGGACCTTTATACTGAACTACGGGGATGGGTAGTTTGATTAGGCAAGGAGATTCGGAACTCGGATTCCCCTACTACTCGATCATGATCCCGAGAAGTGAAACGGTACATTTCACTTTCCCGGTTGTTGTTCCGTGGCCACAACGGAATAATCGCGAGTATCCGGACCCTTGTTTGACAAATTAAAACGTTTACAATACCTATTGATACTAAACACTAAACTCACATCATGTTTTATACCTACCTGTTACCTTATCTACCTTTCTTTATGAGACACGAATTATTCAGTCTTGGATGTTGATATTTTACCAGTTTAGACTTGTTATTTATTATAGAACTGAAGGGCGGAATTACCTGTGCACTTGAGTGATATTCACGGTAGAAAAAGCTCCATCGTAGTCATGGGACACCTTTCGGGGATGTTCACGCTACCGCATTGATTGCCACATCAGTCACGAGCGTCAGCTCATACTGCTTCCAGCTAGTCATGGGATACTTTAAGGATACGTGTATGTCCACCAGTCAATTCCATTAATACACGCCTTGTTTATCCTGATCTAACTCTTAGACTGAATACCCGATTGACTTGACTTGACTTGAACTTTTACCTAACATACACCTCACACAATCTACTCATATTCACATATACCTCTGTCAACATATCTAATTTGTATACACCTCATACCCTCATACCCATATAAATCATATCTGCACATATGCATCATACTTATATACATACTTGCTCGTTTCTAATCATTTACTTCCTTATGAGGCAATCCTACCCGAGTATAACTCGCTGACTGACTTTCCTTTTCTTCCTCTATCTTTGGAATGTCCGTCAGATGAGAATGAGTATTATGACGAGGATCAAGGTGTGGAGCCAACCAATGAAGATTATGTAGACGTGACGACGGAAGATTAGCTATTTTTAATTTTTGTTGTTGCCCACATGTTTAGGGCTTTTGTTTCTCCTCGATGTAATTAAACTACTTAGTTTATTTTACTCTTTCTTTTGGGATGTAATAAAGTTTAGTTAAAGGAAATAGATGCCTTTCACTTTTATTAATTTTGTTTTGGTACACATCCTGCATGTTAAATATTCATACGCTTAACGTAACTGTATTGAACAGACCACCTTCAATACAGTTAGGTTGCGGACCATGCCACGTCATCCTGCACCTTCTTTTGGGAAGCGGGGCGTGACAGGTTTAAGTGGTGGCCTATGCAAGTCCTATTGTGTACTAAAATGAAACCGTTAACTGACTTATTATATTTGTGAATCTCATCCATTTATATCGATTTCATAATTTCCCTATATCCCTTGTGACCCTGACCATGGCCTTCCTTTCAGGTCATAGCAAATCTTTTCGACGAGGATGACATGTCCGATATTACTTTTAGAGCTACATTTGGAGATTTTGACGACGAAGTCGTAGACTCTCAGGCGGTTATTTCGAACAGCGATTCGGAAGACGTAGAAGTCGATGCTGCAACTCCGAAGCCTATGATTGCCAATGGCTCTAAAGACGAAGAAGAAGATCCTATGGAAGAGGAGCATATAGAGGAGAGGCCAGAAAAAGAGGCTCATGCGGCGGAAGATAATCTTATGGAATATGATCCTGAAAAAGAGGCTCATGCGGCGGAAGATAAAGGAAGAGTATTGATGTTCTTATTAGAGTATAAGTTTGAAAAATAGTTCCTAGCTTAAGTCTAGATTCTGAAAACGTATACCCTACAATTTGCACAATCACACACCTTGAAACTTGGAATAGTAGAAGAGACCTTGAAATGCTCTTGTCTAAAGTCCTTAGTATGAAAAAGTGTGAATGAAGAATAAAAAAATGGACACTGGTTTTTGTGATTACTTAAGGCTGTAAAAATAGAAAAATATTTAGCGAGGGTGCTTCATCACCTAGTGCCTTAGACCAACTGGTTTGGGAGTCACTGCTAAAGCCTTGGGTTTTGCAAAGACTAGGAAGTATGCTTTAAAGTGCAAACGCATTTTGTAATCGGTCGTTGGTACCTCAAGAAGTATTAACGGTCGCATGAAGGATGTGTAAGCAAAATTCAATTAAAAATTCACCTACTAATAAGTATTTTGGACAACGGACAAGAGTATGATTGCTTGATTTGAATTTCCAAGTGTAGGGGTGATATTTACACACACGTGGGGATATGTGATTGGAGTTTAGATGAGAGAAAGGAATGAAGAATAGAACTTGTATCTTTAATGGAGTTGATAGAAATTCCTAAGTGGAAATGGAACCCTAGAAGGAAAACTTAGGAAATGCCGAAAGCTAAGTAGATCTGCATGATATATATAATCTTAAGTTAAATGATGAGGAAGTGTGAAGAATATGGATGGATAATTTGCGAGTCAAAAGATAATAGAATTCCTTGTTAGAAAACCTAATTGGAGAACAAAAGTTAATGGGCCGAATTGATAGGATTTTGTGGGTAGTATCCGCTGAAAACCCTCAGGAGACAACACTCCTCCTACTAGGGACACCTAGAGGTTTAACGGTTTGTTGCACGAGCTCAGTGCAATCGCGTTTTCCTGCGAAAGTGCGGCTAGGTTAGATTTTTATCGAGAATAAAAAAATAAGTTTGCTCGAGGACGAGCAAAAGATAAGTTTGGGGGTATTTGTTCATACCATAATATTGCATTTTTTATTCCCCATTCTTATGCATTTTACAATGATAAACAGGTGCTTTTGATGCATGTCTGCTACATATTACAGGTTACAGGTTCTTGAAGCGAAAACAGTGAAAAAGACAAAAGATGATACAAAAAGTGGACTTTGACCAACAAATAGAAGACTCTTGATCAAGCCTACATCAAACATAAAATTCACAGAGTACAAGGCAATGCAAGGTCCAAGATTATAAAGCGAACGGTTAAAAGCCCACCACAATTATTCATTGGAGATCTGGAAGAAACATAGAAGCTATTTTAACAAAGAACCAAATAATAAGGAAGCCCAAAGATCCAAGGCCCAATACTTTCTTTTAAAGAGACATAAAATTTTACCAAAGCTTGAAGTCTACTTTGACTAGGTCTTCCTAAGGATATTTTGGTAAATGTAGACATGCAAATCAATTGTAACCTAGGGTTTCCTATTCTCTATAAATAGGAACTCTACTCATTGTAATTTCTCATGTCTCCCTTCATTAATAAATTTTAGAATTCTTTTGGAGAGCATCAGTGTTTCTTTTCAATTCATGAATTCAGATCTGACAACCCTGCGTTGATGATTGGAGAGATGCATCTGTAAGTAGATTTAATTCCTTGCTCTAGTTTAGATTTAATTCTTGCCCTAGGTAATTTTTATTCTCTGCCCTAGATAAATGTTCTTCAATTCCTTAATGAGCGAGTAGTTTCCTCGCTTGTTAGGGTTAGGAATAGGGAAGGATTTGAGAGATGAAGATCTCTCATCTCTTTTCTTTGCCAATCTTTTATGAAAATTAGAACTCCATGCATACCTTCTTATTCCGCTCCCTACGGCACTCTACCTCGAGGTAACGGTGATTCCATAGTCTAAAGGCCCGGATTCTAAGGTTTTCCATAGAGGTTAGGGTAAAGATTAAGAAAGGAAGGACAAGGATCTAGAGGAAGAATCAATCTTCCCAATCATCCTAATCCCCTTTGTTAAGATTTACCATAACACTAATATGATATCTTTAATGAAAAGGCAATGGAAAGAGATGTAGATCTTTGTTTACCAAATTTTCCCTAAACCTAATCCTAGCAAGTTTCTAATCCTAGTATCATACAACTTCAATTTTTAGATTTAATAATCAATCCGAACACCCTTCGGAATTAACTCGTTAGCGCGATTAGGAAATTCACAACATCCCTGTGGACCGACCCGTACTCACCGGCTAGCTGCAAAGCGACGCCGTTCTTGATTGCGGTTACAAATATTTTTGATCTATCTTTTAGAAAGCGCAAGCACGCTGAATCTCTACCAATCAAATGGCGCCGTTGCCGGGGATGGCGTAGAATTTTCTTTTCGCAATTTCGGGTTAATCTTAATTAAAAAATCATAAAAATCTGAAAAAATCAAAAAAAAATTATAAAAATATATCAATTGTTATTTTTTTGGAAAGGGTACTTTGTTGTGTGAATCTTGCAGGAACAATCGAGACAGATCTGGAAAAATCCAGAAAGCGAAACAGAAATCAAAAGATTGGAACAGAGGGGGATTTTCAAAACAGAGAGGCAGAAAAATTTTGAAGCCCCAAACTCCCCAACCCGCCGCGCTTCCGCGGCCAATACCCACCTTAGGCCGCGGAAACGCGGCCGTCTTGACGATTCGTTGCACCAAAAATTTTGTGGGGATCTGTGCCATCAAGAGGAGCGCGGAACCGCGGTGGGAACCATGATTTGCCGCGGAAGGGCGGCTCCACAGTGACGTCGTCAGGTGAAAATTCCTCTGTAAGCTTCTCTGGTCTTTCTATGGAGATCTAGATATATCTTTTCCGAAATATTCCTGCAGGATTTTGTGCGCCTTAAAAATATTCTCCCTTCCATATAACAAGTCTTGTGCAGGATTTTTGGGCCCCGCTTGAACTAAATTGATTGCAAGAAATATTTTGTTGTTGCACATCTTTTCTCAAATACCTTTTTGCAACATTTTTTTCCAAATAAAGATTCTTGTGATATGCTTAAGATAATAACTGATTGCAGGTAATATATTTTCGGTTGCATATCTTTAATTAAAAATCTTTTTGCAACAAATTTTCAAACAAAGAAAACGAAAAAAGGAAAATTTTTATTAGAGAACTTGCAAGCTTTAGCCCCAAATAAATCCTTGCACCATCCAACCTTCCTTTGTGTCACCTTTCTTCTTTTAACATGGGTACCCCACATAAAAAATCATTAGCCGAACTTTGGTATCCTGAACCTAATTTTGCGTCGTTCGGCAATTTGTTCAGTCAAATTAAAGACGATCCTTCCTTGCCTAAAATATCTTTGAAAGATCAGATAGAGGCGTCTAGGAGAAATAGTTTGACTTTTCAACCCACTTTGTGTCAACCAAGTCAACCTTTACCACCTACATATGTTGACACCACTTCTTTAAGTCCTTCTGTCACTCCTAGGCCGATGTCCATTGCTGAGCATATTGCTCAATCTCGTAGCCGATCTTTCACCCCTCTCCACACATCTAGTTCTAGAAAATCTTTGAAAGATCACATAGAGGAGTCTAGGAGAAATAGTTTGACTTTTCAACCCACTTTGTGTCAACCAAGTCAACCTTCACCATCTACATATGTTGACACCACTTCTTTAAGTCCTTCTGTCACTCCTAGGCCGATGTCCATTGCTGAGCATATTGCTCAATCTCGTAGCCGATCTTTCACCCCTCTCCACACATCTAGTTCTAGGGATCAACAAGACTATTCACCTTTCTATCCACATGTTGACCCTACCCCAGTCCAATCACCCACTTCCTACCAGTCCTACCCGACCTTTCCACCTTCACTAGACACTGCTTCTACACAGCCATTAGGGAGTTTCACATATCCAACCAATTTCGAATCTTTTACTGAAACCCCCTTACCACCCAAGTCTAGTTTGGAAGAGGCGTTAGAGGCGTATATCGCAGCAACAAATAAAATGGTTAGGAATGTGGAAGCGTCCGTGGCCACCCTTATGCAACCTGCTGAACCGGTAGCTAGTTTTCCGCTAGCTCCAAATTTTTCAATGTATGAGGCGGCAGTTGGACAGAGTAAGAATGAGAGAGGATTTTCAAATCAAATCTACCCTTACCCAATTGAAGCCCACAACTCTGTTTTCCATCGATTGCCCTAAATAGTTCACCGGTTGAAAATAAAAATGAGTTGTGTGATTTTGTAGTGTTTGATTTGCCAGATTGTGAGGAACACCTTTCGAGTGAAACCGCACCTAATCCTTTCGACCTTTACACTTCCACTCTAGAACCTACATTGATAAACATCCATGCTTTTGAGGAGGTGTCTAAAGAAATTGACTTTCACTTGATTGAGGATATAGACGCCGGGAATATTTCGGATGATGAACCTGTCGATTTAATTGAAATTTTATGTTCAAATCATCATCCCGAGTTATTAAATGTTTCTCCCGAATCTCATATGCGTCTTGATTTTGATGATATTGGCATGGATAAGCAAATTTTTAAGGAAAATATTGAGGAGAATTATGAGGATAGTACTGAGGATAATATTGAGGTTGAACCATTTTCGTTTGATGTGTCGAATTTTCCAATACACCCTCCTAAATCCTTAACTGATACCCTTCCTCACTCACTTCCTTCCGTCCTTCTTATCGTTTCGACTGTGCAAGAGACCGTTACGCTTTCATCTCCAATACCTAGTTCGACGTACCCATGTTTGCTCACGACTCTTGAGGGATTTAATCTCATTTTTTCGCGGGTTGATAGATTAGCACAATCTCTTTTTACACATCGGTCATTACAAATTGTGCTAATCTATACGCTCCATCCACACCCTCAAATTCGTATTCCCACTTTCTTTGGTTCTTCTAATCTTCCTTTAATGATATCGAGTGTTGATGAATCACAATCCGACATTTTGAGTTCGATAATTTTCAATTGGACCTTCGAGGAAAGTTTCGAAGATATTTTCGCCGACGAACTCGCATTCTTAAATGATATGGATTTTGTGATTAATCAACCTCCACTCGAAAAAGTAGAACCCCTACCATTTCTTCTTCCCCTCCGCCATTCTCCTCCAGCGAGACCATATTATCCCTTTCTCTCCACACGGTCTCGTGTGCTTCTCATTTCTTTTCTTTCCACTCCATTCTTTCACCAACTCTACCATTACCACGATAGAATTTTTGAATGGTTGGTGCTAACCTTTGGCTTGTGTAAGGCCAAGCTTAAGTTTGGGGGGAATCTTTGTATATATGTATATATTTTTTGTTTTCTTTTCTATAAAAAAAAATAAAAAAAAATTTCAAAACATTAAAAATATAAAAAATTATAAATAAATAAACAGGGGAGTGCCGGTATTTTGACCCTCTTGGTTTAGCATGACAGTGAGGACACTGTCAAGTTCAAGTTTGGGGGTATGCTCGGTACGTCTTCTTCCTTCGCATTCATTTGTACATATTTTTGCATTTGCATGCTTATTTGAAAACCCATAAAAATTTGAAAAATTTCAAAAATTATAAAAATTAATGTATTCAATTTTGGCTAATTGACTTGAGTTTGACAGATAGGTTAACTGGCTAGGAACAACTAGATCTTAGACTTAGTGAATTAAAAACCCTAAAAATAACCTTTCTTAAACTTTAACGGTAGAAAGTATATGCCTTGTAGTTTATTTAGAAATAGGCAAATTTGGGTTCACTTCTTGGGCTAAGTCGAAATAAAGGAAGAGTATTGATGTTCTTATTAGAGTATAAGTTTGAAAAATAGTTCCTAGCTTAAGTCTAGATTCTGAAAACGTATACCCTACAATTTGCACAATCACACACCTTGAAACTTGGAATAGTAGAAGAGACCTTGAAATGCTCTTGTCTAAAGTCCTTAGTATGAAAAAGTGTGAATGAAGAATAAAAAAATGGACACTGGTTTTTGTGATTACTTAAGGCTGTAAAAATAGAAAAATATTTAGCGAGGGTGCTTCATCACCTAGTGCCTTAGACCAACTGGTTTGGGAGTCACTGCTAAAGCCTTGGGTTTTGCAAAGACTAGGAAGTATGCTTTAAAGTGCAAACGCATTTTGTAATCGGTCGTTGGTACCTCAAGAAGTATTAACGGTCGCATGAAGGATGTGTAAGCAAAATTCAATTAAAAATTCACCTACTAATAAGTATTTTGGACAACGGACAAGAGTATGATTGCTTGATTTGAATTTCCAAGTGTAGGGGTGATATTTACACACACGTGGGGATATGTGATTGGAGATTAGATGAGAGAAAGGAATGAAGAATAGAACTTGTATCTTTAATGGAGTTGATAGAAATTCCTAAGTGGAAATGGAACCCTAGAAGGAAAACTTAGGAAATGCCGAAAGCTAAGTAGATCTGCATGATATATATAATCTTAAGTTAAATGATGAGGAAGTGTGAAGAATATGGATGGATAATTTGCGAGTCAAAAGATAATAGAATTCCTTGTTAGAAAACCTAATTGGAGAACAAAAGTTAATGGGCCGAATTGATAGGATTTTGTGGGTAGTATCCGCTGAAAACCCTCAGGAGACAACACTCCTCCTACTAGGGACACCTAGAGGTTTAACGGCTTGTTGCACGAGCTCAGTGCAATCGCGTTTCCCTGCGAAAGTGCGGCTAGGTTAGATTTTTATCGAGAATAAAAAAATAAGTTTGCTCGAGGACGAGCAAAAGATAAGTTTGGGGGTATTTGTTCATACCATAATATTGCATTTTTTATTCCCCATTCTTATGCATTTTACAATGATAAACAGGTGCTTTTGATGCATGTCTGCTACATATTACAGGTTACAGGTTCTTGAAGCGAAAACAGTGAAAAAGACAAAAGATGATACAAAAAGTGGACTTTGACCAACAAATAGAAGACTCTTGATCAAGCCTACATCAAACATAAAATTCACAGAGTACAAGGCAATGCAAGGTCCAAGATTACAAAGCGAACGGTTAAAAGCCCACCGCAATTATTCATTGGAGATCTGGAAGAAACATAGAAGCTATTTTAACAAAGAACCAAATAATAAGGAAGCCCAAAGATCCAAGGCCCAATACTTTCTTTTAAAGAGACATAAAATTTTACCAAAGCTTGAAGTCTACTTTGACTAGGTCTTCCTAAGGATATTTTGGTAAATGTAGACATGCAAATCAATTGTAACCTAGGGTTTCCTATTCTCTATAAATAGGAACTCTACTCATTGTAATTTCTCATGCCTCCCTTCATTAATAAATTTTAGAATTCTTTTGGAGAGCATCGGTGTTTCTTTTCAATTCATGAATTCAGATCTGACAACCCTGCGTTGATGATTGGAGAGATGCATCTGTAAGTAGATTTAATTCCTTGCTCTAGTTTAGATTTAATTCTTGCCCTAGGTAATTTTTATTCTCTGCCCTAGATAAATGTTCTTCAATTCCTTAATGAGCGAGTAGTTTCCTCGCTTGTTAGGGTTAGGAATAGGGAAGGATTTGAGAGATGAAGATCTCTCATCTCTTTTCTTTGCCAATCTTTTATGAAAATTAGAACTCCATGCATACCTTCTTATTCCGCTCCCTACGGCACTCTACCTCGAGGTAACGGTGATTCCATAGTCTAAAGGCCCGGATTCTAAGGTTTTCCATAGAGGTTAGGGTAAAGATTAAGAAAGGAAGGACAAGGATCTAGAGGAAGAATCAATCTTCCCAATCATCCTAATCCCCTTTGTTAAGATTTACCATAACACTAATATGATATCTTTAATGAAAAGGCAATGGAAAGAGATGTAGATCTTTGTTTACCAAATTTTCCCTAAACCTAATCCTAGCAAGTTTCTAATCCTAGTATCATACAACTTCAATTTTTAGATTTAATAATCAATCCGAACACCCTTCGGAATTAACTCGTTAGCGCGATTAGGAAATTCACAACATCCCTGTGGACCGACCCGTACTCACCGGCTAGCTGCAAAGCGACGCCGTTCTTGATTGCGGTTACAAATATTTTTGATCTATCTTTTAGAAAGCGCAAGCACGCTGAATCTCTACCAATCAAATGGCGCCGTTGCCGGGGATGGCGTAGAATTTTCTTTTCGCAATTTCGGGTTAATCTTAATTAAAAAATCATAAAAATCTGAAAAAATCAAAAAAAAATTATAAAAATATATCAATTGTTATTTTTTTGGAAAGGGTACTTTGTTGTGTGAATCTTGCAGGAACAATCGAGACGGATCTGGAAAAATCCAGAAAGCGAAACAGAAATCAAAAGATTGGAACAGAGGGGGATTTTCAAAACAGAGAGGCAGAAAAATTTTGAAGCCCCAAACTCCCCAACCCGCCGCGCTTCCGCGGCCAATACCCACCTTAGGCCGCGGAAACGCGGCCGTCTTGACGATTCGTTGCACCAAAATTTTGTGGGGATCTGTGCCATCAAGAGGAGCGCGGAACCGCGGTGGGAACCATGATTTGCCGCGGAAGGGCGGCTCCACAGTGACGTCGTCAGGTGAAAATTCCTCTGTAAGCTTCTCTGGTCTTTCTATGGAGATCTAGATATATCTTTTCCGAAATATTCCTGCAGGATTTTGTGCGCCTTAAAAATATTCTCCCTTCCATATAACAAGTCTTGTGCAGGATTTTTGGGCCCCGCTTGAACTAAATTGATTGCAAGAAATATTTTGTTGTTGCACATCTTTTCTCAAATACCTTTTTGCAACATTTTTTTCCAAATAAAGATTCTTGTGATATGCTTAAGATAATAACTGATTGCAGGTAATATATTTTCGGTTGCATATCTTTAATTAAAAATCTTTTTGCAACAAATTTTCAAACAAAGAAAACGAAAAAAGGAAAATTTTTATTAGAGAACTTGCAAGCTTTAGCCCCAAATAAATCCTTGCACCATCCAACCTTCCTTTGTATCACCTTTCTTCTTTTAACATGGGTATCCCACATAAAAAATCATTAGCCGAACTTTGGTATCCTGAACCTAATTTTGCGTCGTTCGGCAATTTGTTCAGTCAATTTAAAGACGATCCTTCCTTGCCTAAAATATCTTTGAAAGATCAGATAGAGGCGTCTAGGAGAAATAGTTTGACTTTTCAACCCACTTTGTGTCAACCAAGTCAACCTTTACCACCTACATATGTTGACACCACTTCTTTAAGTCCTTCTGTCACTCCTAGGCCGATGTCCATTGCTGAGCATATTGCTCAATCTCGTAGCCGATCTTTCACCCCTCTCCACACATCTAGTTCTAGAAAATCTTTGAAAGATCACATAGAGGAGTCTAGGAGAAATAGTTTGACTTTTCAACCCACTTTGTGTCAACCAAGTCAACCTTCACCATCTACATATGTTGACACCACTTCTTTAAGTCCTTCTGTCACTCCTAGGCCGATGTCCATTGCTGAGCATATTGCTCAATCTCGTAGCCGATCTTTCACCCCTCTCCACACATCTAGTTCTAGGGATCAACAAGACTATTCACCTTTCTATCCACATGTTGACCCTACCCCAGTCCAATCACCCACTTCCTACCAGTCCTACCCGACCTTTCCACCTTCACTAGACACTGCTTCTACACAGCCATTAGGGAGTTTCACATATCCAACCAATTTCGAATCTTTTACTGAAACCCCCTTACCACCCAAGTCTAGTTTGGAAGAGGCGTTGGAGGCGTATATCGCAGCAACAAATAAAATGGTTAGGAATGTGGAAGCGTCCGTGGCCACCCTTATGCAACCTGCTGAACCGGTAGCTAGTTTTCCGCTAGCTCCAAATTTTTCAATGTATGAGGCGGCAGTTGGACAGAGTAAGAATGAGAGAGGATTTTCAAATCAAACCTACCCTTACCCAATTGAAGCCCACAACTCCTGTTTTCCATCGATTGCCCTAAATAGTTCACCGGTTGAAAATAAAAATGAGTTGTGTGATTTTGTAGTGTTTGATTTGCCAGATTGTGAGGAACCCCTTTCGAGTGAAACCGCACCTAATCCTTTCGACCTTTACACTTCCACTCTAGAACCTACATTGATAAACATCCATGCTTTTGAGGAGGTGTCTAAAGAAATTGACTTTCACTTGATTGAGGATATAGACGCCGGGAATATTTCGGATGATGAATCTGTCGATTTAATTGAAATTTTATGTTCAAATCATCATCCCGAGTTATTAAATGTTTCTCCCGAATCTCATATGCGTCTTGATTTTGATGATATTGGCATGGATAAGCAAATTTTTAAGGAAAATATTGAGGAGAATTATGAGGATAGTACTGAGGATAATATTGAGGTTGAACCATTTTCGTTTGATGTGTCGAATTTTCCAATACACCCTCCTAAATCCTTAACTGATACCCTTCCTCACTCACTTCCTTCCGTCCTTCCTATCGTTTCGACTGTGCAAGAGACCGTTATGCTTTCATCTCCAATACCTAGTTCGACGTACCCATGTTTGCTCACGACTCTTGAGGGATTTAATCTCATTTTTTCGCGGGTTGATAGATTAGCACAATCGCTTTTTACACATCGGTCATTACAAATTGTGCTAATCTATACGCTCCATCCACACCCTCAAATTCGTATTCCCACTTTCTTTGGTTCTTCTAATCTTCCTTTAATGATATCGAGTGTTGATGAATCACAATCCGACATTTTGAGTTCGATAATTTTCAATTGGACTTTCGAGGAAAGTTTCGAAGATATTTTCGCCGACGAACTCGCATTCTTAAATGATATGGATTTTGTGATTAATCAACCTCCACTCGAAAAAGTAGAACCCCTACCATTTCTTCTTCCCCTCCGCCATTCTCCTCCACCGAGACCATATTATCCCTTTCTCTCCACACGGTCTCGTGTGCTTCTCATTTCTTTTCTTTCCACTCAATTTTTTCACCAACTCTACCATTACCATGATAGAATTTTTGAATGGTTGGTGCTAACCTTTGGCTTGTGTAAGGCCAAGCTTAAGTTTGGGGGGAATCTTTGTATATATGTATATATTTTTTGTTTTCTTTTCTATAAAAAAAAATAAAAAAAAATATCAAAACATTAAAAATATAAAAAATTATAAATAAATAAACAGGGGAGTGCCGGTATTTTGACCCTCTTGGTTTAGCATGACAGTGAGGACACTGTCAAGTTCAAGTTTGGGGGTATGCTCGGTACGTCTTCTTCCTTCGCATTCATTTGTACATATTTTTGCATTTGCATGCTTATTTGAAAACCCATAAAAATTTGAAAAATTTCAAAAATTATAAAAATTAATGTATTCAATTTCGGCTAATTGACTTGAGTTTGACAGATAGGTTAACTGGCTAGGAACAACTAGATCTTAGACTTAGTGAATTAAAAACCCTAAAAATAACCTTCCTTAAAGTTTAACGGTAGAAAGTATATGCCTTGTAGTTTATTTAGAAATAGGCAAATTTTGGGTTCACTTCTTGGGCTAAGTCGAAATAAAGGAAGAGTATTGATGTTCTTATTAAAGTATAAGTTTGAAAAATAGTTCCTAGCTTAAGTCTAGATTCTGAAAACGTATACCCTACAATTTGCACAATCACGCACCTTGAAACTTGGAATAGTAGAAGAGACCTTGAAATGCTCTTGTCTAAAGTCCTCAGTATGAAAAAGTGTGAATGAAGAATAAAAAAATGGACACTGGTTTTTGTGATTACTTAAGGCTGTAAAAATAGAAAAATATTTAGCGAGGGTGCTTCATCACCTAGTGCCTTAGACCAACTGGTTTGGGAGTCACTGCTAAAGCCTTGGGTTTTGCAAAGACTAGGAAGTATGCTTTAAAGTGCAAACGCATTTTGTAATCGGTCGTTGGTACCTCAAGAAGTATTAACGGTCGCATGAAGGATGTGTAAGCAAAATTCAATTAAAAATTCACCTACTAATAAGTATTTTGGACAACGGACAAGAGTATGATTGCTTGATTTGAATTTCCAAGTGTAGGGGTGATATTTACACACACGTGGGGATATGTGATTGGAGTTTAGATGAGATAAAGGAATGAAGAATAGAACTTGTATCTTTAATGGAGTTGATAGAAATTCCTAAGTGGAAATGGAACCCTAGAAGGAAAACTTAGGAAATGCCGAAAGCTAAGTAGATCTGCATGATATATATAATCTTAAGTTAAATGATGAGGAAGTGTGAAGAATATGGGTGGATAATTTGCGAGTCAAAAGATAATAGAATTCCTTGTTAGAAAACCTAATTGGAGAACAAAAGTTAATGGGCCGAATTGATAGGATTTTGTGGGTAGTATCCGCTGAAAACCCTCAGGAGACAACACTCCTCCTACTAGGGACACCTAGAGGTTTAACGGCTTGTTGCACGAGCTCAGTGCAATCGCGTTTCCCTGCGAAAGTGCGGCTAGGTTAGATTTTTATCGAGAATAAAAAAATAAGTTTGCTCGAGGACGAGCAAAAGATAAGTTTGGGGGTATTTGTTCATACCATAATATTGCATTTTTTATTCCCCATTCTTATGCATTTTACAATGATAAACAGGTGCTTTTGATGCATGTCTGCTACATATTACAGGTTACAGGTTCTTGAAGCGAAAACAGTGAAAAAGACAAAAGATGATACAAAAAGTGGACTTTGACCAACAAATAGAAGACTCTTGATCAAGCCTACATCAAACATAAAATTCACAGAGTACAAGGCAATGCAAGGTCCAAGATTACAAAGCGAACGGTTAAAAGCCCACCGCAATTATTCATTGGAGATCTGGAAGAAACATAGAAGCTATTTTAACAAAGAACCAAATAATAAGGAAGCCCAAAGATCCAAGGCCCAATACTTTCTTTTAAAGAGACATAAAATTTTACCAAAGCTTGAAGTCTACTTTGACTAGGTCTTCCTAAGGATATTTTGGTAAATGTAGACATGCAAATCAATTGTAACCTAGGGTTTCCTATTCTCTATAAATAGGAACTCTACTCATTGTAATTTCTCATGCCTCCCTTCATTAATAAATTTTAGAATTCTTTTGGAGAGCATCGGTGTTTCTTTTCAATTCATGAATTCAGATCTGACAACCCTGCGTTGATGATTGGAGAGATGCATCTGTAAGTAGATTTAATTCCTTGCTCTAGTTTAGATTTCAATTCTTGCCCTAGGTAATTTTTGTTCTCTGCCCTAGATAAATGTTCTTCAATTCCTTAATGAGCGAGTAGTTTCCTCGCTTGTTAGGGTTAGGAATATGGAAGGATTTGAGAGATGAAGATCTCTCATCTCTTTTCTTTACCAATCTTTTATGAAAATTAGAACTCCATGCATACCTTCTTAATCCGCTCCCTACGGCACTCTACCTCGAGGTAACGGTGATTCCATAGTCTAAAGGCCCGGATTCTAAGGTTTTCCATGGAGGTTAGGGTAAAGATTAAGAAAGGAAGGACAAGGATCTAGAGGAAGAATCAATCTTCCCAATCATCCTAATCCCCTTTGTTAAGATTTACCATAACACTAATATGATATCTTTAATGAAAAGGCAATGGAAAGAGATGTAGATCTTTGTTTACCAAATTTTCCCTAAACCTAATCCTAGCAAGTTTCTAATCCTAGTATCATACAACTTCAATTTTTAGATTTAATAATCAATCCGAACACCCTTCGGAATTAACTCGTTAACGCGATTAGGAAATTCACAACATCCCTGTGGACCGACCCGTACTCACCGGCTAGCTGCAAAGCGACGCCGTTCTTGATTGCGGTTACAAATATTTTTGATCTATCTTTTAGAATGCGCAAGCACGCTGAATCTCTACCAATCAAGGACTTACAAGTGTTGTTCACCATATGAGGACATTCCTCGTGATTGGTGGAACTTGGTGGGGGAAACGTTTATTCGTGCCCGTTGATTGTATACAAGAGCTAATATTGGACTGCCTGTAGGGAAACTTAGGGGATACGACGACTTAAGAACAGGTCCAGGTCCTTGTAGCTTAAGGTTTTCAATCCTATGAGCCATGAGGGTCTCATAGGGGGAGTTCTCCTTACGAGTCGAGAGGATCTCGTAAGTGAAAATTTCACGAGATTGCGCCCTTTCAGGTTTTCACAAGCTCGCCAGTAGCCCTGCTGTTTTTATCCACGGCACCCTTTCGGGTTTTCATCCGTGCCCATTTTGCTTATGGACGTACCATTTTTTTAACAACGAGATTGCGCCCTTTCAGGTTTTCACAAGCTCGCCGGTAGCCCTGCTGTTTTTACTCACGGCGCCCTTTCGGGTTTTCATCCGTACTCATTTCGCTTGTGGACGTACCTTTTTTTTACTTGGGTTGCAGTCTTTGCCGTTGGAGTTTTGATTGCAACATAGATCCCAAGAGAAGATATCGCCGTATTTGGGGCGATGCACCATGTTTAGGGCGAAGCACCAGTTTAGGCACATCTCGGTCCATTATCGCCGTGTTTGAGGCAACACGCTAGTTTAAGGACATTTTGGTCCATTTCCAGTTAAGGACGTAGTGGTCCATTATCACCATTTTGGTGGCAACGGTTAGTTTAAGGACATTTCGGTCTGTTGTCGCCATTTTGGTGGCGACGGTTAGTTTAAGGACATTTCGGTCCGTTGTCACCATTTTTTGAGGTGGAGATTTTCCGAATACCACTTAAATTTTTGACTCAAGAAGATAGTGAGCGGACACGAGCGTCGTCATCTATCATTGACCTAAGTCGTGACTCGTCATGCGTGGTATTTCTTGAAGAATCGGCCGTTTATTGGCCGGAAAGGTCTTTCGCCATGCATATCCATGAGAAAATAGGCCCCACCTCGATAGACCTTGTCTATGATGTACGGACCTTCATAGTTTGGCTCGAATTTCCCCCGTTTTGCACGATTGAGGATCATAGGTCTTTTGATGACTAGCACGAGTTTGCCTTGACAGAATGTTCTCGGCCTAGTCAGTCTTTCGTATGAGCGCGTCATCCTTGCTTTGTAAGCTTCCAGGTTTTGTTGCGCCATGAGATGAGTTTCATCGAGGGCATCGAGCTCCTCAAGCCGAAGATGGGCATTTTCTTCATCCGTCGGCTCGTATAGAACTACCACTCGTGGAGAGGGTAGCTCTATCTCCAAAGGAAGTACCGCTTCCGTGTCGAATACCGACGCGAATAGCGTTGTATTCGTGGCCATTTTGAACGTGGTTCGATACGCCCACAGAGCTTCATGCAGTCTCTCATGCCGGTCCTTTTTATTTCTGGACACCGTTTTCTTTATAATCTTGGTTAAGGTCTTGTTGAAAGACTCGGCGAAACCATTGGCACGAGGATTATAGACTAAAGAATATCTCCAGTCTATATTATGCTGCTGTGCGAAGCGGGTGATCTTATGGCTTCTGTAGGCTGGCCAATTATCCGAGATGATCCATCGCGGAGTGCCGAATCGGTAGATGACATGTGTCCTGAAGAAATGGAGGATGTTCTCCATCTTCACTTCTCTTAGTGGTACTGCCTCTGCCTACTTAGAGAAGTAATCGGTTGCTGCCAATATGAACCGGTGTCCTTTGGATGATGCCGGCTCAATGGGGCCGATTATATCGGTTCCCCACATTTCGAACGGCCAACTAGCCAATGTTGGGTGTAGCGGATTTGGATACTGGTGGATGAAGTCCCCGTGAACCTGGCACGAGTGACACTGCTTCGCATATTCGAGATCGTCCTGAATCATTGTGAGCCAATATAGCCCATTCTTTTGATCTTCAGCTTCATCATTGGCCCGGCTTAATGAGAACCACAGGGTCTGTCGTGGGTTTCTTGGACGACTCTCCTTGATTCTTCTGGTCCCAGGCACCTTAGCCACAGACAGTCAAGCGACCTATTGTATAGAGTATTATTGACGAAGGCGAAAGATAAAGCCCGTTTCATGAGCCGATGTCTTGACAATGCGTTTTCAGACGTTCGATAGGATTTGTAGTAGTCTATAAAGACTTTCCTCTAATCCTTGACCTTTTCTTCGTCTTCTATTCGTAGGAGCGCTTGCTTGGTCGTTTCTTCTCCTTCAGACGACTCCGGAGATATTTCTGCTGGCGCGAGAATCCGGCGGCTTTGCACAATAATCCTTACGTCATCGAGGTTTTCATCGGCCAGTTATTTAGCGAGCTTGGCTAATGCATCCGCCTTGCTATTTTCCGTACGCGGTATGCTTTCCAGAATGTAGGAGGGGATTTGAGCCAGCAGTTGCTGCACTCTTTCGCTATATTTTATTAACTCCGGTTTACACGTCTGATAGTCGTCATTTACTTGGCTAACGACTAGTTGGGAGTCTCCATATATGAGGAGGTTTTCGATTTCCATGTCGACATCAATCTCAAGACCAGCTATGAAAACTTCGTACTCAGCCTCATTGTTTGTCCTCGGCTCTGTTAAGGAAAGGGTGAAATGTATTATGGGGGTGATTTGCTTTTGCTTCTTCAAGGAAGATGCTCTGTCGAAGTATAGTTCCCATTGGACATTATTTCCACCCTTCCCTTCTTCGATTGTATCGAACGTGTGTTCGTCTAGCAATTCGCAATTTAAGGGAGAATCGGCTGGTATTGGATGCTCAGCGAGAAAGTCGGCGATGGCCTGGCCTTTCACGGCCTTGAAGGATCGATACGTTATCGAGAACTCCATCAAGAGGAGGGCCCAATTGGTAAGACTTTCTGTTAGTATGGCCTTTGACATCAGATATTTGAGAGGATCCACCTTTGATATGAGATGGACCTTATGTGTCAAGGCGTAGTGCCTGAGATTCGTTATCGCGAAGATCAGCGCCAGACAATACTTTTCAATGGGGGAGTAGTTGTTTTCTTCCCTCAGGAGAACTCGGCTCAAATAGTAGAGAGCTCTCTCCTTCACCTGGTCATTCTCCTGTGCCCATAGCGCGCCTAGAGAACCTTCAAAGGCCGCTGTGTACAGGATGAGGGGATTTCCTTTGACCGGAGCGGTCAGTACTGTTGGATATAGTGCCCTCAAAATCAATTATAGGATCGCAGGCACGTGATTGCAATGATTGACGGAGGACCTATACCGGTAGGACAGTTTTACTCGAGATGATAGTATGCTATCTGGTTTGTCTTTATCATCCTGTGCATGCTTTAGGTGACATTACAGATCACTATTACATGTTGATAGAGCCCATAGGATTCTTGCATGACCGCCAGCAGTATGATGGCGATCATATACATGGGAGCTGGGGTCTATAAGCACATCCTTAAAATGTCCCTAGTCGAAAGAGTTTCGAGACAGGGCATCGATACTCCAGAGTAAACTAGTGTATACAGTCGAGACCCCGACGAGGGGCGGTGGCCGGTCTCACAAGCCATTGGTGTCAGTTGGTTCACCTAAGATGTATACAGGTGCTCATTGAGTTATGAGTACACCGGACGGACTCTCCGGGAACCTGCTAGTTGGTATTGTACCTAGCGTCAGATAGCAGTTCCCTGGTGACATGTGTACAGGTTAGTTCATCGACCTGAGATCGTCATTTGTCTCGTGTGAGTTCCAACTGTGCTTTGATTACTACCCTACCACGGCTTAAATGAGTCGTGCAAACAGGTTTTAGTTGGGTACAGTCCCGAGCCACATGGAGGCAGTGAGCGGATCAGCAAGGGTTTCGTCCCTCCCGGTATTGGGGGTGAGATCGCGCTGTGTCTAGGAGAGCCATTACACGAAGTCCTTGGCCAAGGCAGGAGATTTGCTGGTAGGTATTCCAGTAGTATCTCAGGGTGTTCTGGGCTGCACTCCGACACGACTTATACCGCTTTTGGGGGTTTGACGTTACCAGCCCCCTAGGACCAATATGCGATACTCATAGACGAACGGACCGGACTGTACGGATATTGTCACTGATAGGCTCAGTAGGGTTTCAGGATGAGTTCGCTCATCGGCCTCCTTTTTTCTCAATACATGGGCAGCCGTTACGTACAGCTAGTACCACTGACGTGCTTGTGGTTAAACCCACTGCCAGAGTATTGACGAGTCTTTAGAGTCCCCCACAGAGAGTTTCCCAAGTTCAGGCGAAACGTTGTAGAGGCCATATGGTATTATGGGGGTTCGAACATACACGTGCACTTGTGCACATGTCATGATTCGGACGGATAATACTAGTGGGCTTTGGTTTAAGCCGGATCCTAGTATTATATTATGTAGGAATATTATTGTCTCGTTGCATTCGTATTCAGTCGGAATACGGATGCGGGTATGTATATACGGTTAAGGGGTAATCTTGTAATTCGTTACGGGATTACTTTTGAAGTTGCCTATTTTTCTTCACTTGATTAAACATTAGTTTTAATATTTAATTAATGGTTAATATATGTGTATCTTTTTTGGCCATTTCTTTGCCAAATTTGTCATGGTCGAACTATGATTGGGATGGGCATTTTTGGGTGAGTTATTGGGCTTCTAGAAAGGCATGGCTAATTTGTGAGGTGGCTTTTGCATTTAATGATTTTGGTTTTGCTAAAGATATTTGTAATGGATATTTTGTGTTGATATTTTCCTTATTCTTACCACTTGTCTTTGTAATGGTCACCTCTCCCCATCAATTCCCAGTGAACTAATTTCCTTCATGTATGTGTGGTGGCCGAGCACTATGCTGGTGAAATTTGGCCGAGCCCAAATATTTGGGGTGAGGAAATTTCTTCATTGCAAAAATCCTTTGTTCACTTCATTACATCTCCATGGCAACTTCATTAACCTTTACCCAATTCATTGGGTGCCTTGAGATAAAGTATTCTACACTCTCTCTACTTCAATCTTGGACATGTCGGCTAGCAAATTTCATGTCCGAGTTGCTTCGGTTTGAAGAGGGAGCCCGTATAAAGATTCGTTGACGTGGTGCCACTTCAACGAGGAGACCGGAGATCGAGTGAGATCGAAGATGCCGCGAGGAACTAAGGGTGGTGGCTAAAGACCGAAGGACACGGATCGATCGGTATAGCCATTCCAAACTCTTTTACAGTTTGCTATTTAACGGTTAATGGAATGATCCGGGTTTTAGGGTTACGACAGCGCCAGTTCTGAAAAAGTTTTTGTTCCGCATTTGGCCTCGGATAGACGGCCGGGGCGCTGCCGTAGCACAACATGGTATCAGACCCACCCATTAACCGTAAACTAGCTTGTTTAGACTATGTTAAAGTATCGAAACCGAAACAAACCCGAAACAACACCCACTGCATTGCAGTTTCTGTCGATTTAAAAAGTGTCTTCAAAAATTATTTAAACAAGTGCAGAAGACTATTTAAGTGACCACTAGGCTACACCCAAAAAATGAGCCAAATCCATCGGATTTTGGCCGAGCACATGGCAGTAAAATCCGAGCAGGCCGGTCCTTTAGGGGCTTCTGGCTTTCATTTTTTGGGTGCAGTCTAGTATCTGTAATGTTGGTTCAGTGGTGTTGTTTGTTTAGCCCAGTTTTGATATGGTTTTATCAGGTTGTTTGGGGCTATTCGGGGGTTATTTCGAAGTTGATATTTTCTAACATTGTTTAAAGTTTGCAGTGCATTACATTACTATCTGCGACCATGAATGTCATTCGAGCGGTAAATCTTGTCTAATTGCTATAGTCCTTTTAGACTGGTTTTGCGAACGTGACATTCACGTTGATGTTCTGTGTTGTGCTGTGATGTTGCGGATTGTCGTGGTGGATAGCTTGCATACAATGGTAGTGCAGTTTGGATTTATTTATACATTTGATATCGCGGGGCGAGCATCTGACATGTGGACTGCCATCACTGCCTTTTTTTATATTATTTGTTTAGGGCACGACCGGGTTGAGGTCGATGTACCCATTGTACATATTTTCTTTTCTGTACTAGGATTACCCCGCGACGGAGTGCACGGATAGCCGGGTTCTAGAGGGCAACGGGCCCGCATCTCTTTGCTTTGAGACGGAAGGGGCTTCACTCTAGAATTGGCGGGCTATTCGCCGCACTCGTAGGGGATACAGGTTGACCCAAGGTGGGGTGCTCAAGTTATCGGATTCCGTGAAGTGCTGGGTGGTCTATTCACTTTGCTGAAGGGGGATGTCTCGCTTCAGGTTTTGACGGGTAACTTGCCGTACTCGTAGGGTTCTAGGTTTTCATTGCACAGGCTATCCACACGACCAGGGGAACGTCGGGTTTCAGTTACGGCGCAAAGGAAACCTGGGGCTCCCATATTATTTGTATTGTTCTGTGATGCTTATTACTTTTCTGTGATGTTGCATTTATCACGTCTGGAGCGATTATTATATATTGATATATATTCTAGTAGATGTTGTATATGTTTTACACCCGGGCTAGTCCAATCCCCGCTCTGTCGTTAGTTAAGTAACCTAACGGGTGATGACGGGACCCAATGACGAATGCGGATGGCATATACGTACATCAAATTTTTGTTATTATTTGGTGTGATTAATTAATGGGACTGCATTGATTTTGATCAATGCAAGAAAAACAAACCCAGTGACGAATGCGGATGGCATCTACAGTGGTATTCGGTTATGAATATCCAGCACCTCATTCGACGAGGCAAGGGCCGAGATCCCTTCATCGGGAGCGACCCCTTGGACAGAGGTGTTAGTTATATGTATGCCCTAGAGGCCATTACTGTACATTGGATGTATATTGTAGTGGATGCTGGGACATATATAGGGAGGACTTTCTTGCTCGACATGATAGTATGCTATCTGGTTGCTCTTTACCTTAACGTGTACACAGATTGTCTCTCTATTACATGTTGGTAAAGCCCTTAGGATGTGTACTTGACTACCTGGACTATGATGCGGATCATACTAGTGGGGACATGGTAGTCCATAAGTACATCCTTGAAAGTCCCTAGTCGTGGGTGTATCGAGATGGGGCATCGATATACCAGAGTAGACTAGCGTGTACCTTCTCGACCCATACAGATGGGCGATGGATGATCCCATATCCATCGGTGTTTGACATCAGAGATGATATACGGGTGCTCAGTAGAGACTGGGTACACTGGACGGACCCGCCGAGAACTCCCAGATGGTATTATACCTTACATCAGATGGCAGTTCTCTGGTGACACAGGTACAGAGTAGTCTGTTGACCCGAGATCGTCATAGAGTCTTGTGTGGTTCCCACTGTGCTTTGATTTCCTTCTTACCACGTCCAAGAGGGCGTGCAAAACGGTGGTTTTTGGGTACAGTCCCGAGTCACATGGAGGCAATGAGCGATAGGAGGGGATTCGTCTCTCCCGGTATAGGGGGTTGATGTTGCGCTGTGTTCGATTGGCTATAACAGGAAATCCCTGGCCAGGGATGCTGAGATTTACTGGTAAGTGTTACCAGTAGTTTCTCGAATTGTTATAGACCTCATATCGACACGACTTATCGAGCTATTGGGGTCTGACGTTTACCACCCCTAGGCGAGATATGCGACATATCAGACGAACAGACCGGACTGTACGGTAGTGTTACTGGCTGGATTCACTGGAGTGTGAGCGGGCTTGCTCGTCGATCTTCTGATCGCTCAATACCCGGGTGGCCGTTACGTTTAGCAGACCGCTTGCGGCTTGTGGGTGCTTGATATGATCATCATCTGCTGCCGGCGTATTGACGAGTCTTTAGAGTCCTACACAGAGGTTTCCTGGCTCAAGCGAAACGAAATAGGAGCGCATATGAGATATGTGCGGGACCTAGAATGATACCAGTATGTGATACTGTATTCGTTTCTCGCGATTTGTGACATTGATCGGTTATATGCGATATAACCGGGTTATCGGATCAAGTGTTGATTCGATAAGTTGTTACTGTTAATATTAGTCGGTTATATGCGATATGACCGGGTCGTTAAATCAAGTGTTGATTTAATGATTTAATGTATAATTATATATTTGATATATCAATTTACATTAACTAATATAGGTTCACTTAAAAAGGATTTTCTCACTTGAAGTGCACATTGTATATATGATATACTTTTGTGCATTTGATTGTATCATGTTTGATGATACATGCTTGTTTAGGTGTATGTTTAGTTTAAACCTTGGTTAAGTAAATGGTTAGGGTTTTGTTTAAATTTCTTATTCATTTATTTATTTATTTATTCATTATGGAAAATAAAAAGGATGGTGGCTTATTTTGTTGTTTTGTAGAAACTTCTTGAAGTGTTGAAAGCTTGACCATTCTTGTTCTTTTCCTAAACCTAACCATTAACCCTAACCATGGTTTATTCTCTACACCTAACTTTGGTTACTATTATGATAAGTATCATTTTATTTCTTATTTTAGATATACTTATCATAATATTCTTCATCTTCTTCTTCTTCTTCTTCAAGAAGAAGCTTGCCTCCATCAATGGCAAGTGAAGAAATCAAGTGAGAAATCCAATTCTAAAGTCTACCCACTTCCTATTTCTTCATCCTCTACCTCTTGCCAAGTAGTAGAGTGTGTTTTCTTCACAAGTTTCTTGACTTGGTGAAGTTGGAGCTTGATCTAGTGATGCCTCGACGTAGATCATCTTCGGCACGAAGCCGACGACCTTGCCCGCTCATTTCTCCGAAGAAGCCGACGCTAGAGCCCGGGATTTCATTTGGACAGTGGAGAGGACTTCATCACGGAGCCGTGGAGGTGGAGGACCGGATCTACAAAGGTTGTATTTCCGTACACTTAGTTAAAGTAGTTAACTAGTTGCTTTGTCGCCTAAATTTCTAGCCAACGATCTAGTCAGGGTTTCTCGGCACCGCAATTTTTTGAAATTGGCATGGTTGATGCCTTGTGAGACCTCTTGAGAGTGCCTAGGAACCTTTCATTGGTATCAGAGCCTAGCTAGAGCCTTAGGCGAAGTCTAGATGGAGTTTGAAACCCGAACAAACCCCGAAACCCTAATCCGACATGCTCTCTGGACTTTTTCTAAAAACTGGGATTTTTCCAGATTAAAAATTCTTAAAAAATTCAGCAGGGAATTCTAAGAATTACGACGCAAAATTTTTCTCCTGAACCCTCTAATGCGCGGCGGAACCGCGGCATAAGCCTACTTAGGCGGCGGTTCCGCGGCAACATGATGACGTCATCCTCCCCTGTTTGCACAGTAACTCATATTTTTTTATGCTGGATTTTCTGGGAATTTTTAATATTTATTCAAGAGTTGAATTTTCTGGAGTTATTTTGGGGATTCGGAGTTATTTTGGGGATTCGGTGTTTCGATCGGAGTATCAGATTTTGTCTATGTGGCTTTCCGGATAATTTTTGAATATGTTAAAAAGTTCGACCGGATATAAATACCCAATTTTTCCCTGTCGGGAAATTTCCATGTGTTGGATTTTTCCGAAGTTTAACGACGTTCTAAGTAGTGCAAGTAACTCGATGGACCCTCTAGAAGACAACAAACCTTAACTCGATTATGTGACCGTCTTGAACTGCCCTTTGAACCTTCGGGTTTGGGGCAGTACGGCGTGCCACATGTGAGGCGTTGGCTTGACCCTTCTACGGCTGGACCGTTGGTACTGAGGCATGAACAGAATGTTTTTAGACTTATTTCATGTGTTGATCTGTATCGGGAAAACTTGGGTGTTTGAATGTTCGATCGGAAAGTTTAACATTTTCTAATTATCTGGAATGGGATACAATAATTGGAATTCACAAATTGTTATGAGATAACTAAATGAATGTTATAAACATAGCAGTTTAGTCTCACTTGATCGGTTGCCACGGAATTTTGATGTGATCAAAAGTCCGTCGCAATCACGTAGCGTACGCGGATACTCACCGGGTAAACTTAATAGACAGTCTCACTCCATAGCCCCGACCAAGTGACTGTAGGAGAACCCCGTCACCGAAAGCATCCGTTCGGGTGCTCCCGGTAGCGGTGTTCCGCCTTGGTGCACTTCGTCGACGGTATCGGGGGTGAGACCGTCTACTGAAGTTTGCGACGAGCATTCGATCAGGATGTCGGGAATCTTGTTGAATTTCCCGACTTAATATTGAAAAGTGTTTTCGATAATGAGACTAAAATGCGGGGTTTATAATTGTTAGTCATGCGATGTCTAAGGAATTCATTTGGTCAGGCATGCGATGTCTGAGGAGGTTGCGGATTCCAACTGTTGTAGTTTTACACTTTCTTTTCTGTGACCGTAAGTGTAATATGTGATATCGCCGGTTTCGTTGCTATATGTCAACGACAATTGGGATGCGCATATTTACTTACGTTGATGACATGTGATGTTATGTGTTGCTGGATATGTTATATTAGATCGTCGTCTTTGAATAGCCGGGTTTTTTTTATGTGAGATGAGTGTTTTTCATTTTCATTCAAGTAAAAACTTGTATGTAATATTCTTTTATTGGGGCACTTCCAGGTTGCGGAAGATGTCACCCTTTGTATATTATTTACTTTTCCGCACTAGGATAGACCCAAGGAGGAGGGCATAAGTAACCGGGTTCTGGAGTCCAGTGGGAGACCAACTCGAGGAGTCGAGTCCGGGTCTCCTAACTCCAGAATTGGTAGGGTTGCTTGCCGCTCTCGTAGGGGTCTTGGGGTGTGGGTTTGGCTATTCATCACGACAGTGGAATCCGTGTTTTATACTGGCTCGTATTGAAAACACGGACGTCCTAGTATATCCAATATTTCATATGTTTCTTCTGCTGCGATATCTGTGATGTGATCATGTGATGTTCTGTGATAGATACAGTATATAGTATATATGATATATTATATAGACGTTACTTATGTTTTACACCCGCGCTAGCCCTGCCTCGCTCTGCCGTTAGTTACCTAACCTAACGGTGCACGAGGAGACATCGAGGCGAATGCGGATGGCATAAGCGTACGTCGTATTTATCTGTGATGTTTAGGTACTTAAATGATGGGACTTCATTAATATGATTAATGAAATAAAAGAAACCTAAGATGTTGTAGAATCGAATTTCAAAATAAAATAGGTAGCTACAGTTCTTGCTTTGCACAGCGGTATATGTGATATATCCTGCACCTTATTCGATAAGGAAAGGACCGAGATCCCTTCACCGGGAGTGACTCCTTTAGCAATAACTGGCAGATGCTACACACTCGGTTTGTCTTTTGATTGCTTTTAAGAGTTTTTGCTTTGCACAGTGATATATATGATATATCCCGCACCTCATTCGACGAGGAAAGGACCGACGATCCCTTCACCGGGAGTGACTCCTTTAGCAAAACTAGAAAAGCCTCAAAGACACTCCATTTCAAAATTCATTCGATCCTACAACGATATCAAGTTCATTACGCAATAGGTTTTCAGAAAAACCTGTCGTAGCCCTCCGTCATTTCAGATAAGTAGTAGTTAGTATTCGTGCTGCGTTTGTTGGCCTTTGTCAAGGCGCAGTGTGCGGTAGCTAACTGGTGCTTATCTGCTTATGCATATGATGCAGATTGGGTTAGGGTAGTCATGCGACCTTGTTGGCCTTTGTCAAGGGTCGTGCGGGTGGGTTTAATTCAATCAGGAAATGACGGGTTGAACTTGACTAGCATCCTATGATTTGTTGGCCTTTGTCAAGGTCATAGGAGGTTAGGGGCAAAATATTATCGGGAATTTCAAGTGTTGAAATTTGCAATGAGATTGCATACCTTCTATGAGATAGTTGGATCCCGATACCCGCTGCGAGTAAGTGTTACTCCTGGGAGAGTTTTATACATTACAATTAGCCGATCAAGTAGGTGTCTAGAAAGGTGTTAACGAGGTTACGCCTCTGCGAAAACGAGGTTTACATTAATTAGGTTCGTGCGAAAGCACGGGGGACCTCCCTCAAAGTACCGACACTGGCCTGGCTGAAAGATTGGCGAACTTATAGTGTGTAATTAATCCCGGCTAGTCTTTCCTTTTAGGGTTTGAAGGAAGATTTGATAAAAAGCAGTGGGAGCCATCCTGATTAGATAAAATAATAACCAATCTATTCTTGCAAGAGCGCACGCTGAGTGTTTTCTTCTCTCTCTCTCCTGGTAGCGACCATGTCACGCCTTAATCAAGATAATAATACGGATTATTGACCGAACCCGCTTGTTATACTGAGCTGGGGAACGTCAGTCCCGCTCCACCTTATAATTGTTATAAGACAGAGCAGGAAATTGGGGAATACCAGAATTCCCGTGCCGCCCAAACGAAGAAAGTGCATGAGATGCATCATCTTCGGGTGTGTTCATTATACAGAACTGTTTCTCAGTATCCTCCGCATCCTTGGTATATGATACCGGATCAGGATCCCAGATATGTAATCTGTTACATAGGGCTACAGAAAGGTAGAGAACTGAGAACGGGTGATAAGTTTCATGAGACAGAAAACGGAGCAAGTGTTGCAGCCAAGTCTGTTGGTCACTGTCACCCTGTATTCCAATACATTGATTCTGAATGAATGTTATTAGATACCGAACCTGATATACAAAATCATATCAGTCTCTTTATTAGTAAAGAAATGATAAAATTTTGTATTGTTGGATAATGTTTTGAACATTTCCTATATCAAAAGTTGATCGCTTCGGGCACGTTATCTAAAAGCATTGATGTTCTAAATCAAACTACAGTTCTTAGTATACGGAACACACACAAGAGGAAGAGTTCAGAAATGAACGAATCCTTCTTGAGGTATTGTAAACTAGGTCAGATCAATGTGACCCGACTAGCTAGAGTTACATAAAGATGCATATTTAAATTAGTTTGAATTTACATCTTGTGAAACTCGCCAGTCATGTCACAAAGATAAGATGACCATAGCCATGTTTATTGAAAACAGAGAAAGAGTTAGTGAACTCTTGGGACTAATACATGATGATGTATGTAAGGTCCCATGTCTACACATGCCAGGACTGGTTCTTTATACTTCATTACATTCTCTGATGATCTTTCGAGTTTCAGACCTATGTTCCTGTTGAAACACAAGTCCGAACCTTTTGAGATATTCACAGAATATAAGTTAGAAGTAGAGAACCAAAATACGGGTATAAGTATTATGTCCTATGATGAGATCAAGGAGGAGAATACTTGAGCACGGAATTCCTGGACTATTCTAAAGGAGAATGAGATTCTCTCTCGGCATTACTCCTCCGAATACACCATAGCACGATGGTATATCGGGGCGGAGCAATCACACCCTATATGATATGGTGTGCTCTATGATGAGTATTATTGAGTTACCTATTTCCTTTTGGGAGTTATGCACTTGAGAAGTTGCATACCTATTGAATAAGGGTTCCAATCAAATCAGCTGCCTACCGTTTCATATGTGATATGGAAAGGGAAGAGCCTATATCTTAAGTTGGTTAAGATTTGGGGTTGTCCGGGCTATGTCTAAAAGCATAATCCGGACAAGCTCGAGGCAAATATTGTTATGTAGAACTGGAAATGTTCCAGCTATACAAACTGCAGCTGATGATTTGACAGGACCAAAGGATTCAATAGTTTCCAACGAACCCCATCCTCTCCGCCGATCTAGTAGGGTTCCTCACCCACCTGAGAGTTACTTCGGTTTCTCTATGACAGTGGGAGCGAGGATTACATCATGAGATGATGACCCAACTAGCTTCGAGCTGGCCATCAGGAGTGAGACTCTGTAAGAATGGCTAGATGCTTAGCAATCTGAGATGGAATCCATGTACACCAACAAAGTATGGACTTTGGTTGCTATATCTGAAGGGTTAAATCCCCATCAGGAGCAAGTATATCTTGAGAAGATTACTTGGTGTAGATGGAAAAGTTGAGACTTTCAAAGCTAGACTTATTAAAAGTTTGCATCATTGACCAGGTGTGGATAATGATGAAACCTTTCCAAGTAGCTATGCTTAAGTCCATCCAGATCCTACTTGCCACGGCTACATACCATGACTACGATATCTGGCGGTTGGGTGTCATGACTGCTGTTCTAAATGATGTTTTAGAAGAGTGCGTCTATAAGTACACAGCCAGAGGGCTTCGTAGACAGTGGGAGCAGCGGAAACGTGTGCAAGATGCTTTATAGGATTAAAGCAGGCATCACGGAGTTGGAACATCTGTTTTGATGTATTAGTCAAAGAGTTTGACATCATCAAAATGGTAGATGAACCTTGTATAAACAAAAAGGTAGTAGGGAGTATGGTGGTGATCCTCGTAGAGTACGTGGATGACATACTCTTGATAAGAAAGGAGTTTCTTATGCTACGCTCGATCAATCTCCGTTTATCACAAAGATTCTCCGTATAGGATCAAAATAATACCTCCTAAATCCTGAGTTTTGGATCTATGAGATAGATTTAATTGGATGTTAGAATACTCACTAGCTGTAGTGAGATGGTATCAATCGATCCTGGGAAGAATCACTGGAAGTGTTCCAGGATGATAAAGACGACTGAATGTCAGTCGCAGGCATTGTCTTTACCCTCAGTAAAGGGACGGTATGTTGGAAGAGTTCCAAGCTAAATACCGTGGCATACTAGACGATAAAGGCTAGATACATCGCTACTTAAGATACTACCAAAGAGGCAGTTTGGGTGAATATAGGTTCATGAGATGAACTTGGTTCCTTCCATTGTGTGACAATGGAGTTGTGTCTTATGCCAGGAACCCCGGTCCCATCAGTGACCCAGACGTATTCTGAGGCAGTATCACCTGATCATGGAGATAGTTGATCTCCAGGGTGATCGAGGTTAGGAGAGTAGACTCAGAGGACAACACGGCGGATCCACTCACGAAGGCCTATTCCCAGAGAGACTTTTATGGGATGGTTGAGTATGAGATACTACAACCACTGCTACAGATGGCCCTAGTGCAAGTGGGAGATTGTTAGTTATATGTATGCCCTAGAGGCCATTACTGTACATTGGATGTATATTGTAGTGGATGCTGGGACATATATAGGGAGGACTTTCTTGCTCGACATGATAGTATGCTATCTGGTTGCTCTTTACCTTAACGTGTACACAGATTGTCTCTCTATTACATGTTGGTAAAGCCCTTAGGATGTGTACTTGACTACCAGGACTATGATGCGGATCATACTAGTGGGGACATGGTAGTCCATAAGTACATCCTTGAAAGTCCCTAGTCGTGGGTGTATCGAGATGGGGCATCGATATACCAGAGTAGACTAGCGTGTACCTTCTCGACCCATACAGATGGGCGATGGATGATCCCATATCTATCGGTGTTTGACATCAGAGATGATATACGGGTGCTCAGTAGAGACTGGGTACACTGGACGGACTCGCCGAGAACTCCCAGATGGTATTATACCTTACGTCAGATGGCAGTTCTCTGGTGACACTGGTACAGAGTAGTCTGTTGACCCGAGATCGTCATAGAGTCTTGTGTGGTTCCCACTGTGCTTTGATTTCCATCTTACCACGTCCAAGAGGGCGTGCAAAACGGTGGTTTTTGGGTACAGTCCCGAGTCACATGGAGGCAATGAGCGATAGGAGGGGATTCGTCTCTCCCGGTATAGGGGTTGATGTTGCGCTGTGTTCGATTGGCTATAACAGGAAATCCCTGGCCAGGGTTGCTGAGATTTACTGGTAAGTGTTACCAGTAGTTTCTCGAATTATTATAGACCTCATATCGACACGACTTATCGAGCTATTGGGGTCTGACGTTTACCACCCCTAGGCGAGATATGCGACATATCAGACGAACAGACCGGACTGTACGGTAGTGTTACTGGTTGGATTCACTGGAGTGTGAGCGGGCTTGCTCGTCGATCTTCTGATCGCTCAATACTCGGGTGGCCGTTACGTTTAGCAGACCGCTTGAGGCTTGTGGGTGCTTGATATGATCATCATCTGCTGCCGGCGTATTGACGAGTCTTTAGAGTCCTACACAGAGGTTTCCTGGCTCAAGCGAAACGAAATAGGAGCGCATATAAGATATGTGCGGGACCGAGAATGATACCAGTATGTGATACTGTATTCGTTTCTCGTGATTTGTGACATTGATCGGTTATATGCGATATAACCGGGTTATCGAATCAAGTGTTGATTCGATAAGTTGTTACTGTTAATATTAGTCGGTTATATGCGATATGACCGGGTCGTTAAATCAAGTGTTGATTTAATGATTTAATGTATAATTATATATTTGATATATCACTTTACATTAACTAATATAGGTTCACTTAAAAAGGATTTTCTCACTTGAAGTGCACATTGTATATATGATATACTTTTATGCATTTGATTGTATCATGTTTGATGATACATGCTTGTTTAGGTGTATGTTTAGTTTAAACCTTGGTTAAGTAAATGGTTAGGGTTTTGTTTAAATTTCTTATTCATTTATTTATTTATTTATTTATTCATTATGGAAAATAAAAAGGATGGTGGCTTATTTTGTTGTTTTGTAGAAACTTCTTGAAGTGTTGAAAGCTTGACCATTCTTGTTCTTTTCCTAAACCTAACCATTAACCCTAACCATGGTTTATTCTCTACACCTAACTTTGGTTACTATTATGATAAGTATCATTTTATTTCTTATTTTAGATATACTTATCATAATATTCTTCATCTTCTTCTTCTTCTTCTTCAAGAAGAAGCTTGCCTCCATCAATGGCAAGTGAAGAAATCAAGTGAGAAATCCAATTCTAAAGTCTACCCACTTCCTATTTCTTCATCCTCTACCTCTTGCCAAGTAGTAGAGTGTGTTTTCTTCACAAGTTTCTTGACTTGGTGAAGTTGGAGCTTGATCTAGTGATGCCTCGACGTAGATCATCTTCGGCACGAAGCCGACGACCTTGCCCGCTCATTTCTCCGATGAAGCCGACGCTAGAGCCCGGGATTTCATTTGGACAGCGGAGAGGACTTCATCACGGAGCCGTGGAGGTGGAGGACCGGATCTACAAAGGTTGTATTTCCGTACTCTTAGTTAAAGTAGTTAACTAGTTGCTTTGTCGCCTAAATTTCTAGCCAACGATCTAGTCAGGGTTTCTCGGCACCGCAATTTTTTGAAATTGGCAATGTTGATGCCTTGTGAGACCTCTTGAGAGTGCCTAGGAACCTTTCAAGAGGTTTACGTCAGGGTAATTGTAACACCTTAGGATGTGTTTAGTGGCTATTTATATTTAAATACAGGATTTTTAATAAAAAGTTTACGAAATTGAGTTTCAAATATTTTTTCCAAATTTAATAAATATTTTTCTAGAATTTTCCTAGGCTTGCACACACATGTGCATGTAAACTAGGGTTTTAAAATGAGGTAATACCATGATTAGAAACCATGGCGGGTTTAATCATGGGGATTAAGTCTTTTGGGTTTTAATTAAGTTTAATTAGTTAATTGATGGTTGCTTTAATTTGAATTTTCTTTTGGAGTGTTGACTTGGTGAGAATGAGAGAGAGAGAATGCATCATGGCAAAAGCCATGCTTGCATTTAATGAAGAGAGAGAGTGGAGTGGTTGACATTTGGAGTTATGATTCCCTCTCATTCTTGTGTTCTTTTCTCTCAACCCCACTCTCACACTCACACATCCACACCATCTCAGCAGCAGTAGCAAGCATCCACAACAGCAGCAGCAACCATCTCAGCAGCAACAGCAAGCATCACAGCAGTAGTACCAGTGAGCATCAGTAGCAGCAGTTAGCAGAAGCAACAGCAACAACTCCAGCTGCAGCTCCTTCCCTCCACTTCTACTTCTTCCTCCAGCTCTCTAGGGTTGAGTGTGGGGTATACTTCCTGAACTTACTCCCTAGTTTGCTTATTTAGTGTAGCTTAGCTTCGATTAGTGTTTTTGGTGCGTTTTAGTGCGATATGTGGTGATTAGTGGGAACCTTGACCAAGTGATGTATGAATTGGTTTTAGTAAGTTGATGGAGCGTTGTTAGGGCCATGTTAACCCAGCTTAGCCCCCAATTGCACTAAAATACCACCAGATCCCTATTTGATGCAAATTCATCGTTTTTAAGCAAATTTTGACTTTCTGTAATCTGCTATTGACCCAGTGAGTTCAGATTAATTTTGTGATGACTGCAGTATAGTGGTTAGGTGCTGATCCCCCAGGTAGAACCCGACCCCAATTTGACTTGTTCAGGCCGTCGGAAAATTGGATCTGGCCGCAAATTGCGGCCAGATGGGGAGGGTTTGGGTTGGGCTTTGTCTCTAGTGGTGTCTGCTGCAACCCTTAGACTCGTGGCATGTGCTTTTTTTTCGATTCTTGCTGTAGAAAAATCTGGAGCTAAATACCCTATTTTTTGTATTTTAAACCTTCGCGACACGCGTGATACGCATGTGGTTTGGGATTTCTGCGTATCGCGACGCGTCGGGGTAGTTTTAGGCGCGTAATCACACGTTGTTGCGTATCGCGCACACGCGCGCTTGGTTTGCGACACGGGTTTCTAGTTTGACCTTAATATCACATTTTTTGGATTTGAGCTTATGTGTGATATATTGTGTGATTCTAGGTTCGCAGGCGAGTGAGACAGACGCTGCGAAGAAGGGGAAGCAAGTCGTCGGCTACACTTAGTGTGAGACTTCGGTGAGTAGATTTCACATCTACGGGGATATCGCCCGCATGGCGTTATGCGTCAGGGACTGATAGGATCTTATAGTTATATGTTGCATTTACCCCATTGACTGTCATTGCATACTGCATTCACTACTATATTGAGTAAACATAGAATTGATAGAACACCGCACTATTACTAACGGTTCATGTTGCACGAGCAATAATCTGCATGTTACACACACACCGTTAGTAATTGCCATGACACACTCACTGTAGAACTGCCATGATTATAGTGTTGTAGTTCATTTCATATATGATTCGATATGATTTTCATAGAAATTGGGAGCCGCATGATATCTTTAAAAACAGAAACTATTTTTTTAAAAGCGGTTTCCCCTTGTACATACATTATGGCTTGATGTACATAGCACATCGTATTTGATTTACTCATTGGTGTTGGATTTCCATGTGATTTCTGGTTTTGAGGACCGATGAATTATTTAAGAAAAGATGCATTATTTAAAAACCCGGTTCCTCGTGATATGATATTTTGGTGCGTCCACCACGCGTTTTCTCGGTGCTGAGACGTGTTCTTGAAACCCGATTCGTGGAGTTGGATGATCCGTTTGCGGGTTCGTGGTGGACCCGGTATGGTTCCCCGGGGCGAGAAATGTTTTTCGTGGAGTAGACGATGAGCCTGGCAGGGTGGCGAGTACCTACCGGTGATTGGTTGGACCTGGCGGTTATCCAGAGGATACTGACCAGAGTCGAGAGATGGATGCGGGATGATCCGTACTGCCAGGGCCGAGGGCCGATACCGCAGACGGAGCCCGTGGGCTGATCCGGACTGACGGAGCCCGATATATGAGGATTTGCGTGTCGATGCTGGAAACGAGTATTTTATGATATTTTGAGTGCCGATGTTGGGCACTCGTGGTTCTCAGAGATTTAGAGGATTTGAGGGCCGATGGAATTGCCGGCGCCTGAGTTTATTTGGGATTTGGGTGCGGTTTGGGGCACCGATTATTTTTCCACGTTGATATTCCGTGTAGATGTTATGTATCCCATGCTCAGCATTGATTATCATGTATCTCATCCTGTAGTTATTTTACCTGATAGAACACTTGCATGATTATTGCACATACTGCTTATCACGTATTGATATCATCTGCTGGCATTTGATAGAGTAGCGCAGTACGTGCATACTCGCGATTACCTTTATATGTTATCTCTATTCACGAGTTGGAAACTCACCCCCGTTGTGCCGCAGTATTTGCAGGTTGCCCTTCAGAGTAGTCGCGGCAGGCTGCCTTTTGCATCTTTTGGCTACAGATACCACTACAGTTGGTGCGAGAGCTGTTTTGCTTTTAGGTGGGTTGTGGTATTTGATTACTTTTATTGTACCCCTTTTGTATCTAGTATTCTCCATCTACCATTTATGTACTGGACTTAGATACTGTGTGAGGACGATGATGTATATTTTGTATTCTGGTGTCGAGCTCATGGGAGCCGACTGTTTTTTTTATGCAGTTTATATTTCTGTGATGTTTACTTATTTGCTCATTCTTCGATACGGCATCGTATATTACTCTTGTGATGATGGTTTTCGCCGTTGGGCGTGATTTCTCCCGTTTGGGGATGTTCCATTTCATTATATTTCATTTTCACTTATATCCTGTTTTATACCCGATTTCAGGGTTACTTTTACAAAGGAAATGCTGCCAAAATTATTTAAATGACAACGTAACTTTAAAAGAACTTATTGAATTATTTAAGGTTTTCTAAATGTCTTAATTAAATGTTTTCAACACTCGCTACTTTTAAATGGTTTTGATTTCTGGGTTTCGGCTTACTTAGTCGCGTTACGCCTGTAGACGTTGCGTGGTTAAGTGCCGGTCACGAGTCAAATTCTGGGTCGTGACAAAGTTGGTATCAGAGCGTAGGTTTTACCTTTCGGAGTGTAGGATGACCTTGGTATGATGGAGTAGGTGGCTGAAGCAGAGTGGCGTAGCGTCTGTATGTTCCGCGGCATACTCATGACACGGTACTCCGCCAAGGCGACCTAAGGACTTATTGATTTAAATTCTTTCTTGAGTATATATATTCTTGTGATTCGATTTCCGTATTCTTATCGAATCCTAATTTCCTTTCAGCCATTATACCGCTAAAGACTACGAGGGCACAGAGAGCGGCCGCGAGGGCCGAGATTCGAGTTGACTCGTCCGAGACGAGGACTGATCCGGGCAGTGCACCCGTTGTACCCGAGCAGACTGTTCCTCCTATGACAGATCAGATCGCCACGCTAGGGGCTGGTATGCAGGAGATGCGCCAGACGGTGGGATCCAGCATGCAGGAGATGCGCCAGATGATAGGATCGCTTGTTGAGACGCTTCGAGCACAGCGACCAGAGGTAGCTCCACCCGTCACAGGGACCGCGATGGTACCTACCGCACAGCCAGTTGCCCCTGCAGCCACGGAGGTGATTACAGTATTGCTATCAGAGTTCATGAGGCTGAAGCCTCCGGTCTTCACAGGCACCGATACAGCCGAGGACCCACAGTCTTTCATTGATAAGATGGCCCGGATATGTCGTTCCCTCAGATGCGCAGATGCGAGATGGGTCGAGTTCACGAGCTTTCGCCTGGAAGGTCTTGCGCAGAAGTGGTGTGATTCAGTTGAGAAGGGCAGAGCGGCAGGTCTTCCTCCTATGACCTGGACGGAGTTTGTGACAGTATTTCTAGCCTGTTTCCTTCCCCAGAGTGTTAGGGATGCCCGAGCACACAGATTTGTGTCCTTACGCCAGACGCCAGAGATGACAGTGGCAGAGTATGACGTGCTATTTACAGAGCTAGCAGTTTATGCCTCGTATTTAGTGGCTACCGAGGAGTTGCGAGTCAAGAGATTTGTTCGAGGCTTGCTTACACCACTGTTCCTTGCGATCAGCGCGCAGCATTACGAGATATATGCAGCAGCTGTAGACGCAGCCTTTTTAGTCGAGGAGCGCCTTGCTGAGACTTCGGTAGTTCCAGAGCCGAAGAGAGTTCGTACTAGTATATCCGCACGGAGACAGTCATTCAGACGCCGCGACAGGTACCGTTCTGGTACAAGGAGTGGCAGAGATCCGGGACGAGGCCAGATGTTTAGCTCATATCCACGGGAGAGCCAGCAGTCGCCGCAGGGTTGCTTTAGATGCGGCAGTCTACTTCACCTCGTTAGACATTGTCCTGAGATACACCGGAGGGAGGCAGCTGCACCGCGTGTTACTTTACCACCTTCACCACCCCAGAGGGCGTTGCCTGTTGTACCTACCGTTGCTCCGCGTCAGACTCATACACAGAGAGGTCGTGGGCGTGGAGGAGTTGCTCAGAGAGGGCGAGATGACCGAGGCAGAGGGCAGTCAGTTACCGGTGGAGGACAGGCGCGGGTTTTTGCTTTGACGCATCGGGACGCGCAGGCGTCCAATGCGGTTGTTTCAGGTATCCTTCCAGTATGTTCTGTTGATGCACACGTGTTGTTCGATCCCGGATCCACGCACTCGTACGTATCCACACACTTCGTGTCGAGTTTGGGTAGAGAGTCCGGTTTGCTTGATCAGCCGCTTGTTGTGACCACTCCTGTGGGAGAGTCGTTTGTTGCTAGGCACGTGTTCCGATCCTGTACCGTCTATATTGGCGAGAGGGGGTTTCCTGTCGACTTGATCCTTCTTGAGATGTTGGACTTCGACGTTCTTTTGGGCATGGATTGGTTAGCCACGTGCTATGCTTCTGTGGACTGTCGTGAGAAGACAGTTGGATTCTGTTTTCCCGGCGAGTCGGTTTTTGTTGTGTTGGGGGACCGTGGTGCCGCCCCTCACAGTGTGGTTTCTTCTTTTCGCGCTGGACAGCTTTTGAGGAAGGGATGTCAGGGATTTCTCGCCTATGTTTGCGATGCTAGCGCTACGGAGGTTCCATTGGATCAGGTTCCGGTTGTTAGCGAGTTTCCTGATGTGTTCCCTGAAGAGCTTGCTGGACTACCGCTCGAGCGCGACATTTCTTTCTGTATTGATTTGGTTCCTGGCACAGGGCCTATTTCCATACCCCCTTATCGGATGGCCCCGGCGGAACTTTGAGAGTTGAAGGGTCAGTTGCAAGATTTGCTGGATAAGGGACTTATTCGACCCAGTGTTTCTCCTTGGGGTGCTCCAGTCCTGTTCGTCAAGAAGAAGGACGGCAGTTTGCGTCTGTGTATCGACTACTGCCAGCTGAACAGGGTGACAGTGCGGAACAGATATCCCTTGCCACGTATCGACGATTTGTTCGACCAGCTTCAGGGGGCAGGTTACTTTTCGAGGATCGATTTACAATCGGGCTATCATCAGCTGCGGGTCCGACAGGAGGACATTCCTAGGACAGCTTTCCGTACGCGCTACGGCCATTATGAGTTTTTGGTGATGTCGCTCGGACTCACCAATGCCCCAGCAGCATTTATGGACTTGATGAACCGTATTTTCCGGCCATATCTGGATCTGTTCATCATAGTATTCATTGACGATATCTTGGTGTATTCCCGGAGTAGTGAGGAGCACGAGTAGCACCTGCGGATTACACTACAAACTTTGAGGGAGCACCAGCTTTATGCGAAATTCTCCAAGTGTGCTTTCTGGCTGGACAGCGTGGACTTATTGGGGCATGTGATTTCACGAGACGGTATATGTGTAGACCCGAGAAAGATAGAGGCCGTTCAGCGTTGGCCTAGACCCACATCGGTTACGGAGATTCGCAGCTTTTTGGGGTTGGCCGGTTACTACAGGCGATTTGTACAGGACTTCTCCAGTATTGCTACACCTTTGACCGGGTTGACCCGGAAGGGAGTTCCTTTCGATTGGACGTAGGAGTGCGAGCACAGTTTTCAGCAGCTACGGACTCGGCTGACTATGGCACCGGTGTTATCTTTACCTTCCGGATCAGGCGGATTTGTGGTCTATTATAATGCTTCTTGAGTAGGGCTATGGTGCGTATTGATGCAGCATGATAGGGTGATCGCGTATACTTAGCGACAGTTGAAGAAACATGAACAGAACTACCACACTCATGATTTGGAGATGGCTGCAGTGGTCTTTGCACTTAAGATCTGGCGACATTACCTATACGGCGAGTCGTGCCAGATATTCATTGATCATAAGAGTTTAAAGTATATATTTCAGCAGCGAGACCTGAACCTTAGACAGCGTCGATGGATGGAGTTAGTGAAGGATTACGACTGCGAGATCTTGTATCACCCGGGCAAGGCGAATGTGGTGGTGGATGCTTTGAGCAGGAGGCCCGGGGATAGTCTATCCTGTTTGAGCGCAGTACAGGGGCAGTCGTCGGCAGATTGGCAGATATTATGCGACAGCCGGATACAGTTCGAGTTCACGTCGATTGGAGGACAGATCGCGCATGTTCGTGCACGCCCACAGTTGCTTGACCGTATACATGAGGCACAGCACAATGATGACCGATGTTCAGAGATCATGGCACAGATTGGACAGGGCAGATTTTCCGAGTTCGTGATCGATGATCAGGGGATACTACGATTTGGGGTTAGACTATGCATACCAGATGCTGAGGGACTGCGGCGCGAGATTTTTGAGGAGGCACATCGATCGGTATATAGTGTTCATCCCGGTTCCACCAAGATGTACCATGACATGAGAGATGTTTACTGGTGGAACGGAATGAAAAGAGACATCGCAGATTTTGTGTCGAGATGCCTGACTTGTCAGCAGGTCAAGGCTGAGCACCAGAGGCCCGCGGGAGAGCTACAGTTGTTACCCATTCCGGAGTGGAAATGGAAGCAAATTTCGATGGATTTCGTTGTGGGTCTACCCAGGACTAGGCGAGGGTATGACTCCATTTGGGTGATCGTGGATCGTTTGACGAAAGCGGCTCACTTCCTACCAATGAAGACGACTTTCGGATTTTTTCAGTATGCCCAGATTTACATCGACGAGATTGTACGACTGCACGGAGTTCCGACATGTATCGTGTCTGACAGAGGCACCCAGTTTACCAGTCAACTATGGCAGAGGCTTCAGGAGGCTTTGGGCACTCGCTTGAGTTTCAGCTCAGCATTTCATCCGCAGACCGATGGGCAGTCAGAGTGGACTATTCAGACTCTCGAGGACATGCTCAGAGCGTGTGTATTAGATTTCGGAGGTAGCGGGGATCATCACTTGCCCTTAGTAGAGTTCTCCTACAATAACAGCTACCAGGAGACCATTCAGATGGCACCATTTGAGGCACTTTATGGGAGGAGATGCAGATTGCCCACCTGTTGGACAGAGCTCAGTGAGAACAGTATCTTAGTGCCACAGATTGTGAAGGAGATGACCGCGAAGATCCAGTTGATTCGCGATAGGATGGGAGCAGCCCAGAGTAGGCAGAGATCTTATGCGGACCGTCGGCGGCGCAGAATTGAGTTTTCTGTTGGTGATCATGTTTTCTTGAGGGTCTCCCCAATGAAAGGTGTGATGAGGTTTGGGAAAAAGGGGAAGCTCAGTCCCAGATATGTGGGCCCTTTAGAGATCCTCAAGCGTGTTGGTGCAGTTGCATACCGGTTATCCCTTCCGCCCAATTTTCCAGATGTGCACCCCGTATTTCACGTTTCGATGCTCCGCAGATATCTCCATGATCCTTTGCATGCGATTCAGCACCCGACGATCCAGCTTGAGCGCGACCTTTCCTATGCAGAGCAGCCGGTGATGATCTTGGATCGACAAGTGAAGAAATTAAGATCGAAAGACATCCTATCAGTCAAGGTGCTTTGGCGTGGTCAGAGCAGCGAGGAGGTCACTTGGGAGACCGAAAGAAAGATGAGGAAGAAGTATCCCCGTCTTTTTGAAGGTACGTGTAGTTAGATTTTGAAATTCGGGGACGAATTTCTTTAAGGGGGAGAGATTGTAACACCTTAGGATGTGTTTAGTGGCTATATATATTTAAATAAACGATTTTTAATAAAAATTTTACCAAATTGAGTTTCAAATATTTTTCCAAATTTAATAAATATTTTTCTAGAATTTTCCTACGCTTGCATACACATGTGCATGTAAACTAGGGTTTTAAAATGAGGTAATACCATGATTAGCAACCATGGTGGGTTTAATCATGGGGATTAAGTCTTTTGGGTTTTAATTAAGTTTAATTAGTTAATTGATGGTTTCTTTAATTTGAATTTTCTTTTGGAGTGTTGACTTGGTGAGAATGAGAGAGAGAGAGAATGCATCATGGCAAAAGCCATGCTTGCATTTAATGAAGAGAGAGAGTGGAGGGGTTGACATTTGGAGTTATGATTCCCTCTTATTCTTGTGTTCTTTTCTCTCAACCCCACTCTCACACTCACACACCCACACCATCTCAGCAGCAGCAGCAAGCATCCACAGCAGCAGCAAGCATCACAGCAGTAGTACCAGTGAGCAACAGTAGCAGCAGTTAGCAGAAGCAACAGCCACAACTCCAGCTGCAGCTCCTTCCCTCCGCTTCTTCTTCTTCCTCCTCCAGCTCCCTAGGGTCGAGTGTGGGGTATACTTCCTGAACTTACTCCCTAGTTTGCTTATTTAGTGTAGCTTAGCTTCGATTAGTGTTTTTGGTGCGTTTTAGTGCGATATGTGGTGATTAGTGGGAACCTTGACCAACTGATGTATGAATTGGTTTTAGTAAGTTGATGGAGTGTTGTTAGGGCCATGTTAACCCAGCTTAGCCCCCAATTGCACTAAAATACCACCAGATCCCTATTTGATGCAAATTCATCGTTTTTAAGCAAATTTTGACTTTCTGTAATCTGCTATTGACCCAGAGAGTTCAGATTAATTTTGTGATGACTGCAGTATAGTGGTTAGGTGATGATCCCCCAGGTAGAACTCGACCCCAATTTGACTTGTTCAGGCCGCCGGAAAATTGGATCTGGCCGCAAATTGTGGAAAGATGGGGAGGGTTTGGGTTGGGGTTTGTCTCTAGTGGTGTCTGCTGCAACCCTTAGACTCGTGGCATGTGCAATTTTGTTTGATTCTTGCTGTAGAAAAATCTGGAGCTAAATACCCTATTTCTCGAATTTTAAACCTTCGCGACACGCGTGATACGCATGTGGTTTGAGATTTCTGCGTATCGCGACGCGTCGGGGTAGTTTTAGGCGCGTAATCACACGTTTTAGCGTATCGCGCACACGCGCGCTTGGTTTGCGACACGGGTTTCTAGTTTGACCTTAATATCACGTTTTTTTGGATTTGAGCTTATGTGTAATATATTGTGTGATTCTAGGTTCGCAGGCGAGTGAGACGGACGCTGCGAAGAAGGGAAAGCAAGTCGTCGGCTACACTTAGCGCGAGACTTCGGTGAGTAGATTTCACATCTACGGGGATATCGCCCGCATGGCGTTATGCGTCAGGGCTGATAGGATCTTATAGTTATATGTTGCATTTACCCCTATTAACTGTCATTGCATACTGCATTCCCTGCTATATTGAGTAAACTTAGAATTGATAGAACACCGCACTATTACTAACGGTTCATGTTGCACGAGCACTAATCTGCATGTCACACACACACCGTTAGTAATTGCCATGACACACTCACTACAGAACTGCTATGATTATAGTGCTGTAGTTCATTTCACATATGATTCGATATGATTTTCATAGAAATTGTGAGCCGCATGATATCTTTAAAAACGGAAACTATTTTTTTAAAAGCGGTTTCCCCTTGTACCTACATTATAGCTTGATGTACATAGCACATCGCATTTGATTTACTCATTGGTGTTGGATTTCCATGTGATTTCTGTTTTTGAGGACCTAGGAATTATTTAAGAAAAGATGCATTATTTGAAAACCCGGTTCCTCGTGATATGATATTTTGGTGCGTCCACCACGCGTTTTCTCGGTGCTGAGACGTGTGCTTGAAACCCGATTCGAGGAGTTAGATGATCCGTTTGCGGGTTCGTGGTGGACCCGGTATGGTTCCCCGGGGCGAGAAATGTTTTTCGTGGAGTAGACGATGAGCCTGGCAGGGTGGCGAGTACCTACCGGTGATTGGTTGGACCTGGCGGTTATCCGGAGGATACTGACCAGAGTCGAGAGATGGATGCGGGATGATCCGTACTGCCGGGGCCGAGGGCCGATACCGCAGACGGAGCCCGTGGGCTGATCCGGACTGAAGGATCCCGATATATGAGGATTTGCGTGTCGATGCTGGACACGAGTATTTTATGATATTTTGAGTGCCGATGTTGGGCACTCGTGATTCTCAGAGATTTACAGGATTTGAGGGCCGATGGGAGTGCCGGCGCCTGAGTTTATTTGGGATTTGGGTGCAGTTTGGGGCACCGATTATTTTTCCACGTTGATATTCCGTGTAGATGTTATGTATCCCATGCTCAGCATTGATTATCATGTATCTCATCCTGTAGTTATTTTACCTGATAGAGCACTTGCATGACTATTGCACATACTGCTTATCACGCATTGATATCATCTGCTGGCATTTGATCGAGTAGCGCAGTACGTGCATACTCGCGATTACCTTTATATGTTATCTCTATTCACGAGTTGGAAACTCACCCCCGTTGTGCCGCAGTATTTGCAGGTTGCCCTTCAGAGTAGTCGCGGCAGGCTGCCTTTTGCATCTTTTGGCTACAGATACCACTACAGTTGGTGCGAAAGCTGTTTTGCTTTTAGGTGGGTTGTGGTATCTGATTACTTTTATTGTACCCCTTTTTTATCTAGTATTCTCCATCTACCATTTATGTACTGGACTTAGATACCGTGTGAGGTCGATGATGTATATTTTGTATTCTGGTGTCGAGCTCGTGGGAGCCGACTGTTTTTTTATGCAGTTTATATTTCTGTGATGTTTACTTATTGCTCATTCTTCGCTACGGCGTCGTATATTACTCTTGTGATGATTGTTTCCGCCGTTGGGCGTGATTGCTCCCGTTTGGGGATGTTCCATTTCATTATATTTCATTTTCACTTATATCCTGTTTTGTACCCGATTTCAGGGTTACTTTTACAAAGGAAATGCTGCCAAAATTATTTAAATGACAACGTAACTTTAAAAGAACTTATTGAATTATTTAAGGTTTTCTAAATGTCTTAATTAAATGTTTTCAACACTCGCTACTTTTAAATGGTTTTGATTTCTGGGTTTCGGCTTACTTAGTCGCGTTACGTCTGTAGACGTTGCATGGTTAAGTGCCGGTCACGAGTCAAATTCTGGGTCGTGACAGTAATGACTTCTCTATAGTCGATTATATTTTGTTTTGCATCGCGGTATTCGGTTTGGAATATCTTGCAACTCATTCTACGAGGAAAGAGCCGAGATCCCTTCACCGGGAGTGACCACTTTAGCAAAGGTTTTCGCCACTATATATTTGTAAAAAACTATCTGGTTCCTTCAACGATATCAAGTTCATTATGTTAAAGGTTTTTTGCCAAAAACCAGTCGTGGCCCTCCGTCATTTCAGATTAGTATTGCTTAGTATTCGTGCTACGTATGTCGTACATTGCCGAGGCGTAGTGTTCGGTAGCTCTGTAATGCTTTTCTGTCGCATGGATATGTGGATTGGTTAGGATAGTCGTACGGTTATGTTGGCATTGTCAAGGACTTGTACGGGTGGGTTTAACGCAATCAAGATAATGACGGGTTGAACTTGACTAGGACTCTTTGATATGTTGGCATTGTTAAGGTCACTTGAGTCCTAGGAATAAAAACACACATCGGGAGTTTCAAACATACAGGAAACTTGCCAAGCATGTGCATACCTTCTGGAGTGTGGTGAATTGAGTGGATTCCATCAGGTTATCATGTGATGATGGTTGGATCCCGATACCGACTGATGAGTTGGTTTACTCCTCGGGTGATCCCGACTAATTCTTCTTTCAGGTTTGGAGGAGAATTTGAGGATACAGTGGGAGACATCCTAATTAGATAAAGTGATTAACCATTCTGATCTAGGTTAGAATGAACGCAGAGTGTTTCTTTTCTCTCTGTCTCTTTGGCTGCGACCATGGCCCGACCCTAGACTATGACCAAGTTAACCGAACTTTCTTAAAACACTTGCTTTTGGATTGTCTGATTTGCATACATCATTGCCACTCCTTCTTTTACCCTTTGCATTTCTCCAGAACACCCCGTATTATTACGAACATCTACTTCCATTGGATAAATCCATCGTATGGTTATATACGAACTCGAAGGAACTTGTTCCAGATTCGAGGATGGATTCTGGTTCTGGAAAGATTGAATAGGACTGTTCAGTTGTCTTTTCCTTTTACTTTCTCTCAGGTTATGAGGGCTCCTAGGATTAGGAGAGGGTACACCTATTGCGCTTATTGGATAGTCTTCTTCCAAACCTTAGGCTGGTGCCGAAAGGTAGGGAATTAAGAAAACCAATTAGCCTAAGTGTGGTATACAGAAGGTAATAAGTTAAGACAAATAAAGGGATTAGAAAAAGAGCAAAGTATATTGTGACTGCTATCATTCACGACCAAACCGCGTAGTTCATCGCCACTCCTACTTCACCTTTGCTTTTCTCCAGTTCAGGAGAAATAGAATAAGGTTTATTCAGTTGTCTTTTATCATCACCTTCTCTCAGGTTGCGAGTACTCCTAGGATTAGGAGAGTACACCTATTATTCTTATTGGATAGTCTTCTTCCAAACCATAGGCTGATGCCGAACGGTAGGGAAGGAAGAAAACCATTTAGCCTAACGATGGTGTACAGAAGGTAATGACTAAAGACAAATAAAGGGATTTGGAGAGATGGAAACGAAATATACGGCTACCGTCATGAATCTGGATAATGGAAGAAGCATTACTAGGAATACCCAGATACCCCTTCGAAACTTTTTCTTATTTCAGTTTCACTGTGCATTGTTAATTGTAAACTGATTTCCCAATTAGACCCTTGCTCCGGGGTATGTATTTACCAGGTATGATCCTCACATCTGTATGGTTTTATAGATGATGAGTGGGAGTAAGTTATTGGAAATTAGGTAATCATCCTCATTATATCGGAATTCGTTGTAATTGGTGATATTTGAGGAAATCGCCTGGGTACAGTTTTCAACCTACGACGCACAGGGTTTGAGTTATTAAACTCAGAGGACTTATACAAAGTATTGTATGTTGTCCAGTGTCCATTAGGACAAAGGGGATGGCCCTTGTACTGTATTCTGTTTACTTATGACTTCTCAAGTTTTAGACAAGTGTTTCGTAGAAATACAAGATCTATGTTTTGAGAAGTTAAAGGTAAAAGAATAAAGTAAAGAATCAGGTGTTGCAAGTATCGGGATTCTTCAAGGTGATCGAAGATGTAGATACTTGTGTATGGTATTCAGTTGACAGTAATGGTTTTGAGAAACTTATTTCTCTTTCAGGTTACTTATAATTGGATGCACTCCTAAGTTGAGTAATGTTGATCAACCTCTTTTCATTTAGTTGACATGCACTGAAGACAGCTGCATGATTTGAATCTGGTTCCAATTAAATCAATGCCTCTATTTCTATATTGTATATAGAATGGTTCATATCTTAACGATGTTAAGGTACAGAGAGTTGTTCGGCTTATACTTAAAACCAGACTCTGGATAACTCAAGGCACGTTTCTGTAATGGCAGTTTGTGGGTTAACCCGGTCTTTGACGAGGGTTGATTTTCTAACATCTGGAAGATCAATAGTGATATTGTTCTTGACTCGCCACAGTTTTAGTAAAATGGATTTTTTCAGAAAACAGTAGTGGGAGTATGGTAGAACTGGAAGTGATTCCAGAACCGCAAACGATTACTGAAAATTTAATAAGACCTAAAGATTCAATCAGGTTTGACATTCCATTAGCCACTCCGCAGATATGGTAGGTAACCTCAGGCACCCGAGAGGTACTCCGGTATCCTCAAGGACGGTGACAGGGAGGTTCTTGTTTACCAAGACATGACACTGCTGTTGTTCCAGGCTATGAGACCCAGCAGGAGGATGAGTATAGCGTCGTTCTAAACTAGCTTTAGAAGTGCACGTGTATATGACTCTGCCAGAGGGTTGTCATAGTTAGTGGGAGCAGCGGAAGCAAGTGGACAAGTAGTTTATGTCTATTTATAGACTAAAGCAGAGATAGTGGAGATAGATCATCTATTTCTGATGTGACAATCATGGGATTTGATTTCATCGGAATAGGGGATGGATCTGTTAAGAAGGTAGTAGGGTGTGATGTCCTGGTATTTGGATGACATACACAGAGTAGGAAGTGAAATTCCTATACTACGATCGGTTATACTGTGGTTGTCACACAGTGGTTTCTCCACATAGGATATGGATATAATATCAGTCATTCTGGTTACTAGATCTATGGTTTTAGATCTAGATTTGGGAAGTGTCCCAATCTAAATACTTAGACAGTATTCTAAAAAGTATTTTAGAATGGACAGCTCCTGGCATGGTGGTGTACCTGCAGGTGAAGGAGTCACCCTCTCTAAAGGTGTCTTACAGACTAAAGGGGAGAGGGATGTGCATGATTGACATAACACTTTCTTAGGTAATTGAGTCAATCATGAGATGTCAAGTACCACACCAGATGTTGTTTTTGCACTAGCTGCAATAAGTTTATATTAATCCAATCGTGGAGAAATATTCAGAAGCGGTTTTAGAACATAAGTGGATGTTCTAGGGATTTGATAACGGCAGCCTCCTTTAGGAGACGGTTATCATTCCAAGCTTCTAAGGTGACCTGGATGACAGAGTGACTGTCAGAGTTATAGTTTTCCCTCTGATGAGGGATAGTAGTTTGGACAGGTGGTCCAAGCGGATACAGAGGGAGGTGTGGCGCAGGATACTGATTAAGTTCAGTTGACGATACAATCTAAGATGTTTGGATTTGGAGTTCATTTGTGAACTAGGTCCCATCAGATATCCAGACATATTCTAAGACAGGTATTGCTCAATTCGGGAGATGGCTTTCTCCGCGAACTTGAGATTAAGAGAGACATAGAAAGAAACATCAGGGTGGATCCACTCACTGAGGCTATTTCTCGAACACAATAGTTTTACAAACGAGCTTTGTGAAACTGATTAGTAGAGGAGTTGGATGTTCGGTATCACACGAGCTGTGAGTATGCAACATCGCAATAATTAGCCTTAAGTGCAAATGGGAGATTGTTGGATATAGTGCCCTCAAAGTCAATTATTGGATCGCAGGCATGTGATTGCAATGATTGAGAGAGGTCCTATACCGGTAAGACAGTCTTACTTGAGATGATAGTATGCTATCTGGTTTGTCTTTATCATCGTGTACATGCTTTAGGTGACATTACAGATCACTATTACATGTTGATAGAGCCCATAGGATTCTTGCTTGACTGTCAGCAGTATGATGGTGATCATATACGTGGGAGCAGGGGTCTATAAGCACATCCTTAAAAGGTCCCTACTCGAGGGAGTTTCGAGACATAGCATCGATACTCCAGAGTAGACTAGTGTATACAGTCGAGACCCCGACGAGGGGCGGTGGCCGGTCTCACAAGCCATTGGTGTCGGTTGGTTCACCTAAGATGTATACAGGTGCTCATTGGGTTATGAGTACAACGGACGTACTCTCCGGGAACCTGCTAGTTGGTATTGTACCTAGCGTCAGATAGCAGTTCCCTGGTGACATGTGTACAGGTTAGTTCATCGACCTGAGATCGTCATTTATCTCGTGTGAGTTCCCACTGTGCTTTGATTACTACCCTACCACGGCTCAAAGGAGTCGTGCAAACAGGTTTTAGTTGGGTACAGACCCGAGCCACATGGATACAGTGAGCGGATCGGCAGGGGTTTCATCTCTCCCGGTATTGGGGGTGAGATCGCGCTGTGTCTAGGAGAGCCATTACACGAAGTCCTTGGACAAGACAGGAGATTTGCTGGTAGGTATTCCAGTAGTATCTCAAGGTGTTCTGGGCTGCACTCCGACACGACTTATACCGCTTTTGGGGGTCTGACGTTACCAGCCCCCTAGGCCCGATATGCGATACTCATAGACGAACGGACCGGACTGTACGGATATTGTCACTGATAGGCTCAGTAGGGTTTCAGGATGAGTTCACTCATCGGCCTCCCTTTTACTCAATACATGGGCAGCCGTTACGTACAGCTAGAACCACTGACGTGCTTGTGGTTAAACCCACTGCCAGAGTATTGACGAGTCTTTAGAGACCCCCACAGAGAGTTTCCCAAGTTCGGGCGAAACATTGTAGAGGCCGTATGGTATTATGGGGGTTCGAACATACACGTGCACTTGTGCACATGTCATGATTCGGACGGATAATACTAGTGGGCTTTGGTTTAAGCCGGATCCTAGTATTATATTATGTAGGAATATTATTGTCTCGTTGCATTCGTATTCAGTCGGAATACGGATGCGGGTATGTATATACGGTTAAGGGGTAATCTTGTAATTCGTTACGGGATTACTTTTGAAGTTGCCTATTTTTCTTCACTTGATTAAACATTAGTTTTAATATTTAATTAATGGTTAATATATGTGTATCTTTTTTGGCCATTTCTTTGCCAAATTTGTCATGGTCGAACTATGATTGGGGTGGGCATTTTTGGGTGAGTTATTGGGCTTCTAGAAAGGCATGGCTAATTTGTGAGGTGGATTTTGCATTTAATGCTTTTGGTTTTGCTAAAGATATTTGCATTGGATATTTTGTGTTGATATTTTCCTTATTCTTACCACTTGTCTTTGTAATGGTCACCTCTCCCCATTAATTCCCAGTGAACTAATTTCCTTCATGTATGTGTGGTGGCCGAGCACTATGCTGGTGAAATTTGGCCGAGCCCAAATATTTGGGGTGAGGAAATTTCTTCATTGCAAAAATCCTTTGTTCACTTCATTACATCTCCATGGCAACTTCATTAACCTTCATCCAATTTATTGGGTGCCTTGAGACAAAGTATTCTACACTCTCTCTACTTCAATCTAGGATACGTCGGCTAGCAAACTTCATGTCCGAGTTGCTTCGGTTTGAAACGGGAGCCTGTATAAAGATTCGTTGACGTGGTGACACTTCGACGAAGAGACCGGAGATCGAGCGAGATCGGAGGTGCCGCGAGGAGCTAAGGGTGGTGGCTAAAGACCGAAGGACACGTTATATCCATTCCAAACTTTTTTACATTTTGCTAGTTAACGTTTAATGGAATGATCCGGGTTTTAGGGTTTCGACAACGCCGGTTCTGAAAAAGTTTTTGTTCCGCATTTGGTCTCGGATAAATAGCCGGGGCGCTGCCGTAGCACAACAAGTACCGGCGGGTTCTGCAGATATTTCTTGATTTCGTCCAGTGCACTTTGGCATTTACGATCCCAAACGAATGTGGTCCTCTTCTTCATTAGATGGCTGTAGTGGCGGCATTTGCCGTAGAAGTTAGCTATGAACCGCCGGATATATGCGAGCTTTCCTTGGAGAGACCGCAATTGTTTAAGAGTTCTTGGCATAGGCATTTCCATAATCGCCTTGATCTTTGATGGGTCTATTTCGATGCCTCGGTGTCGTATGATGAATCCTAGAAATTTGCCTGAGGAGACTCCAAATGCGCATTTTAGAGGATTCATCTTTAGATTGTATTTTCGAAGACGCTGGAACACTATTTTTAGATGCTCCCAATGCTCCTCGTACGATTTGCTTTTCACCACAAGGTCGTCAATATAGCATTCAACAATCTCATGAATGAGGTCGTTGAAGATTTTCATCATAGCCCTTTGGTAGGTAGCGCCTGCGTTCTTCAAACCGAAGGGCATCACTTTGTAGCAAAATATACCCAACGGAGTCCAGAAGGCGGTATGCTTTTGATCTTCAGGATGCATTTTTATTTGGTTGTATCTTGAGGATTCATCCATGAAGGAGAAGACCTCATGAGTGGACGTGTTATCGATCATCAGCTCAGTAACAGGCTCTGGGAAGTCATCCTTCGGACAAGCTTTGCTAAGATCTCGAAAGTCCACGCAGATGCGCACTGTTCCATTTTTCTTCATCACTGGAACATTGTTGGCAATCCAGTCGGGATATTGAACTTCGTGGATGAAGCTAGAGTCAATTAGTTTCTTGACTTCGGCATTGACACTCATCTCAAGTTCGAATCGTATTCTCCTTGACGCTTGCTTAACTGGGTTAACGTCCGGCGATATTGCCAGTTTATGAACCGCTGTTTTTGGATCTAGTCCCGGCATCTCGGAATAGTTCCATGCAAAGAAGTATTTATATTGAATAAGCATGTCCTTTAGTGTGGCCGCCTGTTTTTTAGACAACAGCTCACTGACGAACGTTGGCTTTGGATCGTTTTCCGTCCCTAAGTCAATTTTTCTTAAGTTATCCGCCGTGTTGTGTATCCTATCTTCCAGTTCTTTTGGCGCCGGTGGAAACTCTGAGATCACCTCCTCCTTGTCCTCATTTGCGAAGCATTTGAAAAGGTCATCCATAATCTTGTACTCTCCCTCCTTTGAGAATGTTATCACGTGGCAGGTACGAGTTCGTTTCCAAGACTGATGTTGATCTGGTTGATAGTTTGCTTTTGGCTCATGCTTTCATGGTGGGGTTACCCTCCAACTGTCGGATAGAGCAAACTTGCCTTGTTGGTACTGGCCTTCGACCCAGTTTTTGAAGGTGAAGTAGTCCTCAAGGGGATGTCCTATTGCTCGATGGTAGGAGCAATAATCTGGGTGATGGACCTCATTTATCTGTTCGGGGTACCGAGGCTCCGGGACCATTATCATTTGATGCTTCATAACAAGGTTAAATATTTTTCTTGTCTTGAGGGAAAGAGTATTCCCGACCCATCTTCTTCATCGACGATGGATTCCAACTTCCCTTTTCTCGGTCGCGGGGCTTCTTGGATCCCTTTCGCTATTTTAGAACGTTGTTCTCGTTCTTCACCTTGTTGTTGCCTCTGCGTCGGGCTTTTTCCTTACCACGAGAGCGCACAGCGGGCTGAGGGTGAAGGGCATCATAGTCTTTTCTTCCCGCAGACTGCTGAGTGAGACGCTGCGTCCTGGCTTTCTCGTAAATGGCCATTTCGCGGCTGTGGTCATCCCGAACCTTTTGATCGGCTTCTCTCATTAGCTTGTCAATTTTTTCTTCGAATGACGGACTTGGCATTCTTACGGCAGGATCTCGCTCTGGTTCAATATCAGCGCTATCTGGAAAAGCATTCCCTTCTCCACCGGAGTTATTTATGACATGGCAGCCATGGAATCGCTCCCGTTTCTTGGACCGAACGTATCCAAGCCCGGTCGTCTCCATCCTCCCGTTGGGCATCTTTCGCTGAGTCCCGGGAATGTCCTAAATCCTGTTGTAGAACTGGGCTTGTCGAGCAGTTTGTTTGAAGGGTATGCTTTAGCATCTTAATAGCCTTTCCAATCTTTCTGCGTAATATCTGGGCAGACGGATTAGTTGAAGCCTGTCAAACATAAAATCGGCACCATGCCAGAATTCTTTTTCCACTTTAGTCTCCGTAGATTGATAAAAGAGGATCGCCTTTTCACCTCTTCGTCTGGGAGGGACGTAGACGGTCTGCAGCTCTTGTACGCTGTATGTATCAAGCACATCCAGTTATTTATAATGTCATGGCGGAACCATGGTGATTTGCAAACTCTGATCGGCTCCAGCAATGGTTTGTACTGATAGGCGAGTGGAGAACACGGCATTGACCTCGTCCTCAGAGTCACTGCCAAAGACCAAAACAGGATTAAATGGCCCAGGCTTGTTACACTAGGGTTGTCCTGAGTAGACTATTTCCCCATCTTCATCGGCGTCACTCCCAAAGATTGGGATGGTAGCGATGGCTTTTTGTTTATTCTCCGGCTCATGACATCTTTATGTGTCTTTGAAGTCCGGTAGGAAGTACTTTGCGTCTTCATATTTTCGGACTTCATTCATAGAGAATGGATTTAGCTCCCCCGTGACAGTGTACTCGAGGCCATCTTTGAAATACTTCATACACTGATATTGTGTAGAAGGGATAACGTTGTACTCGTGCAACCAAGGCCTGCCGAGCAAAGCGTTGTAGCAAGTCTTGGCCTCGATGACATGAAATTTGATGTCAGTGACGAGTAGCCCAAAGCGTAACGTCAATATTATGGACCCGTGTGTCCGTGATGACTGCGAGTCGAACCCGGAGATGATAATTTTATCCCGGGCCAGGAGTTGAACGCTCATGCAAATCTTCTTTAGCACCTTCACGTTGAGAAGGTTGACAGAGGACCCATTATCGACCATGATCTTTCCTATCTTGATGTCATGGCAGTACCTGGTGACATATAGAGGATGGTTGTGCTCGCACGTTCCGAGGAGGAGATCTTCATCGCCGAATGTGATGTCAGCTGTATGAACCTCTGCCAGCTCGTCCTTCATCTTTTATTCCGCAAAGAAAGCTTGGAACTGATCAAGCCCTTACAGTGTCTTGATCAGAGAATCTCGTGCCTCTTTGGACATGAGGAGAGCATCCAGTATGCTCAGTTGTGAGGGTATCTTCCTCAGATGTGCTAGGACATTATAATCCACCTTGTTTTCCTTAGGCGGGTCCTTGGCTGCGAGCTCTTTGACGACTCTATCATCGAGGGCAATTTCCTCAGGGACATTTTCCTTCCCCTTGTCTTTTTTGCTCGAACCTTTGTTTGTAGGCCCGAGGTTCTTTTTAGGCAACGTAAGGTTATGCAGCTGAATGTTCTCGCAGTTATTCTCTTCTTCTTCTTTTTTAGAGGTGGATTCTTTGAAGAGAGGGCAGAGGGTTATTTCTTCGTCAGAATCACTCCCGAATGTAAGAACTTGAGATTTTCCTTTTGTCGAACCGGTATCAACCATATGACAATTTCCAGTTGTTCCTTCATGCTCACTTGTTGCGCTTCTTTGTTGTCGACGAGCTTTGTGCTTCATTCGCTTGAAGTGTTGCCGGTGAGCAACGTATCCATGCCACCACTTTTTGAAGTCATTGCACTCTTCTGTGGGGTATATGACCCTCCGATGGTATAAGAAGTAGTTTGGATGTACATCCGCTTCATCGAGGCACGTACTCCTAGGAGTGTTTTCCACGAGAGGGGGTAGCTTCATTCCCATTAACAAGACTTTGGCAAACCGCTTCTCCGCTTCGATCCTGCTCTTGATTGTAGCAGGTGTGTTTTGGCTTGGTTGGAGTACTTTTCGACCCGTCCTTACCGCGGTTTCTTCATCCTGACACCGACGCTTGGCCTTTACATATATGACCGTTTCACGTTCTCGGTCATCTCTACTCTTATGAAGGGCTTCATTTAGCAGCCTGTCAATTGGGTCTTCTGGCGGTTTCGGGAATTTTAGCGCCGATCCTGCCTCCGGTTCCTCTGCGTTGCTTTCCGACACCGAGAGAGTTTCTTCGTCATTTAACGACGAATGAGAAACCATGTGGCAACTTGCTATATAATCTTCGGTTTCTCCTGATGAGCCATTTCCCTCATCATCGTCACTATCTCCGTTCTCAAGTATATGGTTGAGAAACTGTTCGAGCGTGACTGGGGTCCGCGCCTTTTGGTTGTATTCTTCCAGCGCGTCGATGTATTTTTGCAGGTCCGTGCGCTTGTCGTCAGGCTGCATGGGCTTCATGGTCTTCTTCTTTTTCTCCGAAGACTTCGAAGGCCTTGCCTGGAGATCTTTCCCATCATTATTAGTTTTTGGTGTTAGGCGCGGCTTAAGGATCCCCTCAATGATCTCGGGCTCCAGCGAGCTTTTCCATTTGATCGCCGAACATTCTTGAAAATCCTTCAGCATTCTTTTAGTTTTAGCTGAAAGGACCACTTCCCAAAGAGATTCTTCCACAAACGAGCATGATGCCCCCCAGCATGTCTACCTTTTTAGGAGTGCCTCTGTGGCGGGTTCATCCTCCAGTTTTCGGACAGCACAGACTTCCCTTTACGGTACTGGTCCTCGACCCAGTTCTTGAAGACGCAGCAATCCTCGATTGGGTGGCTCACTACTCTATGATAGGAGCAGTAGTTGGGATTATTGACGTCACCCGGGCTGCAGTGGATGTCTCAGATCCGGCAGTGTGATGAGTTTGTTGCGCACTGCTAGTTCGAACAGTCTCCTCGTTTTATCACGAGGAAATGAGTAAGCACGTCCTAGCTTCTCTTCGAGGGATTGGCGTGGGCGCGCGTTGCTTTAGCGAGCAGCCGGTTTCTGGTCGTTCGGCAGTTGTTGAGTGTTGGCAACAAAGGCCGCTTTCCCTTTGCTCTTTACATTCCGAGGGTCCGTTTTTGAAGAGGACGGCCCATTGCCCATCTGGTCTATTTGGGCCAGCTTGTCGATCAAAGCCTGGAAGGTGGTCGGCTTGAAGAACATCATAAACTGGGATACGGTCGCCTGCGGATCGAGGGTCCCTACGAACATGCCCACGGCCGGAGCTTCTTCAATGCGTTGTTCGCATTTCGACCATAGGTTCCACCATCAAATTGTGTATTGAACCCAGGTCTCTCCTGGCTTCACCATGGCATTGATTAATGCCGTGATCGGGGTGCGCTCGCATGCGCTTGCGAACCGCTGTATGAATAGCGGTTCCATTTTCGTGAACGTTTTGATGGAGTCATTTGGGAGCTCCAAGTACCATTCAAACGCCGTCTCTGACAAGCTGCCAATAAACTGGCAAAGCAGCAATTTGTCGTCGCCTCCAGTATTGTCGCATAAAGCTCTGAACTGAGCGACGTGCTGATGCGGGCTACCTGTCCCCTTGTACACATAGAATTTGGGGATCGTATATCTCGGCAGGTACTAGATTTGATCGTACCATCCTGGGTACGGTCGCCCGGTCTTGACGACTTGGCCAGCCACTTCGCTTGCCTGATGAGCTCGTATTTGCTGAGCTATGTAGTCATCGAGGGCATCCTTAGAGATCGTCTCCTTCCTGGCCGTTGATAAAGCTGGAACAGGGTTTGATGTTTCCTCTCTATCGTCCTCGATAATTATTGGCGGGTCTTCCGCTGGAGGTTCTGGCTGGATCATCATTCCCACCATGTCTTGGAACATGGGCGCCATCTGTTTTATATTAGCAGCCTATTCCGTGGCCTCCTTATCCTTCCTTTCCAGCACCTTTCGCAAGAACTCCGTATCAGTCTCCTGCTCCTGGAACTGATCGGACGCTACTTCCGGGCTTTCTTTCTACCCGGTGAGTGCTGCCATTTTCGTCAGCTTCTCCTGGAGCTTTTGTTGCTTCTCTCGAGCTTTCGTTAACGATCGAGTTTGCGACCGATGACTCATGGAAGCACGGCTCTCCTCTTTTCTGGAAGCCATGTAAATTTTATGTATGATCATGCCCCCAGACTTGGGGAGTTTGGATCCCTCACCTTTGGGATTTGCCGCCGAAGGTGGGAGGTTCTCCGGCCTTCTCTTTTTGTGAGAAGTCGAAGTCAAAGGAGCTATTATGACCGGAGCCTGCGTGAAAGAAGTCCCTCGCTGTATGGTGGAGGGATAATTTTCCTCTTTTCGAACCTTCATTTTCTTTGGTTGATGAGAGTAGTTCTTGTTGATCACAGAATCTTGGACTTTCCGCCGGACCCTGTGGATTTGGGAGGACAGCCGCTGAGAAGGCTTCTCTGGCTTCGCCTGCTTCATGCTTTCAGCCGCTGGGGGAGATTTCTTCAGCACTGCGGTTGGGGAGTTCCTCCGCACCCTGCTAAGCGGTTCAAAGCTATTCCCAGTTGGAACAGCAGCGTCAACTTCCACCGTTGGAGCTGGTGGAGTAAGTCCATAGGGGGAGTCGCCCCCAGCTCTTCTCAACCGGCGCCAGTGGTGACGTCGAGCATGTCTTGTAGATGGGATTACCTTAGTCGTGGAAGCAGCTTCGTCATACCCCCTGCTTTGGTGAAGAGCTACTGCTGGTGCCAGCCTATTGAAGACTGACATCCGTTGAGATGGAATGAACAATCTTTCGAAGGCCGACTTTCTGGTAGGGGAAGCTCTTTTGATGACTTTGCCTGTAGAAGGAGTTGGAATGGCTATATGTTTCGGGATAACCCCTTCAGGTATTGCGAACCTCTTTGCGGGCCCACTTGAGATTTGGCTCATCCTGTTGAAGACTAGGGTGGCAGACTTGGACGACCCGTTGAGAGGGGCCATGGTGGTTGCAAGTCGATCGAAGACTGACTTCTTTGGAGCATCCTGTGATGTCACTGGGGCGCTAAAACTTGCTGGCGAGAGCATGGTCCTAAAGAACAATCCAGTGGTGGCTTGAGTCACCTGCCCCACCGGCATTGAAAAGATGGAGGCCGCATTAGGCCCGTATGTCACTCCTCCAGCTGGGATGAAGCGGGAGTTGTTGTTGCAGGTACACTTAGAAGCCATTGATCTTCTTTTCTCTGCACAGGAGAAAAACACCAAATCTTAGTACCTCGAATCCAGGGGCAACCATAGTAAACCGTGATTTGTTCGTGAACACGACACACGAAGTGTGGAGTGGAAAAGAAAAAGGTCAAACAGGGCGTGCCAAAATCTGTTCACCACCGAAAACGGAGACGAACCGCATAGGTCGTCTTGCCTGAGTTTGGGGGCAGATGCTATTTGGATTTATCCGTCCACCTCCGAAGATGCCAAGTTGATTTATGGAACCGTATATCGGAGGTTTGGACGGATGCGGCCATTGTAGCAGACTTCGTCAGATTCCCCCTCGTTAGCGAGAGGTTTTTGATTATGGGAACGCTCTTCCCTACAGGCGCAAGCTCCTGCAGTTAATTACGTTACCACATCGTGATAACCACTTTCTCCGGCTCCAGAAGTTCACTTCGTGTCGTGTGTGTATGTTTTATTTTTGGTTGCCCGTGGATTGTATATGAAGATTAATTTATGTTGTCGCTCGTAGGATGTGGATTAGTCCAAATCCGTATTTCTTAGATTTAGGGTTTTGGTAGATTTAAGGATCGTTGATCTGTTTTGAGATCAAGATCGAGTTAAATGTATGTGAGCCGTTAGGGCTCGGTTGATTTTTTGTTAAGAATACCTTAGTCCAATTTGAGACTAAGATCTACTTAACAGGGTGTTAGGATCATTTTTGTTTCAGATCCAACAAGAGAGCACTTGGGCTCTGTTGTTTTAGTTTAAGGACGTTTCGGTCCCTTATCACCATTTTGGAGGCGAAGTTGTATTTTGAGGACATTTCGGTCTGTAGATCACCATTTTTGAGGTGAGGTTTTAGTTTAAGGACGTTACTGTTAGTGTTTATGCCCTAGAGGCCATTATTGTATCATACTAGCTTGTATATTAATTAATAGAAGCTTGGAATATTCTCAGATGTATTGACAGTCTTGCTAAAAATGGTAGTATGCTACTTGGTTTATGTCTACTTTAATATGTGCATATGTTTCTTGTAACATATTGCTTACACATATTAGTAGAGCCCTTAGGATCTTTGCTTGATTACCAGCGTTGTGATGGCAGTCACACTAGTGGGGGGTGGGTAGTCTATAAGCAACATCCTATACAGGTCCCTGGTCGTAGGATTATCGAGATAGGGCATCGATACACCGGAGTAGACTGGTGTATACGCTTCTCATCCCAGCATAAGGAGATGGTCTGTCCCACAGCCATCAGTACGTCGTACTGGAGATAGTATGCAGGTGCTCATTAGGTTACGGGTACACCGGACAGGACTCGCCGGGAACTGCAGGTTGGATTTATACCCATCGTCAGATAGCAGTTCCCAGGTGACATGAGTACATCTTAGTCCGTCGACTTGATACTGCTACTTCGCCTCGGGTGTGTTCCCACTGTACTTAGATTACTACCCTACCACGGCTCAAAAGAGTCGTGCAAACAGGTAGTAGTTGGGTGCAGTCCCGAAGCACTTGGAGGCAGTGGCGGTTAGACAGGATTTGTCTCTCCCGGTATTGGGAGTTGATATCGCGCTGTGTATGGAGAGCCATTACGCAAAGTCCCTGGCCAGGGCAAGCGAGATTTACTGGTGGCTTCCAGTAGTTTCTCAAGGTGTAATGGGCCGCACTCCGACATGACTTATACCGCTATTAGGGGTCTGACATTTACCGTCCCCCCCAGGCCCGATATGCGATAGTCCTAGACGAACAGACTGGACTGTACGGAGATTGTCACATCAGGCTCAGTAGGAGTTCGGATGGGTTTCCTCATCGGCCTTCTTATCGACATCTACCTGGGGACCGTTACGTACATCTAGTGCCGCTTGCGGTCTGTGGTTAAACCCACTGCCAGCGTAGTGTCGAGTCTTTCGAGTCCCACACAGAGAGTTTCCCTGCTTCGGGCGAAATGATATAGAGGTCGTATGGTTTTTACGACAGGGTTCGGACGCATACGTGTTTTTACGCACGTACGATGTTCGGACAGGTTTTACTAGTCGGCTTTGGTTTAAGCCAGATTCTTGTATCGGATTATTGTATTTATACAGTCTAAAGTTTTTCCGTGTTTTCACGGATAGGAGGGGCGTTCTCGTAATTTGTCGGGAAGCTTCTAGAAGGATGATAACTTGGAGGCTAAGGTGGCATTTGCATTTATTGGATTAATGAGTCATGAGAGTGAATCATCCATGGAGTTAATGTTGCATTAATGTTTTAAATGACTCATGAGATGAATCATTCTATGAATTAATGAAGCATGATGACACATATTTATTTGTTATTCATTTTAATAAAATCATATGCTTCATATATTCAAATGATCTCATTCATCCAAAAGGATGCTCATTCTCACCTTCTCTCTCCTCAAGCTCTCTCTCTTCAAACCCTAACCCTAACCTCTCATGTGTTGAGATCAAGGGTTAGCAAGACTTGTTAATCCATAATCCTACTCTATATCCCCTAGGTTGCTTAAATTAGCACTTTGAGTAACCTAGTTACCTCAAGTTAGAGGTCAAGCTTGGAGTAGCAGCTCTCGGATGGATCGTCTTTGACTCGAGGAGGCCGTTGAGGTGCCAACGTTCCATGGAGCCTACGAGGTATGGAGGACAGCGATGAAGACCCGAAGGACAAGTAACGTGAGGTATAACTTCGAATCCGAGTAGTTAAACCTTTCGTAGTTTGCTAGTAATGGTTTAGACACGATCCGTCTGCTCAAGTCCGTGTTACGAAGCTTTGATAATTGTTTTTCATATATCCCGCCTCCCCGCAAGCTCGTGTGGTGCGTGACATGGACTTAGAGTGGTATCAGAGCCAATTAAACCTTTACTAGCTTGTTAGCAACTAATTAGAACTTCGATCGTCGGAAAATCGCGAAAACATAACCCCGGACCCCTCAAGTTTCTGTCAATTTTAAACGTGTCGAAAAAATTATTTGATGTGCCTGAAAATTAACAGCAGGGGATTATAAGAATTCTGGGAAAATACGAGGAGGTAACTCGGTGATACGGCCGCGGAACCGCGGCGGATGAGTGCATTCGGCCGCAGATCCGCCGCCGAGTCAACTCCGAGTTGACTCGCATTTGCACAGTAATTCATATTTTGTGGTGTTTTGTTTTCCAGTATATTCTATTTCTGCCCAGGTTACTTCTGTGCTGGCTTGCATTTGGGGCAGACACGGAAAAAGGTTGTCGATCGATATTCTAAGTTATTTGCTAATCGGGTTTTTATCTGTAATGTTTAATGTGTTCGTAAACCTCCCCTAACTGCTAGTATGTCGGTTGGCAGGGGGTGCACATTTTTGTAATGGTTTTTACTGTTTGTGTATATGAACTTGATTGGATCGTTGTGATGATTAGCCGGGGTTTAAGATGGGTTATTATATTCATTCATTCGATGTAAATTGTAATATGATGTAATATTCTTTTGCGGGGCACATCCAGGTTGCGGTTGTAGCCACCGTTGTACATTTACTGTTTTATGCTCTTAGGATAGACCCAAGGTGGGGTACACAAACTACTAGGTACGTTGAAGTGTTTAGTGGCCTACTCACGTTGTTGAGGGAGACCGCTTCACTTCGGGTACTTGGCGGGTAGTTTGCCGTACCCGTAGAGGTCTAGGGTGGGGTAATGGCTATTTATCACAACTGTGTAATCCGTCTTTTGTTGCAGGCTCAAAGCAAACGCGGATTGCTTGTATATCCAATAATGTTCATCTGTGATCTAGAATGCCTATTATTGCGTCTGACGAATTTACAATATCTATATATGATAGCTATTAGACATTACTTATGTTTTGCACCCGCGCTAGCCCAGCCCCCGCTCTGTCGTTAGTTAAGTAACCTAACAGGTGAATGACGGGACCCAGTGGCGAATGCGGATGGCATAAGAGGACGTGGTATTTTCGTTGTTTTCTGCAATGATAGGATAAATGATGGGACGCATTATTATAATGCAAAGAAAACAAACCAAAATTGAATCGTTGGAACAAATTTAAAAGAAACCACTCGGTTATTTTAAAAGAGCAGAATTTTTTAATTGCGGAGCTTTAACCACTCCTTTTAAAAAAAAGCTATCAGGTTCCTTCGATTATATCAAGTTTACTACGCTCACGGTTTCGCCAAAACCAGTCATAGCCCTCCGTCATTTCTTATGAATGGTCAGTAGTATTCAAGCTATGTTTGTTTGGCCCTTAGTCAAGACATAGTGTTTGTTAGCTGCTGGGGTATTCATTGTTGCATAGATAGATGAGTTGGTTTAGGACAGTCGTATTACTTTGTTTGGCCCTTAGTCAAGAGTATATACGGGTGGGTTCAAATTAACAGGATAATGATGGGTAGAACTTGACATGTGACTTATGATTTGTTGGCCCTTAGTCAAGGTCATAAGAACATGGGGCAAAAATCCACATCGGGAGTTTCTAAAGAAACTGAAACTTGCTAGTGTTGTATACCATTTGGAGTTTGATGAATGTTGGTAGGATTCCTTCAACATTATCACACGATGATATTTGGATCCCGATCCTACTGTGAGTATATGCTACTTATCAGGAGATTCGTCGGTTAACAATCAATGCTATAAACCAAGTAGGTGTCGAGAAAGGTGTCAGCGGGGCTACGCCCCAAGAGAAAAGAGGTTATTTAATTAAGGAACTTCGTGAAAGCGTTGGAAAACCTCTCTCGAAGTACCGACACCGGCCTGGCTGACCGGTTAAGCAAGTATTGTTCGGTGAGATCAGTCCTGGCTAATTCTTCTTTTATGGTTTGAGGAAGGATTCGAGAAACGGTGGTAACCATCCAGTTTAGCTAAACTAAAAACCAATCTAAACTTGCAAGAGCATCATGCTAAAGTATTTTCTTCTCTCTTTCTCATTGCAGCGGCCTTGTGACCATGACTAGGTTACATCTAGATAACAAGTTGACTGAATCTGACTTATATGACTGGCAAAGGTCTGTCCAGATGTCCATTGCCTATGACAAGCTGGACCACCCTATTACTACTCAAGATCCCGCTGTCCCAGGTCCAGTTTCCACCGTCGCGGATATGGATATCCGTCAGACAAGGGAAAAGGATAATGTGAAAGCCAAGTGCCTCGTGTTGGCTTCAGTTGATGGTGTATACCAGAAGCAGCACAAGAAGATGGACTCAGTTTCCATATTTCTCCATAACAAAGATTTATATGGAGAGCAATCTCATATCGCAAGATATGAGACCTCGAACGAATTAATTCAAGCGAGGATGGCTGTCGGGTCATCTGTAGGGGACGACGTCCTTACGATGACTAGCTATATTGATAAGCTCAAGGACCTGGAGACCACGTTGGGAAACAAGTCATATGCTGACTTATTTCCACAGTCCCTACCCTCTACTTACACCCTGAAAGAAACCAGGGAGACACAAGCTCTGCTTAATGGGGGACCTTCTTTTTCTACATCCAGGGCGAAAGCAAAGGGTGAAAAGAAGAAGACCTCTACAAAGCCGATATACGGTGTCAGTAAAGTAGGAGGAAAGGGAAGAGCAAAAGTTTCGGGACTTGGTGTAGGTAAGGAGGGATGTTCCTATTTTTATGGGAACGGGCATTGGCAGAAAGATTGCTGGGCTTTGGAAGCCAGTAGCCGGGATACGAAGCATGTTGTGGCTTCGGCCTCGAGTGTGTATGTTATTGAAAACTGTTTGTCAATTAACTCTACTTCCTAGGTACTAGATACCGGAGCAGGATCTCATATCTGTAATTCATTACATGCTTTGAGAAACCGTAGAGTTATAAGGGTGGATGATTTGTCTCTCAGAGTTGCAAACGGAATGAGCGTGGACGCTGAATCCGTGGGAGAATATCGCCTAGGTTTGACAAGTGGGCAGATATTGATTCTACGTAACTGTTTGTATGTACCTAGTTTGACTTGTAATATCATATCAGTGTCCTCACTTTCGAGAGAGGGATATGATTTTACATTCGTAAGCGATGTAGTTCACATCCACCTAAATCAAGTTCTGATTGGGTCCGGTACATTAGATGACGGTATATACGTATTAAGTCAAGCTCAGGTTTTCAATGTCCAGAACACACTTAAAAGAAAGTCTCCAGAAATAAATCAGGCTTTCTTATGGCATTGTAGACTAGGTCACATCAATGAAACACGATTAACTAAGTTACATAGAGAAGGATATTTGAATCCGTTTGAATATCAATCTTATGCTACTTGTGAATCTTGTCTCATGGGAAAGATGACAAAGACTCCGTTTACTGGACACGGAGTAAGAGCGAGAGAACTCTTGGGACTCGTACACAGTGACGTGTGCGGTCCAATGTCTACACATGCGCGAGGTGGTTATTCCTACTTCATTACTTTTATGAATGATTTCTCTAGGTATGGACATATCTTGTTGATGAAGCATAAATCTGAGGCCTTTGAGAAATTCCGGGAATACAAGAATGAAGTGGAAAACCAAACAGGCAAAAGTATCAAGACACTGAGATCTGATCGAGGTGGTGAATACTTAAGTGCCGAGTTCCTGGGTTGCTTAAAAGAGAATGGAATTCTCTCTCAGCTTACTCTTCCATACACACCACAACACAATGGTGTATCGGAAAGGAGGAATCGAACCCTATTGGATATGGTTCGTTCCATGATGAGTAAGGCTGAGTTACCGCGATCTTTCTGGGGTTATGCACTGGAATCAGCTGCATATCTTTTGAACCAGGTTCCAACCAAGACTGTGCCTACCACACCATATCAGATGTGGAGTGGAAAGAAACCCTGCCTTAAACATTTTAGGACATAGGGATGTCCAGCTTTTGTAAAAAAAGCAGCATGTGGACAAGCTCGAGGCACGCTCAGTACAGTGTAAGTTTGTGGGATATCCAAAGAACTCCAAGGGGTATTATTTCTATTACGCAGAGGAACAAAAGGTTTTTGTTTCTCGTCATGCCCACTTCTTAGAAGCTGAATTTTTAGAAAATCAGAAGAGTGGGAGCACAGTAGAACTGGAAGAAATTCCAGAACCACAAGCTGTTACTGAAAGTATGGTAGAACCAGAAGTTTCAGAAGAAAGGGACATACCAGCGCCTATCCGCAGAAGTAGTAGGCAGTCTCATCCGCCTGAGAGATACTACGGTTTTCTCATAGACGGGGATCGAGAAGATTGCATCATTGATAATGATGACCCTACTAGCTTCCAGCAAGCCATTCAGAGCGGCGACTCGGTAAAATGGCTGGATGCAATGCATACCGAAATGGAGTCCATATACACTAACAAAGTATGGACTTTGGACATTGCTCCAGATGGGGTAAAACCTGTAGGATGCAAGTGGATTTTCAGAAAGAAGATTGGTGTAGATGGACAGGTTGAAACCTATAAGGCTAGACTTGTTGCAAAGGGTTTCCGTCAAAGACCTGGTTTGGACTATGACGAAACCTTTTCTCCAGTGGATATGCTCAAATCCATTCGGGTCCTTCTTGCCATTGCTGCCTTCCACGATTATGAGATCTGGAAGATGGACGTAAAGACGGCCTTTCTAAATGGTAATGTGGAAGAGTGCGTCTATATGGATCAGCCGGAGGGATTCATTCAGAGTGGGAGCAGCTGTAAAGTGTGCAAGTTGCTTAAGTCCATTTATGGACTAAAGCAGGCATCGCGGAGTTGGAACATCTGTTTTGATGATACTGTCAAAGAATTCGACTTTATCAAAAATCCAGATGAACCATGCATATACAGTAAGATTGTAGGGAAAGTTGTTGTATTCCTCGTCTTGTACGTGGATGACATTCTCCTAATAGGAAATGATATTCCTATGCTACAGTCAGTCAAAAGATTCTTATCACAGAAGTTCTCCATGAAGGACCTAGGTGATGCCACCTACATTCTGGGGATCCGGATCTATCGTGATAGATCAAAGAGGATGTTGGGACTTTCGCAGTCCAGGTACATAGACACCATATTGAAAAGATTCAGTATGGAAGATTCTAAGCGCGGTAACCTACCGGCTTGTCACGGAATCACCCTCTCCAAAGAGATGTCTCCCAAGACTGATTTGGAAAGGGATCGCATGTCGATTATACCCTACGCTTCTGCGGTAGGCTCTATAATATATGCGATGTTATGTACCAGACCAGATATAGCATACGCATTGAGCGTTGTAAGCCGGTATCAGGCAAACCCAGGGGAGAAGCACTAGATAGCAGTAAAGAACATTCTCAAGTACCTGATGAGGACTAAGGAGATGTTCTTGGTGTATGGTGGAAAAGACCTCCAGATCGAGGCTTTTGCCGACTCCAGCTTCCAGAGTGACAAGGATGACTCCAAGTCCATGTTGGGTTATGTCTTTACCCTCAATGGAGAGGCGGTCTGTTGGAAGAGTTTCAAGCAGGACACCATTGCTGACTCAACGATGGAAGCGGAGTATATAGCTGCTTGCGATGCCGCAAAAGAAGCTGTCTGGATGAAGAAGTTCCTCACAGAACTTCAGGTGGTTCCTACCAGTGTTGGTCCAATACCTCTGTATTGCGACAACAACGGCGCTATAGCTTTAGCGAAGGAACCCAGGTCCCATCAAAAGTCCAGACACATCTTAAGGCGGTATCACCTGATCAGGGAGATCGTAGATCGCCGGGAGATCGAGGTAAAGAGAGTAGATACGGAGAATAACATTGCTGATCCATTCACAAAAGCCATTCCTCAGACGCAGTTCGAGAGGCTATTCGAGATCGTAGGTCTATGATATGCCAGTACATAGCCCTAGTGCAAGTGGGAGATTGTTAGTGTTTATGCCCTAGAGGCCATTATTGTATCATACTAGCTTGTATATTACTTAATGGAAGCTTGGAATATTCACAGATGTATTAACAGTCTTGCTAAAAATGGTAGTATGCTACTTGGTTTATATCTACTTTAATATGTGCATATGTTTCTTGTAACGTATTGCTTACACATATTAGTAGAGCCCTTAGGATCTTTGCTTGATTACCAGCGTTGTGATGGCAGTCACACTAGTGGGAGCTGGGTAGTCTATAAGCAACATCCTATACAGGTCCCTGGTCGTAGGATTATCGAGATAGGGCATCGATACTCCGGAGTAGACTGGTGTATACGCTTCTCATCCCAGCATAGGGAGATGGTCTGTCCCACAGCAATCAGTACGTCGTACTGGAGATAGTATGCAGGTGCTCGTTAGGTTACGGGTACACCGGACAGGACTCGCCGGGAACTGCAGGTTGGATTTATACCCATCGTCAGATAGCAGTTCCCAGGTGACATGAGTACAGCTTAGTCCGTCGACTTGATACTGCTACTTCGCCTCGGGTGTGTTCCCACTGTACTTAGATTACTAACCTACCACGGCTCAAAGGAGTCGTGCAAACAGGTAGTAGTTGGGTGCAGTCCCGAAGCACTTGGAGGCAGTGGCGGTTAGACAGGATTCGTCTCTCCCGGTATTGGGAGTTGATATCGCGCTGTGTATGGAGAGCCATTACGCAAAGTCCCTGGCCAGGACAAGCGAGATTTACTGGTGACTTCTAGTAGTTTCTCAAGGTGTAATAGGCTGCACTCCGACAAGACTTATACCGCTATTAGGGGTCTGACGTTTACCGCCCCCTAGGCCCAATATGCGATAGTCCTAGACGAACAGACCGGATTGTACGGAGATTGTCACATCAGGCTCAGTAGGAGTTCGGATGGGTTTCCTCATCGGCCGTCTTATCGACATCTACCTGGGGACCGTTACGTACAGCTAGTGCCGCTTGCGGTCTGTGGTTAAACCCACTGCCAGCATAGTGTTGAGTCTTTCGAGTCCCACACAGAGAGTTTCCCTGCTTCGGGCGAAACGATATAGAGGTCGTATGGTTTTTATGACAGGGTTCGGACGCATACGTGTTTTTACGCACGTACGATGTTCGGACAGTTTTTACTAGTCGGTTTTGGTTTAAGCCAGATTCTAGTATTGGATTATTAGATTTATACAGTCTAAAGTTTTTCCGTGTTTTCACGGATAGGAGGGGCGTTCTCGTAATTTGTCGGGAAGCTTCTAGAAGGATGATGACTTGGAGGCTAGGGTGGCACTTGCATTTATTGGATTAATGAGTCATGAGAGTGAATCATCCATGGAGTTAATGTTGGATTAATGTTTTAAATGACTCATGAGATGAATCACTCTATGAATTAATGAAGCATGATGACACATATTTATTTGTTATTCATTTTAATAAAATCATATGCTACATATATTCAAATGATCTCATTCATCCAAAAGGATGCTCATTCTCACCTTCTCTCTCCTCAAGCTCTCTCTCTTCAAACTCTAACCCTAACCTCTCATGTGTTGAGATCAAGGGTTAGCAAGACTTGTTAATCCATAATCCTACTCTATATCCCCTAGGTTGCTTAGATTAGCACTTTGAGTAACCTAGTTACCTCAAGTTAAAGGTCAAGCTTGGAGTAGCAGCTCTCGGATGGATCGTCTTTGACTCGAGGAGGCCGTTGAGGTGCCAACGTTCCATGGAGCCTACGAGGTATGGAGGACAGCGATGAAGACCCGAAGGACAAGTAACGTGAGGTATAACTTCGAATCCGAGTAGTTAAACCTTTCGTAGTTTGCTAGTAATGGTTTAGACACGATCCGTCTGCTCAAGTCCGCGTTACGAAGCTTTGATAATAGTTTTTCATATATCCCGCCTCCCCGCAAGCTTGTGAGGTGCGTGACATGGACTTACAGTTACGGTCCATTGTTAGTTTAGGGACATCTCGGTCCATTATCGCCATTTTGGAGGCAACGTTTAGTTTGAGGACGTTTCGGTCTATAGATCACCATTTCTGAGGTCAGGTTTTAGTTTAAGGACATTTCGGTCCGTTGTCGCCATTTTGGAGGCAACGTTTAGTTTGAGGGCATCTCGGTCTGTTATAGTTTAAGGATGTTTCGGTCCGTTGTACTTTAAGAACGTTTCGGTCCGTTGATCATTTTGCGCGCACGTGTATTTGTTACGCGACGGGATGAGCAACGATGATATGGAATACATCCAGTTTGGGATGTGGTTTGATCTGGGATGTGCACGTCAGTCTGGGAAGTGTACCAAAAAGCAGTTGGTTGTCGGGACCCGCCACCCCTCTGAAGATGTTGAGGAATTATAACAACATGTATCAAAGGTGTAGAGAGATGTACCCTCGAACCAATTCCCGTGTTTGATGGAAAAGATCGTGGTGGATCATCTAAGAATTATTAGTCATTTTTGGAGACTAAGATTAACTTAGGGGATGTGGGATGAATATCGTTTTGGATATCATCAATTGGAAGATCGATAGCTGTATTTGGGACTAGGATCCATTTGGGAAATAATGAACCCATGGGCTCGGTTGATCTGGTTAGGGACCTAGCCAACTTGGGCTTGGTCCATTCAGTCTTCTTTTTATTTGAAAAGAAGTGCTAAGCACTTGTTTGGGCCCAGTCCCCTTTTTTTGTGAAAAAATTGCTGAGCACTTATGTAAGTTCTGACGCTCACACATAACCATGTGGGGTTTTCAATCATGGGTATTTTTCTAATAACTGTTAAACACTTTACTCTTTTTTGTCTCTTTATAGAGTGTTGAGCTCTCTTTATAATGCCTACGTGCGAAGCACGTGAGGCGCTAGGCACTGCCTAGTGAATGTTAAGCAATTTTTTATTCTATGGCGCCCACGTGAAGGACACGTGAGGCGCTGGGTGCTGGGCGCCGCTCACCGAGTGCTAAGCACTCTTTTATTTTGTAGCGCCCACGTGAGGAACACGTGCGGCGCTGGGCGCTAAGTGCCACTCTCTAATTTCTTTTTATTCTATGGCGCCCACGTGCGGCGCTGGGCGCTAGACGCTTTCGAATGAGTGCTAAGCACTCGTCTCTTCTGCTGATAGCATTTTTTCTCAATAATGATCAATAGGATCTTCGTTTTGTAGATCTCGGATCAAGCTTCATTTTTAAGAACCAAGTTCTTTTATGAGAACTAGGTTTCTCTTATATGCTTTGTTTTGAGGAATTTGATTCCTCGGTTCTTTTCTGAGTCTTTGATTCTCAAGAACAAGTTCTTCCCGATGAGAATTAAATTCTCAACTTGTGAGAGACTTGTCTTGTGGATCTCAGATCCAGAGAAAGAACTAAGTTCTTTGAGAAGGGTTAAACCCTTTAGATATGTAAATAAGATATTTTTGTCTCTATATGTTTTTTGTTTACCTAGAATTTTTCTAAAGAAGGAGATCTTCTTCCTTGAGAATTTAATTCTCTGTTCTTCTGAAGCTTTCTGCTTTGTATATTTTTTCGAAGCTTATGGGGGGTTCCTCTCTTTTAGACTTGAAGTCTTGGATCCTTTATATAGTAGAGGCAAGTCTGTTGATTAGTTGAAAAATCTCTCATTTAGAGATCCTAATTGATTTAGGGATTTTACTCACCATTGGATCTTTGATCCAAGAGCTTCTGTTTTACAGAAGGTATTTTCTTGTGTTTAAAGAGATTAGGGAAATATTTTCCCATACAGAATTTATTCAGTAGATTGGTGATTCTTTAATCACCATTAGATTTTTAATCCAACGGTACTCTGTTTTACAGAGAGCAATCTTTCTTGTTTAGAAAGAATTGAGGAATATTTCCTCTTAACAGAATTTAATTCTGTATCCTGATGATTTGATCCAATGGCTCTGTTTAACAGAGAGTAGAATTTAATTCTACAAGGCGACGGCGCTCACGTGTTGTGCACGTGGGAGCTGCTCATACAAGAGTTTTTAACTCTGGCGTCGGCGCCTTCGTGGAAGGCACGTAAGGCGGCGCCCCTTAAGTTTTGTGTGCTTTGCACACGGGCGCTGCCCATATAAGAGATTTTAACTCTGGCGTGAGGCGCTGCCTCTTGAGTTTTGTGTGCTTTGCATACGGGCGCTGTAAATCTCCGTTTCCATCAATGAAAATCCATATATATTTTTCCTAATTCCCTGAGTTTCTCTTTTCCGTTTCCCTCGTATTTTTATATGAAATTGGTTGCTTAAGATTAGTATTTAAATTTTTCCAACCCTTTAAGTCAGAGCCCAAACTTAAACTAAAACCCAAAACAAAATTAAAATTCAATTAAAACCTTAAATAAAACCCTCAGCCCAAAGGAAATTCCCATTAAATTAAAACATTTAAAATCCTTTCCCCGGGCCCTTTCCCCATCAACCCAGCCCAAAGAAAAAAAATTCAAATTAAATTAAAACCACTTAATTAAGTACCCAGCCCAGCCACAATTCTCAGCCCAATGAAATTTTAAAATAAATTAAGACATAATAAACTCGGCCCAGCCGTTTCCCCCAAGCCCAGCTACCCTAACCAAACCCGACCCGCTTCCATTATCCTTCTTCTTCTCCCCAACATTACTTTTCCCACTCACATTTTGCGCCGACCCTCGCGACCATGTCGCCGTGCAGTTGCCCCACGACCGGCGACCTCGTCCATAACTCCCCCGAGTCACTCAACCTCAAACCCTCGCCTTCCCTTACTCCTCACTCCCTCTCAATCTCAACCCTCTGTCTTCCTCTCACGAGAAAAAAAAACCTCCAGCTTTTCTCTCCACGCCACTGCACTTCGCCACTCCCTCCGACGACGACAACTGCGACTCTTCCCTCCTTCCTTCCTCCTCCTCCATCAACAGATCCTCTCCTCATCTTCTCCTCCACCACCGAGCTCTCTCAACCCACACCCAACTCCCCTGCACACCCATTCGGCCACCCCTTGCACTCGACGCCGGTGAGCCCCCCAACTGACCTGAACCACGTCGTCGACCTCCATCTCCTCAACATCATCACCATCACTACAAGCCCAAGCCCCACTACTTACTCTCTCTCTCTCCAAAACCCACAACACACATCCAAACACCCTTACTGTTGCCCATCTCCGGAGCGACACCGCCGACCGTCATCGACCCCAGCACATCCCAGAAGAACCACAAAGCATCCCCTCCGCTTCCAGCGAGCTCAAGCCATCTCCGGGCAACTCCGACGTCGCACCCGAATCGTTAGCTGAGGCCGTGAAACCCAACCATGTCGTTCGTCGCGCGTTCGTGACGTTACCGCTGTCGTGCATCGCCCAAAACGTTTCCAGGCAAGTACCCTACTTGCTACATGCTAATTTATTTCTGTTACAAACTAAAATCGTATAAATTCCGTGTTTACAATTCACGATAAATCATAGGACGTAACTGTTCGATGCAAGATCCCAATGAAAACCTTCATTTAATTTGACGGAACTTGATTGCATACGTTGGCCCGCATGATAATGAACACTGTGTAGGAATTTCACTGAAAAATATGACTGTTAACAACCTAAATGATCACCCCCAAATACACTCGTAAAAACTCGGAATTTCCCGCATCTGAAAATTGTTAAAATCACCATAAAATGTGTACATATTGAAATGATGCGTTCGAGGGCTCAAATCGAAGACGGATTGACGACCTATAACCTTATGCAAGTTTATAATGGTTTCTGTACTGAAATTGTGACGATAATTGGTTCGGAGAGCGGCTATGGACTGCAGTCCAGAGCGACTCTGGTTATTGTTTTCTGTCCCGTAATATTTACTACCTTATTTCCTGAACTCGTATGTTGTGGAACCCTACACCTTATTGAAGATGAATATGTTAGCTAAATAACACAAGTGGTTTCATCCCGTTTTATTGTCGTTTTCTATTTAATCTGTAATTTAAAATAGAAGGACGTATAACAGTCCAAAACAGAATCAGAATTGACAAACTAGTGCTGAACAGTGCATAACTTAGGACGTACAGACGCGATTGAGAATCCGTCTATTGTGTTGAACACCCTATTGAAAATCCTAGATTTCATTCAACTGTAGCGTCACTAAATTCTGATCCCAACTGGGTGAAATTTGTGTCGCGAAACGGACGTTAAGTTCAGAAACTGAATTTCCTGCAGCGAGCACTTAAAATGAAACGGCTGTAACTTGAATACCGGAAACCCGATTGAACTGAAACCAATTTTGATGAACTTCTGACAGAGTATACTTATTATCGTATTTGTATCATTTCGTTGAATTCTGAACATATGAATTACTGCAATTTTTGTAACCTTATGATGTGCATATTGGTTCATATCATACATGACTTGTTAACTGCATTTATACACATACCTTACCCAATTGACATATACCTAATATTAGTGAGCATCATTATTCAGTGGACATTGCATTATCGTGCATGAATGATATTGGTTTATGAGTGTCAAGTACGCCAATGGAAAAAAAAGTGAATGATTCGTGACAGTGATTAATACAGTGAACAGTGACAAAACCGTGCTATTGGCATACTTATACACGACTAAATCATAATCATAAATAGTGTAAACCTGGGGAAAAGGGAAAATCGAAGTGGAAAGAGTATCGTATTTAGCGGGACCGTGTTTTAGAGGATGATCATTCGAGCAGTGATATATATATTAGGTAGGATCTAGCGATCCGGCGGACAGGGTTATGTCCCGGGCATGTGGGCCATTGTCTCGGGTATGTACGAGACTCCTGTTAAACATGATCCTCCTTTCATGACTTAGAGACCGATAGGGACACAGATCATACTTTGCATCATTTAGTGACATAGTGATTAACCGCATTTTACTTTCACTGTTATTACCTTATTTACCTGTTTCACATCATTACTATAGAAATTGCTATTACATCGCTCTGACGACCTGAGTGTGCATGCTCAGACCTCGAAGAAGAACCAGCACAGGAGTCGGATCTACCTTTCAACCTGACGAAGATCTAGTCTGGAGTACCTTTTCTTCTTTCTGCTTTCCCTAAAGAGATTGCGTAATTGAACTTGGTTAGTAGCTCTTCTTGTTTATTTGTAAATTGTGAACAATGGAATCTAATGTAATAATTTAGTGATGTAATTCCTTTACTGCTGTACTTTGTTTACTGATTACCATGTAAAGCTAGAAGCCGAAGTGTGACTACGGCGGGATTATTCCCTGACCGTAGGAGCATGGCTGGCCTAGTCATCCCTCGTTTTCCTTATTTTGGGAAGCGTGGCGTGACATAGTTTTGTTGGTATCAGAGCCAGGTTTAGTAACAAGGGATAACATTAACTATATTGCATTACATTATTTTCGTTTCACTATTCCTGATTTTCATCCTTGAATCTAATCTTATCCTTTTGAATCTTCCAGCGATATGACGTCCCCGAACGACCACTCCTCGAACTCCAGTTCTCAGGACCGCACGGAAAGAATACTTAGTGCACTGACCTCTCTCGCAGAAGCTCGGGAGAGGAAGACAGAATTACTCGCCGAGGGACTCAAGGCTATTACCGCTGTAGGAGGACCCTCCGCACTCGTTTCCGCCCCCGAGGGCACTACTCCACCAGCTTATCCTGCTAGGGCTGGTACCGTATCAGACTTCCGGAGGTTGCATCCAGCTGCATTCACAGGACTAGCTGAACCCCTCGAGGCTGAGCAATGGCTAGTGAACATGGAGAACTTACTGACGGCCACCAGGGTACCAGATGAAGATAGGGTGAACGTGATAAAGATCTAATTGGAAGATGAAGCCCGTACATGGTGGTCAGTGGAAGAAAGCAGGCTAGACAGGCCGATTGAATGGGGAAAATTCAAAGAGTGCTTTCTAGACCATTATTTCCCTTCCACCGCCAAGGCAGAGATGGAGGAAAGATTCATTCTATTGAAGCAGAATGGACGTCCAGTGGACGTATATGCGGCAGAGTTCAACCGTCTGAGCCATTTTCCTCCATACATAGTCGCCTCAGAGGCCACCAGGGCCAGACGCTTTTTGCAGGGACTGGATTTCGAGCTGCAGCAGTTGATCGCATCACTGGAGTTGCAGACTTTTGCACAGGTACTCAACGCGGCGAGAATTCAGGAGCAATTGATCAACAAGTTCAGGAAGCCCCCAGTCGTTCCAGTACGTACCCCTGCACCTTCTCGAGGAGCCATACCGGTTCACAGGCCTAGAACGGCACAAATGAAGCGTCCGTTCGTGCCATAGCATCGCCCCCAGAAACGGAACGTAGTTTGCGGCTACTGCAACAGAGATGGACATACCCAGAAGGACTGTCACCGCGCCAAGGGACAATGCTTGATTTGCGGATTCAGCCAGCACAGGATTAGCAGTTGCCCCGAGCGAGCAGAGATACAGGGAGGTTCTGGACCGCAGCAGTAGAGGCCACAGGAGCAGAGGCAACCCTATACAGGTCGTGGTCAGGGACGGGCTTTCACCTTGACCGCCGAGCAGGCGGAGATTTCAGGAGAAGTTGTTACAGGTACTCTACTCATACATTCCTTGCCAGCTAGAGTACTATTTGATTCTGGAGCATCGCACTGTTTCATATCTGAGCATTTCATTGATACACATCCCATACCACATGAACCACTAACCAAGGGCTGGGAGATACATATGGGTAATGGCATTATAATATCTAGTCGAGAATGTAGATCATGTCCGGTTGTAGTGTGTGGCAGGGAATTCTATGCGAATTTCCTTTTGATCGGGACAGGCAGTTATGACGCAATTCTCGGGATGGATTGGATGAGTACCTTCCATGCGGTTATTGATTGCCGTGCAAGGAATATGATCTTCCGCATTCCCAATCACCCGGAGTTTATTTTCGAGGGCAGAAGCGAATCTTTGGAGCCGGCCAAGTATAGAGCCAAGCCAAGGGTGCTGACGGCTATGGAGATTGATGAGAGCGCGGCCCCAGAGATTGTTCGAGACTTTCTGGACGTGTTTCCTGAAGATCTACCAGGTCTACCACCTCCACGCGTCTTGGAGTTCTCGATCGATCTGACTCCAGGTACAGCACCAGTTTCCAAGGCCCCGTACAGAATGGCACCGGTCGAGTTGGCAGAACTGAAGAAAAAAATTGAAGAACTCTTGGGGAAGGGATTTATCCGGCCGAGTGTTTCACCGTGGGGTGCGCCAGTTCTGTTAGTGAAGAAGAAAGATGGATCGCTGCGGATGTGTATAGATTATCGGGAGCTGAACAAGGTCACAATAAAGAACAAGTACCCAATCCTGGGCATCGACGACTTATTCGATCAGTTAAGTGGGGCCAAGGTATTCTCGAAGTTGGATCTCTGTTCTGGATATCGTCAAATCAGAGTAGCAGCCGAGGATGTGTGCAAGACGGCTTTCAGGACCCGATACGGACATTACGAGTTCCTTGTGATGACGTTCGGTGTTACCAATGCTCCAACGATATTCATGGACTTGATGAACAGGGTGTTTGCAAAGTACTTAGACACGTTTGTCATTGTATTTATCGACGACATACTTGTCTACTCGAAGACCCGGGAAGAGCATGTTGAGCATTTGCGCACGGTTTTACAAATTCTTTGGGAAGAGAAGCTATATGTGAAATTAAGCAAGTGTGAATTCTGGCTCGACAGGGTTCAGTTTTTGGGACACATTGTTTCGGGCGAAGGCATCTCGGTGGACCCGGCAAAGATAGAATCTGTCAGAGATTGGCCAACACCGAAGTCTATGGCCGAGATCAGAAGCTTTCTGGGATTGGCAGGTTATTATCGGAGGTTTGTCCAAGACTTCTCAAGAATCGCTGAACCGTTGACAAGGCTGACATGGAAGGATGTACCATTTGCATGGACGGAGGAGTATACTCAGGCATTTGACACGCTGAAGCAGAAGTTAACCACGGCGCCTATTCTTACAGTACCAGATGATTCCGGTGGTTTGGTGATACACAGTGATGCCTCAGGGTTTAAGCTGTGTTCTGATGCAGCATGGCCGAGTGGTTGCTTACGCCTCTCAACAACTGAGAAATCACGAGAAGAACTATCATACGCATGACTTGGAGTTAGCTGCAGTAGTCTTTGCGTTGAAGATTTGGAGGCACTATCTATTGGGCGAGAAAGTGGAGGTGTACACGGATCATAAAAGTCTGAAGTACGTCTTCACTCAGAAGGAACTAAACATGAGGCAGTGCCGATGGCTAGAGCTGATGGCAGATTATGACTTGGACCTTCAGTATCACCCGGGGAAAGTGAATGTTGTACCAGATGCGCTCAGTCGCAAGCCAGCGGTCATGATGTTGACCAGTCAGAGGAGCATTATTGAGGACTTTCAGAGACTCGAGCTTGAAGTCGTTACACCGAGCACACTCAGTCAACTTTGGCAACTACAGATGCAGTCTTCCCTTGTGGATCGCATCAAGGCTGCACAAGCGGATGATCCTCGATTGCAAAAGTCCAGAGCGCAAGTAGAAGCCGGGCTGAGAACGGACTTAATCATACATGAAGAAGGTTCTCTGAGATTCGGTAGCAGACTCTGCGTACCCAAGGGAGATGTTCGAGAAGAAGTACTGGCTGAGGCGCATAGTTCAGCTTATTCTGTGCATCCGGGAGGAACGAAGATGTGCCGAGACCTAAAGCAGCATTTCTGGTGGAACAGGATGAAGTGGGAAATTGCGAGGTTCGTATCCAGATGCTTGGTCTATCAGCAGGTGAAGGCGGAGCATCAGAGGACTGCAGGGTTGTTACAACCACTTCCGATACCAGAATGGAAGTGGGAGCACATTACCATGGATTTCATGGCGGCCTTACCACGGAGCCCTAGGGGCAATAACGCCATTTGGGTTTTTGTCGATCGCCTCACTAAACCTGCGCACTTCCTACCTTTCCGAGTGGGACAGTCGACAGAGTCACTAGCAGAGAGATACATGCAGGAGATAGTGCGACTACACGGTGTTCCAGTCAGCATTGTGTCAGATCAAGACACCAGATTCGTGTCGCACTTCTGGAGGAGCTTAAAGGAGAGTTTGGGTACCCGCCTCAAGTTCAGCATAGCTTATCACCCGCAAACGGATGGACAATCCGAGCGTACGATTCAGACGCTCGAGGATATGTTGAGAGCCTGTATGTTAGACTTTCAGGGTTCCTGGGAAGACCATCTGCATCTAGTCGAGTTTTCTTATAACAACAGTTACCAGGCTAGCATTCAGATGGCCCCTTTCGAAGCACTTTACGGGCGGAAGGGTCGATCCCCAGTGTGTTGGGATGGTGTGGGAGAGCGAAGATTACTGGGTCCCGAGCTCATTATTCAGACAGTCGACAAGGTCCAAATGATCAGGCAGCGTATTAAGACGGCTCAGGATCGACAGAAGAGTTGGGCAATAACCAGCAGGAGGGCACTAGAATTTGAAGTCGGAGATCACGTGTTCCTGAAGATTTCCCCTACCCGTGGAGTTATCAGGTTCGAAGGTCGGGGAAAGCTCAGTCCCCGTTTTATCGGACCTTTTGATGTGCTAGAGCGAGTAGGAGAGGTGGCCTACCGACTTGCCTTGCCTCCATCGCTAGCTGGTGTGCAAAATACCTTCCACGTGTCACAGTTGCGGCGTTATGTTCGGGATGAGAGCCACGTTCTGGACTATTCGGAGCTAGTTTTGGGTACCGATCTATCATACGAGGAGCAGCCCACTACCATCCTCGACCGCAGAGAGAAGGTGCTGAAGAACAAGGTCATTCCGTTAGTACGAGTGTCTTGGGGCGGTCGTTCCCCAGGGGAATCTACCTGGGAGCGGGAGGAAGACATCCGTGCACGTTTTCCACATCTCTTTGTTTAGTACTTTTGTTCCTTTGTAACCCTGTTAAATTTCGAGGACGAAATTTTTTGTAAGGGGGGTATGATGTAAATCCCCGTTTCCATCAATGAAAATCCTTATATATTTTTCCTAATTCCCCGAGTTTCTCTTTTCCGTTTCCCTCGTATTTTTGTAGGAAATTGGTTGCTTAAGATTAGTATTTAAATTTTTCCAACCCTTTAAGTCAGAGCCCAAACTTAAACTAAAACCCAAAACAAAATTTAAATTCAATTAAAACCTTAAATAAAACCCTCAGCCCAAAGGAAATTCCCATTAAATTAAAACATTTAAAACCCTTTCCCCCGGCCCTTTCCCCATCAACCCAGCCCAAAGAAAAAAAATTCAAATTAAATTAAAACCACTTAATTAAGTTCCCAGCCCAGTCACAATTCTAAGCCCAATGAAATTTTAAAATAAATTAAGACATAATAAACTCGGCCCAGCCGTTTCCCCCAAACCCAGCTACCTTAACCAAACCCGACCCGCTTCCATTATCCTTCTTCTTCTCCCCAACGTTACTTTTCCCGCTCACGTTTTGCACCGACCCTCGCGGCCACATCGCCGTGCAGTTGCCCCACGACCCGCGACCTCGTCCACAACTCCCCCAAGTCACTCAACCTCAAACCCTCGCCTCCCCTTACTCCTCACTCCCTCTCAATCTCAACCCTCTGTCTCCCTCTCACGAGAAAAAAAAACCTCCATCTTTTCTCTCCACGCCACTGCACCTCGCCACTCCCTCTGACGACGACGACGACGACTGCGGCTCTTCCCTCCTTCCTTCCTCCTCCTCCATCAACAGATCCTCTCCTCACCTTCTCCTCCACCACCGAGCTCTCTTAACCCACACCCAACTCCCCTGCACACCCATTCGGCCACCCCTTGCACTCGATGCCGGCGAGCCCCCCAACTGACCTGAACCACGTCGTTGACCTCCATCTCCTCAGCATCATCACCATCACTACAAGACCAAGCCCCACTACCTACTCTCTCTCTCTCCAAAACCACACAAAACCCACAACACACATCCAAACACCCTTACTGTTTCCCATCACCGGAGCGACACCGCCGACCGTCGTCGACCCCAGCACATCCCAGGAGAACCACAGAGCAACCCTCCGCTTCCAGCGAGCTCAAGCCATCTCCGGGCAACTCCGACGTCGCACCCGAATCGCGAGCTGAGGCCGTGAAACCCAACCACGCCGTTCGTCGCGCGTTCTTGACGTTACCGCTGTCGTGCATCGCCCAAAACGTTTCCAGGCAAGTACCCTACTTGCTACATGCTAATTTATTTCTGTTACAAACTAAAATCGTATAAATTCTGTGTTTACAATTCACGATAAATCATAGGACGTAACTGTTCGATGCAAGATCCCAATGAAAACCTTCATTTAATTTGAAGGAACTTGATTGCATATGTTGGCCCGCGTGATAATGAACACTGTGTAGGAATTTCACTAAAAAATATGACTGTTAACAACCTAAATGATCACCCCCAAATACACTCGTAAAAACTGGGAATTTCCCGCATTTGAAAATTATTAAAATCACCATAAATTGTGTACATATTGAAATGATGCGTTCGAGGGCTAAAATCGAAGCCGACTCGACGACCTATAACCTTATGCAAGTTTCTAATGGTTTATGTACTGAAATTGTGACGATAATTGGTTCGGAGAGCTGCTATGGACTGCAGTCCAGAGCGACTCTGGTTATTGTTTTCTGTCCCGTAATGTTTACTACCTTGTTTCCTGAACTCGTATGTTGCGTAACCCTACACCTTATTGAAGATGAATCTGTTATCTAAATAACACAAGTGGTTTCATCCCATTTTATCGTCGTTTGCTATTTAATCTGTAATTTAAAAGAGCAGGACGTATAACAGTCCAAAACAGAATCAGAATTGACATATTAGTTCTGAACAGTGCATAACATAGGACGTACAGACGCGATTGAGAATCCGTCTATTGCGTTGAACACCCTATTGAAAACCCTATATTTCATTCAACTGTAGCGTCGCTAAATTCTGATCCCAACTGGGTGAAATTTGTGTCGTAAAACGGACGTTCAGTTCAGAAACTGAATTTCCTGCAGCGGGCACTTAAAATGAAACGGATGTAACTTGAATACCGGAAACCCGATTGAACTGAAACTAATTTTGATGAACTTCTAACAGAGTGTACTTGTTATCGTATTTGTATCATTTTGTTTAATTCTAAACATATGAATTACTGCAATTTTTGTAACCTTATGACGTGCATATTGGTTCATATCATACATGACTTGTTAACTGCATTTATACACATACCTTACCCAATTGACATATACTTAGTATTAGTGCGCGTCATTATTCAGTGGACATTGCATTATCGTGCGTGAATGATATTGGTTTAGGAGTGTCAAGTACGCCAATGAAAAAAAGAGAATGATTCGTGACAGTGATTAATACAGTGAACAGTGACAAAACCGTGCTATTGGCATACTTGTACACGACTAAATCATAATCATAAATAGTGTAAACCTGGGGAAAATGGGGAAATCGAAGTGGAAAGAGTATCGTATTTAGCGGGACCGTGTTTTAGAGGATGATCATTCGACCAGTGATATATATATATATATATATATATATATATATATATATATATATATATATATATTAGGTAGAATCTAGCGATCCGGCTGACAGGGTTATGTCCCAGGCATGTGGGCCGTTATCTCGGGTATGTACGAGACTCCTGTTAAACAAGATCCTCCTTTCCACTATACGATTTCAAACATGACTCAGAGACCGATAGGGACACAGATCATACTTTGCATCATTTAGTGACATAGTGATTAACCGCATTTTACTTTCACTGTTATTACCTTATTTACCCGTTTCACATCATTACTATAGAAATTGCTATTACGTCGCTCTGACGATCTGAGTGTGCATGCTCAGACCTCGAAGAAGAACCAGCGCAGGAGTCGGATCTACCTTTCGAGCTGACGAAGATCTAGTCTGGAGTACCTTTTCTTCTTTCTGCTTTCCCTAAAGAAATTGTGTAATTGAACTTGGTTAGTAGCTCTTCTTGTTTATTTGTAAATTGTGAACAATGGACTCTAATATAATAATTTAGTGATGTAATTCCTTTACTTCTGTACTTTGTTTACTGATTACCATGTAAAGCTAGAAGCCGAAGTGTGACTACGGCGGGATTATTCCCTGACCGTAGGAGCATGGCCGGCCTAGTCATCCCTCGTTTTCCTTATTTTGGGAAGTGGGGCGTGACATGGTCTGCCCATATAAGAGTTTTTAACTCTGGCGCTGGCGCCCTCGTAGAAGGCACGTGAGGCTCTGCCTCTTGAGTTTTGCACAAAGCTTTGCTCTTTATTGGGGAAACAGTTTAGATCAGGAAATCCAAGTTGCTTTAGCTACAAGGAATTTCCCAACCCACGAGTTGGCCCTGAAAGCTGCCCGTCGATACGAGGCAGTGGTGAAGATGATGGGCAGACCTCAATCTGCCGGGATGAAGCGCCTTGCCACTCAGATGGCAGGAGGAGCCTCTTCAAAGCCATAATTTGTGCCCAGGAGACCGGAAGTACCGAACAACCGGCCCAACCCAGCCTTTTGTACCAACTGCAGGAGAGATGGACATTTGGCGAATGATTGTAGGCGTGCAAATCGCCTTTACTTAGTCTGCGGCTCAGCTACTCATGACATTGGGTCTTGTGCTCGTAGACACAACCCAAATGCTGCACTCAGGCCAGCAATCACTTATCAGCAGCGCCTAGCCATCCAGGCACCTGCTCCAAGACTCGCTCTCCCTGCTCCACCTCCTCGTGGACCGACTGCACCTCCTCCTCGTCGGTTCCATCAAGCTCAACGGAATGTACCTCAAGTACAAAGGAACGGGCAGAGGAATGCACCTCCAGCAAGGAGGAATGTATCGAGGCGACATGCTTTCACAATGAGTATGGAAGAAACTGACGCCACCGGCCAAGTCATTACTGGCAACACTTTCCTTTCAAACATTCCTTCAGTCTATATACATATCTATACATCTTTTCCTTATACCTAAACTTATCCCGCATAACTTAGGTACAACCTTAGTAGCCTCACTTCTTGCACTAGCACTCTTCTATATTGAAGCATCTCATTACTTTATGTCACAACGGTTCGTACGAACATATGCGATTCCAGTCAAACCTCTCGTATCCAGCTGGAATGTCAGTTCAGGGAATGGCGTTCTAAAGGCAATAATGGGATACGACCTGTGTCCAGTGGTCGTCTGCAGCAGAGAATTCTATGCTGACTTCAAGGTGCTGGACATACTGAATTTCGATGTCGTTTTGGGTATGGATTGGCTGGGAACATTCTATGCTATCATTGACTGTTGTCAAAGGAGCGTAGTGTTCGAGATTCCAGAGCATTCGGTCTTTTATTTCAAAAGTGGAGAACGTACCCTGGAGCTAAGCACATACAAGGAAAAACCAAAGAAGGCAGTAATTGCAACACTTCAAGCGAGGGAAGGATCGAAGCCAGAGATAGTTCGAAAGTTCGATGATGTATTTCCTGAAGACATATCAGGTTTGCCTCCCGATCGAGCTCTTGAATTCGGCATTGATTTAGTACGTGGAGCACAACCGGTGATCAAAGCACCGTATCGGTTAAGCCCTGAAGGTTTGAAGGAGGTTCGTACTCAGTTGGACGAATTATTGGCAAAAAGATGGATTCGTCCCAGCACTTCAAGTTGGGGATCTCCAGCCCTACTTGTGAAGAAGAAGGAAGGTTCATATCGAATGTGCATTGATTATAAAGCTCTGAATGATATAACTATAAAGAACAAGTATCTGCTCCCGCGCATCGACGATCTGTTCTATCAGCTAAGTGGATCTTGCGTTTTCTCCAAGTTAGATCTTCGTTCGGGTTATCATCTGGTGAAGATCAAAGAATCTGATATCCATAAAACGGCATTCAGAACTCGCTATGGACATTACGAATTTCTTGTGATGCCATTTGGAGTGACCAACGCACCAGCTATATTCATGAACCTGATGAATCAAGTTTTCCGAGAGTACCTAGACAGGTTTGTTGTCATCTTCATCGACGACATCCTGGTTTATTCTAAGAGTCGGAAAGAACATGCCGAGCACCTATGAATTGTCCTGGATACTTTACGACAGCATCAACTCTATGCCAAGTACGGCAAGTGCGAGTTTTGGCTAGACCAAGTCGGTTTTCTCGGACATATTGTATCAGGCGATGGAATTTCTATAGATCCAGCTAAAGTATCAGCAATAAGCGAATGGCCGACACCGAAGTCAGTGAAGGACATTCGAAGTTTTTTGGGATTAGCAGGATATTACAGAAGGTTTATTGAAGGATTTTCAAAGATTGCAACACTCCTGACCAAGCTCACACGTAAAGATAAAGAATTCGTGTGGTCAGAAGCATACGAACGGGCTTTCGTAGAATTCAAGTTAAGATTGACATCAGCACCTATTCTCGTCATACCGGATCAATCTTGAGGTTTTTAAGTGTATTGCGCGGCATCCGGTATGGGATTAGGATGTGTTCTACATCAGCACAGTAAAGTGGTAGCTTATGCTTTAAGACAACTGAATATTCATGAGCGCAACTATCCGACGCATGATTTGGAGTTGGCGGCCGTTATCTTTTCTCTTAAGATTCGGCGCCATTATCTTCTTGGTGAACGAGTGGATATATACACAGACCACAAAAGTCTGAAATATGTGTTTACTCAGAAAGAGTTGAATATACGGCAGAGAATATGGTTAGAACTTATAGCGGACTTCAACATCAGCCTACAATATCATCCAGGAAAGGTGAATGTAGTACCTGATGCCCTTAGTCGCCAACCATTAGCATGGAATCTCACCGCACAGTGGAAGTTTCAACAAGACTTTCATCAAATGGAGATTGAAGTGGTCATGCGAGGTAACGCTTCAAGTTTGATGAACTTACAAGTTCAATCTACCATTGTCAATCAGATCAAAACAGCTCAAGCAAGTGATGCTAAGTTTTAAAAGATCAGAGAACAAGTAGAAAGTGGACTTCGAGCAGACTTTATCATCCATGAAGACGGATCTTTGAGATATGACAGTAGACTGTGTGTACCAAAAGGTTCTATGCGAGAAGAGCTGATGAAAGAAGCCCATAGCTTCCTTATTCAGTACACCCTAGAGGTACAAAGATGTACAAATATCTGCGTCAGAATTACTGGTGGCATGGAATGAAGTGTGAAGTAGCTAGAAGCGTCGCTAAATGCTTAGTGTGTCAGCAATTAAAAGCTGAACATCACAGGACAGCCGGTTTACTTCAACCGTTACCTATCCCAGAATGAAAGTGGCAACACATCACTATGGAGTTTGTGACTTCTCTTCCTCGCAGCACGAAAGGTAACGATGCGGTATGGGTTATAGTGGATTGACTTACAAAGTTGGCTCACTTTATTCCCTTTCGAGTTGGCCAATCTTCTGAGACACTAGCAAAGAAGTACATGGAGGTAAGAATCTAAGTAAGATTTAAAGTCTTCAATATGTACTATCTCTGATACCCATGAACTCATGCAGGAAATAAGGAGATTACATGGAGTACCAGTTTGCATTTTCTCCGATCGGGACACCAGATTCCGATCACAATTTTGGCAAAGTCTGCAAGCTAGTTTGGGAACAAGTCTGAACTTCAGCACAGCTTATCATCCACAAACAGATGGTCAGTCTGAGCGAACTATTCATATCTTAGAAGATATGCTAAGAGCGTGTATGCTAGACTTTGGAGGATTGTGGGAAGATCACCTACATCTTGTGGAGTTTTCATACAACAACAGCTACCAAGCAAGTATAGGAATGGCACCCTTTGCAGTACTTTATGGAAGGAAGTGTCGTTCATCATTAAGTTGGGACGGTATCGGAAATAAAGAACTCCTTGGACCTGAGATGATAGTAGCAACTGTCGACGTGGTTCATACTATCAGGGAAAGAATATGCATAGCCCAAGATCGACAGAAGCACTGGGCTGATGCAAAGCGCCGTCACATGGAGTTTCATCCGGGAGAACATGTATTTTTGAAAATATCTCCAAACTGTGGAGTGATTTATTTTGGAAGACGGGGTAAGATAAGTCCGAAGTATATTGGACCGTTCGACATACTCGAACGAGTTGGTGATATGGCTTATTGCTTGGCACTTCCATCTTTATTGGAAGGAATGCATAATGTGTTCCACATATCCCAACTCAGAAGGTATGTGAGTGACCCCAACCATATTCTTGATCACTCTGAGTTCACTGTATAGCCAGATTTATCCTGTAAGCAACAACCTGTTGAGATCCTGGATAGAAAAGTGAAATCACTTCGGAACAAGGAATTCAACTTGGTTCGAGTGATGTGGAGAAAAAATTCACCAGAAGAATCAACATGGGAACGTGAGAACGACATGCATGCAAGATACCCTTATTTATTTGTAAACTAGTCCTTAAAATAATTGTAAATTTCGAGGACGAAATTTTTGTAAGGAAGGTAGAATGTACCAACTCCAATTTCAATGTACAGAAAATTGTTTAAAAGTTAATGTACAAATTGAGTATTTGCAATCCTGTGTACACTATATGTATTTGATTTGCTTTTGAACAGCAAGAAAGCACTTGTAACTCATTGGTAAAGCCTTGCACTGTTGCGACGTAGCCCCAGTAATCGAATCACCCCAGCCACATTATCTTTTAATTAATTTTTCTTTTAAATCTTTTAGAAGTCCAAGGGTTTACACGTACACTACACGTAAGATGATGAGTTATAAAATAATCAAACATGTGCACTGGGGTATATGAAGTGAGAGGGACATGTGGCCAAAGATCCAAGCCTCACCACCAGGGAACGACCGGCGAGATGCCCCTAAATATCGGTACCGCCGGGTCGACCATAGGTAATGGCCCCCATTTCATTTGCCTGGCACCCCTAAGCCTACCCCACTTCTCTCATGTTGTTTATTTTCTCTGCACATTGCTTCCCCCAATCAGAGCAAAGCTCTGTTTGAATTTCAAAAATTCAAAAATTGAAGCAGCGCTTCAAATTCCTTGCGCTGTGCGCGACGCGCCACGTGTCAAAAGCTGATACGTCAGCGCAGCGCCTAAGGCAGCGCACCCAATCAGAGCAAGGCTCTATTTAAAATAAAATAAAATTAAAGGAAGCAACGCTTCAGTTGCGCTGCGCGACACGTGTCAGCGCAGTTGCGCCAGCGCAGTTGCGCTGCGCGACACGTGTCAGCGCAGTTGCGCGACACGTGTCAGCGCAGTTGCGCCAAACTAAATTGACTGAGCACGACTTCTCCCTTAAATCAATTTACATCCGGTTCAAGGGTACATCTCTGAACTCCTCTGACATCCGTCGTTGTAATCCTTCAACGTCGTCAGAGAGGTGACGGGTCCCGACAACCACACATCAATATGGACTGTGGGGTCCTTAAACTGATGGACTTATGCGTCCTTAAACCTATATTCGTCCCCAAACAGGAATGTTGGACCACTATGTCCCTAAACTGGCAATGGACCACCATGTCCCTAAACTGGCAATAGACCACCATGTCCCTAAACTGGAACAATAGAGCCCCAAATGCTCTTTTGTCGGATCTAAACGATCCCGTTTAAGTTGATCTTAGCCTCAAATATGGATAACGTATCCTTAAACATTCAAACAGACTTTAGTCCAAAATTGGAATATAAAACCCCCAATCAACTTTGGTTCAAGGGTACATCTCTGAACCCCTCTGACACCTGTCGTTGTAATTCTTCAACGTCGTCAGAGAGGTGACGGGTCCCGACGGCCATATATTTAATTGACCGCAATGTCTCTAAACTAAACAATAGAGTCCATAAATGCTCTTGCCGTTAAGTTGATCTTAGTCTCAAACTGGACTAACGTATCTTTAACAAACGTTTAAGTTGATCTTAGCCTCAAACATGGCTAACGTATCCTTAAACTAAAACACCAAAACCAAATCTAAGAAAATACGGATTTGGACTAATCCACGTCCTACGGGCGACGACATAAATTAGTCTCCGTATTCAATCCACGGGCAACCACAAGCAAAACAAACACACACAACACGAAGTGAAATTCTGGAGAAGGAGAAAGTTGTTACCGCGATGCGGTATCGTAATTAACTGCAGGGGCTTGCGCCTGCAGAGAAGAGTGTCTCCACAATCAAAAACCCCTCAAATGAGGGGGAATCTGACGAAGTCTGCTACATCGGACGCATCCGTCTAAACCTCCGATACACGGTGCCATAAATCAATTTGGCATCTTCGAAGAGGTGGACGGATAAAACCAAATAGCATCTGCCCCGAATCTCAGGCAAGGTCATCGCGTCGCGCCATCATTCGGAGGGGAACAGATTCTGGCACGCCCGGTGGGACCTTTTCCTCTTTCCACTCCACACTTCGTGTGTCGTGTGTTTCCCGCGATCAAATAATCGCGGTGTGTGTATTTTTGGTTGCCCTTATGGGAGTGGATATTGAAGTCGGCGCTTCGTCTTTATGAAGAATGGCGTTTGTTCACACCTTAGCAACACAGGCTCTGTCATATCTGGTGGAGTCAAGTACGGGCCACTTGCAGGCTCAAATCTCTGCAATCCGGCTCTTCAAGAAATCAACGGGCTTCTCTTTGGGTCGATGCTCCCACCTCCCACCCTCGGTGCTTCAACGCCGATGGGGGAAGCCTAGAGGATGTCTGTCGTCCACAGGCGGGCTCCCCAAGCAGCTGCTTTGCCGACGGAATCAGTCCTCAAACAACTGGCACATGCTAAGGACCAAGGTCGACGTAGGGGGCAAAATATTCAAGCTCTCAAAGGAAACAGGGGCCAGGCTCCGGCAAAATCCTGAAGCTAGTCAAATCCCGGCCGTAAGAAACGGTCGATATCAATATCAGCGTCATACATAATGAGCTGGGGGAAGTTCTCTGTATGGTCATGTTTCAACCCCAGTGGTGAATGTTGTTGTTCCAACTAGGAACAGCTTCAAATTGTTGTGAAGGGTCAGACAAAGTTCTCCTACCGCAATATTGAAGAAATCTCCGCAGCCCCTGGAAATCCAACGAGAGCAGAAACGAGTTCGCTCCCCGAGACAACTTTCCTCATCTATATATAAGGTGTGGAAGCAGGTAAAGAGGAATCACCCCAAGACAGATCTTGATACAGCGATTCCTCTCAAATCCAAAGCGGCTTTTCACAAGAAAGAGGGGCCAAATAAAGCTCAAGTGCCCGAAGCGAACTCCAAAGGCCAAGACTCCAAATACCCCAAGCCTGGGGGCATGGTAGTTCACATAGTCTATGTGTTGAATTCCAAAGACGAAGTTCAGGTTTATACTAGTCATTGACCTCAAACTCGGTCTGTGATAAAAGTTCAACTACAGCGTGAGAAGCTACAGGAGATGCTCGCTCAGGCGGCAGCAAACGCTAATCCATCACCTAAGGAAAATTGACTTGGGAACGGCAAACGACCCACAACCGACATTCGTCAGCGAGCTACTATCTGAAGCAAGGGTGGCTGCGTTAAAAGACGTACTTATACAGCATAGAGATTGCTTTGCATGGAACTATTCCGAATGCCAGGACTAGATCCAGAAATTATTGTCCACAAATTGGCGATATCCCCGAACATCAAGCCAGTCAAATAAGCGCCGAGAAGAATGCGGCTCGAGCTTGAGATGAGTATCAATGCCGAAGTCAAGAAGTTAATCGACGCCGGCTTCATCCAAGAGGTGCAGTACCCTGACTGGATCGCCAATATCGTCCCGGTGATGAAGAAAAATGGGATAGTGCGTATATGCGTGGACTTCTGGGATCTCAATAAAGCCTGCCCGAAGGAAGATTTCCCAGTGCCAGTCACCGAGCTGATGATAGATAACACATCCACTCACGAGGTTTTCTCCTTCATGGACGGCTCATCAGGATACAATCAGATAAAGATGCATCCCGAAGACCAGAAGCACACTGCTTTCCAGACCCCTTTGGGAATATTCTGCTACAAGGTGATGCCCTTCGGTCTAAAGAACGCCAGTGCCACCTATCAAAGGGCCATGACGAAGATATTCGACGACCTTATACATGAAATCGTCGAATGTTATATCGACGACCTCGTGGTTAAAAGCAAATCATACGAGGAACATCTCGAGCATCTGAAGACCGTATTTCAACGCCTTCGGCAATACAACTTGAAAATGAACCCTCTCAAGTGCGCATTCGGAGTTTCCTCGAGCAAATTCCTAGGATTCATCGTCCGACACCGAGCTATCGAGATAGATCCATTAAAGATCAAGGCGATCATGGAAATGCCTCTGCCAAGGACTCTCAAGCAATTGCGGTCTCTCCAAAGGAAGCTCGCGTACATCCGGCAATTTATAGCCAATCTTTCAGGCAAATGCCGTCCTTACGGCCACCTGATGAAGAAAGGAACCCCTTTCGTCTGGGATCACAAGTGCCAAGACGCGCTGGACGAAATTAAGCAGTATCTGCAGAATCCGCCAGTGTTGGCTGCTCCGGTCAAGGGAAAGCCTCTCATTCTTTACACAACCGCCCTTGAAGGTTTCTTAGGTGCATTATGGGCACAAGAGAATGATCAAGGAAAAGAAAGGGCTCTCTATTACTTAAGTCGAGTTCTGCTGGGGGCAGAAAGCAATTACTCTCCCATCGAAAAACATTGCCTGGCGTTGATCTTCACGATAACAAAACTCAGGCACTATGCATTGGCACATGAAGTCCGTCTCATTTCGAAGGTGGACCCCCTTAAATATTTAATGTCGAAGGCCATATTGACTGGAAGACTCGCTAAATAGGGCTTGCTCTTAATGGAGTTTTCGATAACCTATCAGCCTCTTAAGGCAGTGAAAGGCCAGGCCATAGCCAACTTCCTCGCTGAGCATCCGATACCGGCCAATTCCCCCCTGAATTGCGAACTGCTAGACGAACATGCGTTTGATACGATCGACGATAGCGATACCCGATGGGAACTCTATTTTGATGGAGCATCTTCCATGAAGAAGCGCAAACAAAGCACCCCTATGATCAAATCGGGGGTAGGCCTCATCTTCGTAACTCCACAAGGAGGGATAATACGCTTTGCCTTCTCCTTAATAGAGCCGAGGACGAACAATGAGGCCGAATACGAAGCTTTGATAGCAGGCCTCGAGATCGCCATCGACATGGGAATTGAAAACCTCCTCATATATGGAGATTCTTAATTGGTCGTTAGTCAAGTAAATGGCGACTACCAAACGTGCAAACCAGAGTTGGTGAAGTACAGCGAAAAGGTGCAACAACTGTTGACCCAAATTCCTTCCTACACTTTGGAAAACATACCGCGTGCGGAAAACAGCAAAGCGGACACGTTAGCCAAGCTCGCTAAAGAACTGGCTGACGAGAACCTCGATAACGTCAGAATCGTGGTACAAAGCCATCGGGTGCTTGCCCCAGCAGAAATATCTCCGGAATCATCCGAAGAAAAGGGAGCGACTAAGCAGACGACCCTGCAAATAAAAGACCGGGAAAAGGCTGAGGATTGGAGAGAAGTCTTTATAGACTACTTCAAATACCGTCGAACGCCCGAAGATGCGTCCTCAAGACATCAGCTTATGAAACGAGCTCTGTCTTTCGCCTTCGTCAATGATACTCTGTACAAAAGGTCGTTTGATTCTCTGTGGTTGAGATGTCTGGGACCTGACAAAGCAAAAGGAGTCATTCAGGAAGTTCATGATGGACTCTGCGGTTCTCACCAAGCAGGCCCAAAGATGAAGTTGAAGATTAAACAGATGGGCTACTACTTGCCCACGATGATTCAGGACTGCCTCGAATATGCGAGGCAATGCCACTCGTGTCAAATCCATGGGGACTTCATCCACCAGCACCCAAATCCACTATATCCAACAATGGCTAGCTGGCCGTTCGAAATGTGGGGAACCGACATAGTCGGCCCTTTCGAACCAGCATCGTCCAGGGGACATCGTTTCATCCTGGCGGCGACTGATTACTTCTCCAAATGGGTAGAAGCAGTACCGTTGAAGGAAGTAAAGATGGAGAATATCCTCCATTTCTTCAAGACGTACGTCATTTATCGGTTTGGAACGCCGAGACGGATCATCTCCGATAACGGGCCAGCCTACATGAGCCACAAGTTCAGCCACTTCGCGCAACAACACAACATAGACTGGAGATATTCCTCAGTTTATAATCCGCGAGCTAACGGTCTAGCTGAGGCCTTCAACAAGACCTTGACAAAGATCGTAAAGAAGACGGTGTCCCGAAATAAGAAGGACTGGCATGAGAGGCTGCAAGAAGCTCTCTGGGCGTATCGAACTACGTTCAAAACGGCCACGAACACAGCGCCGTACGCGTTGGTATTCGGTACAGAAGCAGTACTTCCCTTCGAGATAGAACTACCTTCTCTACGAGTGGCAGTCCACTACGAGCTGACTGACAAAGAAAATGCTCAACTTCGGCTTGAGGAGCTTGATGCCCTTGATGAAACCCGGCTCATAGCACAACAAAATCTGGAGGCTTATGAAGCAAAGATGACGCACTCATATGAGAGATTGACTAGGCCGAGAACATTCCGCCAAGGAGAACTCATGCTGGTGGTCAAGAGACCCATGATCCCCAATCGTACCAAGCGGGGAAAATTCGAGCCGAACTATGAAGGCCCGTACATCATAGACAAGGTCTACCAGGGTGGAGCCTATCTACTCATGGATATGCACGGTGAAAGGCCTTTCAGGCCAATAAACGGTCGCTTCCTGAAGAAATACTATGCTTAATGAGCCACAGCCTAGGTCAATGATAGATGACGACGACTATGTCCGCTCGCTATCTGCCTAAGCTCAAACTCTACAAGCAGTAGCCGGCCTTCTCCTGACCGGACCGAAACGTCCTTACACTAATGACGGACCGAAACGTCCTTAAACTAATGGTGGACCACTACGTCCTAAAACTAGCTGTTGACCGAGATGTCGATAAACTACGATGAATCGAAACATCACAACGCCGATATATATAAAAAAATAAATAAAATAAAAAAATATAACGGTATGTCCATAAGCAAAATGGGCACAGATGAAAACCCGAAAGGGCTCCGTGAATAAAAACAGCAGGGCTACCGGCGAGTGCTCGTGAAAACCCGAAAGAACGCGACCTCGTGAAAAAAAAGAATAAAAAGAATAAAAAAAACGGTATGTCCATAAGCAAAATGGGCACGGATGAAAACCCGAAAGGGCTCCGTGAGTAAAAAACAGCAGGATTACCGACGAGTGTTTGTGAAAACCCGAAAGGGCGCAACCTCGTTAAAGGACACTTACAGGGTCCTCTCGACCTTGTAAGGAGAAATCACCCGGATGAGATCCTTACGACTCACAAGGGAGCAACACACTTAGGGATCCCCACGATTCCTAAGGAGAAAATACACTTACGAGATCCTCACGACTCGTAAGGAGAACTCTCTTATGGGACCCTTACGGCTCATAAGATTTGAAAGTCTTAAGTTATAGAGACCTAAACCTGGGCTTAAGCAATCCCCACAACCTTCGATATTGCCCTATAAGTGGTTCAATACTGACCCTTGTATACAATCCACGGGCGCGAATAAACATTTCCCTAACCAAGTCCCATCCGTGACTAAGGATATGTTCGCATGATGAATGACCCTTGTAAGTCCTCTCGACTTACAAGGAGAAAACCCTCTTGTAAGATCCTTACGACTTACAGAGGAACATGCACTTAGGAATCCTAACGATTCCTAAGGAGAAAACACACCTACGAGATCCTCACGACTTGTAGGGAGAAATACCTTTGTGAGACCCTTACGGCTCATGAAGTCAAAGCCTTAGTTAACAGGATCTTAACCCTGTTCTCTAAGCCACCTTTGTTCGACATCGGCAGAGGAAAATGATGATTCGATCCTGGCAATATCCCAGTTGTAGCGGTGCTGATGCCGAAATCGGTGTCTAATTCCATGCTTATGGCAAAAAGCCAGCAAGCCGCGCATGCATATGAAATAGTCGAAATGATGGGGTAACTTGCAATAAAAAGCAGCAAGTAAAAACGTATGCATACAAAATGGCCGAAATGATTGGGCAACTCGCAATAAAAAGCAGCGAGTAAAAATAAAATAAACAGCCGAAATGATTGGGCACCGCGAAAAATAGCTGAAATGATTGGGTAATCGCGACCTTCGCGATATAAAAGCTGAAATGATAGAGCATCGCGGAGATAAAACAATAATATGAAAAAAAAATGAAATGAATGAAACTTTTGCCCTACAGGTGAGATCACATCGATCCCTGTATACAATCCAAGGGCACAAACAAAGAGGGAACCATACCTTTCCAACAGGCTCCGCCAGAAAGCGAAGCCAAATCTCGACGGTTCACCAACAACCTAGAGACAACCGCGACATTCGTCTCGAGACAGCGGACGCAGTGCCAGCAAACGAAGAGAAGATCAAATTCCTAGCTTCACGGTCTTGACGGTAACTCATATAAAACCTGAGAGACCACCAGAGATCATCTCAACCCAAGGGGAAACCAGTGTCCTTGGTAACATCCTCAAGTCAGGGAAACCAGTGTCCTTGACGAAAACATCCTGATTCGCGTCGACCTGCAGAGAAACCAGTGTCTTTGCAGGAATACCTCGACTCGTCTCAACTCCAGGGAAATCAGTTTCCTTGGCAGCATCTTCGACTCAGGGAAACCAGTGTCCCTGACGAGATCACCGCGATTCGCATCGGCCCGCAGAGAAACTAGCGTCTTTGCAGGAATACCCCGATTCGTTTCAACCCCGAGGAAACCAGTGTCCTCGGAAAAATACTTCGACTCAGGGAAACCGGTGTCCTTGACAAGAACATCTTGATTCGCGTCGACCCGCAGGGAAACTAGCGTCTTTGCAGGAACACCTCGATTCGTTTCAACCCCAGGGAAACCAGTGTCCTTGGCAAATACCTCAATTTAGGGAAACTAGCGTCCTTGATGAGAGCTTCTTGATTCGCGTCGGCCCGCAGAGAAACCAGTGTCTTTGCAGGAATACTCCGATTCGTTTCAACCCCGAGGAAACCAGTGTCCTCGGCAAAATACTTCGACTCAGGGAAACCAGTGTCCCTGACGAGATCACCGCGATTCGCGTCGGCCCGCAGAGAAACTAGCGTCTTTGCAGGAATACCCTGATTCGTTTCAACCCCGAGGAAACCAGTGTCCTCGGCAAAATACTTCGACTCAGGGAAACCAGTGTCCTTGACGAGAACATCTTGATTCGCGTCGACCCGCACGGAAACTAGCGTCTTTGCAGGAACACCTCGATTCGTTTCAACCCCAGGGAAACCAGTGTCCTTGGCAAATACCTCAATTCAGGGAAACTAGCGTCCTTGATGAGAGCTTCTTGATTCACGTCGGCCCGCAGAGAAACCAATGTCTTTGCAGGAATACTCCGATTCGTTTCAACCCCGAGGAAACCAGTGCCCTCGGCAAAATACTTCGACTCAGGGAAACCAGTGTCCTTGACGAGAACATCCTGATTCGCGTCGACCCGCAGAGAAATCAGTGTCTTTGCAGGAATACCACGATTCATTTCAACTCCAGGGAAATCAGTGTCCCTGGCAACTTCCTCAACTCAGGGAAACTAGCGTCCTTGATGAGAGCTTCTTGATCCGCGTCGGCCCGCAGAGAAACCAGTGTCTCCGGAGGAATACTCTGATTCGTTTCAACCTCCAAGGAAATCAGTGTCCTTGGCAACCTCTTCGACTCAGGGAAACCAGTGTCACTGACGAGAACATCTTGATTCGCGTCGACCCGCAGAGAAATCAGTGTCTTTGCAGGAATACTTTGATTCATTTCAACTCCAGGGAAATCAGTGTCCTTGGCAAATACCTCAATTCAGGGAAACTAGCGTCCTTGATGAGAACACCTTGATTCGCGTCGACCCGCAGAGAAATCAGTGTCTTTGCAGGAATACTTCGATTCGTTTCAACTCCAGGGAAATCAGTGTCCTTGGCAAATACCTCAATTCAGAGAAACTAGCGTCCTTGATGAGAGCTTCTTGATTCGTGTCGACCCGCAGAGAAACCAATGTCTTTACAGGAGTACTTCGATTCATTTCAACCTCGAGGAAACCAGTGTCCTCGGCAAAATACTTCAACTCAGGGAAATTAGTGTCCTTGACGAGAGCTGCTCGATTCGTCTCGACTCGTGAGGAAATTAGTGTCTTCGCAAGGACTCCCCGATTCGTCTCAACTTGCAAGATAAAGCCTTAGGCAGCAGGGATTAAAAAACGTGTTTCCTAAGCACTGGGACCCTGCAAGTCGGTCTAAAACGGTCTCTTGCATACTGTCAACAGGTCTCACTCTCCAAAGTCGAATTTCGACAAGGAGGGAAACAACCGCTTACGAGTCCTCTCGACTCGTAAGAGGGAAAATTCTCTTATAAGATCCTTACGATTTATAAGAGAAAACGCGCTTAGGAATCCTCACGATTCCTAGGGAGAAAATCCACCTACGAGATCCTCTCGATCCGTAGGGAGAAAAGACTCTATGAGACCCTCACGGCTCATAGAGTTGAAAAGTCTTAGGCAGCAGATCTGAACCTGCGGCCTAAGCCATCGCTATCTCTTGAAGAAACCAAGATGCTTACTCTATTATCTGTCAACCATGTTTATTAAGACAGCATGCTAATAATAAGAGAAGGGAGAAAGCAAAGAAATGATACAAGACATTGCAAAGAAAAAATGTGTATCTTTATTCATTAATTCAATCAAGTACATGGTGAATCGTATAAAAGAATAAAGAATGGATACATCTTATTCGAAAAAGAAAATTTTTACAAGTATATCAAGGCAGCTACTGGGAAGGAAGTGTCTTGAATAGCCCTATCAATTGTTCGTGCACTTCCTTCCATGCTTTCTCCTGATCGGCCACCACCGCCAGTTCGGCTTCCACTTGAGCCCGCTGCTGCAAGAAGGATGCAAGCTGCTCCCCAACGTCCTGCTGAGCTGCTTCGCGGCCTTGGGCATCACGCTCGGCGGCATCGAGCTTCTGCTTCAGGTTTAGCCCATTTGAGATATGTTCCAGAAGGCCCTCGAAGATAGCCTTCACCTGGGCAGCGTTCGCCTCAACCTCAGCACGCAGACGAGCCGTCTCGCTTGAGGTCTCTTGGCATTCCCTCAGCCTTAAAGCCGCTTCTTGTTCCAAGTGGCAGAAGTAAGAAGCGCTTTGCTTGATCCATGCTGCTCGTTGATTGCTTGCGGCTAAGGTCTCGGGAGCAGGGCGCATAAACTCCGATTGATGCAAGCGGACCTCGATTCCCCTGCAGCGATTAACCCAAAACTCGACGACGCTTTCCTCATGAAAATTTACAAGCGCCGCCAACATCAGGTTAGCCTCCGCAGCGAAATCTGCAGCAGATGGGGGAGCGTCCACGTCAAGCTCTTCGACGTATCCGCTCAGCATGCCCAAACTCATTATGGCACCCTTTGAAGACGGACGTCTCAGGAAGGAGCCTGCCAGCATTATGATGCAAGACTCAAAGGGCACCGGAATCGGAACGACAGCTGAAAAAACAAAATACGATCAGATGACGGTTCAAGAAATATGTAAAAAGTCATCGATGGGATAGTTTACTATACCAGCTGCAGTAGGCGGCAAAGCCGGGAGGGCCGGTGGCGCGACCGATCTTTCAACTCCTCCTTCGATTTGTAGCACTGCAATCAGGACGAGGAAGAGTCAGAAATAATTCCATTACTAAAAAAAGAAAGGCATCAATTGGAAACTATACTCACCAGCGCCACTGGAGGAAGAAGCGAGTTCAGATGGGAAGGAGAAGTGCGGGTGCAACACCTGGTAGAGGTGATCAAAAAGCACTCCTGCAAAGACACAATAGTACGACATTAGTACATAAATTATGCGGCCAAAAGATAAAACTAATGGGTTGCAAATCCATACCTTCCAGCATCTGCGATGGTACGAGAGAAGGCTGAGAGGTGGCCACCGCTAAGGCAGTAGCTGACGGCGCTCTCTCGAGCAATGGAGCGTCAGCACTGGCCGCTCCTGCATTAAAAACAAAGATACACATGTCAGGAAGGATTGCAAGATAAAGAAAAAGGGACAGTAACTCGAAATTTACCTGATGAGCCACCAGCCGAAACGGAGGCGTCTCCCTCCTCCATCGACATGAGTCCACCTCCCGTGGCCTCATCACCCGACTCTACGGGGGCTGTCGTCGTGCTCGCGCGGCCAGGAGATGGCGGAGCACCGTAGACGGGGAGAGAAATGATTGGAGCATTGCCAGACTCTTGAGAAAGAGCGGCTGGCTTGTCCCGGGGAGTCATGCCCGTCTCACCCGCTACACCCTCGGGCTCGGCAATCGCTGCTGTCTCGTCCGCTGTCGCCATGGGGTCGCCGGTCTCAGGCGCTCCGTCCGTCGCTGCCCCAGGCTCGGTTGTAGCAGTCGTCCCATTTTCCGCTACCTCGGGCTTGGCATCGACGACCTCCTCTGGCGCAGTTTCCTCAGCCCCCAGCTCAGGTCCAGCAACCCCGGTGACGTCGCCCACCGTCGGCTCGGGTTCAGCCGGTGCCTCTTCCTCTGTCCCCTTAGGTTCGACGGTTTCCGCCTCCCCTTCGGTTGGACTTGGCCCTGCAGGACAAGATATATAAGAACCGACAGGTTTACATTTCTTACAACAAAATCTTGAAAGACACATTACCTGAGGTAGACTGATCGTTAGCCTCACGATCTGCCCGCACCGCCTGTCTGTGAGCGGTAGACAAAGCGACCGGGGGCTCTTCCGAGGGAGTATCAGCACGAAGAACGGTGCTTGGGCCCGCTCCCACGGCCAAAGCAGCTCTACGTGCCTTCGCCTCGCGCCTCAACCACTTTCTCTCCTCCCGAGCCATCAAGACGGACCTCTTCGAAGCTTCCTTCAGCGAGGCGTCATCATCCGTGTACATAGATGCCTCCAAATCCTTCAAGGCATCCTTCACCGACTTTTCGAGTTGAGACTCTCACAGGAGCCCCGAAGAGGCCGAAACATCAGTGGCTGGCCCGGGAAGTGTCTCTGCATCACCTTGCGGGGCCGGCATTGTGGTTTCTGCGATGAGAAAAAGAAAGGGTTAGATCGACCATAACAAAAGAAGAATAAAGACTTAATGAATCGAAATGTACCGAGGCCTAAGGACGCTCTGAGTCATTCCTCCTCTTGAAAAGTTTTGAGGGAGGCAGCGATGGCTTCTTCAGTGGTGATGCATGTTTGAAGAAAAGAGGGGAAAAGCATTAGTCAAAGACAATAATAAAAGTATGATGCAATAAAAAAAATGCGACTAGTAATTGCCCGATTGTGCAAGCTTAGCAAGCCACGCGTCGCGCCTCGCCAATCTCTATGAAGCTGCGATGGCGGCCGCAAAATCAGTGTCATCTGGCGGCTTAACTAATCCTTTATTGGTCCCATACTCGTCCAAGCCTTCGCTATAGGGAGCATGAGGTTCCTGACCGAACGCCACGTCAACTGAGAGGATCAACTTCTTCTTCCTCTTCTGCCCGCCAGCCCTGGGTGCACCCAAGATCGACTTGCGCTTTGCAGGCACCTTAGGGAGGCGGGTTTCGATATCCGTGCCCACGCCGGACTCCGGAGAAGCCACATTTACTGTCTCCACTGGAGCACGGGGCGCTGGTGGCACATCCGCAGTATCAAGAGGTAATCCGTGCGGAGGGCTCAACACGCGCGGTGGCCCAACTCCGACATCTTTCAGCGGAGGAAAGACCGGAGTCCTTGGCTTCAGGGGAGCCTTGCGGTCGCCGCCGGGAGGCGCACCCTTGCGGTCAACCAGCATGCGCTTCTCCATATGGATAACTAGACCCATTACGTGCACGTACCAAGCCACGTACGCGTTGAGGACCCGGGGAACGCAGCTTGGCTCGCTGATGAAGAAGTAGGAGCCCGTGTTCATTCGCATGAAATGGTCCATCGCACTCCGTATCTCCTCCCTGCTGGACGCGGGCTCTTCCAAAAACGCCTCCATCGGGATCCCCTGGTTATAGCTTGATTGTTGGGCGAACCGGTAGGGGTTATACCTCATGAAAAGCGCCGTCTCGTTCTGCCTGAACACCGGGTAGCCCGGCCGAATGGAGTAGAAGTGAAGAATCTCCCGGGCTTTCAGTACGGGGGCCCCGTCCTTGAAGTCGTCACGTAGCGCCACCGCCGACTTGGAGGTTTCTGAGCCGATAGTTATGACTTTATCCATGAAAGAAACCCTCGCTCCGACCAGGTGTGGACGAAGGAGCAACCCCCTAGCCTCCCGCAGAGGTGCAGTCACGATCGAGGCGCCGATCAGCCGCATGACTCTTGGGAGTCTGCATCTCTCAAAAAACGATGGGCTCTTATGGATGCCGAACACCCCATGCATATGCATTTCCATCCACGAGGTGAAGTAGTGCATCGGGAAATTAGCAGGCTGCACCCCAGGTTCATTAGCGTCCGCCGCCACGCTAAGTCCATTGTATAGGTGAGCCAACCCGGAGATTCTTATTGTCAGCTGCAGGACAGCCACCATCCGATGCGCTGGGTAGAAAACGGACGGCCGCATGTGGCGCGGGTGCATGGGGAGCGCGAAGCTGCACAACCACAATCCCAGGAACCCCAAAAAAAGGTCTCCTCATCCATGCCCGGGACGGCGATTTCTGACAAAGGCATGACAGCGGCGCCGGGGAGATAAAAATCCTTTTGATCGTCTTCCGATGTTAGTCGACGGTCCAAGCCAAAGCCGAAAGGGTCATCGAGCTTGGCGAACTTCTCGCTCCGCTCAGATAGAAACTCCGGTCGAAGGAAGCGGGCGATAAAATTTGCGAAACTGACTCCCCGGACTCTTGATTCCAGATAGAGCCCTTCGTATATGTTCAGCACCTTCACCAAGCCTGGAAACTAGTGCTGAATAGCATTCTCCGGCGTCAGATCAAACACCAGCGGCTTGGTGGCGAAGACGTATTCGTCAGGAGGAAGCAACACCTCGTAATGCTCCCCCCTCATCGGCAGACCCGAGATTTCAGCAAACTCTTCCAGGGAGATGGAGACTTCCCTGTCCGTCATAAGGAAGGTATGGGTGGGGATATTCCATTGTTCGATGAAAGCCTTAATCCACCACTTTGGAGGAGAGGGATACTCAAAAAGCGAGACGTAGATTGCCGAGTACAAACCAATCTTCATCAGATGAGTCCTCTTCGCCGATAGGATGTACCTGGCCCACTGCAAATATTCGGCGGGTGGTCGCGGGGTCAATCCAATGTTATAAGCCTGTCCCCAAGGGCGTGCTTCACCCTGACATATTCGCCTCCCTAAAATGTCTATTGCCGGCGGCGGCGGCACGGGAATGGCAACAATCGCAGGCTGGAGAAGATCATACGAATTCTAATCCTTGACCTCCACGGCATACTTCACCGGGGGTTCATCCGCATAGGGGATCGAAAATATGGGCTCAGACGGCGTAGCGGAACCGAAGCTTCGGCGACCCTTGATGATGTCGATATACCACCTACCCCACAGGTGAAGGTTCTTATGCTCGGGGTCATGATCCTTGATGAGAGCGAGCACCTCTCGGTCCACTGGTGCCTGGGAAATCCTCCCTCCGAGCGAACAAACGGGAAAGATAAATCAGCAGACATGTTCCTGCGGAGGGACAAAAAATCAGCCGTCAGTGTTGTAATTCCAACGCTTGGTATTTTAAAATTTATACCACACTGCAATACAGTGGGTAGGGGACCAAAGGGGGACCCACAAAATCTGAATGACAGTGCATCAGCTAATAAGACAGCCCCATCATTGGATGAGACTGTCAATTAATGAAGAGATCCCCAAGAGAATATTCTCAATAATGGGAAATCCCTAGAGACAAGGAGAAAATCTCCTCTTTCAGAGCAAAGCTCTGTCACAGAGTGACATTTGTCAAACTCTGGTCTCAAGCGAATAAAATTCCCTAAAAGAGCCTAGCTCTGTAATAATGATGGAAAGATCCATCAAAAGAAAATTTTAACTCTTAAAAATAATTAAAAATTTTGAGATCTTAAAAATCCATGAAAACTCTTAAGAGTTCTTCATTTTTAGATCAAAAAGATCTACATTTGATCCATGAGCAAAGCTCTGTTCATGGGTTAAAACCCATGAAACAAGATCTCTTTAGATCTATGGATTCTTGAGAGCAAGGCTCTGTTGGTGAAACCCCAAAAAGGTTTTCTTTAGATCAAAGATCTATGAGAGCAAGGCTCTGTTGATTAAAATTAATTTAATTTAATTTAAGTTAAGTTAAATTTTACCTAAGATGATCTAAAATTTGAACTCTGAAGTTCTTGAAAAGAAACGAGAGCAAGGCTCTAAAGTTCTTAAAAGCAAGAGCAGGGCTCTGAAAACAAAAGTTCTGAAGATGGTAATCATCTACTGAGGACCAAGGGTCCTATTTATAGGCGCTTGCGCCCTTTCAAATCCTCAGTTGATCCAACGGATAGGATCTTGCCACCGCTGCACTCACGTGTGTGCCACGTGAGCGCAACGGTGGGGGGGATTTGTTTCCCCCAATCAGAGCAAAGCTCTGTTTGATTTTCAAAAATTCAAAAATTGAAGCACCGCTTCAAATTCCTTGCGCTGCGCGCGACGCGCCACGTGTCAAAAGCCGATACGTCAGCGCAGCGCCCAAGGAAGCACACCCAATCAGAGTAAGGCTCTATTTAAAATAAAATTAAATTAAAGGAAGCAACGCTTCAGTTGCGCTGCGCTCTGCGCTGCGCGACACGTGTCAGCGCAGTTGCGCTGCGCGACACGTGTCAGCGCAGTTAGTGCGCTGGCGCTCTGCGCTGCGCGGCACGTGTCAAGCGCAGGTGCGTTTGCGCCAAACAGAATTAAAATTCCAGTAAGATCTTTCTGTTCTTGTTAAAACAAGAAGATTGTTTTCTGTAAAAGAGAAGCCCTTGGATCAAAGATCCAACGGTGGGGAAAAATCCTCAAATCACTCAGAGAGAGATCTCTTTAACTAATTTAACAAATTAATTGGCATTATATAAAGGCCCCTAGACCCCAATTCTAAAACACACAGAATACAGAAACACAGAAAGAAAACAGAGAGAGAATTCAGAGAACTCCTCTAAATAATTTTGAGAAGAACTCAAAAAGAGAAAAGGTAAAACCCTTTGAATAAAAAAGAAGAATTTCTTCTGAAAAGATTATTGATCTAAGAACAAGATCAAAGATCTTCAATAAAAATTATAATAATAATAAAGGCATCGCCTTTTGATGAACCACTGGTTCTGGAATCTTAAAAGATTCTTTTCTTAAATCCAAAATTGGATCAAGATATTAAAATAGTGCCTTGCACTTGGAAATCTGCACTAGTGCGCTCTTGGGTTGGCGCAAGCCACCAGAGAGCGCCACGTGTCAGCTTCAGAACCACTTGCGCTATGCGTTTTTAAAATAGAGCATTGCTCTCTTAAATTGGCGCAACTCACCAGAGCGCGCCACGTGTCAGCAGCGCACTGGCGCAGCGCACTGCGCTTGCGCTCACCAGAGCGTGACACGTGCCGCCTCCACATGCGCTTGCGCTCATTAATTGGCACAAAGCGCCTGACATGCCACATGGCCACTGTCAGATGATTAATGCACTGCATTATTGAAAAGAAGGGCTAAGCCCAATTAAAAAAGGCCTAACAGGCCTAATAAAATGCAATGCATTATTTTAAAAAGGGCAGAGCCCAAACAAAGGTCTGTCAGACCAAAAAAGATGCCCTGCATCATAAAAATAAAGGGACAGAGCCCAAATCAAATAGGCCTTACAGGCCAAAATAAAATGCAGTGCATTATTAAACAGGGGCAAAGCCCTAGCATAGGCCTAATAGGCCAAAGATAAATAAAAATGATGAACATCTTCAACTAGACTTAGCCCAATTCTGGCCGTAAGTCCTCAAACTAAATTGACTGAGCACGACTGCTCCCTTAAATCAATTTACATCCGGTTCAAGGGTACATCTCTAAACTCCTCTGACATCCTTCGTTGTAATCCTTCAACGTCGTCAGAGAGGTGACGGGTCCCGATAACCACACATCAATATGGACTGTGGGGTCCTTAAACTCATGGACTTATGCGTCCTTAAACCTATATTCGTCCCCAAACAGGAATGTTGGACCAACATGTCCCTAAACTGGCAATGGACCACCATGTCCCTAAACTGGCAATGGACCACCATGTCCCTAAACTGGAACAATAGAGCCCTAAATGCTCTTTTGTCGGATCTAAACTATCCCGTTTAAGTTGATCTTAGCCTCAAATATGGCTAACGTATCCTTAAACATTCAAACAGACTTTAGTCCAAAATTGGACTATAAAACCCCCAATCAACTTTGGTTCAAGGGTACATTTCTGAACCCCTATGACACCTGTCGTTGTAATTCTTCAACGTCATCAAAGAGGTGACGGGTCCCGACGGCCATATATTTAATTGACCGCAATGTCCCTAAACTAAACAATAGAGCCCATAAATGCTCTTGCCGTTAAGTTGATCTTAGTCTCAAACTGGACTAACGTATCCTTAACAAACGTTTAAGTTGATCTTAGCCTCAAACATGGCTAACGTATCCTTAAACTAAAACACCAAAACCAAATCTAAGAAAATACGGATTTGGACTAATCCACGTCCTACGGGCGACGACATAAATTAGTCTCCGTATACAATCCACGGGCAACCACAAACAAAACAAACACACACGACACGAAGTGAAATTCTGGAGAAGGAGAAAGTTGTTACCGCGATGCAGTAGCGTAATTAACTGCAGGGGCTTGCGCCTGCAGGGAAGAGCGTTCCCACAATCAAAAACCCCTCAAATGAGGGGGAATCTGACGAAGTCTGTTACATCGGCCGCATCCGTCTAAACCTCCGATACACGGTGCCATAAATCAATTTGGCATCTTCGGAGAGGTGGACGGATAAAACTAAATAGCATCTGCCCTGAATCTCAGGCAAGACGTCATCGCGTCGTGCCGTCATTCGGAGGGGAACACACATTTTCCAAAGAATTAAAATTGAGCATTACTCCATGATTTAATGCATTTTAATTCTCAAATTCATACCCTAAACCCTAATCCTACCCGATAAATACAACCCTACCTTTTGGCACTCCTCATTCTGAAATAAAGTGCCAAAACTCTCCAAAATTCTCAAATCCAAGAAGTTATGCAAGTGGAGTTAGCAAGGGGCGAAGTTTCGAAAAGATTCCGGCGATGAAACAACGACCCGACACTTTCCCAAGCTTTCCCCTTCTCCCCTCTATCCTTGTAGCCAGTAAGTCCCCTCTCCCCCTCTCTTTTTCTATTCTAAAAACTTTCATTTTTAAAACCCGATGAAAGCGGAGTTTATCCGACTTTCGTTTCATTTTTCTTTAAAAATTCTATTTTTCTTAAACCCTAAAATACCATACTCTCATATAATATTTAACAAACATAAATAAACACTTTAGAACAAGTTTCATCTCAAAAGAATCTTTTATGCAACTTTTATCGCATTTATACGGTAAAATACCATATACTTTACATTACGACATAATTCATATATTTTCTTGTATTACCTTTAGAAAACTCATGAGGTAAGGATCTACCTCATCACAACACACATATTGGACATAGCACGATTTACTGTTGGATAATTATTTTGGGAATATTACGAGTTACAATAAAATACCCTAAATTATTACAAAACCGTTTTCTTTAAAAAGAGTATTATCTAATTCCTTGCAATTGCGCCTCTACAACCCATTTTAGGAACCCCGATCGGGATGATGCGGGTTATCGCACGTTCTCGGACCTAGTAGAGCGAGATGCAGATCTCTGCAAGGAACATTCGATCTCGATGGAATTTTTAATGCTATTTTTAAGAAAATGAGATTTCTAGAAAAAAAATAAAATTTATTTTTATTAAATATATATATGAGTATTATCAAAAGATCTATTTTAAATATATTATACCAATATTCCAAGTTTTCTAAATCAAAGGAATCATCATTACATGAAACTACCATCCAAATACAATATAATTCCAATTTTTCATTAAAATACCATATGCAATGAAAACTAGGTTCTACCCACTAGAAATTGCACTTTTATAGAATATGCATCTATGAAAACCCTAAAGACGGTGATTAAATACTTGAGATGTATTTTGAAAATATATCAAAACTACTTTTACATAAAAAAAAACCCTCAAGTTATACTAATTTACAATAAGGACCCTAGTAAACATAGGTTTAAGCGGGATCAATTCTCTTGAGCCTCGTGGAGCCGGAGAATGTGGGTGCTTGCCTATCTAAGGTAGACAATCTAACAAACAGTGTTATCAACACGGTAATTGTCTTAAAAAAAGACACAAATCCCGCCGTCCATATGCAGCAGTTACAGATAACATCAAAACTAATTCAGGATTTCAAATTCTTTTCAAAGTGTCTGACTCAGACTGAGTCTTAATCTAATCAATCTGACTTGAATATGATTCAAGTATAAACTATACAATATGAATCCATGAATCCGTCTATTCAATCTATATTAATCTATATTGACAGAACCGAATCATAGATATACTCCGTTTACATGACTATCCATTTATATCCATTCCATTTACTGATATCATGGTTTCGGCATGTCATCCATTTATATAACAAAACAATACAAAAGAAATTATGGGTTTTTTAAAGGGGTAGATTGGTACGGAATGTGTTAGAAGTGGCACGAGACTGTAACCTTAATACACCTAACCTGAATATCCATTGCCATTGTGTCGTAGCTGAATGGTTCCTTGTACTCCGTATACTTTAGTCTCTGGAATAATGGGACTCCTCTCGTGTACACTGGCATATTCTGTATCAAGCTACAAACAACTGCGTTAACAATATAATCAAACATTACTAGTCATATTCTCTTTCTGTCTATTCTATCTCTACTCATCTTTGGAACTTACCGAGCGATTATTTGCTGACGACATTCATTTTCTTCTTTCTTTGGAATATTGTCTGTTGATTTGGACACACTAGACACCGAGCCCAGTACTGAGGACTTGGAGCAGTTTGCTATCGACCCAGAGCTGTAAGCACTTGTACATACCTTTCATTTCAGTTATGCCATTGTTTAGGCATTGCTTTCTATTCATGTATTTACATTCCAGTTGTACCTGTAAAAGAATGTTTAATAAATAAAGTTGTTGTTCATTTATATTTCTATCTTTTGTTTACATTTACTTTATATTGCTTAGATATGCTTAGCGTGTTTACTTCTGAGTAAATACTTAGCGGGCATCGCCGCGTCCCCTTGCCGTACACCGGGAAGCGGGGCGTGACAATTAGTCTCCATATACAATCCACGAGCAAACCAAAATAAAAACAAATATACACACGACACGCAGTGAACCTCCGAAGCAGGAGAAAGTGGTTATCGCAATGCGGTAACGTAATTAACCGCAGGAGCTTGCGCCTGCAGGGAAGAGTGTCCCCACAATCAAAAAAAACCCGCAGAATGAGGGGGAATCTGATGAAGTCATGCTACAACGGCCACACCCGTCCAAACCTCCGATATATGGTGCCATAAATCAACTTGGAATCTCCAGAGAGGTGGACGGATAAATCCAAATAGCATATGCCCTCAGGATTTAGTCTGGATGTCCCGACGTCCCGGTCCATCTTCCGGCGGTGAACAAGGATGAATATAACGTCGTTCTAAATTAGATTTATAAGTGCACGTGTATATGACTCTGCCAGAAAGTTGTTGTAGTCAGTGAGAGCAGCGGAAGCATAACGGGCAAGTAGCTTATGTCTATTTATAGACTAAAGCAGGTATAGCGGAGATAGATCATCTAGTTTTGATGTGACAGTCATAGAGTTTGACTTCATCATAACAACGGATGGACCTGATAAGAAAGTGGTAGGGAGTGATATCCTGGTTTTTGGATGACATGCACTTAATAGGAAGAGATCTTCCTATACTATGATCGTTTATACTGTGGTTGTCACAAGTGGTTTCTCCACATAGGATATGGAAAAAATATCAGGGTTTCTGGTTACTAGATATATGGTTTTATATTTAGATTTGGGAAGTGTCCCAATTCGGGTACTTGACACTATTCTAAAATGTTTTAGAATGGACGACTCCCGGCGTGGTAGTGTACCCGCAGGTGATAGAGTCACCCTCTCTAAAGAGACGTCTTTTAGACTGATGAGGAGAGGGATTTGCATGATTGGCATATCACTTGCTTAGGCAATTGAGTCAATCATGAGATATCAAGTACAACACCGGATATTGATTTTGTACAGGCTGCAATAAGTATATATTAATCCAATCCTGGAGAAACTTTGGGAAGCAGTTATGAACATAAGTGGATGTTCTTGGTATATGGTAACGGCAGCCTATTTCGGGAGGCGGTTATCATTTCAGGCTTCTAAGATGACCTGGATGACAGAGTGACTGTCAGAGTTATAGTTTTCTCTCTTTTGAGGGGCAGTATGTTGGACAGGTGGTCCAAGCGGATACTGTGGAAGGCATGGCACAGGATACTGATTGAATTCAGTGCATGATACAGTTTAAGAAGTTTATTGAATTTGGAGTTCATTTGTGAACCGGGTCCCATCAGATATCCAGACAAATTCTAAGACATGTATTGCTCATTTCGGGAGATAGTCTTTCTCTGCGAAATTGAGATATAGAAAGAGATAAAGATAGAAATACTGGAGCAGATCCACTCACTGAGGCTATTTCTCGAACGCAATAGTTTCACAAACAAACTTTGCAAGACTAATTAGTAGAGAAGTTGGGTGTTCGATATCACACGGGTTATGAGTATGCGACACCGCAATAATTAGCCTTAAGTGCAAGTGGGAGATTGTTGGTTATAGTTCCCTCAAGGCAATTATTGTAATCGCAGGCAGGTGATTATGATGATTGAGTGAGGACCTATACGGATATAACAGTTTTACTCAAAATGATAGTAAGCTATCTGGTTTGTCTTTATCATCATGTGCATGCATTATGTGGTATTACATATTACTATTACATGTTGATAGAGCCCATAGGATTCTTGCTTGACTATCAGCATTATGATGGCGATCATATACGTGGGAGCTGGGTGGTCTATAAGCACATCCTTAAATGTTCCTAGTCGAGAGAGTATCGAGACTGGGCTGTTTCCCCCAATTAGAATGAAACTCTATTTCTAAGACTGAAAAGTAAAGCACTGCTTCATGAAAAAGGCTAAACACCAAAGGCAATTTATCCTTGCAAGAATCACATGCACCAAATAATAGCAAATTAAATCATACGATGCACAAGCATAACAGAGAACTAAAATAAAAGAACCCTTAACAGATAATGAAATACTTGATTAAAAAGAAAAATACTTGTTCATTATTATTATTATTATTATTACATTTAAAAAAGATCACCAAATATGGGATCGGAAAGACAAGGGTTCGCAAAGATAAGAAGAAGTTCTCCAGTTCCCTTTCTGTCTTCTCCACCACATTGAAGCGGCGGTCCTCCCGAGAGGTAGACGCCCAACGATCGTTGCCACATTCGTCAGAAAAGGTAGCGATGACAACCCGGTGAGCCCGTATCTGGCTCAGCAAGTGGAAAGAGCAATCCCTCAGGGCTTTGTTGATCAAGTGCGCTTCAAAGAAACACTCGATCTTATCCTCGGTGGCGTCAAGCATTGCCGAGGACATCTCTACTGGAGGAGGGGGAAGATCGGCGAGCACCGAGGCAAGGATCATCCGAAGCCAAATGGAGTGCGGAGGGAGAGGAGACCCCACACGAGTCAAAAGCTCGTACATTGCAGCAGCGCACTGCTCGACCATAAGAGAAGGGTCCACCAAGCGCGCAGCACAACGGGGAACGATGTCTCGAATTGGCACTTCCCATGGTTGTCTGCGGGCATGAGGACGGTTGCAAGCCATGATCGGAAAAGTTCTCTGAAGATGAGAGAAGAAAAGGCTCGGCTTTGAGTTATATAGACCAAGCACAGAAAATTCTGTGAACAGTGGAATTATTTCCAAGACCCGGGAAATGAAAATTTTAGGAAGATGAAAAGACGTCTTAAATGAAGCAACGCTTCAGATTCTCTGCGCTGTGCGCAGGATGCCATGTGTCAGAATCTGGCACGCCAGCGCAGAGAGCGCAGCACCCAAAGCAGCGCGCCCAATCAGAGAAAAGCTCTATTTAAAATAAAATTAAAGGAAGCAACGCTTCAGTTGCGCAAGCACTGCGCTGCGCGACACGTGTTAGCGCAGTTGCGCTGCGCTTTGCGCTGCGCGACACGTGTCATCGCAGATGCGCTAGCGCAGTTGCGCTGCGCGACACGTGTCACACGCTGGGGCGTTTGCGCCAAACAGAATTAAATTCGAGTAAGATTTTTCTGTTCTTGTTAAAACAAGAAGATTGCCTTTTGTAAAACAGAAGCCCTTGGATCAAAGATCCAACGGTGGGGAATATTCCCCAAATCACTCAGAGAAAGATCTCTTTAACAAATTTAACTAATTTATGGGCACTATAAAAAGGACCCTAGACCTCAATTCAAAGGCATCAACATTTTGTGAGAAATCAAAATTTTCAAACAGAGAGAACTCTGAAGAAATTTCAAGAAGAAAGGTAAAAAAACCTTTAGGATAGAAGAATTTCTTCTGATTGATCATTGATCTAAAAACAAGATCAATAATCTTTAATAAAAAAAACAAAATAAAAATAGTGCTTTGCACTTATGAACCATTGGTTCTCTAAGATCAAGAAAGAAATAAGAAAATATTTGTTTTCTTGAATCTAAGTTAGATCAAGAAATCAAACAGTGCTTTGCATTTCTTTTATGAACCATTGGTTCTGGAATCTAAAAGATTCTCAAGTTAATAGTGCTTTGCACTTGTAAATCTGCACCGTTGCGCTCTTAGGTGGCGCAAGCCACCAGAGAGCGCCACGTGTCAGTATCTGAACCATTTGCGCTATGCGCTTTGAGATAGAGCCTTGCTCTCTGAAACTGGCGCAACTCACCACGGCGCGCCACGTGTCGGCAGCGCAAGCGCAGCGCACTGGCGCAGTGACTGCTCTTGCATGACACGTGTCATCACCACAAGCGCTTGCGCTCTTTGATTGGCGCAAAGCGCCTAACAAATGCAATGCATTTCTTTTTGCTGAAGGGCTAAGCCCAAAACAAAAAGACCTAGCAGGCCAAAATAAATTGCAAAGCAATAAAAGGGCAGAGCCCAAGTCAAATTGATGCTCCGCATCATTAATAAAAGGGCAGAGCCCAAGTCAAATTGATGCTCCGCATCATTTATAAATGAGCAGAGCCCAAAACAAATTAATGCTCTGCATCTTTTATGGGCAGAGCCCAAACAAAAATAAAATGTAATGCAGTGCATTATTTAAACATGGGCAAAGCCCTAGCACAGATCTAATAGACCAAAAATAAATAAAAATGTTGAATATTTTTCAACTGGACTTAGCCCAATCGTGGCCGTAAGTCCTCAAATTAAATTTACTGAGCACAGCTGCTCTCTTAAATCAATTTACGACCGGTTCGAGGGTATGTTCCCGCCAAAAATGTCTGCTCAAAAGAGTCCAAGGTATCAAATGGCAGCGACATGCTTAAGGAAATGCGAACCAATATCTTCCGGACTGTTTTTTGACAAACTCCCGAATGAGAAATAGATAAATTCTGATGGTATCGAAAGCGGCTCGAAAAACCCTTCGATTTGATTTATTATGGGCCTCGTAATTCATCCGGGATCAAAAGTTATGAGGAATTATGTGTCCACACGTGATGGACTTTTAAGAACCCGCTGGAGGAGTTAAAAAATATAATATAAACTCAGAAAAGACCCCGATGGGGCATCACGTGCTCACACGTGACCATGGATCACGTGCAGACACGTGATGGGCTTTTAAGGCCTCTAAAATAATGAATAGAATTAAATTCTAAAATCTGTTCCCTGATTAAAAATCAGGAATCACGTGCTCACACGTGACCAATGGTCACGTGTTGACACGTGATGGTTAAAACTGAAGCGTAAACAAACAGCTGAAGGAAATACCTCAGTGAGGTGTCACGTGCTCACACGCGACCAATGGTCACGTGATGGTTACAACTGAAGCGTAAGTAAACACTGAGAAAAGGGCTCAATTGGGGGTCACGTGGCAACACGTGACTGGCTGTAAAAGCCTTGCTGTTCAACATAATTAAATTCTAAAAAAAATTATATCATTTAAATCTTTCGAAATAGAATTAAAATTCTAAAAGCTTCTAAATCTTTCCAAATGGAAAAGGATTATGGGGACCGTTGGATTAAAGATATAAAGGTGGTTAAATATCACCTATCTATGGAAAAGTCTTGAACTTGGAAAGATTTCCCCTTAAAATCTAACCGAAATAATAAAGGAATATCTTTGGATTTAAAATCTAATGGGGAATAAAATTCACCAAATAATCCAAAGGTCCAGATTAATGATGAAAATAAATCAAATCTTTAAATGAGAGATTTGCTAAACAAATTGATTCTCTTTCTTTCTCCTATAAATAGGAGCCAAGAAAAGAAGGGGGGACTTTTTTGAGAGAAAAACAGAGATAGGAGAATTTAATTCTCAAGAGAAAAGAAAAGAGAGGAGAATTTAATTCTCTGCAAAAGAAAAACCCTAGGTAAGAAAAGGGAGGCTGCAGAAGAGAATTTAATTCTCAAAAGAGTTTAACTCTTATATAAAGAAAAGAACTTAGTTCTTTCTCTGGTTGAGGATCTGCAAAGTGCACATCTCCCCATGAATTGAGAATTTAATTCTCATTGGGTCGAGATCCTGCCATGCAGATCTAAAACACAGAGGAGGAATTGAGTTTTGAGAATTTAATACTCCCAAACTCACAGGAATTTAATTCCTCCTAAAATGAAACTAGGGTTTAACCCTAATCAAGAATTTAATTCTTTTACATATCTGGGAATTTAATTCCTTTGAAAAGAAATCAGGGTTTAACCCTAATCAAGAATTTAATTCTTTCACAATAGGAATTTAATTCCTCCAAAATCATAATTAGGGTTTAACCCTATAGAGAATTCAATTCTTAAAAGATCTCTGTTCATGAAAAGAACCAGGGTCACGTGCCCCCACGTGACCCTTGAAAAGATCCCCTGCAAAGAACTTCGAAGCATCACCTCACGTGCTCCCACGTGACTCCCAAAATGCAGAAAGAAAAAGCAAAGGAAATGAAAGCTTTGGGCACTCTCACGTGTTATCACGTGACCCCTCAGCAAATGCTTTAACAATTGGCGCACAGATCCCCATCACGTGCCAACACGTGATGCTCTAAAATAAAAAATGAAAGTGTTTAACACTTAATGGCAAAACAAAAGAAAAGAAGCTTTGGGCGCTCTCACGTGTCCCCACGTGACCCCTCAGCAAGTGCTGTAATTATCGATGCATAAACCCCCATCACGTGCCAACACGTGATGCTCTAAAATAAAGATGAAAAGTGTTTAACACTTATTCGCAGATTTGAGGATAAAACAAAGAAGATCTGGCTTCACATTTAAGGCGCCCTCACGTGTCACCACGTGACCCCTAATGAGCATTCTAACAGACCAGGGCGGGGGCCTCCATCACGTGCTCACACGTGATGGCCGTCAGAATTAAAAGTGTTAAACACTTACCTGCAGAATAAAATAAGGGAAATCAGGGCGCTCTCACGTGTCCACATGTGACCCCTCCCTCCTTAGTGTTTAACACTAATCGGAAAACTCTATCTGCAGTGTTTAACACTGATTTTCTTAGTGTTTAACACTAATTTGGAAAACTCTATTTGCAGTGTTTAACACTGATTTTCTTAGTGATTAACACTAATGTGAAAACTCTGTTCCCGGTGTTTAACCCTGATTTGCTTTAGTGTTTAACACTAATTTGAAATCTCTGCTACTAGTGTTTAACACTGATTTGCTTTAGTGTTTAACACTAATTTGAAATCCCCGTTGCTAGTGTTTAACACTGATTAACTTTTAGTGTTAAACACTAACTTGCTAATCTTAATTCCAGTGTTCAACACTGTTGGTCTTTAGTGTTTAACACTAGCTTTAGCCCAATTGGCTAAGTTTCTAGAGGCAAAGCCTCTCTTTCAATGAGCCAACAAAGGGCCAATATTTCAAACATAATTGGACTTAGCCCAAACTGGCCATAAGTCCTCAAATCGTCTTGAACTGAGCACATCTGCTCTTTCAACCAACTCATTGGTTCAAGGGTACATCTCTGAACTCCTCTGATATTTGTCGTTGTAATCCTTCAACGTCTTCAGAGAGGTGACGGGTCCCGACAACCACACATCAATACGGACTGTGGGGTCCTTAAACTCATGGACATATGCGTCCTTAAACCAAGATACGGACTGTGGGGTCCTTAAACCCGCGGACATATGCGTCCTTAAACTAACGGACTAATGCGTCCTTAAACACACCCATATGGACAGTGGGGTCCTTAAACCTATGGACTTATGCGTCCTTAAACTACCAATGGACCACCACGTCCCTAAACTGGAACATGGACCACTATGTCCCTAAACCGGAATATGGACCCGCATATCCCTAAACTGGTAATGGACCACCATGTCCCTAAACTGGAACAATAGAGCCCAAACGCTCTTTTGTCGGATCTAAACGATCCCGTTAAGTTGATCTTAGCTCAAATCAGACTAACGTATCCTTAACAAACGTTTAAGTTGATCTTAGCCTCAAATACGGCTAACGTATTCTTAAATCCTCAAACAGACTTTAGTCCCAAATTGGACTACAGGTCACCCAACCAGCTTTGGTCCAAGGGTACATCTCTGAACTCCTCTGACACCTGTCGTTGTAATCCTTCAACGTCGTCAGAGAGGTGACGGGTCCCGACGGCCATACATTCGGTGGACCACTATGTCCCTAAACTGGAACAATAGAGCCCAAACGCTCTTTTGTCGGATCTAAACGATCCCGTTAAGTTGATCTTAGTCTCAAACTGGACTAACGTATCCTTAACAAACGTTTGAGTTGATCTTAGCCTCAAATATGGCTAACGTATCCTCAAACCAAAACCCCAAACCCAAATCTAAGAAAATACGGATTTGGACTAATCCACGTCCTACGGGCGACGACATAAATTAGTCTTCGTATACAATCCACGGGCAACCACAAACAAAACAAACACCCATGACACAAAGTGACCAGCTGGAGAAGGAGAAAGTTGTTACCGCGATGCGTTAGCGTAATTAACTGCAGGGGCTTGCGCCTGCAGGGAAGAGCGTCCCCACAATCAAAAACCCCTCAGACGAGGGGGAATTTGATGAAGTCTGCTACATCGGCCGCATCCGTTTAAACCTTCGATACACGGTGCCATAAATCAACTTGGCATCTTCGGAGAGGTGGACGGATAGCACCTATTAGCATCTACCCCGAATTTCAGGCAAGACAGCCCATGTCTTGGCCGCCGTTCGGAGGGGAACAGATTCTGGCACGCCCAGTGGGACCTTTTCCACTTTCCACTCCACACTTCATGTGTCGTGTTCGCGAACGAATCGCGGTTTACTGTGGTTGCCTGTGGATTCGAGGTACTAAGATTTGGTGTCTTGCTCCGTGCAGAAAACAGAAGATCAATGGCTTCAAACTGCACTGCCTGCAACTGCAACTCTCGCTCGGTCCTTGCTGGAGGAGTGACTTATGGGCCCCAAGCGGCCTCCCTTTTCAAGATGCCAGTGGAGCAGGTAACTCAGGCCACCACTGGATTATTCTTCGGGACCATACTCCCACCGTTGAGCTTCAATGCCATAATGACGTTGCAAGAAGCCCCAAAGAAGTCGGTCTTTGATCGGCTTACCACTGCCGCGACCCCTCTCAACGGGTCGCCCAGCTTCAATACCTCAGTTTTCAACAGACTGGGCCAAAACGTCTGCAAACCTGCGATACCCGAAGCTGCCATCTAGCTATCCCGGCTCAAGCAGACGAAATCATTAGAAAGGCTCCTCCTTCCAAGAAGTCAGTTTTTACGAGGCTGGCCATTCCGGTTGCTGCTCCAGGCGAGGTCCTGAAAGCTGCTTCCCCTGCTCAGAGGTCTGTCTTTGACAGATTCGACATTGCTTCTCAACGGGCGTCAGTCTTCGATAGGCTAGCACCAATAACAGTCTCTCCTCAAAGCAGGGGGCATGAAGAAGCTTATCCAACAAGGGAGGTGATCTCATCCGCACGACATGCTCGACGTCGCCACTGGCACCGAGTGAGGAAGGCTGGGGGAAACTCCCCCTCTGAGATAACTCCGCCAGCTCCAACGGTGGGGATCGATGCTGCTGTTCCAACCGGGAACAGCTTTGAATTGCTGAACACGGTGCGCAGAAACTCTCCTATCGCCGTACTAAAAAGATCCCCTCTTCCGATGGGAAACGTTGCGGAAGCCAAGCCAGAACAGTTCTCTCAGCGGCTGTCCTCTAAAATCTACAAGGTCTGGCGCCAAGTCCAAGACTCAGTGATTGATCGAAATTTCTCCCGCCGGCAGAAGAAGCTGAAGGTCCGGCAGGAAGAAAACCGTCATGTTAAGCCACAAAAGATGACGACTACTTGGGTGCTCACGACAGCGGCCCCCTCAACGTCAACCACTCAGAAAAGAAGGAGGCCAGAGAAATCCCCAGTAAACGTGGCAGACCACAAAGACGCTAAGCCCAAACGCCCCAAGTCTGGGGGCATGGTGGTGCACACCGTATACATGGCTTCTGGAAAGGAGAAAAGCCGTGCTTCGACGGGTCACCGACCGCTCACCCGATCCGTGACGAAAACCCAGGAGCGGCAACAGAAGCTTCAGGAGATGATGATTGCAATGGCCGCACTCACCGGGCCAAAAGAAAGCCCGGAGGCATCATCAGAGCAGCGTCACGAACAAGAAACTGATGCTGGCTTCTTACGCAGAGTCCTCAAAAAGAAGGACAGAGAAGCCCTAGAGCAAACGGCTAACATAAAGCAAATGGCGCTCCTCTTCCAAGATATGGTAGGGATGATGCTACAGCCGGACCCTCCAGTTGAAGACCCTCCGATCATTACTGAAAACGATAGAGGAGAGACATCTAATCCTCCTCCGACTCTTTCAACAGCTAAAGATGAAACCATTTCCAAGGCTACGCTGGATGACTATATAGCTCATCAAATACGGGCTCATCAAGTGAATGAAGCGGCTGCGCAAATTGTTAGAACTGGACGACCCTATCCGGGCTGGTATGACCAAATCAGTTACCCGCCGGGATATACGATCCCTAAGTTCCACGTATATAAAGGGACAGGGAACCCGCATCAGCATGTCGCTCAATTCAGGGCCTTATGCGGCAATACTGGAGGCGATGACAAATTGCTGCTCCGCCAATTCGTCGGCAGCTTAGCAGAAACGGCCTTTAAATGGTATTCGGAGCTACCTGATGACTCTGTCAAAACATTTGCGGAGATGGAGCTATTGTTTACACAAAGATTTGCCAGCGCGCCCCGATAACAGCACTGATTAACGCCAGGGTGAAGCCAGGCGAAACGTGGGTTCAATACGCAGCACGATGGCGGAATCTATGGTCGAAATGCGAACAGCGGATCGAAGAAGAGCCGGCGGTGGGCATGTTCGTGGGCACTCTTGATCCGCAAGCAACCATCTCGCAATTCATGATGTTCTTCAAGCCAACTACTTTCCAGGCCTTGATTGACAAGTTGGCCCAAATGGATCAGATGGATCATAGATCATCTCCTTCAAAGACGGATCCTCGGAATGAAAAGGGGAAAGGAAAAGCAACTTTGATCGCCAATACTCAACAACAGCCGAGCAACTTTAAACCGGTTGTCCGCCAAAGCAACGTACGTCCACGCCCATCCCTCGAGGAGAGACTGGGACGTCCTTATTCGTTTCCTCAGGATAAAACAAGGAGACTGTTCGAGCTGGCAGTGCGCAACAGACTCATCCATCTGCCGAATCCAAAACGTCCGTTGCAGCCAGGCGATGTCAACGATCTTAATTACCGCCCTTACCACCAAGCGGTAAGCCATCCAATCGAAGATTGCTTCGTCTTTAAGGGATGGATCGAAGATCAGTATCAACAAGGCAAGTTCGCGTTATCCGAAAACTGGAAGGTGAACCCGCCACAGTCTCACACTCCTAAGAAGACAAACACACTGGGGGCAACATGCTCTTTTGTTGAGGAAGCTCCATGGGAGGTGGCTCTTTCGGCCAAGACCAAAAGGATGCTAAATGATCTTCAGACGTGCTTGGCGATTAGATGGAAGAACCCGTTGGAACCTGAGATCATCAAGGGGATGCTGAAGCCGCGCCCAATTCCAAATATTGGTGGTGATAGCCAAAGCATTCACACCCGGCCGTCGAAATCTTCGAAAAAGAAGGAGAAATCCAAGAAGCCCGTGAAGCCTGGCAACAAGCGCACGGATTTGCAGAAACAAATTGACACGCTGGAAGAGTATAACCAGAAGGCGCGGATTCCAATCACGCTCCAAGAGTTTCTCAGCCACGTCCTCGAGGATGAAAACGATGGAGAAGACTCATCAGATGAATCTGAGGACTACGTAGCAAGTTGTCAAGTGATCTCTCACTCCTTGATAGATGATAAAGAGGCTCCTTGCACCGAGAAACCGGGGGCAGATCCTGAACCAGAACTTCTGTGGCCGTCAGACGAGATGATCGATGCCTTCCTGAATGAGATTCTTCTGAAAAGTAAAGCCGACCGGGAGCGTGAGATGGCCATATTCGAGAAAGCCAAACGCCGACGACTAGATGAAAGGGTCGAAACACTCCCACCGGATCAAAGTACATCCGCCACAAATGAAAGCAGGATCAAGACAAGGACACGATTCGCCAAGCCATATCAATGGGGATGAGGCCGCCCTCTTTCAGAAAAAATTCTCCTGGTGGTATACATTTTGATGAAACGGACGTACACCCTAACTTCTGCTTATATCATCAGAGGATCGCACATCCTACTGAAGACTGCAACTCTTTTAAGTGTTGGTGGCAAGGATATGTCGCTCATAGACAACACGTCAATAGAATAAAGCGGGAAGCTCGTAGACAGCAAAAAAATACGACAGATGAGTATAAAAGAATTGTCGGCAATTGTCATAGGGACGAGCCCGGGGGATCACGAGTTCTCACCTTTGGAAGCGATTCTGATGAAGAAGCCGCTCTCAACCCTCTCTTCAAGGAATTCATTTCTAAAACAAAAGAATTGGAGAGTTGCGAGAATGTTCAGCCGTACAATCTCACGCTACCCGGAAAGAATCTCGGACCCGCAAACGACGAAGCAAACGAAATGAGAAAGGAAAAGGAAAAAACGGCCTTTGTTGCCAACACTCAACAACAGCCGAGTAACCCGAGACCATTTTGTCGTCAAAACAACAAGCCGCGATACCTCAATGAGAAGTTGAAACGTCTTTACTCATTTCCTAAAGATAAAACAAACAGATTGTTCGAGCTAGCAGTGCGCAGCGGGCTTATCACTCTGCCAGATCCAAAACGTCCATTGCAACCAGGTGACGTTAACAATCCTAACTATTGTCCCTACCACAGAGTAATGGGTCACCCACTCGACAATTGCTACGTCTTTAAAAACTGGGTTGAAGACCAATACCAACATGGCAAGTTCGCACTGCCCGAAAAGTGGAAAGTAAATCCGCCACAACAACATGCTTCGAAAAAGATGGATATGCCGAGGGCATCATGCTCATTCATAGGGAAAGCCCCATAGACCGAAAAGTCAGTAAACTAGAGATGCTTCTCAAATACGGCGACGGCGGACCGAAACGTCCCTAAACTAACGACGGACCGCAATGTCCTAAAACTTGCAAATGACCGAAACGTCGTTAAACTACTATCAACCCGCGGCATCCTCAGGTTGGCGTGGTTAAAAAAAAGCAAAAAAAAAAGCAAAAAGAAAAAGAAAAAAAAATGGTATGGTCATAAGCAAAATGGGCACGGATGAAAACCCGAAAGGGCTCCGTGAGTAAAAACAGCAGGGCTACCGGCGAGTGTCTGTGAAAACCCGAAAGGGCGCAACCTCGTTAGAAAAAAGACTAAAAAAACGGTATGTCCATAAGCAAAATGGGCACGGATGAAAACCCGAAAGGGCTCCGTGAGTAAAAACAGCAGGGCTACCGGCGAGTGTTTGTGAAAATCCGAAAGGGCGCAACCTCATTAAAAGACACTTACAGGGTCCTCTCGACCTTGTAAGGAGAAACCACCCGCGTGAGATCCTTATGACTCACAAGGGAGCAACACACTTAAGAATCCTCACAATTCCTAAGGAGAAATTACACTTGCGAGATCCTCACGACTAGTAAGGAGAACTCTCTTATGGGACCCTCACGGCTCATTAGATTTGAAAGTCTTAAGTTACAGAAACCTTAACCTGTTCTTAAGCAGCCCCCACAACCTTCGATATTGCCCTAAAAGCGGCTCATATTGACCCTTGTATACAATCCACGGGCATGAATAAATATTTTCCTAACAAAGTCCCATCCGTGACTAGGGATATGCTTGTACAGCAAACAACACTTGTAAGTCCTCTCGACTTATAAGGAGAAAACCCTTTTGTAAGATCCTTACGACTTACAAGAGAACATGCACTTAGGAATCCTCACGATTCCCAAGAAGAAAACACACCTACAAGATCCTCACGACTTGTAGGGAGAAATACCTTTGTGAGACCCTTACGGTTCATGAAGTCAAAAGCCTTAGCCGATAAGACGCTTAACCCTGTTTACTAAGCCACCTTTGTTCAACATTGACAGAGGCAAATGATGATTTGTTCCTGGCAATATCCCAGTTGCAGCGATGCTGATGCCTAAACCGGTATCAAATTCTAAGTCCGTTCATGGCAAATGATGATTCGCTCCTGGCAATATTCTAGTCGCAGCGATGCTGATGCCAAGATTGGTATCAGATCCCAAACCCCTACTCGCGAAAAAAAATCAGCGAGCCCAAAAAAAATGCATACGAAATAGCCAAAATGATGGGGCAACTTGCAAACAAAATCAGCAAGTAAAAATGTATGCATGCAAAATAGTTGAAATGATTGGGCAACTCGCAATAAAAAGCAGCGAGTAAAAAGAAAAATAGCCGAAATGATTGGGCAATCGCGATTTTCGCGATATAAAAAGCTGAAATGATAGAGCATCGCGGAAAGAATAAAAAAAATGAAAGAATGAAACTTTTTTCCCCACAGGTGAGATCACATCAATCCCTGTATACAATCCAGGGGCACAAACAAAGAGGGAACCATACCTTCCCAACAGGCTCCATCAGAAAGCGAAGCCAAATCTTGACGGTTCATAGACAACCTAGAGACAACCTCGACATTCGTCGCAATATTGCAGACACAATGTCAGCAAATGAAGCAAAGGAAGATCCCTAGCTTCAGGGTCTCGACGTCAACATCGACAACTTAGAAATCAACACCGGCATGCTTTGTCCCTCCAACCTGATGCAGACATGACATCAACAACCGACCTCAGAGTCGCAACGAAACGGAGCCATGGCAAAGGCCCTAGTTCTAAATCTCAATGGCCACATCTGCAGCCTGGAGACCAACAACGGTGTGCCTCCTCATTCCAGCAGGACACAGATGTTACACCATCAAACGGAGTGACGGCAAAATCCCAGCTCCACCTCAGCATTCGTCTCGTTACAGCAGACGAGATGTCAACGATGACGTTCCTCCGCAGTCCAGCAGGATGCAGATGCAACGAAAGACCCCATGGTCGAAACAAAGCGGAGTGACGGCAAAATCCCAGCTCCACCTCAGCATTCGTCTCGATACAGCAGACGCAATGTCAACAATGGCGTTCCTTCGTGGTTCATCAGGATGCAGATGCAACGTCAACATAAGACTCTATGGTCGAAACAAAGCGGAATGATGGCAAAATCCCAGCTCTACCTCAGCATTCGGATACAACGCCGACAAAAGACCTCACGGTCAAAACAAAGCAGAGCGGCGGCAAAATCCCAGCTCCACCTTGACGTTCATCTCGACACAGCAGATGAAATGTCACCCCAGCGTTCTTCCCCCAGCGGGATTCGGACGCGCCAAAGCAAATGAAGCGAAGGCCAAATTCCTAGCTTCATACGTCTTGATGGCAAGTCATATAAAGCCTGAAAGACAATCGGAGATTATCTCGCACCAGCGCGGAGTGGTCATCACCTCGACGTTCGTCTCGATACCGCAGACGAGATGTCACTACAGCGTCCTTCCTCCAACAGGATCCGGACACACCAAAGCAGATGAAGCAAAGGCCAAATTCCTAGCTTCAACGTCTTGACGGTAACTCATATAAAACCGAAAAGACAATCGGAGATCATCCCACATGGAGTGGTCACCACCTCGACGTTCGTCTCGATACAACAGACGAAATGTCACTACAGCGTTCTTCCCCCAGCAGGATTCGGACGCGCCAAAGCAAATGAAGCAAAAGGACAAATTCCTAGCTTCAGGGTCTTGACGGCAAGTCATATAAAGCCTGAAAGACAATCGGAGATCATCTCGCACCAGCACGGAGTGGTCACCACCTCGACGATCGTCTCGATACAGCAGATGAAATGTCACCCCAGCGTTCTTCCCCCAGCAGGATTCAGATGCGCAAAGCAAACGAAGCGAAGGCCAAATTCCTAGCTTCAACGTCTTGACGGAAACTCATATAAAACCGAAAAGACAATCAGAGATCATCCAACATGGAGTGGTCACCACCACGACATTCGTCTTGATACAGCAGACGAGATGTCAACAACAACATTCTTCCTCCAACAGGATTAGGACACACCAAAGCAAACGAAGCAAAGGCCAAATTCCTAGCTTCAAGGTTTTAACGGCAAGTCATATAAAGCCTGAAAGACAATCGGAGATCATCCCGCACCAGCATGGAGTGGTCACTACCTCGACAATCGTCTCGATACAGCATATGAAATGTCACCCCAGCGTCCTTCCTCCAACAGGATCCGGACACACCAAAACAAATGAAGCAAAAGGCCAAATTCCTAGCTTCAGGGTCTTGACGGCAAGTCATATAAAGCCTGAAAGACATTCAGAGATCATCTCGCACCAGCGCGGAGTGGTCACCACCTCGACGATCGTCTCGATACAGCAGATGAAATGTCACCCCAGCGTCCTTCCTCCAGCAGGATTCGGACGCGCTAAAGCAAACGAAGCGAAGGCCAAATTCCTAGCTTCAACGTCTTGACGGTAACTCATATAAAACCGAAAAGACAATCAGAGATCATCCCACATGGAGTGGTCACCACCACGACATTCGTCTCGACACAGCAGATGAGATGTCAACAACAACGTTCTTCCTCCAACAGGATTAGGACACACCAAGCAAATGAAGCGAATGCCAAATTCCTAGCTTCAAGGTCTTAACGGCAAGTCATATAAAGCCTGAAAGACAATCGGAGATCATCTTGCACCAGCACGGAGTGGTCACCACCTCGACGTTCGTCTCGACACAGCAGACGCGACATCACCAAAAGGAGTCACGGCAAAATCCCTGGTTCCAAACCTCGACGGTTCACCAGCAACTTAGAGACAACCACGACATTCGTCTCGATACAGAGGACGCGATGCCAGCAAATGAAGCGAAGGCCAAATTCCTAGCTTCAGGGTCTTGACGGTAAGTCATATAAAGCATGAAAGACCACCGGAGATCATCCCACATGGAGTGGTCACCACCTCGACGTTCTTCTCGATACAGCAGACGCAACATCACCAAAAGGAGCCACGGCAAAACCCCTAGTTCCAAATCTCGACGGTTCATCAGCAACCTAGAGACAACCACGACATTCGTCTCGATACAGAGGACGCAATGCCAGCAAACGAAGAAAAGGCCAAATTCCTAGCTTCAGGGTCTTAACGGCAAGTCATATAAAGCCTGAAAGACTATCGGAGACCATCCCACACCAGCGCGGAGTGGTTATGACTCATCGGGGCTCTCCAAAATGAGCCTAACCTCAAGTAAAAAGCGGCATGGCAAATTCCTAGCGCTTGCTCTTCCGACGGTCAAACTGCCAAGGAGGATTGCTTGAAGACGTCTTGTCCAGCCCCCGAAGGGATCAGAGACACGGCAGTCGCAGGGCTACTCGAACAGCACGATTGCCTATCGAGGAATACATCAGCTCATGCGACAGTACGACGGCCAAAACCCTAAGTACCACAGACCCTAACGGACTTCTGTCGTAAAGAGCAGAGGTTAACTGTGACGTTAGGATATTCTTGCGAGATCTGCTCGATTCGTTTCGACTCGTGAGGAAATTGATGTCTTTGCGAGAACTTCTCGATTCGTTTCGACTCGTGAGGAAATTGATGTCTTTACGAGAACTTCTCGATTCGTCTCGACTCGTGAGATAAAGCCTTAGGCTGTAGGGATTAAAAAACCTGTTTCCTAAGCACTGGGATCCTGCAAGTCGGCCCAAAATGGTCTCTTGCATACTATCCACGGGTCTCACTCTCCGAAGTCGAATTTCGACAAGGAGGGGAACAACCGCTTACGGGTCCTCTCGACTCGTAAGAGGGAAAAATTCTCTTACAAGATCCTTACAACTTATAAGAGAAACACACTTAGGAATCCTCACGACTCCTAAGGAGAAAATACACCTACGAGATCCTCTCGATCCGTAGGGAGAAAAGTCTTTATGAGACCCTCACGGCTCATAAAGTTGAAAAGTCTTAGGTGGCAGATCCTAACCCTGTCTCCTAAGCTATCACCGCCCTGCAAAGAGGTCAAGATGGACCATCTATGAGCCACACTCGCCAAAGCTACATGCCACTGAAATGGAAAAGCTACTCATGAGCATATAAACTACTTCACGCCAGAGTAAGATATAAAGAGATAGAAGGGTGCGGCTCATGGAGTTAAGGATTTGGAACTATATCTCTTAAGAGTCGAGATTTGAGTCAATGATAAATGACGACGCTTGTGTCCGCTCGTTATCTTCTCAGATCAAGATTCTGAAAGTTATATACCAATCCGAAACTGGTCATACACCATGCATTACTCTGCACTACTTCACCCACGTATATACTTACGTGGGCAAAGTAGTGGGGGGCATTTGTTCCCGCCAAAAATTTCTGCGCAAAAGAGTCCAAGGTATCAAATGGCAGCGACATGCTTAAGGAAATGCGAACCAGTATCTTCCGAACTGTTTTTTGACAAACTCCCGAATGAGAAATAGATAAATTCTGATGGTATCAAAAGCGGCTCGAAAAACCCTTCGATTTGATATATTATGGGCCTCGTAATTCATCCAGGATCAAAAGTTATGAGGAATTACGTGTCCACACGTGATGGACTTTTAAGAACCCGCTGGAGGAGTTAAAAAATATAATATAAACTCATAAAAGACCCCGATGGGGCATCACGTGCTCACACGTGACCATGGGTCACGTGCAGACACGTGATGGGCTTTTAAGGCCTCTAAAATAATGAATAGAATTAAATTCTAAAATCTGTTCCCTGATTAAAAATCAGGAATCACGTGCTCACACGTGACCAATGGTCACGTGTTGCCACGTGATGGTTAAAACTGAAACGTAAACAAACAGCTGAAGGAAATACCTCAGTGAGGTGTCATGTGCTCACACGTGACCAATGGTCACATGTTGACACGTGATGGTTACAACTGAAGCGTAAGTAAACACTGAGAAAAGGGCTCAATTGGGGGTCACGTGGCAACACGTGACTGGCTGTAAAAGCCTTGCTGTTCAACATAATTAAATTCTAAAAAAAAATATATCATTTAAATCTTTCGAAATAGAATTAAAATTCTAAAAGCTTCTAAATCTTTCCAAATGGAAAAGGATTATGGGGACCGTTGGATTAAAGATATAAAGGTGATTAAATATCACCTATCTATGGAAAAGTCTTGAACTTGGAAAGATTTCCCTTTAAAATCTAACCGAAATAACAAAGGAATATCTTTGGATTTAAAATCCAATGGTGAATAAAATTCACCTAATAATCCAAAGGTCCAGATTAATGATGAAAACAAATCAAATCTTTAAATGAGAGATTTGCTAAACAAATTGATTCTCTTTCTTTCTCCTACAAATAGGAGCCAAGAAAAGAAGGGGGAGGACTTTTTTGAGAGAAAAACAGAGAGAGGAGAATTTAATTCTCAAGAGAAAAGAAAAGAGAGGAGAATTTAATTCTCTGCAAAACAAAAACCCTAGGTAAGAAAAGGGAGGCTTCAAAAGAGAATTTAATTCTCAAAAGAGTTTAACTCTTATATAAAGAAAAGAACTTAGTTCTTTCTCTGGTTGAGGATCTGCAAAGTGCACATCTCCCCATGAATTGAGAATTTAATTCTCATTGGGTCGAGATCCTGCCATGCAGATCTAAAACACAGAGGAGGAATTGAGTTTTGAGAATTTAATTCTCCCAAACTCACAGGAATTTAATTCCTCCTAAAATGAAACTAGGGTTTAACCCTAATCAAGAATTTAATTCTTTTACATATCTGGGAATTTAATTCCTCTGAAAAGAAATCAGGGTTTAACCCTAATCAAGAATTTAATTCTTTCACAATAGGAATTTAATTCCTCCAAAATCATAATTAGGGTTTAACCCTACAGAGAATTCAATTCTTAAAAGATCTCTGTTCATGAAAAGAACTAGGGTCACGTGCCCCCACGTGGCCCTTGAAAAGATCCCCTGCAAAGAACTTTGAAGCATCACCTCACGTGCTCCCACGTGACTCCCAAAATGCAGAAAGAAAAAGCAAAGGAAATGAAAGCTTTGAGCACTCTCACGTGTTATCACGTGACCCCTCAGCAAATGCTTTAACAATTGGCGCACAGATCCCCATCACGTGCCAACACGTGATGCTCTAAAATAAAAAAATGAAAGTGTTTAACACTTAATGGCAAAACAAAAGAAAAGAAGCTTTGGGCGCTCTCACGTGTCGCCACGTGACCCCTCAGCAAGTGCTGTAATTATCGATGCATAAACCCCCATCACGTGCCAACACGTGATGCTCTAAAATAAAGATGAATAGTGTTTTAACACTTATTCGCAGATTTGAGGATAAAACAAAGGAGATCTGGCTTCACATTTAGGGCGCCCTCACGTGTCACCATGTGACCCCTAATGAGCATTCTAACAGACCAGAGCGGGGGCCTCCATCACGTGCTCACACGTGATGGCTGTCAGAATTAAAAGTGTTAAACACTTACCTGCAGAATAAAATAAGGGAAATCAGGGCGCTCTCACGTGTCCGCACGTGACCCCTCCCTCCTTAGTGTTTAACACTAATCGGAAAACTCTATCTGCAGTGTTTAACACTGATTTTCTTAGTGTTTAACACTAATTTGGAAAACTCTATTTGCAGTGTTTAACACTGATTTTCTTAGTGATTAACACTAATGTGAAAACTCTGTTCCCGGTGTTTAACACTGATTTGCTTTAGTGTTTAACACTAATTTGAAATCTCTGCTACCAGTGTTTAACACTGATTTGCTTTAGTGTTTAACACTCATTTGAAATCCCCGTTGCTAGTGTTTAACACTGATTAACTTTTAGTGTTAAACACTAACTTGCTAATCTTAATTCCAGTGTTCAACACTGTTGGTCTTTAGTGTTTAACACTAGCTTTAGCCCAATTGGCTAAGTTTCTAGAGGCAAAACCTCTCTTTCAATGAGCCAACAGAGGGCCAATATTTCAAACATAATTGGACTTAGCCCAAACTGGCAATAAGTCCTCAACTCGTCTTGAACTGAGCACATCTGCTCTTTCAACCAACTTATTGGTTCAAGGGTAAATCTCTGAACTCCTCTGATATTTGTCGTTGTAATCCTCCAACGTCTTCAGAGAGGTGATAGGTCCCGACAACCACACATCAATACGAACTGTGGGGTCCTTAAACTCATGGACTTATGCGTCCTTAAACCAAGATACGGACTGTGGGGTCCTTAAACCCGCGGACATATGCGTCCTTAAACTAACGGACTAATGCGTCCTTAAACACACCCATATGGACAGTGGGGTCCTTAAACCCATGGACTTATGCGTCCTTAAACTACCAATGGACCACCACGTCCCTAAACTGGAACATGGACCACTATGTCCCTAAACTGGAACATGGACCCCCATGTCCTTAAACTGGCAATGGACCACCATGTCCCTAAACTGGAACAATAGAGCCCAAACGCTCTTTTGTCGGATCTAAACGATCCCGTTAAGTTGATCTTAGTCTCAAATCAGACTAACGTATCCTTAACAAACGTTTAAGTTGATCTTAGCCTCAAATACGGCTAACGTATTCTTAAACCCTCAAACAGACTTTAGTCCTAAATTGGACTACAGGTCACCCAACCAGCTTTGGTCCAAGGGTGCATCTCTGAACTCCTCTGACACCTGTCGTTGTAATCCTTCAACGTCGTCAGAGAGGTGACGGGTCCCGACGGCCATACATTCGGTGGACCACTATGTCCCTAAACTGGAACAATAGAGCCCAAACGCTCTTTTGTCGGATCTAAACGATCCCGTTAAGTTGATCTTAGTCTCAAACTGGACTAACGTATCCTTAACAAACGTCTGAGTTGATCTTAGCCTCAAATATGGCTAACGTATCCTCAAACCAAAACCCCAAACCCAAATCTAAGAAAATACGGATTTGGACTAATCCACGTCCTACGGGCGACGACATAAATTAGTCTCCGTATACAATCCATGGGCAACCACAAACAAAACAAACACCAATGACACGAAGTGACCAGCCGGAGAAGGAGAAAGTTATTACCGCGATGCGTTAGCGTAATTAACTGCATGGGCTTGCGCCTGCAGGGAAGAGCGTCCCCACAATCAAAAACCCCTCAGACGAGGGGGAATTTGACGAAGTCTGCTACATCGGCCGCATCCGTTTAAACCTTCGATACACGGTGCCATAAATCAACTTGGCATCTTCGGAGAGGTGGACGGATAGCACCTATTAGCATCTGCCCTGAATTTCAGGCAAGACAGCCCATGTCTTGGCCGCCATTCGGAGGGGAACAGGGTACATCTCTGAACTCCTCTGACACCTATCGTTGTAATCCTTCAACGACGTCAGAGAGGTGACGGATCCCGACAACCACACATCAAGACGGACTGCGGGGTCCTTAAACTCGTGGAACGAAACGTCCTTAAACTAATGTTGGACCGAAACGTCCTTAAACTAATATCGGACCGAAACGTCCTTAAACTAATATCGAACCGAAACGTCCCTAAACAGGAATATGGACCACCATGTCCTTAAACTGGAATATGGACCGCAACATCCTTAAACTACCTATGGACCACTACGTCCCTAAACTGGAACAATAGAGCCTCCAAATGCTCTTTTGCCGGATCTAAACGATCCCGTTTAAGTTGATCTTAGCCCCAAACACGGCTAACGTATCCTTAAACATTCAAATGGACTATAAAACTCCAAATCAACTCTGGTTCGAGGGTACATCTCTGAACTCCTCTGATACCTATCGTTGTAATCCTTCAACGACGTCAGAGAGGTGACGGGTCCCGATGACTATATATTAAACGGACCACTACGTCCCTAAACTGGAACAATAGAGCCCCCAAATGCTCTTTTGCCGGATCTAAACGATCCCGTTTAAGTTGATCTTAGCCTCAATATGGCTAACGTATCCTTAAACTAAAACACCAAATCCAAATCTAAGTAAATATGGATTTGGACTAATCCACGTCCTACGGGCGACGAAATAAATAGTCTCCGTATACAATCCACGGGCAACCACAAACAAAACAAACACACACGACATGAAGTGAAATTCTGGAGAAGGAGAAAGTGGCTACTGCGATGCGGTAGCGTAATTAACTGCAGGGGCTTGCGCCTGCAGGTAAGAGCGTCCCCACAATCAAAAACCTCTCTAGCGAGGGGGAATCTGACGAAGTCTGCTACATCGGCAGCATCCGTCTAAACCTCCGATACACGGTGCCATAAATCAACTTGGCATCTTCAGAAAGGTAGACGGATAAAACCATATAGCATCTACCCCGAATCTCAGTGCCAAGACTTCGCAGTCTTGTGCGCCGTCTTTCGGAGGGGAACATGGGCATTGATACTCCAGAGTAGAATGGTGTGTACTTATCGAGACCCCGACGATGGGCAGTGGTCGGTCTCACAAGCCTTTAGTGTCAGTTAGTCATCTAAGATAGCATACATGTGCTCATTGGGTTATGAGTACACTGGAAGGACTCGCCGGGAACATGCTAGATGGTATTATACCTATTGTCAGATAGCAGTTCCCAGGTGACATGTGTACAGGTTAGTCTGTCAACCTGAGATCGTCATTTGTCTCGTGTGAGTTCCCACTGTGCTTTAATTACTATCCTACCACGGCTCAAAGGAGTCGTGCAAACAGGTTTTAGTTGGGTACAGTCCTGAGCCATATGGAGGCGGTGAGCGGATCGTCGGGGATTCGTCTCTCCCGGTATTGGGGGTTGATGTCGCGAGGTGTACGGGTGGCCATCACCAGAAATCCTTGGCCAAGGTAGACGAGAATTACTGATTTGGATCAGTAGTTTCTTAGTTGGTGATAGGCTTCATACCGACACGAAATGTCGCGTTATTAGGGGTCTGACTTTATCCACCACCCTAGACCCGATATGCGATACTCTTAAATGAACAGACCGGACTGTACGGAGATTGTCACGGACAGGCTCAGTAGGGGTTCGGATGAGTTTGCTCGTCGGCCTTCCTTTCGCTCAATACCTGAGTAGCCGTTATGTACAGCTAGTGCTGCTGACGTACTTGTGGTTAAACCCACTGCCAGCGTATTGAAGAGTCTTTAGAGACCCACACAAAGAGTTTCCATGCTTCGGACAAAACGATGTAGAGGCCGTATGGTTTTACGGTGGGATTCGATCATATACGTGCACTTATGTACGTATTATGATTCGGACGGATAATACTAGTGGGCTTTGGTTTAAGCCGGATCCTAGCATTATATTATTGGATTATTTTCGTCTCTTTGTATTCGTATTTTTCGGAATATAGATACGGGTATGTATATACGGATAAGGGGTATTCTTGTAATTTTATTACAAGATACTTCAGGAAGATGACACCTCATTTTAGTTTATAACCATTTTTGTTTAAATGGTTAAATGAGGTGGAGGATAAGGTGTTCTTTGTATTTATGGAAGTATGGCTCACTTGGTGACTCATGGAGTGACTCATGGTTTACTATTGTTGTATGCTTAATTCATTTGTTGTGTGAATTATTGCTATGCTTCATTGCTTCAAAACTTAGCCATTTTTATGGTTGCTTCATACTCACAACACTCGCATCTCCTCCAAACTTCTCCTCTTCTATCTCCACCCTAAAATTCTCATATGTTAAGAAATCTAGGGTGTTTGGAGACAAACTAATCCATCATTAGACTCTACATCCTCCAGGCTATCTAGTTTAGCGAACTAGGTACCCTAGTTACCTCGGCTATAAGGTTGGAGCTCGAACTATAAATCCTCAGGAGGATCATCTTCGATGGAGGGAGACCGACGATCAAGCTTGATCATGGCGGCCTCTAGGAGCTTAGGTAGATGGTAGAAGACTGAAGGACTCGGATCATTCGGTATAACAATTCTAAACTCCTCTTTAGTTTGCTAGCTTATAGGTTTATGGTAGATCCGGGTTATAAGGTTGTTCTGGCGCCAGTTTATAAAATTTTTATTTCGCAAACGATCACGGTAGATGGCCAGGGCGCTCGCATAACCCAACAATCAAAGCACAGTAGGAACTCACACGAGACAAATGACAATCTCAGGTCGACAGACTAACCTGTACTCATGTCACCTAGGAACTACTACCTGACAATAGATATAATACCAACTAGCATATTCCCGGCGAGTCCCTCCAGTGTACTCATAACCCAATAAGCACCTGTATACTATCTTAGGTGACTAACAGACACCAATGGCTTGTGAGACCGGCCACCGCCTCTCGTCAGGGTCTCGATAAGTATACACTAGTCTACTCCAGAGTATCGATACCCAGTCTCGATACTCCCTCGACTAGGGATATTTAAGGATGTGCTTATAGACCACCCAGCTCCTACGTATATGATTGTCATCATAATGCTGGTAGTCAAGCAAGAATCATATGGGCTCTATCAACATGTAATAGTGATCTGTAATACCACATAAAGCATGTACATAATGATAAAGGTAAACCATATGGCATACTATCATTTTGAGTAAGATTGTTCTACCCGTATAGGTCCTCCCTCGATCATCATAATCGCGTGCATGCGATTACAATAATTGACTTCAGGGCACTATAGCCAACAATCTCCCACTTGAACTTAAGGCTAATTATTGCGGTGTCGCATACTCACAGTCCGTATGATACCGAACACCAACTTCTCTACTAATCAGTCTCGCAAAGCCCGTTTGCAAAACTATTGCGTTCGAGAAATAGCTTCAGTGAGTGGATCCGCTCCAATGTTTCTATCTTTATCTCTTTATATCTCAACTTCGCGGAGAAAGACTATCTCCCGAAATGAGAAATACCTGTCTTAGAATTTTTCTGGATATCTGATGGGACCCAGTTCACAAATGAACTCCAAATCCAACAAACTTCTTAGACCGTATCATCCACTGAATTTAATCAGTATCCTGCGCCATGCCTTCCTCAGTATCCGCTTAGACCACCTGTCCAATATACTGCCTCTCAAAAGAAGGAAAACTATAACTCTGACAGCCACTCTGTCATCCAGGTCACCTTAGAAGCCAGAAATGATAACCACCTCTTGAAGGAGACTGCCGTTACCATATACCAAGAACATCCACTTATTTTCATAACTGCATCCCAACGTTTCTCTAGGATTAGATTAATATATATGCTTATTGCATCCAGTGCAAAAGCAATATTTATTGTGGTATTTGACATTTCATGATTGACTCAATTGCCTAAATAAGAAATATGTCAATCATGCAAATCTCTCTCCTCATCAGTCTAGAACACATCTCTTTAGAGAAGGTGACTCCATCACCTGCAGGTACACCACCACGCCAAGAGTCGTCCATTCTAAAATACTTTAGAGTAGTGTCAAAGTACCCAAATTAGGACACTTCCCAAATTTAGATCTAAAACAATTGTAACACCCTAATCATTTATACCAATTCCAGTTCTCGTATTTGCTTATTATGGTATTTTTCTGATTTATCATGTTTTGGGTGCGAATAGTATTTTTACATTAGTATTAGCATTCGACCCGACCCGCTTGCTTGAAATTTGTCTTGATTCATGTTTATGAATTATCCTGACTTGTTACGTAGATTTGTGCATTTTCATGTTTATTGCATACTCGCTTTTTATCTAGCATTTACATCTTTTACCATATAACATTTTAAGTCACGTAAAATATTTTAAAAATACATTGCATGGCCTGCATGATACCCCTAACCCCGTGGTAGCATCCGTGCATTTTATTCTCGTCCCATTCAGTGAAACGGACTTGTTTGGATGGCTACGTGCACGTGCGTGCATCCGTTCTTGGGGGTCTGCATTTTTTCGTTACCCGGATATCCAACTTTAATTTTGGTCGACATGTATATTTTTCGTATTTTAAAACTGAATTTTAGACCCGACCCGGGCATGTTTTGGACTATGTTAGTATTTACCAGAATATCAAATTTTATTTATACAATATTAATTTTATAAATTAATACAAATTAAAATTTAGTTAACTAATAAAAGATTTTTAAATTTGAATCTAAACTAATTTCCTAACAATCTAACAACCCATTCTCTCTCTCTCTGTCCTCTGCATATATATATTTATATATTTTTTATTTTTCTTTTCTTATTTAATACACAGCCTCTTCTTCTTACTTCTTCTTCTTCTTTCTTCTTCTTTTTTCTTGATCTTGTTTCTTAATTCCGGTGATCACCGCTGGAGCCGTGCTCGTCGCTGACGATCCGAGTGATCCAGTGAACATATCTGACTTGCGTGATCAACCTCATGCGTTGTTTGGAACCGTTCCGTATACCGTGCGCGCGTCGCGACATTTCGCCGACAAAGGACGTTCCGTACACATCCGTTCTTGTTCCGTCTAGGCAAGTTAATCTTGCTACATGCTATATAACTCATTATATACCTATTTAAATAAATATCACACCTGTATTTTAAATCAAGTATCGCATGTTTCATATTAAGGCCTTTCGACGTTCCGTTTACATTTGTATAGTGCATTTCAGATCTAGGGCATGCAAACCAATCTTAATTACATGCTACATTACTTTAGACGCATCTATTTTAACAAATGAAATACCTGTATTTAAAATCATGCACCCCATATTTAGTTTTATAACTTTTCGATGTTCTGTTTGCATCCATTCATATCATTTCAGATCTAGGTCATGAAAACTTATCTTGTTACATACTATACTATCATATACTGCATCAAATTGAATAGTTACATTTCATATTGCTTAGTTATATGTTCCGCACTTGATAGTTTATCATTTTACGATTATGTGATACCCGTTTTCATCCATACATTTAAAATATATATCGTCGTAATATTTATTATTATTATCTTTAATTATTTTATAATCTGCATTTTATAATGTTATACATTTGAAAATATTATAGTTTACACATAAAACGTCGTTGCAAAGCGGATACGACAAATCTGAAATTTACTGTACACCTTACCTTATAAAATGTATTATAAATTATAGAAAAATCATTAGTATACGTTCTTTAGTTCGTTACGAAACTAACTTAGAATACTATAACTCTATGAAATATTTACTTGCAAAATAAATTTTTTAAATAACGTAAAATGCAAATGAAAATGTCTCTAAACTGCTGTCCAGGGAAATTCCAGCAGCAAACTTTCAATTTCGAATGTTCATAACTTTTTGGAGGAACAACCTAAGATGCTTATACTTATAAAAATGAAAACCTTATTGAATTATCTTTGTTTTGGTATAAGACACGTCCTTTTTGGAGAACGTTTGTTATTTTTAAGCTATTTTACAAATCAGGGTGACGCTGAATTTCTGAACGGAACTTTCTTGTACCTGGTTAATCAATACCACTTTTATAGTTATTAATCGGTTTGAATATGTTATCCATGTTAATATTATTATATCAATATCTATTTAATAAATAATAGTTCTTGTGTTTTAATATTCAGCAAATTTTACTGATTTACAGTTTTATAGTATCCGTCTGTATCCGTACGGTTTATTACATATCTAGTTGCACACCGAGACCATATTATTTCATGTTACTGTTGTATTAGTGCACCATACTTGATAATTGTGCATCCTACATAGTCATGATGTAACCCCTGACAAAATATTTGTGCATCCGTACTTGCTACAGTTTTAGTATGAGAATCCGCTTGACACATGTGCACTACCTGTCATGGCCTAATATACTACTGCTTGACTTGATACCTGATACACCACTACTTGACATGACTTGATACATGTACACTACCTGACATGACCTGATATATCACTACTTGACATGTTACCTGATCCTGTTTCTAATGCCGACAATCCTGATATGTTGTCCCGATGGACATATCCTGTTGTCTGTATAGACAAACATGTTCCTGCTTGATCCTGTGTTGGTATTAGTCTCAGATTTATAAATACCTGACTTACACACATAACTTGGGGGTATAGAGAAATCAAGAATGTAGCTGAACGTAACTCAAACGGCTATTATATCATTTTACCGTGGTCCCGTGGGGAATGAACGGGACATAGACTCACAGTCTCTTATATCATTTTACCGTGGTCCCGTGGGGAATGAACGGGGCATAGACCGATGAGTTACGATGAGGATTATATTCATTGATTTCGAATAACTTTAGAGTAGATCACCCTATAGCACAGTTTAAACTACTCACTGCACTTCACCTGTTTATATCCTGTTCACTGATTTATATTCATGTTACTGTTACTTGTTATTGATGACTTGTTACTGTTCATACTCATGACTGCATGACTTGTTACCCCCTGATTATATTATTGTTGATATTATGACGCACTGACGTCTGGGTTTTCCATGGCCCAGATTCTCTACATTTGTCGCAGGCTGATCAAGAGTATTTCCGCCGTCAGGCCGAACAGTGAGGATCCTGTTAGTATCCAGTTAGTTATTTCCTTACTTTCCAGATGTTATTGTTACTTGGATTTATTGCTTCCGCATATTATTTCTTGACTCGTTTATTCTGGCTCATGGACATGTACTAGATAGTTTATTTACTTTCTTGTTCTTGATATATCTACAGCCGTAATATGACTATGGAGGGATTTTTCCTATCCACAAGTAGCATGGTTGGCTCTGTCACGTGCCTATCTTAGCGCACTCTGGGAAGCGGGGCCTGACAGGGTTTGTTTGGTATCAGAGCCATAGGATTTAGGTTAATCAGGTTTGATTCTTTTGTAGTTGGGTATTGGACCCAATACACGAATCAGAAAATCCGTGATTAAGAACATGTCCTGCCATATTGTTATCATGATTCTTGAATCATATCTTTCTCTTGACCCATGTCCTGACGATATGCAAACAACTTTGCATCTCGAGTTGAAATTCTTTTGGTTCCCTATTGTTTCTTCCGTCCTATTCCTTTGATTCTGATACTAGGATTTGGGCGAATTGAACGGAGTTATATGATTATAACTATGAACTGCAGCATGGTTACAATGCGGTACTCTATTTAAGTAACGTTGAGTCCTGGTCTTGTTTCATTTCCTTGTTTCATGGTCGTTCTATTACCTTGGTTCTCTCCGTTTCATTGCTTACCAGTTTATGTTTTGCAGATTTATTAATGACCGATACCGGCAGTTATGAAGTTGTCTTGGAAATTGATGGTCTCACTTTCCACGCTCGCATTGATTATAGGGCAAAGAAAGTGCTTTTCCAGATTCCCGGACATCCGGAGTTTGTTTTGCTGGAGGTAGCAGTTCTGTCAGGCTATTCGAGTTTAGGTCTAGGCCGACAAGCAATGTTCTTTCGTCAATGGAAGTTGATAAGGAGGAAGCGTCAGCTGTAGTTTGAGAGTTCATGGATGTGTTCGAGGACATCTCGGGTTTACCGCCAAAACGAGATGTGGAGTTCGCGATCGATCTTGTTCCTGGTGCAGCGCCAATCTCAAAGGCATACTATCCGATGACACCAGTGGAGTTGGAAGAAGTAAAGAAGCAGGTTACCAAATTGCTAGAGAAGGGTTGAATTCGCAGCAGCAATTCACCTTGGGGAGCACCAGTTCTTCTAGTAAAGAAGAAAGATGGCACAACGAGGATGTGCATCGATTATCGAGAATTAAACCGGGTGACTATTAAGAACAAGTACCCGATCCCTCGCATCGGCGAATTGTTCGAGCAGCTTAGTGGCGCGAGGGTATTCTCAAAGCTGGATCTGCGGTTCGGATATCATCAGGTCCGAGTTAAATCAGAAGATATTTGCAAGACTGCGTTCCGAACTCGGTATGGACATTACAAGTATTTAGTGATGCTATTCGGAGTCACGAATGCACCGACGATTTTTATGGACTTGATGAACCGAATCTTTTCACCGTTCTTGGACCAGTTTATAGTGGTGTTCATCGATGATATTCTGGTCTACTCGAGGAGCATTGAAGAGCATGCAGAATACTTGAAGATCGCACTGCAGACATTGAGGCAAGAAAGATTATATGCAAAGATGAGAAAGTGCAAGTTTTGGCTTGAAGAAGTGAAGTTTTTGGGGCACGTCGTATCCAGAGATGGAATCGCCGTTGATCCCGAGAAGATTGCAGCAGTTCAAAATTGGCTGATTCCGAAGAACGTAGCAGAGATCAGAAGTTTTCTTAGACTTGCCGGCTATTACAGAAGGTTCGTGGAGAATTTTGTCCGTTTGGCTGAGCCTTTAACCAAGCTTACACGAAAGGAGGTACCATTCGTATGGACGGATAAATGTACGTCGGCTTTTGAGGAATTGAAGCAGAGATTGATAACCGCTCCTATTTTGACCGTACCAGACGGTTCCGGAGGATTGGTGATTCACAGCGACGCATCTGGGAAAGGTTTGGGATGTGTTTTGATGCAGCGTGGGAAAGTTATAACTTACGCATCAAGACAATTGAAGATCCATGAGAAGAATTACCCAACTCATGATTTGGAGCTAGCAGCTGTAATTTTCGCTTTGAAGATTTGGAGACACTACTTATTGGGCGAAAGGGTCGAAGTATTCACCGATCACAAAAGCCTAAAGTATGTGTTCACACAGAAAGAGCTTAATATGAGGTAGCGTAGATAGTTGGAGCTGATGGCTGACTACGATCTTGATCTTAAGTACCATCCGGGGAAAGTTAATGTAGTGCCGGATGCGCTTAGTCGGTTACCAGCAATTCGGATGTTGACTGCACAGAAGGAACTTATTGAAGATTTTCGGAGATTCGAGTTGGAGATCGTGCTACCGCATTCTTCGGGACAGTTGATGCAGCTGCAAATACAGTCATCGTTGATCGATAATATTAAAGCAGCACAAGCACAGGACCCAAGATTGCAATGGTTTCGAGAACAGGTTGAAGCTGGACTTCGAACGGACTTGTTAATTCATGAAGATGGTTTGTTGCGATATGGTAGCCGTTTGTGTGTGCCAAAAGGAGATATTCACGAAGAAGTTATGAAGGAGGCACACAGTTTCGCGTATTCCGTACATCTAGGAGGCACGAAGATGTACCGTGATCTACGACAGCACTTCTGGTGGGAAGGCATGAAAAGGGAGATTGCCCACTTTGTAGCTAAGTGCTTGGTGTGTCTGCAAGTTAAGGCTGAATATCAAAGGGTAGCTGGTTTATTGCAACCACTTCCGGTTCCTCAATGGAAATGGGAACATATAACCATGGATTTCGTGACAGCTTTACCGCGGAGTCTAAAGGGCAACAATGCAGTTTGGGTGATTGTTGATCGATTGACCAAGGCATCTCATTTCATACCATTTCAAGTTGGTCAATCAACGGAAGCCTTGGCAGAACAGTACATGCAGGAGACTGTGAGATTGCATGGAGTACCTGTGAGCATCGTTTCCGATTGTGATACCCGATTCTTATTGCACTTCTGGAGGAGTTTACAGGAAAGTTTGGGGACGCGATTGACGTTTAGCACCGCTTATCATCCTCAGACAGATGGCCGGTCGGAGAGAACGGTCCAAACTCTTGAAGACATGTTGAGAGCTTGTATGTTGGACTTCAAGGGTTCTTGGGAGGATCATCTACATTTGGTGGAGTTTTCGTACAATAACAGCTTTCGAGCGACTATTCAGATGGCTCCATTCGAAGCATTGTATGGTCGTAAATGTCGCTCACCCATTTGTTGGGATGATGTTGGAGAACAAAGATTGTTGGGACTGGATTTAATCGTGCAAACAGTTGAGAAGTTAATACCATCCGAAATCACATGAAGGCGGCACAAGATCGACAGAAGAGTTAGGCCGACACATCGAGAAGACCTCTAGAGTTTGCTGTTGGTGATCTGGTATTTTTGAAGATATCACCTACTAGAGGAGTGATTCGTTTTGGGAGTCGAGGCAAGCTTAGTCCTCGATTCATTGGGCCTTTCGAGATTATTGAGCGTGTTGGAGAAGTGGCTTATCGATTGGCGTTACCACCGTCTTTGGCGAATGTTCATGACGTGTTTCATATATCTCAACTCCGTAAATATGTTCGAGATGAAACACACGTGCTGGATCATTCGGAGCTGAATGTACGAGAAGATTTAACCTTTGAGGAACGACCGATGTCGATTGTGGATCGAAGGGAAAAGGTTCTTAAGAACAAGGTTATCCTTCTCGTACTTGTTTCTTGGGGAAATCGCTCGCACGGAGAATCGACTTGGGAACGAGAAGATGAAATTCGACAGAAGTTTCCATATTTATTCTTATAGTTTCTTGATTGTTTATCTTTCCTTGTTCTTGGAATTTCGAGAACGAAATTCTTTTTGTAGTTGGGTATAATGTAACACCCTAGTTCATTTATACCAATTCCAGTTCTCGTATTTGCTTATTATGGTATTTTTCTGATTTATCATGTTTTGGGTGCGAATAGTATTTTTACATTAGTATTAGCATTCGATCCGACCCGCTTGCTTGAAACCTGTCTTGATTCATGTTTATGAATTATCCTGATTTGTTACGTAGATTTGTGCATTTTCATGTTTATTGCATACTCGCTTTTTATCTAGCATTTGCATCTTTTACCATATAACATTTTAAGTCACGTAAAATATTTTAAAAATACATTGCATGGCCTGCATGATACCCCTAACCCCGTGGTAGCATCCGTGTATCTTGTTCTCGTCCCGTTCAGTGAAACGGACTTGTTTGGATGGCTACGTGCACGTGCGTGCATCCGTTCTTGGGGGTCTGCATTTTTTTAGTTACCCAGATATCCAACTTTAATTTTGGTCGACATGTATATTTTTCGTATTTTAAAACTGAATTTTAGACCCGACCCGGGCATGTTTTGGACTATGTTTGTATTTACCAGAATATCAAATTTTATTTATATAATATTAAATTTATAAATTGATACAAATTAAAATTTAGTTAACTAATAAAAGATTTTTTTAAATTTGAATCTAAACTAATTTCCTAACAAACTAACAACCCCTCTCTCTCTCCTCTGCATATATATATTTATATATATTTTATTTTTCTTTCCTTATTTAATACACAGACTCTTCTTCTTACCTTTTCATCTTCTTTCTTCTTCTTTTTTCTTGATCTTGTTTCTTGATTCAGGTGATCACCGCCGGAGCCGTGCTCGTCGCTGACGATTCGAGTGATCCAGTGAACGTACCTGACTTGCGTGATCACCCTCGTGCGTTGTTTGGAACCGTTCCGTGTACCGTGCGCGCGTCGCGACATTCCGCCGACGAAGGACATTCCGTACACATCCGTTCTTGTTCCGTCTAGGCAAGTTAATCTTGCTACATGCTATATAACTCATTATATACCTATTTAAATAAATATCACACCTGTATTTTAAATCAAGCATCGCATGTTTCATATTACAGCCTTTCGACGTTCCGTTTACATTTGTATAGTGCATTTCAGATCTAGGTCATGCAAACTAATCTTAATTACATGCTACATTACTTTAGACGCATTTATTTTAACAAATGGAATACCTGTATTTAAAATCATGCACCCCATGTTTAGTTTTATAACTTTTCGATGTTCCGTTTTCATCCATTCATATCATTTCAGATCTAGGTCATGAAAAATTATCTTGTTACATACTATAATATCATATACTGCATCAAATTGAATAGTTACATTTCATATTGCTTAGTTATATGTTCCGCACTTGTTAGTTTATCATTTTACGATTATGTGATACCCGTTTTCATCCATATCATTTAAAATATATATCGTCGTAATATTTCTTATTATTATCTTTAATTAGTTTATAATCTGCATTTTATAATGTTATACATTTGAAAATATTATAGTTTACACATAAAACGTCGTTGCAAAGCGGATACGACAAATCTGAAATTTACTGTACACCTTACCTTATAAAATGCATTATAAATCATAGAAAAATTATTAGTATACGTTCTTTAGTTTGTTACGAAGATAACTCAGAATACTATAACTCTATAAAATGTTTACTTGCAAAATAAATTTTTTAAATAACGTAAAATGCAAATGAAAATGTCTCTAAACTGCTGTCCAGGGAAATTCCAGCAGCAAACTTTCGACTTCGAATGTTCATAGCATTTTGGAGGAACAACCTGAGATGCTTATACTTATAAAAATGAAAACCTTATTGAATTATTTTTGTTTTGGTATAAGACACGTCCCTTTTGGAGAATGTTTGTTATTTTTAAGCTATTTTACAAATCAGGGTGACGCTGAATTTCTGAACGGAACTTTCTTGTGCCTGGTTAATCAATACCACTTTTATAGTTATTAATCGATTTGAATATGTTATCCACATTAATATTATTATATCAATATCTATTTAATAAATAATAGTGCTTGTATTTTAATATTCAGCAAATTTTACCGATTTACAGTTTTATAGTATCCGTCTGTATCCGTACGGTTTATTACATATCTAGTTGCACACCGAGACCATATTATTTCATGTTACTGTTGTATTAGTGCACCATGCTTGATAATTGTGCATCCTACATAGCAATGATGTAACCCCTGACAAAATATTTGTGCATCCATACTTTACCGTGCATCCGTACTTGCTACAGTTTTAGTATGAGCATCCGCTTGACATATGTGCACTACCTGTCATGACCTGATATACTACTGCTTGACTTGATACCTGATACACCACTCCTTGACATGACTTGATACATGTACACTACCTGACATGACCTAATATATCACTACTTGACATGTTACATGATCCTGTTTTTAATGCCGACAATCCTGACATGTTGTCCCGATGGACATATCCTGTTGTCTGTACAGACAAACCCGTTCCTGCTTGATCCTGTGTTGGCATTAGTCTCAGATTTATAAATACCTGACTTACACACATAACTTGGGGGTATGGGGAAATCAAGAATGTAGCTGAACGTAACTCAAACGTCTATTGTATCATTTTACCGTGGTCCCATGGGGAATGAACGGGACATAGACTCACAGTCTCTTACATCATTTTACCATGGTCCCGTGGGGAATGAATGGGGCATAGACCGATGGGTTACGATGAGAATTACATTCATTGATTTCGAATAACTTTAGAGTAGATCACCATATAGCACAGTTTAGACTACTCACTGCACTTCACCTGTTTATATCCTGTTCACTGATTTATATTCATGTTACTGTTACTTGTTATTGATGACTTGTTACTGTTCATACTCATGCCTGCATGACTTGTTACCCCCTGATTATATTATTGTTGATATTATGACGCACTGACGTCTAGGTTTTGCATGGCCCAGATCCTCTACCTTTGTCGCAGACTGATCAAGAATATTTCCGCCGTCAGGCCGAGCAGTGAGGATCCTGTTAGTATCCAGTTAATTATTTCCTTACTTTCCAGATGTTATTGTTACTTGGATTTATTGCTTCCGCATATTATTTCTTGACTCGTTTATTCTGGCTCATGGACATGTACTAGATAGTTTATTTACTTTCTTGTTCTTGATATCTCTACAGCCGTAATGTGACTGTGGAGGGATTTTTCCTATCCACAGGTAGCATGATTGGCTCTGTCACGTGCCTATCTTAGCGCACTCTGGGAAGCAGGGCGTGACAACAATAGATCTAGTAACCAGAATCCCTGATATTTTATCCAAATCCTACGTGGAGAAACACCTTGTGACAACCACAGTATAACCGATCGTAGTATAGGAATATCACTTTCTATCAAAAGCATGGCATCCAAATACCAGGACATCACTCCCTACTACCTTCTCACCAGATCCATCTGTTATTCTGACGAAGTCAAACTCTATGACCGTCATATCAAAATAGATGATGTATCTCCGGTATATCTGTTTTAGTATATAGATAGACATAACCTACTTGCCCACCATGCTTCCGCTGCTCCCACTGACTACAACAATCCTCTGGCAGAGTCATATACATGTATATTTCTAAAGATAATTTAGAACGACGTTATACCCATCCTCCTGCCAGATCTCATAGTCTATAACAACAATAGTGGCAAGTATGGGTAATCAAAAACCTCCCTGTCACCGTCTTTGAGGAGACCGAAGTACCTCTCGGGTGGCTGAGGTTGCCTACCAAATCTTGCAGAGTGGCTAATGGATTGTCGAATCCAATTGAATCTCCTGGTTCTACTAAATTTTCAGTAATCGTTTGTGGTTCTGGAATCACTTCCAGTTCTACCATACTCCCACTAATGTTTTTTGAAAAGAACGAATCAAGAACAATATAACTATTGATATTCCAGATGGTAGAATATTAACCCTCGTCAAAGCCCGTGATAACCCACAAACTTCCATTACTGAAACGTGCATAGAGTTTATCCGGATTCTAGTTTTAAGCATAAGCCGGACAACTCCGTATACCTTAACATCGTTAAGATATGAATCCATTCTATATATCCAATATAGAAACAAATGCACTAATTTAATTAGAACCAGATTCAAAATGCATGTAGCCGATTCCAGTGCATATCAACTAGATGGAAGGAGGCCAAGCAATATTACTCATCAAGGAATGCACCCACGCATGAGTAACATGAAAGAGAAGAAAGTTATCAAAACTATTACTTACAACGGAATACCTAACACAAGTATCTACATCTTCGATCATCTTGAAGAATCCTGATACTTGCAACATATAGTTCTCTACTTTATTCTTATACCTATATCTTCTCAAAATCTGGACCTTATTTCAACGAAATACTTGTCTAAAACTAGTGAAGTCATGAGTAAACAGAATATAGTACGAGTACCAACCCCTTTGTCCTAATGGACATCGGACAACATACAATACTTTGTATAAGTCCTATGAGTTTAATAACTCAAATCCTGTGCGTCGTAGGTTGAAAACTGTACTATGGTTAAAAAGAATTACACCGCTGTTGAATACTCCTTACCTAACCATCAACTGATATAGGTAAATATCATAGACATAATTTCAAAAAGTTATATCTCACTTTATAAAATAAACGTACAGATATATCAGTTTGAAATTGGTGCATAACAACGGATATGGTTTTACGGCGGGGTTCGATCATATACGTGCACTTGTGCACGTATCATGATTCGGACGGATAATACTAGTGGGCTTTGGTTTAAGCCGAATCCTAATATTATATTATTGGATTATTTTCGTCTCTTTGTATTCGTATTTTTCGGAATTCGGATACAGGTATGTATATACAGATGAGGGGTATTCTTGTAATTTATTACAAGATACTTCTAGAAGATGACACCTCATTTTAGTTTATAACCATTTTTGTTTAAATAGTTAAATGAGGTGGAGGATGGAGTGTTCTTTGCATTTATGGAAGCATGACTCACTTGGTGACTCATGGGGTGACTCATGGTTTACTATTGTTGTATGCTTGATTCATTTGTTGTGTGAATTATTGCTATGCTTCATTGCTTAAAGACTTAGTCGTTTTTTATGGTTGCTTCATATTCACAACACTCTCATCTCCTCCAAGCTTCTCTTCTTCTACCCTCACCTTAAAATTCTCATATGTTAAGAAATCTAGGGTGTTTGGAGACAAACTAATCCATCATTAGACCCTACATTCTCTAGGTTATCTAGTTTAGCGAACTAGATACCCTAGTTATCTCGGCTATAAGGTTGGATCTTGAACTACAAATCCTCAGGTGGATCATCTTCGATGGAGGGAGACCGACGATCAAGCTTTATCATGGTGGCCTCTAGGAGCTTAAGAAGATGGTAGAAGACCAAAGGACTCGGATCATTCGGCATAACCATTCTAAACTTCTCTTTAGTTTGCTAGCTTATAGGTTTATGGTAGATCCAGATTATAGGGTTGTTCTAGCGCCAGTTTATAAAATATTTGTTCTACAAACGGTCACGGTAGATGGCCAGGATGCTGGCATAACCCAACAATCAAAGCACGATGGGAACTCACACGAGACAAATGACGATCTCAGGTCGACAGACTAACCTGTACCCATGTCACCTGAGAACTGCTATCTGACAATAGGTATAACACCAACTAGCATATTCCCGGTGAGTCCGTTCAGTGTACTCATAACCCAATGAGCACATGTATACTATCTTGAGTGACTAACTGACACCAATGGCTTGTGAGACCGGCCACCGCCCCTCATCGGGGTCTCGATAAGTATACACTAGTCTACTCCGAAGTATCGATGCCCAGTCTCGATACTCTCTTGACTAGGGACATTTAAGGATGTACTTATAGACCACCCAGCTCCCACGTATATGATCGCCATCATAATGCTGGTAGTCAAGCAAGAATCGTATGGGCTCTATCAATATGTAATAGTGATCTGTAATACCACATAAGCATGTACATGATGATAAAGGCAAACCAGATAGTATACTATCATTTTTAGTAAAATTGTTCTACCTGTATAGGTCCTCCCTCAATCATCATAATCGCGTGCCTGCGATTACAATAATTGACTTGAGGGCACTATAGCCAACATCCTCGACTAGGGACATTTAAGGATGTTCTTATGGACCACCCAGCTCCCACGTATATGATCGCCATCATAATACTGGTAGTCAAGCAAGAATCCTATGGACTCTATCAACATGTAATAGTGATCTGTAATACCAAATAATGCATGTACATGATGATAGAGACAAACCGGATGGCATACTATCATCTCGAGTAAGACTGTTCTACCCGTATAGGTTCTCCCGCAATCATCATAATCGCCTGCCTGCGATTATGTAACAACTCCAATTTTGTATACCAAAAATAAATTGCTTTAAATATAGTGTACACTTGGAGTATTAATGTTGCTGGAAACAATTTAAGTATCTAATTCCTTACAATAATTATAAAAAGGAGCTTGTAGCTCATTGGTAATACCTTGCACTGCTGAACCAAGCCACCGGAGTTTAAATCCCATGCCCCACACTATTTTTGTATTTATTTTGTTTTATTTTTTTTGGAAGTAAACGGTAAAAAGGCCATAACTCCCAAAATATGTACTGGACAACAAAAAGTAAAAATACCAAGTTGTTCTTCAGGAAAACCCCCGGCCATTGGACCCTTGACTCGGCCCGAATCGGCGCCGCCGGCCGGCGACTCGGCCGACTCGGTCCGGCGCCGCCGGCCGGACTTGGCCGGACGGCCGAGTCACCAACTGAGAAAAGTTGGCTCTTGACTTGGTCAACCCTCTTGCACACTTATTATACCTGGATCGGTTTTGATTTGGCAAATAAATCCCTTTTACTCCTAGGTTTAATGAAATTTAATGAATTTTTAATGTTTTTTATATTTTTTAATATTTTTTTTAGTCCTAACCCATACCCTAGCCTAGCCCTATATAAAGACCCCTACCCTCTACCTTTTCCCTTCACAACTCTAAGTCCACTCTCTCAAATTCTCGAGAACTCGGTACGAAGAGCGAGAAGCGAAGCGCTGCCGAAATCGACGACGGATTCCGGTGACCGGATCGGGACCTTTGCGACGTTTCCAACAAATCGACAACCATCACGACCTCTAGCTTCATTAGCTTTTCCAAACCGTAAGTCCCATCCCCTCTATCTCTCTTTTCTATACATATAAAAATACGGATTTTTGGAACCCGACGGAAATCGGACAAACCGATTTCCGATTCGGTTTTTCTCTAAATTTCCACTTGTCACCTAATACATATTATCTACCTATATTCTTGTTGACTATTAATCACCCTTAAACCAATTTAATCAAACTTTTTCACATAAAATGATAACTTCTTTGCAAAACCGTACTATTTTCATAAAAATACCATGAAGTTCATTTTTCTTAGTTTAATCAATTACCTCACTCATAAATATGTTTATCTTGATCACAAAACTTGTATAACTCAATTTGAATGAAATTTCACACATAAAATGATAACGTTTTCGAATACCGTATTCTTGCGCTATAATACCTTTAAGTTTAACATAGCATGTTTTACCTTTAAACTTCACCAAAACCTAAAATAAGTCACGAGGTAATGACCTACCCCTACACACACTCAATCTAACCCTAATTGATAAACATCAAAATACAGAATACGAAACTACAGGACTTTTCACTAAAATACCCTAATCTTTATTTAAAGCTTTAAGTTGTAAACTTTTTTAGATAAAATATTTTAATAAAATGAAAACACGATTGGTCATGGACATCGATCGTTTATCTAAACTGTCTTGTGGTGTCTAGGCTAGGCAAGTGAGCTTGGGTAACTTTAAAAGGCCCGTTTCACGATTCGTGAGCGGATCCCTCCCTCCTCACTTGTACTTACCTGGCCGCAATTGACGGTGAAGAGGCGATTTGAGGCTTCTAATGACTCATCGTTTAGACCTTAGAAATAGGCTAGTTGGTTTAGGAAACCCTAATAACTAAAAATACGGAAAACTATACTTTTTGCAAATAAATACCCTATATTTATAAAACCGTTTTCCCAAATGAAAAGTATTTGCTAAACCTAAGCAAAGCGCCGCTACAACCCACTTTTGGGGAACCTGTTAGGGATAGTACGGTTCATCGTGCACCCGCAGGCTAGTAGTGCGAGATTCAGACCTCCGCAAGGAGCATTCGGTCTCGAAAGGTTTAAAATACGACGTTTAAGGAAAATGAGATTTTTGAAAATAAAATATTTATATAAAATTATTCATGTGTTAATATATATATAATTATCATTTAAACACCTATTTTATCATAATATAAAGTTTCCACATTTTTCTAAAAATTACAAGATTAAAAGTTACACTAAAATACCATGAATTTCAGATAAGACAATTAATACTTTTATTAGGATATATTCACTAGAATAACACAAATAAAATTCACATTCAATATAATATTAAAGACGAATATTAAATACTTGAGGTGTATTTTGAAAACTATACAAAAGTATTTTTACATAAAACCCCCTCAAGTTTCACAAATTACAATAAGGCCCCTAGCTAATATTGAACTTCAAATTCTCTTCTTTTAGTCTGACTCGGGTTAGAGTCTGACTATTCTTGACTCGAATATGATTCAAGTCAATCTATATTCTTTTATATTCCACCACACTTTGAATACATGAATCCATGAACCCAGTTAACAATATATTCTTTTTGACTGAATCAAACCATGGATATTCATCCATTATCCTGATATTCCATTTACCTGATTATACAGTTGCAACATATTTACTGATATCATGGTTTTGGTCAGTCAACCAACTTACATATTCCAATACTACACTACTGTTAAAACATTACGGGGTTTAAGGGGTAGATTGGTACGGAAGATGTTAAAGGTGGCACGAGGTGGTCAGATTAAGACACCTAACCTGAATCCTGTTGCTGTTGTACCGTGGCATAACGGTTCCTTGTACTTTCCGTTTGCCCTGATCTCTAGCATATAGAGATCCCCCTCGTATACACTGGCATCCTTCTGTACCAAGCTACAAACAACAGCGTCACACAATGTTCCATAATATTCAACATTATAATACTTTAGAAAAATACTTTTACTCTATCATTCTCATTCTTCTTATTCTTGTGGGACTTACCAAGCGACCTGTTCGCTGACGACATTCTATTTCTTTCTTCTTTGAATGTCGTCAGGTGCGTTGGACCAAGTTGAGATCGAGCCCACCGGTGAAGATTTGGAGCAGTTCCAGGCAGACCCAGAGCTCTAGATAATTGTATCTTGTTCTTTCCAGTTTATTTCATTTCCTGTTTAGGCATTGCTTTTTCATTCCAGTTGTATTTTCTTTTCCTGCATTGTAAAAAGAATGTTATTAATAAAAGTTGCTGTTATTTCCATATTATTCGTCTCTTGTGATTTACTTTATATTGCTTAGTTACGCTTAGCGTATGTACTTCTGAGTACATACGTAGCGGGCCTCGTCGCGTCCACTTCGCCGTACACTAGGAAGCGGGGCGTGACAGGTTTTGTTGGTGGCCCATGCAGGTCAGAGCTGTATGAATCTCTGTCATGCAGTTCTGGTCTGCGTGAACAACCTAAGCAATATAACACAAGAACCGGCAACTAAAACATTCTTTACAATTCATGTTCTTTGAAACTTGCAAATCTCTATTCCTTGAATCTTATCATTTCATGTATTTGAATCTGTCCTAATCCAAATTTTTCTTCAGGATTATGGATTCCCCGAACAACACCAGCACCAACGTCAACAACACCCCATCAGCACTACCTCTGACACCAGCTGTTCCCGCACCACCCACTGAGCAGACGATGTTATTTGATGCGATCCGTAGTCTTCTCGAGGGACAGCAACAACTTCTGAGCCGTCCTGATAACGATGCACCGGGAGTAAAGCAATTCAGAGCTTTGCACCCAAAGCAGTTCTCTGGTAAAGGAAGCCCTCTCGAAGCAGAAGAATGGGTACAAAGCATAGAAGACGATCTGGCAGCGGCTCAAGTGCCAGATAACGCTTGGGTCCGTGTGGCGAAGCTACAGCTCACGGATAATGCTCGCAATTGGTGGAAGGCGGAAGAAACCCGTCTAGCGCAGCCGATTGAATGGAAGACATTTCGCGAGAAGTTTGACGCGAAATATTTCCCAGTGACTGCCAGGTTCGCTATGGAGCAGCAGTTTATTCATCTACAGCAAGGATCAATGTGGGAGAAATCGGTAGATGAATACGATGCTGAGTTCACTATGTTGAGCCGGTAAGATGTGTCATAATAGTTCAATTTTTAAATATCACATATTACACAGCTAACACAATCTTTAAACAGATTCGCAGCACACCTGATACCGACGGACGATATCAGAGCCCGTCGTTTTCAGCAAGGTTTGGACACAAAGATCAAGGTTGCTCTAGCCACAGGAAAGTTTTTGACTCATGAGGAAGCCCTGGAAGCTGCCCGCAGTTATGAGGCAGTCATAAAAGAGAGGGGCAGACCTCAGTCTGCAGGAGTCAAACGCCCTGCCAACCAGATGGCAGGTGGAGCCACGTCCAGACCATCTTTCGTGCCGAGGCGACCCGGAGTACCAACTCATCGTCCTAGCCCAGCCTTTTGCACCTACTGCAAGAGAACTGGACATATGATGAAGGACTGCCGTCGAGCCAACCGCCTCTGCTTAATCTGCGGTTCAGCCACTCATGATATTGGATCTTGTCCCCAAAGGCAGAACTCAGTTGCTGCACCCAGGCCAGCAAATACTTATCAGCAGCGACCAGCTCTTCCAGTACCTGCTCCCAGACTTGCACTGCCTGCACCACCTAGGGGACCACAGGCTGCACCACCTCCTCGACAGTTCCATCAAGCTCAAAGGAATGTTCAGAGGAATGCTCCTCAGGCCAGAAGGAATGTGCCGAAGCGCCAGGCTTTCATGATGTCTGTGGAAGAAGCTGAGGCCACTGGCCAAGTCATTACTGGTAAATTTCCTTCTCAAACTCATCTTTTAGTTTTGTTTACCTACACACTTTCCCTATACCTAAACCTATCCCATATACCTTAGGTACAATCCTAGTAGCTTCACTACCTGCACTTGCACTGTTTGATACTGGAGCATCCCACTGCTTTATGTCGCAACGGTTTGTCCGAACCCATGCGATTCCAGTCTCACCGCTTGTATCCAGCTGGAACGTCAGTTCTGGAAATGGTGTTCTAAAGGCAACTATGGGATACAGCATGTGTCCAGTCATCTTCTGTAGTCAAGAGTTTTACGCTGACTTCAAAGTACTGGACATACCAAACTTCGATGTGGTTCTAGGAATGGACTGGCTTGGAACCTTTTATGCTACCATCGACTGTCGTCAAAGGAGGGTAGTATTTGAGATTCCAGATCATCCGGTCTTCTATTTCAAGAGTGGAGATCGTACATTGGATCCAGGTACTTACAAAGCGAAACCAAGGGAAGCAGTAGTTGCAGCAGCTCATGCAGAGGAAGAATCAAGACCGGAGGTAGTTCGAGAGTTCGACGATGTATTCCCTGACGATATATCAGGTTTGCCTCCCGATCGAGCTCTTGAATTCAGTATTGACTTAGTACCAGGAGCACAACCAGTGATCAAAGCACCGTATAGACTAAGTCCAGAAGGTTTGAAAGAAGTTCGAACACAGTTGGACGAATTACTGGAGAAAGGATGGATTCGTCCCAGCACTTCAAGTTGGGGAGCACCTGTACTATTGGTGAAGAAGAAGGAAGGTTCATACAGAATGTGCATCGACTATAGGGCCTTGAACGAAGTTACTATAAAGAACAAGTATCCACTCCCGCGCATCGACGATTTATTCGATCAGCTAAGTAGATCTTGTGTCTTCTCTAAACTAGATCTTCGTTCAGGTTATCATCAAGTGAAGGTCAAGGAAGCTGACATTCACAAAACAGCTTTCAGAACTCGCTATGGACATTACGAATTTCTAGTAATGCCATTTGGAGTGACCAATGCACCAGCAATCTTCATGAACTTTATGAACCAAGTTTTCCGGGAGTATTTAGACAGGTTCGTTGTCATCTTCATCGACGACATCCTGGTATATTCTAAGAATCGGAAGGAGCATGCGGAGCACATACGAATTGTCCTGGAAACACTTCGACAACATAAGCTTTATGCCAAGTACAGCAAGTGCGAGTTTTGGCTAAAACAAGTTGGTTTTCTTGGACACATCGTATCAGGAGAAGGGATTTCTGTAGATCCAGCAAAGGTTTTAGCAGTCAGCGAATGGCCTACACCAAAATCAGTGAAGGATATTCGGAGTTTCTTGGGCTTAGCTGGATATTACAGAAGATTCATTGAAGGCTTTTCGAAGATAGCAACACCCCTGACCAAGCTCACAAGAAAAGATGAAGAATTTGTGTGGTCAGAAGCATGCGAGCAAGCTTTCGTAGAACTCAAGTCAAGACTGACATCTGCACCTATTCTCGTCATACCGGATCAATCTGGAGGATTCGAAGTGCATTGTGATGCATCCGGTAAGGGACTAGGATGTGTTCTACATCAGCACGGTAAGATTGTGGCTTATGCTTCAAGACAACTGAAGACTCATGAGCGTAATTATCCGACGCATGATCTAGAGTTGGCAGCCGTCATTTTTGCTCTCAAGATTTGGCGCCACTACTTACTTGGTGAACGAGTGAACATCTACACAGATCATAAAAGTCTGAAGTACGTGTTTACTCAGAAGGAGTTGAATTTGCGGCAGAGAAGATGGTTAGAACTTATGGCGGACTTTGACATCAACTTGCAATATCATCCAGGAAAGGTGAACGTAGTACCTGATGCTCTTAGTCTCCAACCATTAGCAATGAATCTCACCGCCCAGTGGAAGCTTCAGCAAGACTTACATCAAATGGAGATTGAACTAGTCATTCCAGGTGATGTTTCAAATTTGATGAATCTACAAGTCCAATCAACTATTGTCAATCAGATCAAAGCAGCTCAAGCCAGCGATGCTAAGTTGCAAAAGATCAGAGAACAAGTGGAGAATGGACTCAGAACAGATTTCATCATCTATGAAGACGGATCTTTGAGATACGGCAGCAGATTGTGTGTACCAAAGGGTCCTGTTCGGGAAGAGTTAATGAAAGAAGCTCACAGCTCTCCCTATTCAGTACATCCTGGAGGTACCAAAATGTACAAAGATCTACGTCAGAATTATTGGTGGCATGGAATGAAGCATGAAGTAGCCAGAAGCGTCGCAAAATGTTTGGTGTGTCAGCAGGTAAAGGCTGAACATCATAGGACAGCTGGACTACTTCAACCGTTACCAATCCCAGAATGGAAGTGGCAGCACATCACGATGGACTTTGTAACTGCTCTTCCTCGCAGCACAAAGGGTAACGATGCGATTTGGGTCATTGTGGATCGACTCACAAAGTCGGATCACTTCATCCCATTTCGAGTTGGCCAATCAACTGAGACATTAGCGAAGAAGTACATGGAGGAAATCGTGAGACTTCATGGAGTACCGGTCTGCATTGTCTCCGATCGTGACACCAGGTTCCGATCGCAATTTTGGCAAAGTCTGCAAGCTAGCTTAGGAACAAGTCTGAACTTCAGCACGGCTTATCATCCACAAACAGATGGTCAGTCGGAACGAACTATTCAGATCTTGGAGGATATGCTCAGAGCATGTATGCCCGACTTCAAAGGATCGTGGGAAGATCACCTACATCTTGTGGAGTTTGCGTACAACAACAGCTACCAAGAAAGCATAGGAATGGCACCTTTTGCAGCATTGTATGGAAGGAAGTGTCGATCGCCATTAAGTTGGGACGACATCGGAGATAGAGAACTCCTTGGACCAGAGATGATAGTAGCAACCGTTGATGTGGTTCGTACTATCAGGGAAAGAATGCGCATAGCCCAAGATAGACAGAAACACTGGGCTGATACGAAGAGACGACACTTGGAGTTCCAGCCAGGAGATCATGTATTCCTGAAAATCTCTCCGAACCGCGGAGTGATCAGATTTGGAAGACGGGGAAAGTTGAGTCCGAGATACATTGGACCGTTCGATATACTCGAACGAGTCGGTGAAGTGGCATATCGTTTAGCGCTTCCACCCTCATTGGAAGGAGTGCATAACGTATTCCACATATCCCAACTCAGAAGGTATGTGAGTGACCCCAGCCATGTACTTGATCATTCCGAGCTCACGATACAGCCCGATTTGTCTTGTGAGCAACAACCTGTAGAGATCCTGGACAGGAAAGGGAAGACACTTCGGAACAAAGTAGTTAATTTGGTCCGGGTAATGTGGAGGAAAGACACTCCAGGAGAATCCACGTGGGAAATGGAGGATGAGATGCGTGCAAGATATCCGCACCTTTTTGTAAACTAGTCCTCAAAATAAAAGTTGTAAATTTCGAGGACGAAATTTTTGTAAGGAGGGTAGATTGTAACAACTCCAATTTTGTATACCAAAAAAAAATTGCTTTAAATATAGTGTACACTTGGAGTATTAATGTTGCTGGAAACAATTTAAGTATCTAATTCCTTACAATAATTATAAGAAGGAGCTTGTAGCTTATTGGTAATACCTTGCACTGCTGAACCAAGCCACCGGAGTTCAAATCCCATGCCCCACATTATTTTTGTATTTATTTTGTTTTATTTTTTTTGGAAGTCAACGGTAAAAAGGCCATAACTCCCAAAATATGTACTGGACAACAAAAAGTAAAAATACCAGGTTGTTCTTCAGGAAAACCCCCGGCCATTGGACCCTTGACTCGGCCCGACTCGGCGCCGCCGGCCGGCGACTCGGCCGACTCGGTCCGGCGCCGCCGGCCGGACTTGGCCGGACGGCCGAGTCGCCAACTGAGAAAAGTTGGCTCTTGACTTGGTCAACCCTCTTGCACACTTATTATACCTGGATCGGTTTTGATTTGGCCAATAAATCCCTTTTACTCCTAGGTTTAATGAAATTTAATGAATTTTTAATGTTTTTTATATTTTTTAATATTTTTTTTAACCCTAACCCTAACCCTAGCCTAGCCCTATATAAAGACCCCTACCCTCTACCTTTTCCCTTCACAACTCTAAGTCCACTCTCTCAAATTCTCGAGAACTCGGTACGAAGAGCGAGAAGCGAAGCGCTGCCGAAATCGACGACGGATTCCGGCGACCGGATCGGGACCTTCGCGACGTTTCCAACGAATCGACAACCATCACGACCTCTAGCTTCATTAGCTTGTCCAAACCGTAAGTCACATCCCCTCTATCTCTCTTTTCTATACATATAAAAATACGGATTTTTGGAACCCGACGGAAATCGGACAAACCGATTTCCGATTCGGTTTTTCTCTAAATTTCCACTTGTCACCTAATACATATTATCTACCCATATTCTTGTTGACTATTAATCACCCTTAAACCAATTTAATCAAACTTTTTCACATAAAATGATAACTTCTTTGCAAAACCGTACTCTTTTCATAAAAATACCATGAAGTTCATTTTTCTTAGTTTAATCAATTACCTCACTCATAAATATGTTTATCTTGATCACAAAACTTGTATAACTCAATTTGAATGAAATTTCACACATAAAATGATAACGTTTTTGAATACCGTATTCTTGCGCTATAATACCTTTAAGTTTAACATAGCATGTTTTACCTTTAAACTTCACCAAAACCTAAAATAAGTCACGGGGTAATGACCTACCCCTACACACACTCAATCTAACCCTAATTGATAAACATCAAAATACAGAATACGAAACTACAGGACTTTTCACTAAAATACCCTAATCTTTATTTAAAGCTTTAAGTTGTAAACTTTTTTAGATAAAATATTTTAATAAAATGAAAACACGATTGGTTATGGACATCGATCGTTTATCTAAACTGTCTTGTGGTGTCTAGGCTAGGCAAGTGAGCTTGGGTAACTTTAAAAGGCCCGTTTCACGATTCGTGAGCGGATCCCTCCCTCCTCACTTGTACTTACCTGGCCGCAATTGACGGTGAAGAGGCGATTTGAGGCTTCTAATGACTCATCGTTTAGACCTTAGAAATAGGCTAGTTGGTTTAGGAAACCCTAATAACTAAAAATACGGAAAACTATACTTTTTGCAAATAAATACCCTATATTTATAAAACCGTTTTCCCAAATGAAAAGTATTTGCTAAACCTAAGCAAAGCGCCGCTACAACCCACTTTTGGGGAACCTGTTAGGGATAGTACGGTTCATCGTGCACCCGCAGGCTAGTAGTGCGAGATTCAGACGTCCGCAATGAGCATTCGGTCTCGAAAGGTTTAAAATACGACGTTTAAGGAAAATGAGATTTTTGAAAATAAAATATTTATATAAAATTATTCATGTGTTAATATATATATAATTATCATTTAAACACCTATTTTATCATAATATAAAGTTTCCACATTTTTCTAAAAATTACAAGATTAAAAGTTACACTAAAATACCATGAATTTCAGATAAGACAATTAATACTTTTATTAGGATATATTCACTAGAATAACACAAATAAAATTCACATTCAATATAATATTAAAGACGAATATTAAATACTTGAGGTGTATTTTGAAAACTATACAAAAGTATTTTTACATAAAACCCCTTCAAGTTTCACAAATTACAATAAGGCCCCTAGCTAATATTGAACTTCAAATTCTCTTCTTTTAGTCTGACTCGGGTTAGAGTCTGACTATTCTTGACTCGAATATGATTCAAGTCAATCTATATTCTTTTATATTCCACCACACTTTGAATACATGAATCCATGAACCCAGTTAACAATATATTCTTTTTGACTGAATCAAACCATGGATATTCATCCATTATCCTGATATTCCATTTACCTGATTATACAGTTGCAACATATTTACTGATATCATGGTTTTGGTCAGTCAACCAACTTACATATTCCAATACTACACTACTGTTAAAACATTACGGGGTTTAAGGGGTAGATTGGTACGGAAGATGTTAAAGGTGGCACGAGGTGGTCAGATTAAGACACCTAACCTGAATCCTGTTGCTGTTGTACCGTGGCATAACGGTTCCTTGTACTTTCCGTTTGCCTTGATCTCTAGCATATAGAGATCCCCCTCGTATACACTGGCATCCTTCTGTATCAAGCTACAAACAACAGCGTCACACAATGTTCCATAATATTCAACATTATAATACTTTAGAAAAATACTTTTACTCTATCATTCTCATTCTTCTTATTCTTGTGGGACTTACCGAGCGACTTGTTCGCTGACGACATTCTATTTCTTTCTTCTTTGAATGTCGTCAGGTGCGTTGGACCAAGTTGAGATCGAGCCCACCGGTGAAGATTTGGAGCAGTTCCAGGCAGACCCAGAGCTCTAGATAATTGTACCTTGTTCTTTCCAGTTTATTTCATTTCCTGTTATGCCACTGTTTAGGCATTGCTTTTTCATTCCAGTTGTATTTTCTTTTCCTGCATTGTAAAAAGAATGTTATTAATAAAAGTTGCTGTTATTTTCATATTATTCGTCTCTTATGATTTACTTTATATTGCTTAGTTACGCTTAGCGTATGTACTTCTGAGTACATACGTAGCGGGTCTCGTCGCGTCCACTTCGCCGTACACTGGGAAGCGGGGCGTGACAGATTACAATAATTTCCTTGAGTGCACTATAGCCAACACAAGCATCCCATCCGCTGCATCCCACGGTGGCGTCATGGCTCTTCGAAGTTTTCGACAACGACATAGGTGGTCTAATTGATTCTCCGTCATCCAAAGGCCATCGGTTCATATTGGCCGCAACTGACTACTTCTCCAGATGGGCTGAAGCCGTCCCGCTAAAAGAAGTCAAGAAAGAAGATATTCTGACATTCTTCCAGCACAATATTCTATACCGCTTCGGTACACCTAGAAGAATCATTTCTGAAAACAGGACTTCTTTCAAGAGCTTCAAAGTTTCAAGGTTTGCTACTTAGCACAAGATAGACTGGAGATATTTCTGTTGGAGATAGTGCCCTCATAGTCAATTATTGGATCGTAGGTACGTGATTGCAATGATTGCGGAGGACCTATACCGGTAGGACAGTCTTACTCAAGATGATAGTATGCTATCTGGTTTGCCTTTATCAGTCGTGTACATGTTCAGGTGACTGATTACATGTTACACTTTGATAGAGCCCTTAGGATCTTGCTTTACTACCAACAGTATGATGGCGATCATATACGTGAGAGTTGGGTGGTTTATATGCATATCCTTAATTGTGGTCCCTAGTCGTGGGAGTTTCGAGACAGGGCATCGATACTCCGGAGTAGACTAGTGTATACAGTCGAGACCCCGACGAGGGGCGGTGGCCGGTCTCACAAGCCACTGGTGTCAGTTGGATCACCTAAGATGTATACAGGTGCTCATTGGGTTATGAGTACACCGGACAGGACTCGCCGGGAATCTGCTAGTTAGTATTATATCTACCGTCAGATAGCAGTTCCCTGGTGACATGTGTACAGGTTAGTTCATCGACCTGAGGTCGTCATTTGTCTTGTGTGAGTTCCCACTGTGCTTTGATTTCTACCCTACCACGGCTCAAAGGAGTCGTGCAAACAGGTAGTTTTTGGGTACAGTCCCGAGCCATATGGAGGCACGTGAGCGGATCGGCAGGGGATTCGTCTCTCCCGGTATTGGGGGCGAGATCGTGCTGTGTCTAGGAGAGCCATTACACAAAGCCCACGGCCGTGGCAGGAGATTTACAGGTAGGTAATCCAGTAGTATCTCAGGGTGTTATTGGGTTTCACTCCGACACGACTTATACTGCTATTGGGGGTCTGACGTTACTAGCCCCCTAGGCAGATATGCGATACTCATAGACGAACGGACCGGACTGTATATACATTGTCACTGTTAGGCTCAGTAGGGTTTTCCGGATGAGTGCGCTCATCGGCATCCCTTGAGGTCAGTCCATGGGCAGCCGTTACGCATTGCTAGTGCCTCTGACGGTTTGTGGTTAAACCCACTGCCAGGGTACTGACGAGTCATTAGAGTCCCCCACAGACAGTTTCCCAAGTTCGGGCGAAACGTTGTAGAGGCCGTATGGTTTTATGGCAGGGTTCGGAAAATGCACGTGCGTTTACGCACGTGTTATTTTTCGGGCAGATAATACTGGTCGACTTTGGTTTAAGCCGGATCCGAGTATTATATTGAGTAGGTATAATATCTTTGTCTCAGTTGCATTTGTATTCGGTCGTAATACAAATGCGGGTATATTTATACAGTTTCGGGGTTGTCCTGAAATTCGTTTCAGGATCACTTTTGGAAGTTGCCAGTTTCCAGTTTTCTATCAGCCGTCTTTTAACATTCGGTTAAAGAGGGATTTATCTTTTCTTCAGATAAGAGTGAGTCATCATTCTAGAAGGTTCTAGAAGTGATGAAGTGGCTAATGAGTCATCTTGACATTAATGGTTGCATTAATGACTTGATGAGGTGTTTATGTGAGTCATGCTTTGTTTTAATGATTCTTGTTTTGGTTAAGATATTTTGAAGTGAGAAGCTTTCTCTTGTGGTCACCCCCCCTCTCCTACGGTCACCTCCCTCTTGCTATATATGGCCGGCCCTCTCTCTCCTCTCTCTCACTCTCACTTGTTGATTTCATTTTAGAGAGAAAAGATTATGATAGTATTTGGGGTGCATGGAATTTTACAGTTCATTTCATTCCATCACCCAATTCCCTCGGCAACTTCATTAACCGATCGTCCACGGATTTGGACGAAGTGAGACAAAGTCATCTACTCATTCTCTACATCATTCTTGGTCGTCTCTTTTAGCAAACTTGACGATCGAGTTGCCTCGAGTCAGAGGCGGGAGCCCGTTTAAAGAATCGACGATGTGGTGCTACCTCGACGAGGATATCGGAGATCGACGCGATCGGAGCAGCCGCAACGGAGCGTGGGATGATGGTTAAAGAACGAAGGACTCGGATCGTTCGGTATAACCTTTCTGCACTCTTTACAGTTTGTTAGTTTAGCAATAATGACAGATCCGGATTAAAGTATACGATAGCGCCAGTTAAAAAGTTTTTGTTCCGCATTTGGCGTCTGTAGATGGCCGGGGCGCTAGCGTAGACTTACAGTGGTATCAGAGCCTCACCATTTTGCTATACTAACTTGTGCTAACGCGTTTAAAATATCGATCGAACCGGAAATCAAAAATCGCAATTTTTTAGCTTGACAGTTTCTGTTAATTTTAAAACTGGTCAAAATGACATTTGGACCATACCAGAATATCAAGCAGGGTTTTTTAGGAAAACTGGAGAAATTCGACAGAGTAATTCTACTGTTCCGTCGCGGATCCGCGGCCCAAGCATGGGTTTGGCCGCGGATCCGCCGCAGGAAAGTGTCTTCACTCGGCCAAATTTCTACAGTGCATTCTATATTGGAAATTGGGATTTTTGGTATATATCGTTTGGGCCCAGGTTTTGTTACTGTTCACCAGTAAGTCGTGGGGCCCACTTCTTGATATTTAGTCGATCGAAATTTAAACATGTTAGTTTACAGTGCTTACATTATATCTCCGACCGGGAATGTCATTTGATCGGTAAACCGCGTCTGATTGCTATAGTTCTTTTAGACGGGTTTGCGAACGTGACATTCGCGTTGATGTTCTGTGTTGTGCTGTGATGTTGCGGATTTGTCGTGGTGGATAGCAGTGTGCAATGGTAGTACAGTTTGTGTTTATTTGTACATTTGATATTGCGGGGCGAGCGTCCAACTTGTGGACTGCCGTCACTGCCTGTTGTATAATATTCTTTTGGGGCACGACCAGGTTGCGGTCGATGTACCTATTGTACTATTTTTCATTACTGTACTAGGTTTTGCCCCGCGACGGAGTGCACGGATAGCCGGGTTCTGGGGGGCAACGGGTCCGCATCTCATGGCTCTGAGAGGCAGAGGGGTCCCACTCTAGAATTGGCAGACTATTCGCCGCACTCGTAGGGGGTACAGGTTGACCCAAGGAGGGGTGCCCAAGATTACCGGATTCCGTGGAGTGCTGGGTGGTCCATTCACTATGCTGTAGGGGGCTGCCTCGCTTCAGGTTTTGGCGGGTAACTTGCCGCACCCGTAGGGGTCTAGGTTTCATTGCACAGGCTATCCACACGACAGGGGAACGTCGGGTTTCAGCAGCGGCTCTGTGAAACCCGGGGATCCCAGATATCTGTATTGTTCTGTGATGCTTATTACTTTTCTGTAATGTTGCATACTATCACGCATGGAGCGATTATTGTATATTGGTTTATATACTATTAGATGTTGTATATGTTTTTCATCCGCGCTAGTCCAGTCCCCGCTCTGTCGTTAGTTAAGTAACCTAACGAGTGATGACGGGACCCAGTGACGAATGCGGATGACATATACGTACATTTTATTTTCGTTCTTTTCTGGTGTGATTAAATGATGGGACTGTATTGATTCTGATCAATGCAAAGTAAAACAAACCTGTTTGGATGTTGTTGGAACAAATTTAAAAAGTGTTATTGCAAAGACGTTTTCTTTTGTTATGCATAGAGGTATTCAGTGGAATATCCTGCACCTCATTCGACGGGGCAAGGGTTGATATCCCTTCACCGGGACTGACCCCTTGGGCAGAAGTTTGCGTCAGGGTAATAACTTCACTATAGTCGATTACATGTTGCTTTGCATAGCGATATTCAGTGGAATATCCTGCACCTCATTCCACGAGGAAAGAGCCGAGATCCCTTTACCGGGAGTGACCTCTTTAGCAAAAGGTTTTCGCCACTATATTTTAAAAAGCTATCAGGTTCCTTCAACGAGATCAAGTTCATTACGTTAAAGGTTTTTCGCCAAAAACCAGCCGTAGCCCTCCGTCGTTTCTTATGGATGGTCAGTAATATTCAAGCTATGTTTGTTGGCTTTCGTCAAGGCATAGTGTTTGGTAGTTGCTGGGGTATTCATTTGTTGCATAGATAGATGTGTTGGTTTGGGACAGTCGTATTACCTTGTTGGCTTTCGTCAAGGGTATGTACGGGTGGGTTCAAAGTAACAAGATAATGACGGGCAGAACTTGACATGTGACTTATGATTTGTTGACTTTCGCCAAGGTCATAAGAACATGGGGCAAAAATCATATCAGGAGTTTCTAAAGAAACTGAAACTTGCCAGGCATGCGCATACCTTCTGGAGTGTGATAACGCGAGTGGATTCCGTCACGTTATCATGCGATGAGAGTTGGATCCCGATTCCCACTGATGAGTTGGTTTACTCTTCGGGTGATTCCGATTGATTCTTCTTTAGGTTTGGAGGAGAATTTGACAGGACAGTGGGAGGTTTCCGGATTAGATAAAGTGATGACCATTCTGATCTAGGTTAGAGTGCACGCAGAGTGTTTCTTTTCTCTCTCTCTTTGGCAGCGACCTTTGACCGACCCTAGACTATGACTCAGTGACCAGGTTGACCGAACCTTCTTAAAAATACTGGCTTTTGGATTGTCTGAGTTGCATAAGTCATTGCCACTCCTTCTTTTACCCTTTGGATTTCTCAGAACACCCGTATTACTACGGATATCCACTTCCATTGGATAGATCCATCGTATGGTTATATACGAACTCGAAAGGACTTCTTCGGGGATGGATCCAGGTTCAGGAGAAATAGAATTGGTTTATTCAGTTGTCTTTTATTATCACCTTCTCTCAGGTTGCGAGGGCTCCTTGGTTTAAGAGAGTACACCTATTACGCTTATTGGATAGTCTTATTCCAAACCATAGGCTGGTGCCGAAAGGTAGGGAATGAAGAAAACCAATTAGCCTAAGTAGGGTGTGCAGAAGGTAATATGTAAAGACAAAATAAAGGGATTAGAAAGAGGGCAAAGTAAATTGCGACTGATATCATTCACGACCAAAACCGCGTACTTCATCGCCGCTCCTATTTCAGCTTTAAAAGAATAAGGTATTATTCAGTTGTCTTTTATCATCACCTTCTCTCGAGATGCGAGTACTCCTTGGTTTAGGAGGGTACACCTATTATGCTTACTGGATAGTCTTCTTCCAAACCATAGGCTGGTGCCGAACGGTAGGGAAGGAAGAAAACCAGTTAGCCTAACGATGGTGTACAGAAGGTAACGACTAAAGACAAAATAAAGGGATTTGGAGAGATGGCAATAAAATATACGGTTGAAGTCATGAATTGGATTATGGAAGAGGCATTGCTATGAATACCAGGATACCCCTACGAAACATTTTCATGTTTCAGTGCATTGTTAAAGAAAAACTGTTTTCCCGATTAGACACTTACTCCAAGGGTATGTATTTACCAGGTTTCATTCTCATATCTGTATGGTTTTACAGATGATGAGTGGGAGTAAGATATTGGGAATTAGGTGATCATCCTCATTATATCGGAATTCGTTGTAATTGGTGATATTTGAGGAAATCACCAGGGTACAGTTTTCAACCTACGACGCACAGGTTTTTGAGTTGTTTAACTCAGCGGACTTATACAGAGTATTGTATGTTGTCCAGTGTCCATCAGGACAAAGGGGTAGGTCCTCGTACTATGTTCTGTTTACTTATAACTTCTCTAGTATTTAGACGAGTGTTTCGTAGAAATACAAGGTCTAAGTTTTGAGAAGTTGTGGGTATAAGAATAAAGTAGAGAACCAAGTATCACAAGTATCGGGATTCTTCAAAGAGATCGAAGATGTAGATTCTTGTGATTGGTATTCAGATAATAGTGATGGTTTTGAGAAACGTGTTTCTCTTTCAGGTTACTCATAATTGGATGGATTCCTAAGTTGAGTAATGCTGATTAGCCTCTTTCCATTAAGTTGATATGCACTGGAGACAGCTGCATGGATTGAATCTTGGTTCCAATTAAATAAGTGCCAAAGTTTCTATTTTGGATATAAAATAGATCGTACCTTAAAAGATATTAAGGTACGGGGAGTTGTCCAGCTTATGCTTAAAACCAGACTCTGGATAACTCAGGGCACGTTTCTGTAATGGCTGTTTGTGGGTTGACCCTAGCTATGACGAGGGTTGATATTCTACCATTTGGAAGATCAATAGTGATATTGTTCTTGACTCGCCACAGTTTTAGTAAAAATGGATCTTTTTCAGAAAACAGTAGTGGGAGTATGGTAGAACTGGAAGTGATTCCAGAACCGCGAACGATTACGGAAAATTTAATAGGACCTATATATTCAATCAGGTTTGACACTCCAATAGCCACTCCGCAGGTATGGTAGGTAACCTCAGACGCCCGAGAGGTACTTCGGTAGCCTCAGAGACGGTGACAGGGAGGTTCTTATCTACCAAGACTTGACACTACTGTTGTTCCAGGTTATGAGACCCGGTAGGAGGGTTGTCGTAGTCAGTGGGAGCAACGGAAGCATGGTGGGCAAGTAGCTTATATCTATTTATAGACTTGAGCAGTTATAGCGGAGATAGATCATCTAATTTTGATGTGACAGTCATGGGTTTAACTTCAATCAGAATAGGGGATGGATCAGTTAAGAAGGTAGTAGGGTGTGATGTCATGGTATCTGGATGACATACACAGGGTAGGAAGTAAAATTCCTATACTACGATCGGTTGTACTGTGGTTGTCACACGGTTGTTTCTCCAGACAGGATATGGATATAATATTTGACATTCTGGTTTCTAGATCTATGGTTTTAGATCTGGATTTGGGTAGTTTCCCAATGTGGGTACTTTGACAGATATTCTAATGGTTTTTGGAATAGTTGACTCCTAGCATGGTGGTGTACCTGCAAGTGATGGAGTCACCCTCTCTAAAGGTGTCTTACAGACTAAAGGGGAGAGGGATGTGCATGATTGGCAGATCACTTGCTTAGGCAATTGAGTCAATCATGAGATGTCAAGTACCACACCAAATGTTGGTTTTGCACTAGATGCAATAAGTTTGTATTAATCCAATCCTGGAGAAATATAAAGAAGCAGTTTTAGAACATAAGTACATGTTCTACGGATTTGATGACGGCAGCCTCCTTCGGGAGACGGTTATCATTCCAGGCTTCAAAGGTGACATGGTTGACAGAGTGATTGTCAGAGTTATAGTTTTCCCTCTGACGAAGAGGGACAGTATTATGGACAGGTGGTCCAAGAGAATACTGTGGGAGGCATGGTGCCGGATACTGATTAGGTTCAGTGATCGATACAGTCTAAGAAGTTTGGATTTGGAGTTCATTTATGAACAAGGTCCCATCAGATATCCAGACATATTCTAAGACAGGTATTACTCAATTCGGGAGATGACTTTCTCTGCGAACTTGAGATTTAGAGAGATATAGAAAGAAACATCTAGGCGGATCCACTCACTGAGGCTATTTCTCGAACACAATAGTTTTACAAACGGGCTTTGTGAAACTGATTAGTAGAGGAGTTGGATGTTCGGTTTCACACGGGCTGTGAGTAGTCGACATCGCAATAATTAGCCTTGAGTGCAAGTGGGAGATTGTTGGAGATAGTGCCCTCATAGTCAATTATTGGATCGCAGGTACGTGATTGTAATGATTGCGGAGGACCTATACCGGTAGGACAGTCTTACTCAAGATGATAGTATGCTATCTGGTTTGCCTTTATCAGTCGTGTACATGTTCAGGTGACTGATTACATGTTACACTTTGATAGAGCCCTTAGGATCTTGCTTTACTACCAACAGTATGATGGCGATCATATACGTGAGAGTTGGGTGGTTTATATGCATATCCTTAATTGTGGTCCCTAGTCGTGGGAGTTTCGAGACAGGGCATCGATACTCCGGAGTAAACTAGTGTATACAGTCGAGACCCCGACGAGGGGCGGTGGCCGGTCTCACAAGCCACTGGTGTCAGTTGGATCACCTAAGATGTATACAGGTGCTCATTGGGTTATGAGTACACCGGACAGGACTCGCCGGGAATCTGCTAGTTAGTATTATATCTACCGTCAGATAGCAGTTCCCTGGTGACATGTGTACAGGTTAGTTCATCGACCTGAGTTCGTCATTTGTCTCGTGTGAGTTCCCACTGTGCTTTGATTTCTACCCTACCACGGCTCAAAGGATTCGTGCAAACAGGTAGTTTTTGGGTACAGTCCCGAGCCATATGGAGGCACATGAGCGGATCGGCAGGGGATTCGTCTCTCCCGGTATTGGGGGCGAGATCGTGCTGTGTCTAGGAGAGCCATTACAAAAAGCCCACGGCCGTGGCAGGAGATTTACTGGTAGGTAATCCAGTAGTATCTCAGGGTGTTATTAGGCTTCACTCCGACACGACTTATACTGCTATTGGGGGTCTGACGTTACTAGCCCCCTAGGCAGATATGCGATACTCATAGACGAACGGACCGGACTGTATATACATTGTCACTGTTAGGCTCAGTAGGGTTTTCCGGATGAGTGCGCTCATCGGCATCCCTTGAGGTCAGTCCATGGGCAGCCGTTACGCATTGCTAGTGCCTCTGACGGTTTGTGGTTAAACCCACTGCCAGGGTACTGACGAGTCATTAGAGTCCCCCACAGACAGTTTCCCAAGTTCGGGCGAAACGTTGTAGAGGCCGTATGGTTTTATGGCAGGGTTCGGAAAATGCACGTGCGTTTACGCACGTGTTATTTTTCGGGCAGATAATACTGGTCGACTTTGGTTTAAGCCGGATCCGAGTATTATATTGAGTAGGTATAATATCTTTGTCTCAGTTGCATTTGTATTCGGTCGTAATACAAATGCGCGTATATTTATACAGTTTCGGGGTTGTCCTGAAATTCGTTTCAGGATCACTTTTGGAAGTTGCCAGTTTCCAGTTTTCTATCAGCCGTCTTTTAACATTCGGTTAAAGAGGGATTTATCTTTTCTTCAGATAAGAGTGAGTCATCATTCTAGAAGGTTCTAGAAGTGATGAAGTGGCTAATGAGTCATCTTGACATTAATGGTTGCATTAATGACTTGATGAGGTGTTTATGTGAGTCATGCTTTGTTTTAATGATTCTTGTTTTGGTTAAGATATTTTGAAGTGAGAAGCTTTCTCTTGTGGTCACCCCCCCTCTCCTACGGTCACCTCCCTCTTGCTATATATGGCCGGCCCTCTCTCTCCTCTCTCTCACTCTCACTTGTTGATTTCATTTTAGAGAGAAAAGATTATGATAGTATTTGGGGTGCATGGAATTTTACAGTTCATTTCATTCCATCACCCAATTCCCTCGGCAACTTCATTAACCGATCGTCCACGGATTTGGACGAAGTGAGACAAAGTCATCTACTCATTCTCTACATCATTCTTGGTCGTCTCTTTTAGCAAACTTGACGATCGAGTTGCCTCGAGTCAGAGGCGGGAGCCCGTTTAAAGAATCGACGATGTGGTGCCACCTCGACGAGGATATCGGAGATCGACGCGATCGGAGCAGCCGCAACGGAGCGTGGGATGATGGTTAAAGAACGAAGGACTCGGATCGTTCGGTATAACCTTTCTGCACTCTTTACAGTTTGTTAGTTTAGCAATAATGGCAGATCCGGGTTAAAGTATACGATAGCGCCAGTTAAAAAGTTTTTGTTCCGCATTTGGCGTCTGTAGACGGCCGGGGCGCTAGCGTAGACTTACAGTTTCTCCATCTATAATCCAAGCGCCAATGGACTAGCCGAAGTCTTCAATAAGACCCTATGCAAGCTCCTAAGGAAAAATGCTTCAGCCAACAAGAAAGATTGGAATCTTAATCTCCACGAGGCATTGTGTGCATTTCGTACCACGCACCGCACTCCAACTCAGTCCACTCCATACTCATTACTTTTCGGAGTGGAGGCAATCCTCCCCCTCGAAGTCGAAGTTCCAAACCTAATAATGGTCGTCCAGCACGAGTTGACGGAGGAGGAAAACATCCTCCTTTGGCTCGAAGAGCTTGACGCCCTCGAAGAAAAGAGGCTCGCAGTACAGCAAAATCTGGAGTTGTACCGAGCCTAAATGTCACGACCCTATGACAAGATGGCTCGTCTCCGTGCTTTTCAGAAAGGCGAATTGGTGTTGGTCCTCAAAAGACCGATCATCCCCAATCGACATGCCAAGGGAAAATTCGAGCCAAACTGGGAAGAACCATACGTCACCGAGAAAGTATTTGATGGAGGATCCTACTAGCTGATAAATGCCGAGGGAGAAAGGCCCATGTCACCCATCAATGGCCGATATCTCGAGAAATACTACGCGTGAATGCTCCAAGTCGCAGGTGAATTAAGCACACCGGTCCTACGGTCTAGATCATACATCCTATAAAACCGTATATAATCCACGGACGCAAATGACCCCTATCTCTCCCAAGTCCTTCTGGCGAGACTACATCTGAGATCCTACCACCGATGAAGCATAAAGTAAGAAGGAAGAAAAAAAAAGAAAAAGAAAAAAAGGCATGTCCACAAGCAAAACATGCACGGATGAAAACCCGAAAAGGCTCCGTGAGTAAAAACAACAGGACTGTCGGCGAGTTTGTGAAAACCCGAAATGGCGCAAACTCATGAAAAGAGATGAAATATACTCGCAAAGTTCTCTCGACTTTATGAGGAGAAAATCCCCGCGTGAGATCCTTACGACTCACAAAGGAATAACACACTTAAGAATCCCCATGATGCCTAGGGAGAAATACACATGCGAGATCCTCTCCACTCGTAGGGAGAAAATGCTTTTATGAGACCTTTAAAATTGAAAAGCCTTAGGTGATAGGGATCTAAACCCGTCTCCTAAGCCATCGCTTCCCAACGGGCAACGATAAATGATGAGTCGCTTCTGGCACTGCGCTTTAGTGTTAGCGGTGCTGATGCCGACCCAAAACTCAAACCCCAAGATTTCCCAAACGCAAATGATGAGTCACTCCTTGTACTACGCTTCAGTGTTAGCGGTGCTAATGCCGACCAAAAAACCAAATCCCAAGTTCTCCCGGGACAAATGATGAGTTGCTCCTGGCATTATTCCAGTGCAGCGATGCCGATGCTAAACAAAATCCAAATTCTAAGTTCCTCTGCAATTCAAAAATCCTGCCAAAGAAGGCAGAAATCAAACAGATCAAATCAACATCCCACCCGGCAGTGCTTCCAAGCTCAAAAGTCCCGCTAGACGGGTAGAGAACTCCCAAATCAAATCAAATCCTGGCACCACAGAAAGCGGAGCAAGTCAAATCAAATCCCGACACCGCAGAAATCGGAGCAAGTCAAATCAAATCCCAACACCGCAAGAAGCGGAGCAAGTCAACTTCAACCCCGACACCGCAAGAAACGGAGCAAGTCAAATCAAGCACCGACCGTCCAAGTCGCAAAAATGACAGCACCGACCGTCTACTTTGCTAAAATGGCAGTACCTACCGTCTAACTCACAAAAATGGCAGCACCGATCGTCCACGTCGCTAAAATAGCAGCACCGACCGTCCAAGTTGCAAAAATGGCAGCACCGATCGTCCAAGTCGCAAAAAGGGAAGCACCGATCGTCCACATCGCTAAAAGAGCAGCACAGACCGTCAGCGTCGCAAAAAGGTCAGCATCAACCTCCACGTCGTCAAAACGGGAACCAAATCAAGTCAACCTCCACGCGAAAGAAGATCCATCAATTTCATGCACACGACCCATATATGTGGTGTGGATTTATTGATGGGGGCACTTTGTTCGGGTCAAAAATTATACTCCGATTGACTAAGTCAAAATCAGTTAATCCCCAGCCAAGTGGGCCCGAGCTCAAGCAAGCGGACCCAAACCCAAGTCAAGAGCAAGCGTGGAAAGGGCCGGCTCCATGCCAAAAGAAGGCAATAAATTAGTTTAAATACATTTTTAGAATTAAATGTATGAAAAAATGGAAAAAAAATCCAAAATTTTGTAAACCCCGTGACTTATGTGCAAAAAAAAGCATATGAGGTATGGGGAGGCACAAGTGCCATTTAGAAAAGTCCAAGAGATTATATGTAAAGTGTGTAGCCTATAAAAGACAAACATGATGAAAAAATCAAGAACACTATTCATTCTCTCAAAAAAAATTCTAGGGTTTATGCCTCCATCTCCTTTCTCTCATGTTCTCCTTTTTCTTTTCATTTTCAATTAAATCAAGAGTTCAACTCTTTTTTTTCCAAAAAAAAATAGTTTTTCACCATAAAACCCTTAAAGGGGAGTTCAGATCTCCCATTAAATCCCTAAAAGGAAGATTTTTAATCCCACATTCCTTTTTCTCCAAGATCCAGTAAAAGAAGAGAAGGAGGAAAAGGACCCCTCCAAAAATCCCACTTTTGGGGGATCCGAGGCTTCAGTGAGAAGAAATGGATCCTCTTTGATCATCTTCGAAAATTTTTGAGAAGTTCAACTCCGAGATCCAAATTCTCAAAGAAGTTTAACTCTACATCTAGATCTTTTAGGAGTTTAACTCCAAATCCACATCCAATTTCTTACATATGAGTTTAACTCCAAATCCAAAACTTTTGGGAGTTTAACTCCAAATCTATACCTAATTCATGTTTAGGAGTTCAACTCCCAAACCCCTCGGGAGTTCAACTCCCAGCTTAGAGGCTAAACCCCTTTCTTCGTTGGTGTTTCCAGCGGGTGCGTGCCGTGTTAGTTATATGTATGCCCTAGAGGCCATTACTGTACATAGGATGTATATTGTAGTGGATGCTGGGACATATATAGGGAGGACTTTCTTGCTCGACATGATAGTATGCTATCTGGTTACTCTTTACCTTAACGTGTATACTGTTTGTCTCTCTGTTACATGTTGGTAAAGCCCTTAGGATGTGTACTTGACTACCTGGACTATGATGCGGATCATACTAGTGGGGATATGGTAGTCCATAAGTACATCCTTCAAAGTCCCTAGTCGTGGGTGTATCGAGACGGGGCATCGATATACCAGAGTAGACTAGCGTATACCTTCTCGACCCATACAGATAGGCGATGGATGATCCCATATCCATTGGTGTTTGACATCAGAGATGATATACGGGTGCTCAGTAGAGACTGGGTACACTGGACGGACTCGCCGAGAACTCCCAGATGGTATTATACCTCACGTCAGATGGCAGTTCTCTGGTGACACTGGTACAGAGTAGTCTGTTGACCCGAGATCGTCATAGAGTCTTGTGTGATTCCTACTGTGCTTTGATTTCCACCTTACCACGTCCAAGAGGGCATGCAAAACGGTGGCTTTTGGGTACAGTCCCGAATCACATGGAGGCAATGAGCGATAGGAGGGGATTCGTCTCTCCCGGTATAGGGAGTTGATGTTGCGCTGTGTTCGATTGGCTATAACCAGAAATCCCTGGCCAGGGTTGCTGAGATTTACTGGTAAGTGTTACCAGTAGTTTCTCGAACTGTTATAGACCTCATATTGACATAACTTATCGAGCTATTGGGGTCTGACGTTTACTACCCCTAGGCAAGATATGCGATATATCAGACGAACAGACCGGACTGTACGGTAAGTGTTACTGGTTGGATTCACAGGAGTGTGAGCGGGCTTGCTAGTCGATCTTCTGATCGCTCAATACCCGGGTGGCCGTTACGTTTAGCAGACCGCTTGCGGCTTGTGGGTGTTTGATATGATCATCATCTGCTGCCGGCGTATTGACGAGTCTTTAGAGTCCTACACAGAGGTTTCCTGGTTCAAGCGAAACGAAATAGGAGCGCATATGAGATATGTGCGGGACCGAGAATAATGCGTGTATGTGACACCGTATTCTATTCTCGCGATGAATGTATCGATTGGTTGTTGTTCCCCTCCGAAAGGCGGCGCACAGGACCGCGATGTCCTGACGCTGGGATTCGGGGCAGATGCTAATTGATTTTATCCGTCTACCTCTCCGAAGATGCCAAGTTGATTTATGGCACCGTGTATCGGAGGTTTAGACGGATGCGGCCGATGTAGCAGACTTTGTCAGATTCCCCCTCGCTTGAGGGGTTTTTGATTGTGGGGACGCTCTTCCCTGCAGGCGCAAGCCCCTGCAGTTAATTACGCTACCGCATCGCGGTAACAACTTTCTCCTTCTCCAGAATTTCACTTCGTGTCGTGTGTGTTTGTTTTGTTTGTGGTTGCCCGTGGATTGTATACGGAGACTGAGTAATGCCGTCGTCCGTAGGACGTGGATTAGTCCAAATCCGTATTTACTTAGATTTGGGTTTGGTGTTTTTAGTTTAAGGATGCATTAGTCGCGTTGCGGCTAAGATCAACTTAAACGTTCGTTAAGGATACGATAGTCCTGTTTGAGACTAAGATCAACTTAACGTGATCGTTTAGATCCGACAAAAGAGCGTTTGGGCTCTATTGTTCCAGTTTGGGAGATTCATAGTCCAATTTGGGACTAAAGTCTGTTTGGAGGATACGTTAACCATTTTTGAGGCTAAGATCGATTCAAACGTTTGTTAAGGACACGTTAGTCCAGTTTGAGACTAAGATCAACTTAACGGGACCGTTTAGATCCGACAAAAGAGCATTTGGGCTCTATTGTGCCAGTTTAAGGACGTGGTGGTCCGATATTAGTTTAGGGACGTTTCGGTCCGATATTAGTTTAAGGACGTTTCGGTCCGATATTAGTTTATGGACGTTTCGGTCCATCATTAGTTTAAGGACGTTTCGGTCCGATATTAGTTTATGGACGTCTCGGTCCGATATTAGTTTAAGGACATCTCGGTCCAATATTGATGTGTGGTCGTTGGGACCCGTCACCTCTTTGACGTCGTTGAGGAATTACAACGATAGATGTCAAAGGAGTTCGGAGATGTACCCTTGAATCGGATGTAAATTGATTTAGGAGAGCCATTTTGCTCAGTCAATTTAATTTAAGGACTTATGGCCAAAATTGGGCTAAGTCCAGTTGAAATGTTCAACATTTTATTTGCTTTTGCATTGCATTTCTTTTTTTATTTTTATTTGGGCCTTGCCCAGAAAGGATGCAGAGCATCAATTTGTTTTGGGCTCTGCCCTTTTAGGAATGATGCAAGGCATCAATTTTATTTGGGCTCTGCCCTTGTATAAAGGATGCAAAGCATCAATTTATTTGGGCTCTGCCCATTTATTGCCTTGCAATTTATTATGGCCTGTCAGGTCATTTTGATTTGGGCCTGGCCCTTTTAGTAATGCATTGCATTTGTGCAAAGCACTGTTAATTTGAGAATCTTTTAGATTCAAGAACCGATGGTTCAAAAAAAGAAGTGCAAAGCACTATTTGATTTAGATCTAAGAAAAAAACAAGTTTTTTCTTGTTTTTCTTATCTCAGAGAACCAAAAGTTCATGAAAGTGCAAAGCACTATTAATTTAAGAACCTTTTAGGTTCAAGAACCGATGGTTCATAAAACAAGTGCAAGGCACTATTGAATTTAGATTTAAAAAAAAAATAACAAGTTTTTCTTGTTTTTCTTCTCTCAGAGAACCAAAGGTTCATGAAAGTGCAAAGCACTATTAATTTAATAACCTTTTAGGTTCAAGAACCGATGGTTCATAAAACAAGTGCAAGGCACTATTTTATTTATTTATTTATTTATCGTTGAAGATCTATGATCTTGTTCATAAGAGAATTTTCTCTTTTTTAAAAGGTTTTTACCTTTTTTTTTATTCTTCAAGAGTTCTCTTCTCTTTTTTTTTTTAGCCAGATCTTCCCCCCTTTTAAAATGCGGTCTAGGGTCCTTTTTATAGTGCCCATGAATTAGTTATAATTTGTTACATAAATCGTTTTCTGAGTGATTTGGGTAATTTTCCCCACCGTTGGATTTTTGATCCAAAAGCCCCTGCTTTACAGAAGAAAATCTCCTTGTTTTAATAAGAACAGAAAAGATTTATTCTGTTTTGCGCAACTCCCCCAGCGCGTGACACGTGTCGCGCAGCTGTGCTTGCGCAACTGCGCAGACACGTGTCGCGCAACTGATTTTTTTTTTTTTTTGCTTGCGCAGCTGCGCGCTGACACGTGTCGCGCACTGCGCAGTTGCGCACTGCGCAGCTGCGTGACACGTGTCGCGCAGTTGCGCAGTTGCGCACTGCGCAGTTGCGCACTGCGCAGCTGCGCACTGCACAGCTGCGTGACACGTGTCGCGCAGTTGCGCAGTTGCGCACTGCGCAATTTTTTTTTTTTTTTTGGGAGAGCTTTGCTCTGATTGGAGAAAGAACAGAAGCATTGCTTCTTTTTCCACTTTGGAATTTAAACAGAGCTTTGCTCTGATTGGGATAAACAAATGCCCCCCCACCGTTGCGCTTACGTGGCCTCCTAACGTGAGCGCAGCGGTGGCAGACTCCGAACCGTCGCGCCATCTCTTGGAAGCTGAAAGGGCACTTGATGCCTATAAATAGGACTTTTGATCCCTTAGATGATTCTTATCTCTAAATTTTGCTTTCAGAACTCAGAGCCCTGCTCTTTATTTTCAAGAACTTTAAGAGTTAAATTCTTAAAACTTTTAGGTGAAAATTTTAATTAGTGTTAAATTAAATTAATTTTCATTGATAGAGCCTCGCTCTCAATAGATCCCTGATCTAAAGGAAACCTATTTAGGGTTTCACTTAGCAGAGCTTTGCTCTACAGGTCTTAAAGGGATCTAAAGAGAACTAAAGGAGACCCTACTAGGGTTCCATAGAGCTCTGCTCTCTGAAAGATTTTCCTTAGATTTTCTTAATTCATTAATGGAGCTTTGCTCCTCCTAAATCATATAGAAGAACTCTTAAGAATTCTTCATGGATCTTGGAACTTAAAGATGGCATTTTATTCCTCAGTGCATTATATTGTTTTGCTTAATCAGTCTTTCTGATAATTCTGTTGATCCTCTTTCACAGGAACAATGAACGTCCATATGTATGCTCTTAACGAGATCATCTCTTATGAGGGCATCCGCCGATTTGGCCGCTCTTAAAATCGGGAGTTCACAAACGAGGAGTGTGCTGAAATAATGAGTCGCTTGGACGCATACAATGGTCCACTGCTTCCCCAACGTTCCTCTCTTCTTAAACTTATCGTGGGAGCTATCTGGGAAGCGCTTCCCCTATTCTGTTTCGGCGTGCCGCTTAGCGCGTTGGATGCCGCTGAGGACAAGGTGCACTCTGTGTACCTATTGAACTTTATCTCGAAGGGACGGCGAGACAGTCTTATTGACCTCTTACACGAGATCTTTCAACAGTCTGCCATACTCGCTGCTTATCGGAGGGTGGAATATATCGGGAGGGACCCTGACGCTTGTGCTCGCGAAAAGAAGCACACTAGGATGGTCCGCGAGGCTTGGAAAGTCATAGATAGGATCGCTTTTGAATTCCTCAATCCATGCCCTGGATCTGAGGTTATTCTATTGTAACTTTCGTTTATTATTCTTATGACTGTAAGAACTTCGGGCAATATTAATGGAATTTTTTTTTATCCCAGCTTGTCTTTATTATATATCTTTGTCCTGAGTCTTTTTGCCCCTGCATGAATGATTGTGTCTTGAAAGCTTGATCAAACGTAAATCGGATGCTCTTTCTGTTGATTTTCCTCTTTCTCAGCATGTCGTAACAATTAGCAGGTAATAGGGTAAGCTTCTTGATTTCTTCACGAGATAGCGAGGGCTTAGGCCGCAGGTTCAGATCTGCTGCCTAAGACTTTTCAACTCTATGAGCCGTGAGGGTCTCATAGAGACTTTTCTCCCTACGGATCGAGAGGATCTCGTAGGTAGGTTTTCTCCTTAGGAATCGTGAGGATTCCTAAGTGTGGTTTTCTCTTATAAGTCGTAAGGATCCTACAAGAGAATTTTTCCCTCTTACGAGTCGAGAGGACTTGTAAGCGGTTGTTTCCCTCCTTGTCGAAGTTCGATGTTGGAGAGTGAGACCCGTGGATGGTATGCAAGAGACCGTTTTGGGCCAACTTGCAGGGTCCCAGTGCTTAGGAAACAGGCTTCTTTTATGCCCACTGCCTAAGGTTTTATCTCACGAGTCGAGCCGCCTCAACAATTTTTTTCCGCAAGTCGAGACGAATCAAGCGTTTCTCGCAAGAATATCTTAACGTCGCATTTAACCTCTGCTCTTTACGACAGAAGCTCGTTAAGGTTGGTGGTACTTAGGGTTTTGGCCATCGTACCGTCGCATAAGCTGATATAGTCCTCGATAGGCAATCGTGCTATTCGAGTAGCCCTGCGACTGCCGTGTCTCTGATCCCTTCGGGGGCTGGACAAGACGTCTTCAAGCAATCCTCCTTGGCAGTTTGACCGTCGGAAGAGCAAGCTCTAGGAATTTGCCATGCCGCTTTTTACTTGAGGTTAGGCTCATTTTGGAGAGCCCCGATGAGTCATAACCACTCTGCGCTAGTGTGGGATGATCTCCGATAGTCTTTCAGGCTTTATATGACTTGCCGTTAAGACCCTGAAGCTAGGAATTTGGCCTTTGCTTCGTTTGCTGGCATTGCGTCCTCTGTATCGAGACGAATGTCATGGTGGGAACTAGGGATTTTGCCATGGCTCCGTTTGTTTGATGACGTTGCGTCTGCTGTGTCGAGACGAACGTTGGGGTGACATCTCGTCTACTGTATCGAGACGGACGTCGAGGTTGTCTCTAGGTTGCTGGTGAACCGCCGAGGTTTGGAACTAGGGATTTTGCCGTGGCTCCATTCGTTTAATGACGTTGCGCCTGCTGTGTCGAGACGAACGTTGGGGTGACATCTCATCTACTGTATCGAGACGGACGTCGAGGTTGTCTCTAGGTTGCTGGTGAACCGCCGAGGTTTGGAACTAGGGATTTTGCCGTGGCTCCATTCGTTTAATGACGTTGCGCCTGCTGTGTCGAGACGAACGTTGGGGTGACATCTCGTCTGCTGTATCGAGACGATCGTCGAGGTGGTGACCACTCCGCGCTGGTGTGAGATGATCTCCGATTGTCTTTCCGGTTTATATGAGTTACCGTAAAGACGTTGAAGCTAGGAATGTGGCCTTCGCTTCGCTTGCTTTGTCACGTCCGAATCCCTGCTGGAGGAAGAACGCTGGGGTCGACATCTCGTCTGCTGTATCGAGACGGACGTCGAGGTGGTGACCACTCTGTGCTGGTGCGAGATGATCTCCGATTGTCTTTCCGGTTTTATGTGAGTTACCGTAAAGACGTTGAAGCTAGGAATGTGGCCTTCGCTTCGTTTGCTTTATCATGTCTGAATCCTTGCTGGAAGAAGAATGCTAGGGTTGACATTTTGTCTGCTGTATCGAGACGAACGTCGAGGAGTTGACCACTTTATGTGAGATGATCTCCGGTGGTCTTTCAGGCCTTATATGACTTGCCGTTAAGATCTTGAAACTAGGAATTTGGCCTTCGCTTCATTCGCTCACACTGTGTCTGGTGTATTGAGACGAATGCTGAGGTGGAGCTGGGATTTTGCCATCACTCCGCTTTGTTTCGACCATGGGGTCTTTTGTTAACTTTGCATGTACACCCTGCTGGGCTGCGAAGGAACGCCGTTGTGGACATTGCATCTGTTGTAACGAGACGAATGCTAAGGTGAAGTTGGGATTTTGCCGTTACTCCGATTTGTTTCGACCGTGAGGTCTTTTGTTGACGTTGCATCTGCCTCCAGCCGGACTGCGGAGGAACGGTGCTGTTGACATTGCGTCTACTGTATCGAGACGAATGCTGAGGTGAAGCTGGGATTTTGCCATCGCTCCGCTTGATGGTGTAATATCTGTGTCCTGCTGGAATGAGGAGGCACACCGTTGTTGGTCTCCAGGCTGTAGATGTGGCCATTAAGATTTGGAGCTAGAGACTTTGCCATGGTTCCGTTTTGTTGCGATTCCGAGGTCGGTTGTTGACGTCATGTCTGCATCTAGTTGGAGTGAGGAGAAACGCCGTTGGTGATCTCTAAGTTGTCGATGTTGACGTTGAGACCCTGAAGCTCGGGATCTTCGTTTGCTTCATTTGTTGACATCGTGTCTATAATATTGCGACAAATGTCGAGATTGTCTCTAGGTTGTCTATGAACCGTCGAGATTTGGCTTCGCTTTCTGATGGAGCCTGTTGGGAAGGTATGGTTCCCTCTTTATCTGTGCCCCTGGATTGTATACAGGGATCGATGTAATTTCACCTGTAGGGCAAAAAGTTTCATTCTTTCATTTTTTTTATTCTTTCCGCGATGCTCTATCATTTCAGCTTTTTATATCGCGAAAATCGCGATTGCCCAATCATTTCGGCTATTTTTCGCGGTGCCCAATCATTTCGGCTATTTTTTCTTTTTACTCGCTGTTTCTTTTTATTGCGAGTTGCCCAATCATTTCGGCTGTTTATTTTATTTTTACTCGCTGTTTTTTATTGCGAGTTGCCCAATCATTTCGGCTGTTTATTTTATTTTTACTCGCTGTTTTTTTATTGCGAGTTGCCCAATCATTTCGGCTATTTAATATGCATTTTCAGCTCGCTGATTTTTTTATCGCGAGCGTAGAACTTGGAATCTGGTGCCAATCTCAGCATCAGCATCGCTACAACCGGAATATTGCGAGGAGCGAATCATCATCTGCCATGAAAGGATCTGGAATTCGATACCGATTTAGGCATCAGTATCGCTACAACTGGGATATTGCCAGGAGCGAATCATCATCTGCCATGAAAGGACTTGGAATTTGATACCGATTTAGGCATCAACATCGCTACAACTGGAATATTGCCAGGAGCGAATCATCATTTGCCTCCGTCGATGTCGAACAAAGGTGGCTTAGTAAACAGGGTTAAGGGTCCTGTCGGCTAAGGCTTTTGACTTCATGGGCCGTAAGGGTCTCACAAAGGTATTTCTCCCTACAAGTCGTGAGGATCTTGTAGGTGTGTTTTCTCCTTAGGAATCGTGAGGATTCCTAAGTGTATGTTCTCTTATAAGTCGTAAGGATCTTACAAGAGTGTTATCTCCTTATGAGTCGAGAGGACTCACAAGGGTTGTTCACCGTGTGGACATATCCCCAGTCACGGATGGGACTTGGTTAGGGAAATGTTTATTCGCGCCCGTGGATTGTATACAAGGGCCAATATCGGACCACTTGTAGGGCAATGTCGAAAGTTGTGGGGGTTGCTTAAGCACAGATTTAGGACTCTGTAACTTTAAGACTTTCAAATCTTATGAGCCGTAAGGGTCCCACAAGAGAGTTCTCCTTACGAGTCATGAGGATCTCGCAAGTGTATTTTCTCCTTAGGAATCGTGGGGATCCCTAAGTGTGTTGTTCCTTTGTGAGTCGTAAGGATCTCACGCAGGTGGTTTCTCCTTACAGGGTCGAGAGGACCCTATAAGTGTTTCTCAACGAGGTTGCGCCCTTTCGGGTTTTCACAAACACTCGCCGGTAGTCCTGTTGTTTTTACTCACGGAGCCCTTTCGGGTTTTCATCCGTGCCCATTTTGCTTATGAACATACCGTTTTTTTTTTATTCTTTTTATTTTTATTTTTTTTTTTTTTTACGAGGTCGCGCCCTTTCGGGTTTTCACGAACACTCGCCGGTAGCCCTGCTGTTTTTACTCACGGAGCCCTTTCGGGTTTTCATCCATGCCCGTTTTGCTTATGGACATACCGTTTATTTTTTTTTTATTTTTTTTTATATTCTCGTCAGCCTGAGAATGCTGCGGTAGTAGTTTGAAAACATTTCGGTCATTTGCAAGTTTTAGGACATTGCGGTCCATCATTAGTTTAAGGACATCTCGGTCCGTTGTTAGTTTAAGGACGTTTCGGTCCGTTATCCAGTTTTAGGACGTAGTGGTCCGTTAGGCTTTCTCTATGAATGAGCATGATGCCCCCGGCGTGTCCATATTTTTCGGAGCATGCGGTTGTGGCGGGTTCACCTTCCAAATCTCGGACAACGCGAACTTGCCCTGTTGGTATTGGTCTTCAACCCAGTTTTTGAAGACGTAGCAGTCCTCGATCAGGTGACCTACTGTTTGGTGGTAAGGGCAATAATTAGGATTATTAACATCGCCTGGCCGCAACGGACGTTTTGGACTCGGCAGATTGATGAGTCTGTCGCACACTGCCAGCTCGAACAGTCCCCTTGTTTTATCTTGCGGAAACGAGTAAGGACGTTTCAACTTTTCCTGGAGGGATTGCCGCTTGTTGCTTTGGCAAGCAACCGGTCTAGGGTCACCTGATTGTTGGTGAGCGCTGGCGACGAGGGCCTTTTTTTCTTTTCTTTTATCCTTTTTGTTCGCTCCGTTGTTTGCAGGGCCGGGATTCTTTCCGAGTAGCATGCGATTGCATGGCTGAACGTTCTCGCAGCTTCTCAATTCCTTTATTTTTGAAATAGATTCCCCGAGGGAAGAGTTGGGGGTAGGTTCTTCGTCAGAGTCGCTTCCAAAGGTGATAATTTGTAATCCCTTGGAGTCGGCTATATGACAGTCGGCGGCGGCTCTTTTGCGCTCATCTATCGCATTTTTTCGATGTCCACAAGCTTCACACTCTGTCCTGTCGAAGTGTCGCTTTTGAGCGACATACCCTTGCCACCAACAGTTAAAGGATTCGCAGTCTTCGGTAGGATGTATGATCTTCTGATGATATAAACAGAAGTTAGGGTGCATCTCTACCTCAGAGAAAGAATTTTCTTCAGAGGGCGGTAGCTTCATTCCTACTGATAGAGCTTTGGCGAACCGTTTCCTCGTCTTGAATTTGTTTTTACCCGCAGTGTATGGCTTTTGATTTGACGGGAATACCTTGGTTCTTTCCAGTATGGTCATTTCATGCTCTTGATTGGCTTTTGCTTTCAGACGAATTTCATTTAGGAAGGCATCGATCAACTTGTCTGACGGCCGCGGAATTTCTGTTTCAGGGTCCGCCGTTGATTTCTCAGCGCAAGGATCCTCCTCATCATCCGTCAGTGAATGAGAAATCACATGACAAGTCGCTACGTAGTATTCAGATTCATCCGATAAGTTTTCTCCATCGTTTTCATCCTCGACGAAAGAACAATTTGCCTCCGGCGTGTCCGTCTTCTTTGGAGAGTGCGGCTGTGGGGGGTTTACCTTCCAGCTTTCAGACAGCGTGAACTTGCCTTGCAGGTATTGATCCTCGATCCATCCCTTAAAGACGAAACAATCCTCAATCGGGTGACTTACCGTTTGGTGGTAAGGGCAATAATTGGGATTATTAAGATCGCCTGGCTGCGACAGACGCTTTGGACTCGGCAGATTGATGAGTCTGTTACGCACTGCTAGCTCAAACAGTCTTCTCGTTTTATTCTGAGGAAACGAGTAAGGACGTCCTAGCCTCTCTTCGAGGGATGGGCGTGGACGCACGTTGTTTTGGCGAGCGACCGGCTTTGAGTTGCTCGACTGTTGCTGAGCGTTAGCGATGATGATCGCTTTTCCTTTCTCATTTCGGGGATCGGGTCTTGGAGGAGACGGTCTATGGCCCATCTGGTCCATTTGGGCTAATTTGTCGATCAAGGCCTGGAAGGTGGTCGGCCTGAAGAACATCATGAATTGCGAGATGGTCGCCGGCGGATCGAGAGTGCCCACAAACATGCCTACCGCAGGTGCCTCTTCTATTCGTTGTTCGCATTTCGACCATAGGTTTCGCCATCGTGTTGCGTATTGGACCCACGTTTCGCCGGGCCTTATCCTGGCATTTATCAGTGCTGTAATCGGGGTGCGTTCACTAGCACTCGCGAATCTCTGTGTAAACAGCAGTTCCATCTCTGCAAATGTTTTGACAGAGTCGTTAGGTAGCTCCGAATACCATTCAAAGGCTGTTTCTGCTAAGCTGCCGACGAATTGACGTAGCAACAATTTGTCATCGCCTCCAGTATTGCCGCATAAGGCCCTGAATTGAGCGACATGCTAATGCGGATTCCCTGTCCCTTTATATACGTGGAATTTAGGGATCGTATATCCTGGCAGGTAATTGATTTGGTCATACCAGCTCGGATATGGTCGTCCGGTTCTAACAGTTTGCCCAGCCGCTTCATTCGCCTGATGAACCCGGATCTGCTGAGCTATATATTCGTCTAGGTCGACTTTGGAGATTGCCTCCTCCTTGGCTGTTGATAGAGCCGGCGGAGGATTTGACGTTTCTCCCCTGTCGTCTTCAAGGACGATCGGAGGATCTTCAGCAGGAGGGTCCGGCTGTAACATCATCCCTACCATATCTTGGAAGAGGAGCGCCATCTGTTTTATGTTAGCCGCTTGCTCTGCAGCTTCTTTGTCCCTCTTTTCGAGGACTTTGCGTAAAAAGTCAGCGTCGGTTTCTTGTTCTTGACGCTCATCCGAAGACGTTTCAGAGCTTTCTTTTGGCTCGGTGAGTGCATCCATTGTAGTCATCATTTCCTGAAGCTTTTGCTGTTGCTCCTGGGCTTTCGTCACGGATCGGGTGAGCGGTCGGTGGCCCGTAGAAGTGCGGCTTTCCTCCTTTCCAGAAGCCATATAAACAGTGTGCACCACCATGCCCCCAGACTTGGGACGTTTGTGTTCGGCGCTTTTATACTTCGCCATGTTCACAGGGGCTTTTTGTGGCCTCCTTTTTTGAGTGATTGGAGTTAAGGGAGCCGTTGTAGTGGGCACCCAAGTAGCTTTTGCTTTTTGTGGTTTGACAGAGTAATCCTTCCCCTGCCGAACCTTCATCTTTCTCTGTCGTCGGAGGCAGTCTTGATCGATCACCGACTCTTGGACCTGTCGCCAGACTTTGTAAATTTTAGAGGACAGCCGTTGAGGGGGCTGCTCTAGCTTCTTCTCTGGAGTATTCTCCACAGGTGAAGGAGTTCGTTTCAACACCGCAGTAGGAGAGTTTCTGCGCACCGAGTTCAGCAACTCAAAGCTGTTCTTGGTTGGAACAGCAGTATCGATCTCCACCATTAGAGTTGGAGGAGTAAGTACAGAAGGGGAGTTGCCCCCAGCCTTCTTCACTCGGCGCCAGTAGCGACGTCGGGCATGTCGTGCTGATGGAGTTGTTTCAGCTATAGGGGTGACCTCCTCATGCCCCCTGTGTTGGTTAGAATATACCGGTACCAGCTTTTTAAAGATCGATGTCCGTTGAACGGGGACGACCAACTTGTCAGAAGCGGACTTCTGAATATGGGAAGCAACCTTGGTGATTTTGCCAGGAACGGGAGTTGGGATGGCTATCCATTTCGGGATAACGCCTTCTGGTATGGCAGGCTTCTTCATGGGCCCGATGGAGCTCTGGCCTAATCCATTAAAACCTGAAGCAGTGGAGTTGGATGACCCATTGAGAGGGGTCGCGGCAGTGGTAAGTCGATCGAAGACCGACTTCTTTGGAGCTTCTTGCAATGTCATTAGGGCGTTGAAGCTCATTGGTGGGAGCATGGTCCCAAAAAATAGTCCAGTGGTGGCTTGAGCCATCTGCTCCACCGGCATTTTGAAAAGGGAGGACGCTTGGGGCCCATAAGTCACTCCTCCAGCAATGGCGGAGCGAGAGTTATCGCTGCGGGCGGTGCAGTTCGAAGCCATCGATTTTCTGTTTTCCTGCATAAAGCAAGACACCAAATCTTAGTACCTTGAATCCACAGGCAATCACAGCAAACCGCGATTTGTTCGCGAACACGACACACGAAGTGTGGAGTGGAAAGAGGAAGAGGTCCCACCGGGCGTGCCAGAATCTGCCCCGAATCCCAGCGTCAGGACATCGCGGTCCTGTGCGCCGCCTTTCGGAGGCCTTCTTCTTCAAAGACAGAGCCTTGGAATGAAAAGGGAAAAGGGAAGGCAACCTTCGTTGCCAATACTCAACAACGGTCGAACAACTCAAAGCCAATCGTTCACCAAAACAACGTGCGCCCACGCCCATCCCTCGAAGAGAGGCTGGGACGTCCTTACTCGTTTCCGCAGAATAAAACGAGAAGACTGTTTGAGCTGGCAGTGCGCAACAGACTTATTAATCTGCCGAGTCCAAAGCGTCTGTCGCAGCCAGGCGATCTTAATAATCCCAATTATTGCCCTTACCACCAAATGGTAAGTCACCCAATTGAGGATTGTTTCGTCTTTAAGGGATGGATCGAGGATCAATACCTGCAAGGCAAGTTCACGCTGTCTGAAAGCTGGAAGGTAAACCCACCACAGCCGCACTCTCCAAGGAAGACGGACACGCCGGGGGCAACTTGTTCTTTCGTCGAGGATGAAAACGATGGAGAAAACTTATCGGATGAATCCGAAGACTACGTAGCGACTTGTCATGTGATTTCTCATTCACTGACGGATGATGAGGAGGATCCTTGCGCTGAGAAATCAATGGCGGACCCTGAAACAGAAATTCCGCGGCCGTCAGACAAGTTGATCGATGCCTTCCTAAATGAAATTCGTCTGAAAGCAAAAGCCAATCAAGAGCATGAAATGGCCATACTGGAAAGAACCAAGGTATTCCCGTCAAATCAAAAGCCACACACTGCGGGAAAAAACAAATTCAAGACGAGGAAACGGTTCGCCAAAGCTCTATCAGTAGGAATGAAGCTACCGCCCTCTGGAGAAAATTCTTTCTCTGAGGTAGAGATGCACCCTAACTTCTGTTTATATCATCAGAAGATCATACATCCTACCGAAGACTGCGAATCCTTTAACTGTTGGTGGCAAGGGTATGTCGCTCAAAAGCGACACTTCGACAGGACAAAGTGTGAAGCTTGTGGACATCGGAAAAATGCGATAGATGAGCGCAAAAGAGCCGCCGCCGACTGTCATATAGCCGACTTCAAGAGATCACAAATTGTCACCTTTGGAAGCGACTCTGACGAAGAAGCTATCCCCAACTTTTCCCTCGGAGAATCTATTTCGAAAATAAAGGAATTGAGAAGCTGCGAGAACGTTCAGCCATGTAATCGCACGCTATTCGAAAAAAATCTCGGCCCCGTAAACAAGGGACCGAGCAAAAAGAATAAAGGAAAAGGAAAAAAGGCCCTCGTTGCCAGCGCTCAACAACAATCAGGTGACCCTAGACCGGTTGCTTGCCAAAGCAACAAGCGGCAATCCCTCCAGGAAAAGTTGAAACGTCCTTACTAGTTTCCGCAAGATAAAACAAGGGGACTGTTCGAGCTGGCAGTGTGCGACAGACTCATTAATCTGCCGGGTCCAAAACGTCCGTTGCGGCCAGGCGACGTTAATAATCCTAATTATTGCCCTTACCACCAAACAGTAGGTCACCTGATCGAGGACTGCTACGTCTTCAAAAACTGGGTTGAAGACCAATACCAACAGGGCAAGTTTGCGCTGTTTGAGAACTGGAAGGTGAGTCCGCCACAACCGCACGCTCCGAAGAAGATGGATACGCCGGGGGCATCATGTTCATTCATGGAGAAGGACTCATAGACCGAAAAGTCAATAAACCAGATATTCGCCTCAAATACGGCGACAACGGACCGAAACGTCCTTAAACTAACAACGGACCGAGATGTCCTTAAACTAATGATGGACCGCAATGTCCTAAAACTTGCAGATGACCGAAATGTTTTCAAACTACTACCGCAGCATTCTCAGGCTGACGAGAATATAAAAAAAAATAAATAAATAAAAAATAAACGGTATGTCCATAAGCAAAACGGGCATGGATGAAAACCCGAAAGGGCTCCGTGAGTAAAAACAGCAGGGCTACCGGCGAGTGTTCGTGAAAACCCGAAAGGGCGCGACCTCGTAAAAAGAAAAAAAGAAAAAAAAATAAAAATAAAAAGAATATAAAAAAAACGGTATGTCCATAAGCAAAATGGGCACGGATGAAAACCCGAAAGGGCTCCGTGAGTAAAAACAGCAGGACTACCGGCGAGTGTTTGTGAAAACCCGAAAGGGCGCAACCTCGTTGAGAAACACTTATAGGGTCCTCTCGACCCTGTAAGGAGAAACCACCTGCGTGAGATCCTTACGACTCACAAAGGAACAACACACTTAGGGATCCCCACGATTCCTAAGGAGAAAATACACTTGCGAGATCCTCATGACTCGTAAGGAGAACTCTCTTGTGGGACCCTTACGGCTCATAAGATTTGAAAGTCTTAAAGTTACAGAGTCCTAAATCTGTGCTTAAGCAACCCCCACAACTTTCGACATTGCCCTACAAGTGGTCCGATATTGGCCCTTGTATACAATCCACGGGCGCGAATAAACATTTCCCTAACCAAGTCCCATCCGTGACTGGGGATATGTCCACACGGTGAACAACCCTTGTGAGTCCTCTCGACTCATAAGGAGATAACACTCTTGTAAGATCCTTACGACTTATAAGAGAACATACACTTAGGAATCCTCACGATTCCCAAGGAGAAAACACACCTACAAGATCCTCACGACTTGTAGGGAGAAATACCTTTGTGAGACCCTTACGGCCCATGAAGTCAAAAGCCTTAGCCGACAGGACCCTTAACCCTGTTTACTAAGCCACCTTTGTTCGACATCGACGGAGGCAAATGATGATTCGCTCCTGGCAATATTCCAGTTGTAGCGATGTTGATGCCTAAATCGGTATCAAATTCCAAGTCCTTTCATGGCAGATGATGATTCGCTCCTGGCAATATCCCAGTTGTAGCGATACTGATGCCTAAATCGGTATCGAATTCCAGGTCCTTTCATGGCAGATGATGATTCGCTCCTCGCAATATTCCGGTTGTAGCGATGCTGATGCTGGGATTGGCACCAGATTCCAAGTTCTACGCTCGCGATAAAAAAATCAGCGAGCTGAAAATGCATATTAAATAGCCGAAATGATTGGGCAACTCGCAATAAAAAAACAGCGAGTAAAAATAAAATAAACAGCCGAAATAATTGGGCAACTCGCAATAAAAAACAGCGAGTAAAAATAAAATAAACAGCCGAAATGATTGGGCAACTCGCAATAAAAAGAAACAGCGAGTAAAAAGAAAAAATAGCCGAAATGATTGGGCACCGCGAAAAATAGCCGAAATGATTGGGCAATCGCGATTTTCGCGATATAAAAAGCTGAAATGATAGAGCATCGCGGAAAGAATAAAAAAAATGAAAGAATGAAACTTTTTGCCCTACAGGTGAAATTACATCGATCCCTGTATACAATCCAGGGGCACAGATAAAGAGGGAACCATACCTTCCCAACAGGCTCCATCAGAAAGCGAAGCCAAATCTCGACGGTTCATAGACAACCTAGAGACAATCTCGACATTTGTCGCAATATTACAGACACGATGTCAACAAATGAAGCAAACGAAGATCCCGAGCTTCAGGGTCTCAACGTCAACATCGACAACTTAGAGATCACCAACGGCGTTTCTCCTCACTCCAACTAGATGCAGACATGACGTCAACAACCGACCTCGGAATCGCAACAAAACGAAACCATGGTAAAGTCTCTAGCTCCAAATCTTAATGGCCACATCTACAGCCTGGAGACCAACAACGGTGTGCCTCCTCATTCCAGCAGGACACAGATATTACACCATCAAGCGGAGCGATGGCAAAATCCCAGCTTCACCTCAGCATTCGTCTCGATACAGTAGACGCAATGTCAACAGCACCGTTCCTCCGCAGTCCGGCTGGAGGCAGATGCAACGTCAACAAAAGACCTCACGGTCGAAACAAATCGGAGTAACGGCAAAATCCCAACTTCACCTTAGCATTCGTCTCGTTACAACAGATGCAATGTCCCACCGGGCGTGCCAGAATCTGTTCCCCTTCGAAAGGCGGCGCACAGGACCGCGATGTCCTGACGCTGGGATTCGGGGCAGATGCTAATTGGTTTTATCCGTCTACCTCTCCGAAGATGCCAAGTTGATTTATGGCACCGTGTATCGGAGGTTTAGACGGATGCGGCCGATGTAGCAGACTTTGTCAGATTCCCCCTCGCTTGAGGGGTTTTTGATTGTGGGGACGCTCTTCCCTGCAGGCGCAAGCCCCTGCAGTTAATTACGCTACCACATCGCGGTAACAACTTTCTCCTTCTCCAGAATTTCACTTCGTGTCGTGTGTGTTTGTTTTGTTTGTGGTTGCCCGTGGATTGTATACGGAGACTGAGTAATGCCGTCGTCCGTAGGACGTGGATTAGTCCAAATCCGTATTTACTTAGATTTGGGTTTGGTGTTTTTAGTTTAAGGATGCATTAGTCGCGTTGCGGCTAAGATCAACTTAAACGTTCGTTAAGGATACGATAGTCCTGTTTGAGACTAAGATCAACTTAACGTGATCGTTTAGATCCGACAAAAGAGCGTTTGGGCTCTATTGTTCCAGTTTGGGAGATTCATAGTCCAATTTGGGACTAAAGTCTGTTTGGAGGATACGTTAGCCATTTTTGAGGCTAAGATCGATTCAAACGTTTGTTAAGGACACGTTAGTCCAGTTTGAGACTAAGATCAACTTAACGGGACCGTTTAGATCCGACAAAAGAGCATTTGGGCTCTATTGTGCCAGTTTATGGACGTGGTGGTCCGATATTAGTTTAGGGACGTTTCGGTCCGATATTAGTTTAAGGACGTTTCGGTCCGATATTAGTTTATGGACGTTTCGGTCCATCATTAGTTTAAGGACGTTTCGGTCCGATATTAGTTTAGGGGCGTCTCGGTCCGATATTAGTTTAAGAACATCTCGGTCCAATATTGATGTGTGGTCGTTGGGACCCGTCACCTCTTTGACGTCGTTGAGGAATTACAACGATAGATGTCAAAGGAGTTCGGAGATGTACTCTTGAACCGGATGTAAATTGATTTAGGAGAGCCATTTTGCTCAGTCAATTTAATTTAAGGACTTATGGCCAAAATTGGGCTAAGTCCAGTTGAAATGTTCAACATTTTATTTGCTTTTGCATTGCATTTCTTTTTTTATTTTTATTTGGGCCTTGCCCAGAAAGGATGCAGAGCATCAATTTGTTTTGGGCTCTGCCCTTTTAGGAATGATGCAAGGCATCAATTTTATTTGGGATCTGCCCTTGTATAAAGGATGCAAAGCATCAATTTATTTGGGCTCTGCCCATTTATTGCCTTGTAATTTATTTTGGCCTGTCACGTCATTTTGATTTGGGCCTGGCCCTTTTAGTAATGCATTGCATTTGTGCAAAGCACTGTTAATTTGAGAATCTTTTAGATTCAAGAACCGATGGTTCAAAAAAAGAAGTGCAAAGCACTATTTGATTTAGATCTAAGAAAAAACAAGTTTTTTCTTGTTTTTCTTATCTCAGAGAACCAAAAGTTCATGAAAGTGCAAAGCACTATTAATTTAAGAACCTTTTAGGTTCAAGAACCGATGGTTCATAAAACAAGTGCAAGGCACTATTGAATTTAGATTTAAAAAAAAAATAACAAGTTTTTCTTGTTTTTCTTCTCTCAGAGAACCAAAGGTTCATGAAAGTGCAAATCACTATTAATTTAATAACCTTTTAGGTTCAAGAACCGATGGTTCATAAAACAAGTTCAAGGCACTATTTTATTTATTTATTTATTTATCGTTGAAGATCTATGATCTTGTTCATAAGAGAATTTTCTCTTCTTTAAAAGGTTTTTACCTTTTTTTTTATTCTTCAAGAGTTCTCTTCTCTTTTTTTTTTAGCCAGATCTTCCCCCCTTTTGAAATGAGGTCTAGGGTCCTTTTTATAGTGCCCATGAATTAGTTATAATTTGTTACATAAATCGTTTTCTGAGTGATTTGGGTAATTTTCCCCACCGTTGGATTTTTGATCCAAAGGCCCCTGCTTTACAGAAGAAAATCTTCTTGTTTTAATAAGAACAGAAAAGATTTATTCTGTTTTGCGCAATTCCCCCAGCGCGTGACACGTGTCGCGCAACTGATTTTTTTTTTTTGCTTGCGCAGCTGCGCGCTGACACGTGTCGCGCACTGCGCAGTTGCGTGACACGTGTCGCGCAGTTTCGCACTGCGCAGCTGCGTGACACGTGTCGCGCAGTGCGCACTGCGCAGCTGCGTGACACGTGTCGCGCAACTGCACAGTTGCGCACTGCGCAAATTTTTTTTTTTTTTGGGAGAGCTTTGCTCTGATTGGAGAAAGAACAGAAACATTGCTTCTTTTTCCACTTTGGAATTTAAACAGAGCTTTGCTCTGATTGGGATAAACAGTTGTATGCGATATAACCTAGTTATCGAATCGAGGATTGATTCGATAAGTCGATACATTGGATACTAGTCGGTTATATGCTACATGACCGGATCATTGAATCAAGTGTTGATTTAATGATTTAATGTATAATTGTATATTTGATATATTACTTTGCATTAACTAGTATTGGTTCACTTTAAATGGATTTTCTCACTTGTTGTGCACATTGTATATGTGATATACTTTTGTACACTAGTTTGTATCATGTTTGGTGATACATGCTAACTTGAGTATGTGTAAAGATTAAACCATGGTTGTGTAATGGTTAGGGTTTTCATTTTATTTATTTATTCATTCATTCATTTATTTCTTTTTGGCAAAAGAAAAGAAAATGGTGGCTTATTTTGTTTGTTGTTGAAGCTTCATGAAGCTTTGACTAAGTGACCATTTTGTCTTCATGCTTAACCTTAACCATTCAAACTAACCATGATTTATTCTCTACACCTAACTATGGTTGCAATATGATAAGTATTCATTTTTATTTTCTATTTTAAAATAATACTTATGATATTCTTTCTTCTTCTTCTTCATCTTCAACAAGAAGAAAACCTTGACTTCATCAATGGCAACTAGTGAAAAAGAGTGAGAAATCCAATTCCAAAGTGAACCACATCCTATTTCTTCATCCTCTACCACTTGCCAAGTAGTATAGGGTGTTTTCTTCACAAGTCTCATGACTTGGTGAAGTTGGAGCTTGATCTTGTGTTGCCTCGACGTGGATCATCTTCGACATCGAAGTCGACAACCTAGCCCGCCCATTTCTCCGATGAAGCCGACGCTAGAGCCCGGGATCCGATGATCGCAGCGAGGAGACTTCATCGCGGAGCCATGGAAGTGGAGAAACGGATCTACAAAGGGTTTCTCAGCACTTGGACCTAGCCCGCCCATTTCTCCGATGAAGCCGACGCTAGAGCCCGGGATCCGATGATCGCAGCGAGGAGACTTCATCGCGGAGCCATGGAGGTGGAGAAACGGATCTACAAAGGTTGTATTTCCGTTTACCCTTTAGTTAAGTTGTTAACTAGTTATTGTTTTCACCTAAAATCTAGTTAACGATCCGTATTAGGGTTTCTCGGCACTTGTAAGATATGAAATTGGCATGGTTGATGCCTTGTGAGACCTCATTAGTGTGCCTAAGAACCCTACAGTGGTATCAGAGCCTAACTAGAGCCTTAGGCGAAGTCTAGACGACGTTTGAAATCCGAACGAACATCGAAACCCTATTTTTTCATGCTCTCTGGACATTTTTCAAAAACTGGGTTTTTTTCCAGATTAAAAATTCTTAAAAAATTCAGCAGGAAATTCTAAGAATTACGGTGCAAATTTGACCAAGAGATCCTTCTAAAGCGCGGCGGAACCGCGGCAAAAGCATGGCTTCTGCGACGGTTGAGATCATCCCTCCATTTTTGCACAGTAATTTGTGTCTTCAGGTGCTGAGTTTTCTGGGAAGTTTTAATTTGCACTCAAGAGTTGAGTTTTCTGGGGTTGTATTGGGACTTCGTAGATTCGATCGGATTTTCTAATTTTGTCTATGTGGCTTTCCGGGTATTTTAGAATATGTTAAAAAGTTCGACCGGATATAAATACCCACTTTTTCCCCTGTCGGGAAATTTCCAAGTGTTGGATTTTTCCGTGGTTTAATAACGTTCTAAGTAGTGCAAGTAACGCGATGGTCCCTCTAGAAGACAATAAACCTTAACTCGGTTATGTGACCGTCTTGAACTGCCCTTTGAGCCTTAGGGTTTGGGGCAGTACGGCGTGCCACATGTGAGGCGTTGGCTTGACCCTTCTACGGCTGGACCGTTGATACTGAGGCATGAAGTGAATGTTTTTAAACTTATTTCATGTGTTGATCTGTATCGGGAAAACGTGGGTGTTTGAATGTTCGAACGGAAAGTTTAACATTTTCTATTTATTTGGAATGTGATACAATAATTGGAATCCACAAGAAGTTATGAGATAACTGAATGAATGTTATAAATCTAGCGGTTTAGTCTCAATTGATCGGTTGCCATGGAATTTTGATGTGATCAAAAGTCCGTCGCAATCACGTAGCGTACGCGGATACTCGCCGGGTAAACTTAATAGACATCCTCACTCCATAGCCCCGACCAAGTGACTGTAGGAGAACCCCGTCGCCGAAAGCATCCGTTCGGGTGCTCGCGACAGCGGTGTTCCGCCTTGGTGCACTTTGTCGACGGTATCGGGGGTGCGGCCGTCTACTAAAGTTTGCGACGAGCATTCGATCAGGATGTCGGGAATCTTGTTGAATTACCCGACTTGATATTGAAAAGAGTTTTCGATAAAGAGACTGAAATGCGAGGTTTATAATTGTTAGGCATGCGATGTCTAAGGAATTCATTTGGTCAGGCATACGATGTCTGAGGAGGTTGCGGATTCCAACTGTTGTAGTTTTACACTTTTTTTTCTGTGACCGTAAGTGTAATAGGTGATATCGCCGGTTTCGTTGCTATATGTCAACGACAATTGGGATACGCATGTTTACTTACGTTGATGACATGTGATGTTATGTGTTGCTGGATATGTTATATTGGATCGTTGTGTTTGAATAGCCGGGGGTTTTTATATGAGATGAGTGTTTTTCATTTTCATTCATGTAAAAACTTGTATGTAATATTCTTTTATTGGGGCACTTCCAGGTTGCGGAAGATGTCATCTTTTGTATATTATTTACTTTTCCGCACTAGGATAGACCCAAGGAGGAGGGCACAAGTAACCGGGTTCTGGAGTCCAGTGGGAGACCAACTCGAGGAGTCGAGTCCGGGTCTCCTAACTCTAGAATTGGTAGGGTTGCTTGCCGCTCTCGTAGGGGTCTAGGGGTGTGGGATTGGCTATTCATCACGACCGTGGAATCCGTGTTTTATACTGGCTCGTATTGAAAACACGAACGTCCTAGTATATCCAATATTCCATATGATTCTTCTGCTGCGATATCTATGATGTTCTCATGTGATGTTCTGTGATAAATACTGTATATAGTATATATGATATATTATATAGACGTTACTTATGTTTTACACCCGCGCTAGCCCTGCCCCGCTCTGCCGTTAGTTACCTAACCTAACGGTGCACGAGGGGACATCGAGGCGAATGCGGATGGCATAAGTGTACGTCGTATTTATCTGTGATGTTTAGGTACTTAAATGATGGGACTTCATTAATGTGATTAATGAAATAAAAGAAACCTAAAGATGTTGTAGAATTGAATTTCAAAATTAAAACAGGTAGCTACAGTTCTTGCTTTGCACAGAGGTATATATGATATATCCTGCACCTTATTCGATAAGGAAAGGACCGAGATCCCTTCACCGGGAGTGACTCCTTTAGCAATAACTGGCAGATACTACACACTCGGTTTGTCTTTTGATTGCTTTTAAGTGTTTTTGCTTTGCATAGTGATATATATGATATATCCCGCACCTCATTCGACGAGGAAAGGACCAACGATCCATTCACCGGGAGTGACTCCTTTAGCAAAACTAGAAAAGCCTCAAAAACACTCCATTTCAAAATTCATTCGATCCTACAACGATATCAAGTTCATTACGCAATAGGTTTTCAGAAAAACCTGTCATAGCCCTCCGTCATTTCAGATAAGTAGTAGTTAGTATTCGTGCTGCGTTTGTTGGCCTTTGTCAAGGCGTAGTGTGCGGTAGCTAACTGGTGCTTATCTGCTTATGCATATGATGCAGATTGGGTTAGGGTAGTCGTGCGACCTTGTTGGCCTTTGTCAAGGGTCGTGCGGGTGGGTTTAATTCAATCAGGAAATGACGGGTTGAATTTGACTAGCATCCTATGGTTTGTTGGCCTTTGTCAAGGTCATAGGAGGTTTGGGGAAAAATATTATCGGGAATTTCAAGTGTTGAAATTTGCGATGAGATTGCATACCTTCTATGGGATAGTTGGATCCCGATACCCGCTGCGAGTAAGAGTTACTCCTGGGAGAGTTTTACACATTACAATTAGCCGATCAAGTAGGTGTCTAGAAAGGTGTCAACGGGGTTACGCCTATGGGAAAACGAGGTTTACATTAATTAGGTTCGGGCGAAAGCACGGGGCACCTCCCTCAAAGTACCGACACTGGCCTGGCTGAAAGATTGGCGAACTTGTAGTGTGTAAGTAATCCCGGCTAGTCTTTCCTTTTAGGGTTTGAAGGAAGATTTGATAAAAACAGTGGGAGCCGTCCTGATTAGATAAAATAATAACCAATCTGATCTTGCAAGAGCATACGCTGAGTGTTTTCTTCTCTCTCTCTCCAGGTAGCGACCATATCACGCCTTAATCAAGATAATAAAACGGATATATTGACTGAACCCGCTTGTTATACTGAGCTGGGAAATGTTGGTCCCGCTCCAACTTATAAATGTTATAAGACAGAGCAGGAAATTGGGGAATACCAGATTTCCCGTGCCGCCCAAACGAAGAAAGTACATGATGATGCATCTTCTTCGGGTGTGTTCATTACAAAGAACTATTTCTCAGTATCCTCTGCGTCCTGGGTATTTGATACCGGATCAGGATCCCGCATATGTAATATGTTACATGGGCTACAGATAGGTAAAGAACTGAGAACGGGTGATAAGTTTCATGAGGCAGAAAACGGGGCAAGTGTTGCAGCCAAGTCTGTTGGTCACTGTCACCCTGTATTACCAGAGTACATTGATTCTGAACGAATGTTATTAGATACCGAACCTGATATACAAAATCATATCAGTCTCTTTATTAGTAAAGAAATGATAAAATTTTGTATTGTTGGATAATGTTTTGAACATTTCCTATATCAAAAGTTGATCGGTTCAGGCACGTCATCTAAAAGCATTGATGTTCTAAATCAAACTACAGTTTTTAAGTATACAAAACACACACAAGAGGAAGAGTTCAGAAATGAACGAATCCTTCTTGAGGTATTGTAGACTAGGTCATATCAATGCGACCCGACTAGCTGAAGTTACATATAGATGCATATTTAAATCAGTTTGAATTTCCATCTTGTGAAACTTGCCAGTCATGTCACAAAGTTATAATGACCATAGCTCTGTTTATTGGAAACAGAGAAAGAGTTAGTGAACTCTTGGGATGATACATGTTGATGTATACAGGTCCCCTGTCTACACATGCCAAGACCGGTACTTTGTACTTCATTACTCTGATAATCTCTCAAGATTCAGACATATGTTCCTGTTGGAACACAAGTCCGAGCCTTTTGAGATATTCACAGAATATAAGTTAGAAGTAGAGAAGCAATACGGGTATAAGTATTATGTCCTTTGATGAGATCAAGGAGGAGAATACTTGAGCACGGAAATCCTGGACTATTCTAAAGAAGAATGAGATTCTCTCTCAGCATTACTCCTCCGAATACACCATAAAACGTTGGTGTATCGGGGCGGAGCAATCACACCCTATATGATAAGGTGTGCTCTATGATGAGTACTACTAAGTTACCTATTTCCTTTTGGGAGTTATGCGCTTGAGAAGCTGCATACCTATTGAATAGGGTTCCAATCAAATCAGTTGCCTACCGCTTCATATGTGATATGGAAAGGGAAGAACCCATGTCTTAAGTTGGTGAAGATTTGGGGTTGTCTGGGCTATGTCTAAAAGCATAATCCGGACAAACTCGAGGCAAGGTCTGTTATGTACAACTGGAAAGGTTCCAGCTATGCAAACTACATCAGATGATTTGGTAGAACCGAAGGATTCAAAAGTAACCAACGAACCTCAGCCTCTCCGCCGATCTGGTAGGGCTCCTCATCCACCTGAGAGATACTTCGGTTCCTCTATGACAGTGGGAGTGAGGATTGCATCATGAGATGATGACCCAACTAATTTCGAGCTGGCCATCAGGAGTGGGACTTTATAAGAATGGCTGGATGCTTAGTGACTTGAGATGGAATCCTTATACACCAACAAAGTATGGACTTTGGTTGCTATATCTGAAGGGTTAAATCCCCATCAGGAGCAAGTATATCTTGAGAAGATTACTTGGTGTACATGGAAAAGTTAAGACTTTCAAAGCTAGACTTGTTAAAGGTTTGCATCATTGACCAGGTATGGATTATGTTGAAACCTTTTCTAAGGATCTATGCTTAAGTCCATCCAGATCCTACTTGCCACGGCTACATACCATGACTACGATATCTGGTGGTTGGGTGTCATGACAGCTCTTCTAAAATGATGTTTTAGAAGAAAGCGTCTATAAGTACACAGCCAGAGGGCTTCGTAAACAGTGGGAGCTGCGGAAACGTGTGCAAGTTGTTTTATAGGATAAAGCAGGCATCGCGGAGTTGGAACGTCTGTTTTGATGTGTTAGTCAAAGAGTTTGACATCATCAAAATGGTAGATGAACCTTGTATAAACAAAAAGGTAGTAGGGAGTATGGTGACGATCCTCGTAGAGTACGTGGATGACATACTCTTGATAGGGAAGGAGTTTCCTATGCTACGCTCAGTCAATCTCCGCTTATCACAATGATTCTCCATATAGGATCAAAGTGATACCTACTAAATCCTAAGCTTTGGATCTATGAGATAGATCTAAATAGATGTTAGGATACTCACTAGTTGTAGTGAGATGGTATCAGTTGATCCTGGGGAAAATCACTGGAAGTGTTCCAGGGTGATAAAGACGACTGAATGTCAGTCACAGGCATTGTCTTTACCCTCATTATAGGGACGGTATGTTAGAAGAGTTCCAAGCTAGATACCGAGGCATACTAGACGATAAAGGCTGGATACATCGCTACTTAAGATGCTACCAAAGAGGAAGTCTGGGTGTATATTAGTTCATGAGATGAACTTAGTTCCTCCCATTGTGTGACAATGGAGTTGTGGCTTTTGCTAAGGAACGTCCGTCCCATCAGTGATCCAGACATATTCTAAGGCAGTGTCACCTGATCGTGGAGATGGTTGATCTCCATGGTGATCGAGATTAGGAGAGTAGACTCAGAGGACAACGCGGCGGATCCACTCACAAAGGCCTTTTCCCAGAGAGAGACTTTTATGGGATGGTTGAGTATGAGATACTGCAACTACTGCTACAGATGGCCCTAGTGCAAGTGGGAGATTGTTAGTTATATGTATGCCCTAGAGGCCATTACTGTACATAAGATGTATATTGTAGTAGATGCTGGGACATATATAGGGAGGACTTTCTTGCTCGACATGATAGTATGCTATCTGATTACTCTTTACCTTAACGTGTATACTGTTTGTCTCTCTGTTACATGTTGGTAAAGCCCTTAGGATGTGTACTTGACTACCTGGACTATGATGCGGATCATACTAGTGGGGATATGGTAGTCCATAAGTACATCCTTTAAAGTCCCTAGTCGTGGGTGTATCGAGACGGGGCATCGATATACCAGAGTAGACTAGCGTATACCTTCTCGACCCATACAGATGGGCGATGGATGATCCCATATCCATTGGTGTTTGACATCAGAGATGATATACGGGTGCTCAGTAGAGACTGGGTACACTGGACGGACTCGCCGAGAACTCCCAGATGGTATTATACCTCACGTCAGATGGCAGTTCTCTGGTGACACTGGTACAGAGTAGTCTGTTGACCCGAGATCGTCATAGAGTTTTGTGTGATTCCCACTGTGCTTTGTTTTGCACCTTACCACGTCCAAGAGGGCGTGCAAAACGGTGGCTTTTGGGTACAGTCCCGAATCACATGGAGGCAATGAGCGATAGGAGGGGATTCGTCTCTCCCGGTATAAGGAGTTGATGTTGCGCTGTGTTCGATTGGCCATAACCGGAAATCCCTGGCCAGGGTTGCTGAGATTTACTGGTAAGTGTTACCAATAGTTTCTCGAACTGTTATAGACCTCATATCGACACGACTTATCGAGCTATTGGGGTCTGACGTTTACCACCCCTAGGCAAGATATGCGACATATCAGACGAACAGACCGGACTGTACGGTAAGTGTTACTGGTTGGATTCACAGGAGTGTGAGCGGGCTTGCTCGTCGATCTTCTGATCGCTCAATACCCGGGTGGCCGTTACGTTTAGCAGACCGCTTGCGGCTTGTGGGTGTTTGATATGATCATCATCTGCTGCCGGCGTATTGACGAGTCTTCAGAGTCCTACACAGAGGTTTCCTGGTTCAAGCGAAACGAAATAGGAGCGCATATGAGATATGTGCGGGACCGAGAATAATGGGTGTATGTGACACCGTATTCTATTCTCGCGATGAATGTATCGATTGGTTGTATGCGATATAACCTAGTTATCGAATCGAGGATTGATTCGATAAGTCGATACATTGGATACTAGTCGGTTATATGCTACATGACCGGATCATTGAATCAAGTGTTGATTTAATGATTTAATGTGTAATTGTATATTTGATATATTACTTTGCATTAACTAGTATTGGTTCACTTTAAATGGATTTTCTCACTTGTTGTGCATATTGTATATGTGATATACTTTTGTATACTAGTTTGTATCATATTTGATGATACATGCTAACTTGAGTATGTGTAAAGATTAAACCATGGTTGTGTAATGGTTAGGGTTTTCATTTTATTCATTCATTCATTCATTCATTTATTTCTTTTTGGCAAAAGAAAAGAAAATGGTGGCTTATTTTGTTTGTTGTTGAAGCTTCATGAAGCTTTGACTAAGTGACCATTTTGTCTTCATGCTTAACCTTAACCATTCGAACTAACCATGATTTATTCTCTACACCTAACTATGGTTGCAATATGATAAGTATTCATTTTTATTTTCTATTTTAAAATAATACTTATGATATTCTTTCTTCTTCTTCTTCATCTTCAACAAGAAGAAAACCTTGACTTCATCAATGGCAACTAGTGAAAAAGAGTGAGAAATCCAATTCTAAAGTGAACCACTTCCTATTTCTTCATCCTCTATCACTTGCCAAGTAGTATAGGGTGTTTTCTTCATAAGTCTCATGACTTGGTGAAGTTGGAGCTTGATCTTGTGTTGCCTCGACGTAGATCATCTTCGGCATCGAAGTCGACGACCTAGCCCGTCCATTTCTCCGATGAAGCCGACGCTAGAGCCCGAGATCCGATGATCGCAGCGAGGAGACTTCATCGCGGAGCCATGGAGGTGGAGAAACGGATCTACAAAGGGTTTCTCAGCACTTGGACCTAGCCCGCCCATTTCTCCGATGAAACCGACGCTAGAGCCCGGGATCCGATGATCGCAGCGAGGAGACTTCATCGCGGAGCCATGGAGGTGGAGAAACGGATTTACAAAGGTTGTATTTCCGTTTACCCTTTAGTTAAGTTGTTAACTAGTTATTGTTTTCGCCTAAAATCTAGTTAACGATTCGTATTAGGGTTTCTCAGCACTTGTAAGATATGAAATTGGCATGGTTGATACCTTGTGAGACCTCATTAGTGTGCCTAGGAACCCTACATGCCGCGCACGTGCTTTGTCGGCGTCCACGCCCATGCGCAGAGCACGTGACCAACGGACGCCCAGCGCCCACGGCCACTCAGGTGACCCGCGGACGCCCACCGCCCACACGCCGCTCACGTGTCCTTAGGACGCTCCTCACCCTTTTTTTCCTTCACGCTCCACGCTCAAAATACGTTTCTATTGTTAAAAAAACACCAACACATCATATTAATTTCGCATGACTAGTTTGACCCGTCAATCGGAGGTTCTCTCGCTCCAAAAGCGAGAGATAATTAACGACAGTTTAGTTCGCGGCTGCCGGAGATTTGGATCCCCACAATTAATAAAACCCCAGCCTGTCCCAAACACGGGGAATCTATACATGCATGACAAGCGCGCGTATTTCCATTTTAATGGGGTGATGAAAAACATCTTACAACACGAGTTCTTGCCAGGACAAAAGAACAAGAGTGTAAACTAACAAGTATTGCTCACAATCCATACCATATCAAACAAAGAAAACAGAGGAAATTAGAACGAAATGGAAAACCAGTCGGATATATAAAGCTCATGCAAGAAAGCTTCTCTCTCCAAACCGAGAGGCCATTGGATCGATTTATGATGGAAAAAAAAGGAAGCAGCAGTAGAAGAAGAGGAATGAGTCGGAGAGATAAGATTGAAAGGCATAAAAGGACATGTAAGTAGGATCTTTTCACTTTATTGTTTTTCTCTATGCATTATAAACATATATAAAATCGTCCATGAAGATTTTACATGGAAATTTACAGAAGTATTGATATGTATGCATGAGAGGCATATATGCATATTTTTTCCCAGAATTAAAAATAAAAACTAAAACAGAAAGAATTAAAAAAATGAACTCCATCGTTGTAGTGGAAAGTGAGTCGGATGAAGCCAGGCTTGTATGGCCAAGTGTACGTCTTGCTATGACGGCGAGTTCATTCTTATATATCTGGATGTGTCGCAATTGCTGATTATCTCATGTATCTCTCTTTATTTATCTTTTATGAAAGAAGAAGATGCTTAGAGACATGACTCTGAAGAAATTCAATGTTAACGTGCCACGATTTGAATTTAAAAAAAAAACAAGTGGTTTCATGGGCTATTCATGCCTTTTTTTTAATCATGGATGCTTGTCTTATCTAGATGCATGCATATACACACATACCATTGGAATAATGAAGAAAACTGTCCTTTTTCGCCGGTCGGCATCAAATATCTATACCCTCTACGATTTTTTTCAATGATCGGCGCCCATCTCATCGTTTTTATGATGTAAGATGCGGATACACCAAATTTCATGCGATTCCACCTCTTTTCTACCGTTGAATTAACCATGTAAAAAGTTCTATTGTTGGAAAACTGTTATTTTTGCACCCATTAAATCAAAAGTGAAAAAATGATGGAATCATGTAAAATTTGGTGTATGTACATCTTACATGATAAAGAAGATGATAATGAGTGCCGATCGTCGGAAAAAAATTATGGAGAGTGTTTTTTCGACGCCATAGAAGGAAATTTCCTCGTATGACACATTTACTCCGTTACTCTTCGTATGACATTTTCATGTTGTAAAACTTACTTAATATCATGATACCATTTGTCCACACTATTCCCTACATTATTATTTTCTCTACCCTCCAACTTATTATCGCTGGTGCTATTGATAACATGTGTCATCGTTGCTTTATTGTTAGCAATTGTTGCCCAAATCAATTACCATATCATAAACTATATTGTTGTCACCCCATGGTCATTTCAGCCTTCTTCCCCTTCTCCCTCACATTGTAACATGCAACTCGTTAGAAATAAATGTTTTTCTTATTTTGAAAATCTTAAATTCTGTAAATAAAAAATAAACTCTAAACATATGTAGATATGATCACTTGCAAGGTACAAGACGCAGACGCTTTCAAAATTCACGAATCTTAGAATTACATGTTTGAAAAAGAGGGTTTAAACCCTGCATCCGTGCGCATGGGGCCACCCATCCGTTTAACCCGAAAGAGCTTTCCAAACCCATTTTTGTATTCGATAAAAACATGACACATGCAAAATTATATCTTTATATTCCGCAGGCAAAATGAATCCCGGGTCAACTTCTCGTCAACAGTCACATAATTCGAGAATTATTCGCCGAATTTGCGAATAATTCGCGAAATTTTAATCAGACGAATTAATCTCCGAATTAATCGCCGTTGCCGAACAATTGCGAATTATGTGAAAAACAGCGAATAATTCAAAAAAACAGCAAATAATCCACAAAATCAAAACCTAGCGTCTCATATATTAATTTATTGCTCGAAATATTTCGCAGGCATTTCCCGAATTTTTCCGGAATACCTGCCGATTTTTTCCGAATAGTTATCTTAATCCGAATTTTCGACCTCGCCGAATCATACCCGAACGACGAATTTGTGACTATGCTCTCGTCAAGCAAGCGGTCCGTGGGCTTTTTCTTGAGGGAGACGATTCCCATTGTGATGCCCCTTCATGTTTGTATACATATTGCTTACATTACCTTCAAAAAATGATGTGTGAAAGAAAAAAGCTTCCTATTATAAATTTTGTTGCTGCCAAGTCTGACCAGTCACCAACTATTTTCGTGAGGCGTGTAAAGAGCCGTTGAGTTAGTTGGGAAAGCCTCTATATCTATGGCTACCTCTTCCCAGGGCCCCACTTATGTCGTCGTAATCATCATATCTTGGTTGGGTGTAAAAGTGGGTGTTTTTGATTCGAGTTGCCGAGATATTTCGATGTCTTCGAAGCTGGACTCGCTCTCCACCGGCTCGGTTCGCACGAGAAGCTTGGGTTTTATGCAATTACAGCCTCAATGGATGAGTTTTATCACATTAATCATCTGCCAAATAGCAATCTTATTTTGTACGCATTGTATGCTGGAATAAAGCTGTATCATAAGCAAATTTCTCGACCATTTGAACAGACCGTTGAATCATGAAAACTTTATTCTTGTATCTTTTTATATTAGGTTCTTCCTCAAAAGTTTCCAGTATGGCATCACCTATATATCCGATAAATATAATTTAATAGGTTAGGTAGAGAACGAGATTATTGCCGGTAACTAAATAAATGCTATGAAACTTTTGTGCTCAGATTTTCCTGAAATAAATAATTTTTGATTTTGTTTGTCCTTAATGATCCGAAAAAAGATTATGAATATCATTGATGGTCAAAGTATAACAAGAGCAACATAAACCCTCTTAATATCAATTGTCAACCAGAAATTTAAAAATATATCAAGATCTAAGTGAAGCCGGCCGCAGAGCTTAACGAGAACCTCCGTACAACTTTGCTTCATAACGACGTTTTATGAGAATAACGAAGGAAACGATATTATGATTTTTGTAAGGGGAAACTTGGAAAATAGCTCACCTCGTCTCTATTGCGCCCCCACATCAATACCCTTGGATTTTTAAGGAAACAGAAAACAAAAATAAAAAGGGTGATAAAAAGCAAAACTTTTTTCCCCTCACCCTTTTGTTTGCGGGCGCTTTTCGCCCCGATTATTAGAAAATTAGATTCTCTTTAAATTCCCAGAGTTTTCATTCGAATATGCTTCGATTCCGTCTCTCCCCTTCTCATCTCTAGTCCCTTCTCTCTCTCTCTCTGGCGTGTTCGAAAAGAGGAAGGCTCAAATCGGTAATTTTGAGAATTTCTGTTTCATTGAGTTTTTTCTTACATTTTCGGGAAATTAGGATGGAATTATGATCTGGGCAGTTGCCAAAATTTAATCTTGGGGTGAAATTTGATGGGTTCTCGTTTCATTTTCTCTCTCGAAATTCGTTTGATCTAGATTAGATTTTGGAGAAATTCGAACGTTTTTTGATCTGGGTATTGGCTGAATCCCTTTCATAGTTTGATCACTGTTCATCGATCTTTATCCCCTTTCAATTTTCAAGATTAGATTTAGATAAATCCTGACATTTCCTTGGGCTCTCTAGGGTTGTATAAGTTGGTGGGTGATTTGGATGTTCATTCTGTGATGCGGTTGTTTGAAGCGAGTAAAGTTTTGGTGTAATTAATTTTGATGTAGGTTTGTATTCAATAAATCCTTGTAATTCAATCATTAGAACCGAGGTAGAATTTAGGGCAATTTCTTGATTTACACCCAAATTTCCGAGTTTTATGATCCGGGGTGTTGAAAAAATCGCATCTTGGGAAGATGTATGCAGTAGAGAAACTCAGCAGCTACATCACCCGAGGAGTTTACACGGTATCGGGTCCCTTTCACCCTTTCGGAGGAGCCGTTGACATTATCGTGGTCCAACAACAAGACGGGAGCTTCAAATCCTCACCATGGTATGTTAGATTTGGTAAGTTTCAAGGTGTCTTAAAAACAACAGAGAAAGCAGTTACCATTTGTGTCAATGGAGTCGAATCCAGGTTCCATATGCACTTAGATCACAAAGGAGAGGCCTACTTTCTCAAAGATTGCGATTCAGATGAACCCGGGGACTTTGAAATGTCTCCGCCTTCATCAGGAGATGAAATGGGCGAAAAGTTGAGAGCGAGCTTGCAAAAAGCCCAGAGCTTGAATTACGATGTGCCTTTCGATACTGGGAATGGGAAGATTGTAACAAGGACTAATTCAAAGCGCTCTCGGATATTTGGGCTTGTGTTTGGGAATAAGTCGATGAAGGAAAATGATCAACAGGCAAATGTTGATAGGGGTGATAGGGCTAGTTCATTGGAGTGTGCAGAAATTGCGGCTGATTTGTTGGAAACTAAGTGGTCGACCAATCTCTCGTCTAATGACTCTAGAACCAATAGTCCTAATGGAAAAAACAATTTTGATGTGAGTACAAATGATAACAGTATGGATAGTTATCATGAGGGTACTGATGTAACTATAGAACAATCGGTTGCTTCGCATGTTGAGAAATTAGGCGATAATCTGGCAAGGGAAGTGCATTTTGAAGGGACCATTACTCAGACTTCAACTTCAAAAATCCACGAGGAGGTCTTTGAGTTATATACCTTGAAAACTGGTGATTTAAGTGAGAGGAGTACACCGGTTTCTGAATCAGTGATGTTACAATCTGATGAAAGCAATATATCATCAAAGGGATCTGTACACCATCCTGGTTCAACTTCGGATGGAGAAAAAGAACCAGAAGTAAACAACGATGGAGAAAAAGAAGATGATCCTATAAGCTATGCGCAGACATCAGAGAGCACGACTGTTAGCTTAGATGTTTCCTCTGGTGAAGTTACATGCTTAACAAGTGAACACATATTCGAAGTAACCTCAAGGGAAGAATCAGAAAATGTCCCACATGAAGAAAATTACGTTGGGGGTGGTACTCAAGATTTGGAGTTATCTATGGCCGAGGTTTCTTCTGTGCTTGAGGATTCTCAACAAGCTTATTCTCCAAGCAACGATAGAAATGGTTCTAACTCTGACTCTCCTAGAAAGTCTTGGTCTTTGGAATCTGAAGTCATCGACGGAGAGATAGAAACTACCGAAATTTCTAAGGAGATTGCAACAGAAAAAGCTGAAACAGTTGGTTTTGTTCAAAATCTATGTCAGGTGATTGGAGAAGAAGCTTCAGATATCTCCTTTATTTTGCATGAAGATCAAGAATCCAAAATTCCTAGTAATGACGTTATTTTAGAGAATCCATGCCTTCAGAATAGTCCTATAATTGCTCAGGATGAATCCAGGTTCCCAGAATCAGAGAATTTGGAGGACGAGCAATTCCAATTTAGCGATATACATAATTTTTCAAATGAACAGATTGCAGCAGCAGAAACGAATGATAGCAGAAAGTTTCTCTCTATAGAAGGTGACATTGAGGAACATGAGTCAGAGTCCACAAATAATGAAGATTGCTATGAGAGCGTATTGGGAAGTCAAACCAGTCCAATGGCTATTCCTAAAAGCCCGACAGTGCAGTGGGCAGAAACAGAACTTTTAACCCAATCTTTACCCATCATTCGCTCAGAGATTCATGATCTTGGAAGGACTAATCTTCTTCACTCGCTGAGCCGCTCAATTGATCTTAATTCAGAGAGCTTTGATCACGATTTGGTAAAGAAGGAAATCCGTAGATCTTCGATGTTGCAATCAGATTCTGCTTCTGAAGCCATCGACTCTGAGAACAAGCGAGGAGACAGTATGCGCCCAATCAGTTCTTCTGTTGGTAAGCGAATCACATCTTATTTTCTCAAATGAACACATATAGTCTGTGATATAACAAAAGTTCTATTGTGTGTTAAAGAGGTCAAAAAATGGATTTGACTGTATAGTTTATTTTCTAGACGTGTTTCCATTTTGCTGACAGTTTATGATTCTTTGCTTTATACAGAGAATTCTCAAGGTATGATAGCTGTGGGCCAAGATGAGAATAATTTGACCGCCGATCCTTCAGAAGCTATTGTTGCAGCTGGAGGAAGTTGGAGACTATGGCCATTCAGTTTGAAGAAGTCACAAACCATAAGCACTGTGCATCCAGTCCCTGAAAGTATCCCTCGAGAAAATTTGGATGTTCTTCCCATGAGAAGTCAAAGCTTGACGGGTCACGATGATATTCAAAAAGCCAAATTTACAAAGAAAAAGGTGCGATCCCTTGCTCCAACTTCCGAGGAGCTGGCTTCTTTGAATCTTAAAGAAGGTCGGAATGTGATAACTTTTAGTTTTTCAACTGCAATGCTCGGGCAGCAACAGGTTTCTCTCTCTCTTTCCCTTAGCTAGTTTTTTCTTTCCTCGGTTTTGCTTGGTCTTTTGTTTTGACATACTGAATTTTATATCCTGCAACAGGTGGATGCTAGAATATATTTGTGGAAATGGAATACTCGAATAGTTATTTCGGATGTTGACGGAACTATTACCAAGTAAGTCTGGACTTCGTTTTTAAATATTGAAACTCTTAATTTATGCTTTACTTTTATTTGGGATATGATTAATGGAGATGGCTTTTCCTTTATGCTCGGAAAACAGACTTCATGTTGATATATTATTCATGCGCTTGATTTCATAATCTTTGTAGTATGCACACTTAGATTCACAAATTTATTTCAGAAATTCAGTGTTGGTCTACTTTTTATACCATCATTGAGGCTCAAACTTATTTGTGATGCAAAAAAGTGAAGTCATAACCTACTTCAAACGGGGTTGAACGCATACCTTTTGCTTATCAGCAAAAAGCTTTACCACTATGCTATAGTGGTACCTGCACAACTTGCTATAACATCAAATTTGTAATTCTCTCAAGGGGTGGGAGAGGTGGTAGGGCATGCGATTGTGACAAGGAGGTCACAAGTTCAAGGCACACAACCTACAAACAGAGGAGAGGTGAGCCCTATTTAATAAGAGAAGGGGGTGGGTCCTGCATGTGTCGAGCCCTATAGCTAAAACAAAAAAGAAACGGGTCAAGGAATATAGCTTTATAGATAGTCTTTTTCTATGTAAGCGATACTATTTTCTCTGTTGGTGTCTCATCTCGATTCAGACATAATTGGAACATTAACAACAAAAAATGAAATTACAACACAAGTTCATCTTTTTGGGGTCGTCCACCAGTGAAACACATAAAGCTTGTTTGGTCTCTATTTTCTATGAACTAGTGGCAAATGTTCTTTTCTTAAAAACCAAATCAGTATTTTGCAATACAGAAGGAGACACACACTTTAAGAGGGAGAGTGAGAAGTAAAGAAGCCAGAGAAATTCTTTTATTAAGAGGAGTGAGAAAATAGAAGCAATACGACTTATTTTCACATGATATTTCTGTGCCATATCGTAGGGCCAGGTGATTGGATGAAGCATCATAATGAATTTATATATATTTTAAAAAAATGCATAGTTTGTGCTTATGATATTACAAGTCGTTTGATCGTTTGCTTATTTCAAATCCTTCTTATTTTATTGGCTTATGTATATGTTTTTCTGATTCCGCTATAATTTGCATTTAAATACAGATCAGATGTTCTTGGACAGTTCATGCCTCTGGTTGGAAAAGATTGGTCTCAGACTGGTGTTGCACATTTGTTTTCAGCAATCAAGGTTTACAAAATTTATCTTCACATTCTAAATTTACTTGGCATTGCATTATTGTATAACCATGGAAGACCGATGCAAATATATACTTAGAAAATATATATTATTCCGTTATTGTAGTATTGAAAGTATAGATATATATAACACAAGGAAGAATGAAAATAATAACTAGAAGAACAAATACAAAAACATAGATTTAACGATGTTCAGCCATATCGACCTTCATCCTCGGGCGAAGGATAAGCAATCTACTAATATTAGAAATTGTGAGGTTGCAATGGCGGTGGAAAAACTCTCAAACCCTAATTCTAAATACACCCCAAATCTCATACAGAAGGCGGCTGCCTTAATTCTCTCAGAAATACCACACGAGATCCTAAGCCATATAGAAAAATATGCAGTCTTTAGATCCTTTCTCCTTAAGAAAGGTCCAAACTGCAGGGGCTCCACCCCACGGCCCTAGGCTGTGGGCTCCAGGCTCGGCTAATTTCTACGGGGCTTAGCCCTTAGTCCACGGTTAATAACTGCTCGGTTCGCCCTTCGGGCTTGACTAGTTAGAAGGCTCGAATAACTTCATGGGCTCGACTATAGAGCTCGGCAAGACCTCTGCAAGTAATGTGCTTGACAAATAAGGCTTGATCAATAGGGCTCGACAAGTAGATCGGATACAGGTCGATAAATTCAAGGCACACGTAACAATATATTATGTAATATTACGTTGTATTACGTTCGCCTTTATCTTTTTCCTAGAGTCGAACATAATTCCCAACAGCTATAATATATCTGTCCTTTTAGACTTCTTTCCCCAGACTAAAAGAATATGGAGAATGCTAGTGAATCGACAATAATTAGAAGAGCCTTGACATGAGGTTGAGAGTTGGCAGTAAAACCGTCAAATCTTTTTCATCAAGTTTTGGTTCATATATGACCCGCTGTATATGGGAAAAGCCTAGTTGGTGGGAGTGTGATAATGATATCTATAGATCATACTAATTGATTATAATATCTATTACTCGATTTAGTATTATTTGATTGAATCCTTCATTAATAGGATTCCACGGTTCTCTTCAATTTGACTTTGTTCCATCTTTTGTTTGTTTTATCACCTGGTAGCTGACTTTACAAGTCTATTTAGAGATTTAATAGGTAAGTGACCAGGATGCTATCTGACTTTACAAGTCTATTTAGATATTTAATAGGTAAGTTACCAGGACACTATCTAACCCCTTTGTTTTTCTGTTTTGTTATCTCTATCCGAAACGTTGAACTATTTCATTTTAAAACTACAAATTTGGTATTCCGAATAACAGTTACAACATCAACATATTTTTAGTGCATATTAAGTTAAAAGATAGCTCTTTGATTTCGTTAACAGCTATTTCAGAACCAATATTTTTAGCATGGACAAATTCTCATTGCATAAGATGAAAATTGAAAAATAGTAGTTTAAGTATTTGGAAATAGCTAGTAATAGCATCTTAGTTTTTGAAAATGACTACTGGTTTCATCACGTGTGTTGTTTTGTTCCACCTCAATGTTCCAAAGAAGCCTACCCTACCCTATCATAGGATTCATTATCGCTCCATACCATGTACCACGGTCTTGTTTTTGGTCCACATACCGTCACATTCCACGTTTTAGGTTGTTTGCTTGAGAAATTGGTCATTTATGAGTAGATTGCAGAATGATTTTATAAAGCTTGCATGCACTGGATTACTTGAATATTTGGCAACAAGCAGATAATCACATTGCTGCTAAATTATGGAAGTTTGGTATTGATTTAATCCTATTGGTTTTGGTACTTGCCAATTGGTTACTGATGCTTCTCAATGGACAGTTCAGACAAATTTTATAGATTTTGTGCTCCATGTTTTCTCTTGGGAATCGGCCTATTGATGCCAGAATATAGATTTCTTTTGGTGTCTTCTGAAACTGTGCATGTTATTTAAGAAAACACTTATAAGTCCAGATGTTTTATTTGAAGTGATATATTACCTGCAACTTGGGAACATGAGCATTGATTACTTTCGTATTATTAAATGGGGTGTGTTTGGTTACGAGTAGTTGGAGCAACAAGTGGTTCCAACTACATGAAAGAATACAATCCATTGTTTGGTTGAGTGTTGTTGCTCCACATCCATGTTTTTGTAGCAACAAAAGTGCTGAGGTGGCTGTAGTTGGAACTGCAATCAAATTGAGAATTCACACTAACACCAACAACTCTTGGGAAGCGAGAGTTAAAAAGAAAAGTCACACTAACACCAAACTTTCTTGCTAATTACAAAATCATCTCACTTAATTAAGATTGGCTTTATATGAAAGCGGTGCCTTGTGTCGGGAAATTTTGTTCGATCATTGGGAAAATCCTGCCACATGTAAGCATTTTACTTACCTACGATTTCTTTAATAAAATTAAATATCTATTTTATTTTATTTAACTATCTTTTGTTTTTATTATGCTAGGCTGAAAAAAGTTTTTTAGTCCATTAGTTTTGTATGCTTTATATATTAAGATTATTGTTGTGAAAGTTGATTACCAAAATAAGAAGAGTTTGGAAAAACAAATCATGCAAACCAAACATTGATTTTCTAAACCATTGATTTTGGGTTGCAACCCAACCGAACATTGGAATGCGGTAGTTGGAAAAACATGAAGGCCTTGCTTGAATAGTTAGGATTAAAGTCTATATGATTGATTTTAGGATTAAAATATTTTGGAATGCACATGCATTCCAAAAGTAAAATTCCAATGAGTTTTGGTAACATAATGCATATTTGGATGGTTGGGATAAGGATAACATTAAAGTAAGATAGAGAAAGAAAAGAGAGATTGATATAATGTGTCATTTCAAGACAGCGAGAAAGAGATGAGAGAGTTTTGGATTAGAAAAATTTGGTCTTTACCAATTTTTAGAATCCAATGGATTAGGCATATTTTTGGGTCTTTTTCCATTGGAATTCTTTATAAAAAATTTACCCAAATTGTTAAATGATAAAAGAGAAGATTTAGATAATTTATTATATGACCAATGGTCTCTTTATATAGGAATTACAATTACTTGTTATTCAACCATCATGGTACGGTGTACCTTAATAACAATATATTCTAAACTATTCCAACACTCCCCTCAAACTGGAGTATACATATCAGTGATGTATAACTTGGACAATAGACGAACGAATGCGGGGTCTTGAAAGAGGTTTCATCAAAATATCTGCAATATGTGCATGAGTAGAAATATAATGGAGATTGACTTTCTTTTCAACAATTTTCTCACGGATAAAGTGGTAATCCACTTCAATGTGTTTTGTCCGTTCGTGAAACACTGGATTCTCTGAAATATGAATTGCAGCTTTATTATCACAGAACAAGAATGCTGGTGTTGTAGAACTAACACCGAGATCTTAAAGCAATGTGGAGAGCCATATCAATTCTGAGACAACATGGGCCATAGCACTATATTCAACATCGGCTGATGAACATGCAACATGTTGCTTCTTGCTGCGCCAAGTCACTAGGTTCCCCGCAAAGAAAACACAAAATCCACTCATAGAGCGACAGTCATCCACAGATCCGGCAAAATGGGCATCAACATAGGCTATAAGAAACAAATTAAAACATGGTTTATAGAGAAGACCTTGCCTGCCGATGCCCCTTCAGGTCAGGAACTCCTGCAATAGCCCCCCCATGGAACTAAAGAACACTACTCTCATCCCTCTTCCCGAGGTATCTACTATTTGTAGGTGCACGCTTTAAATGGCAGAGATTGTGCTCAACAGCCCGAAGATGGGAAACTATGCGCCTCTGTATAAACTGTCTCACTGTGCTGGCTGCAAAGGATATATCTGGGCGAGTAACGATGAGATAGATCAGCTTCTCAACTAACCGTCGATACCGACCTGGATCGGAAAGTGGCTGGTCATCAGGTGAGCTAACGCGAGAGAGCTTTACTGTTGTATTTATGGGAGTATCAACAGGGCGACAGCCAAGAAATCATGTTTCTTTAAGTAGATCGAGAGTATACTTCTGCTGTGAGAGAAATAATGATCTCTTATTTCGAGATACCTCTATACCAAGAAAGTATCATAGAGAACCAAGATCTTTGGTATGAAAATGTGAGGGCACATGTGTTTTGACCTTAAGATATACCATCTGAATCATCTCCAGTGATGATTATGTCATCAACATAAATAAGAAGAATAACCATTCCTTCTTTTTGTTTATATATAAAAGAGATGGATCTGCCGAGTTTTTTGTGAAATTTATCTTTTTAGGACCATACTGAATTTATCAAACCATGTCCGAGAAGATTGTTTTAGCCCATACATAGATTTTTAACATAACATACAAGAGACTCCCCCTCATGCTCAAAGCCAGAAGTCTGCTATATATAAACCATCTAGGAAAGATTGCCATTCAGGAAGGCATTCTTGACGTCTTGCTGATATAGAGGCCAATCGCGGGTAACCGCAAGAGATCAAAACACGAACAGTAGTGAGTTTGGTCACCGGAAAAAAGTCTCAGTATAGTCGACACCGTATTGCTGAGTATAACCTTTGACAACAAGGCGGGCCTTCAAATGAGATGCACTGCCATCAACATTATATTTGATAGTAAAGACCTACCAGCAACCAACCATCTTTTTCTGTGAAGGGAGGCTGACCAGTTTCCAAGTGTGATTAAATCTTAGTGTCTGCAACTCTTCTATCATAGCCCCATATCAATCTGGATGATTCATAGCTATCTGAATAGAGTTAGGAATGGAAACATCAGACAAGGAAGAGACAAACTGACACAGAGCTGGAGTAAGACGATATGATACAAATGAAGCAAGAGGATGAGAAGTAGTGTATGTTCGTTTACCTTAGCGAAGAGTTGTCGGACAAACCATCAGAAGGAGGGAGAAGTGAGGCCTTGTCAGCTTCCGGCTGTATACATGGAGGTGGAGTTTCAGTTTCTGCTGTTGAATCTATCACTGCTCTCGGTCGATGACGATAGACATGCGTAATCGGAGGAGGATGAGGAACTTTAACAGCAGTAGACTCAGTTTGAATTGGTTGGTCATCTGGAGGTATAGAAATTGGCGGCGGCGGCGGGACGCGAGGACTTTCCGCTGGAGAGTAAAAGGGCTAATCCCCAAGAGAGGTGACATCACGAGAGACTACGATAGTGGATGTAGAATGAAATATGCAAATGTAGCCTTTTTGAGTACTAGAATAGCCAACAAATATATGATTGATAGCCTTAGGATCCAATTTACCGTGAGTTAATAGGTGATTATGAATGTAGCAAATATACCCAAATACTTTAGGAGGAAGGGGAAAAACGTCTTGGTCGGGAAAGAAATAGATAACACTGTTTGGTTTTGAAAAGTTGTAGATGTCATGCGATTAATAAAAAATCATGCAGTAAGGCAAAATTCCAAATACGATTTGGGACATGCATGTTAAGCATAATAGACCGAGCAACGTCAAGCAAGTGATAGTTTTTTTTCCAGCAATGCCATTTTGTTGTGGTGTGTACGAATAGGAAGTTTGATGAATAATCTCACGGGATTGACAAAGAGTTTGAAAAATACGACTCATGTATTTCTTGGTATTATCAGTTCTTAGAGTTTTAATAGACATATTAAACTGATTAACCACTTCATTAATAAATGTTTTAAATACATGTGGTAATTCAGATCGATCATGTAAAAGAAACGGCCGTGTCATTTTAGAGTGATCATCAATAAAAGTGACAAAATATTTATAGCAAAATATGCTATTATACTTCTAAGGATCCCAAATGTCAGAATGGACCAACTCAAATATTGAAGAACTATATTTAGTAATTGAAGGAAAAGACGAACGAAAATGTTTCCCTAAAATACATGACTCGCATGAAAAATCAGATAAAAAGAAGCCAGGTAACATGGTATGTAGCATGAGAAGAAGTGGATGTCCAAGACGTCGATACCAGCAAATGGTAGAAACAACAGCAAATGCAGAAGGTGGTACATCCAAATAGTACAAGCCATTAACTTCTTTACCCTACCAATTTGCTCCTTTGTCTGATTGTCCTGGATCAAAAGTACTTAGAATAGAAAGTTATTGAACAGTTGAAATCATTGGTAAGACGACGAACTGATAAAAAAATTGTACGAAGTGAAGCAACAACTAAAACATTTTTAAGCGGTAAGGAAGATGTCACATCAGTATTGGTACAGCTACTAACATAAAGGATATCCCCATTGGCAATGGAAATGAATTTATACAAAGTGGAAAACATAAAGTTAGAAGCAGTATGAGTCATGTGGTCTGAAGCCCCGGAGTCAAGGATCCAAGGGGTTGACTGAGATAGTAGAGATATACTTGATATGGTTAAGTTGGCAGTAGAGATATGAGAGAAAATATGTTGCAGGTGCTATAAGTCTTCAGGAGAGATTTGCAAGGATGATGCTGGCGGTTGGATCACTGTGGATGGAGAAGCCGTACTCTGTCGGGTAGTAGGAGCTGATCCAAATAGCCATGCTTTTCCCAATAGAATTGATCTGTATAGCTGGTACGACCGCAATGAGAGCAAGAAAGGGAATCACGATCACGTCTGCGAGGATCAATCTTGTTGTCCGTCATATTGCACGTCCCACACAAAGAGAGTAAGCAATAGAAAGTGCAGATCTAGCACATAAAGAGCGGGAGAAAGATGCTAGGGTTTACTCAAGCCAATTCCCGATCATTATAAATCGGAAAAAATATTTTTTTAATCTTCAGGAGCATCACTGGCTTGGCTTCGAAGCAGAGATGGCCAATCTCGGCCGCCCTTGCGACGACTGCAGACACCTTGAGGAGGAGAGGAGGTGCGTAGCGGCGGAGGAGCGCTCGAGGAGGTGGAGGAGGCATGCGGCGGCCTGGGATTTGCAGACGAGGTGATCTGGATGCTTCGACGAGGATGAGAGCGAGGCGAGAGGACGAGGGAGGCGTCGACGATCTGGAAAGGCGGCCTGGATGAAGGAGGGCAAGGGATGAAGGAGGCGAGGCGATATGGAGAGGCGGCCCTGGGAGAGGCGGCGAGGCGATGAGGACGAGGGAGAAGCATCGACGAGGATGAGGACGAGGTCGAGGCGGCCTGAGATTTTATTATTTTTGAGGATTAGGGTTTGGGTGACCCGATCTGATACCATGTTAAATGATAAAAGAGAAAAGATTTAGATATTTTATCATGCGATCAATGGTCTCTTTGTATAGGGATTACAATTACTTAATGTCCGAGCACCATGGTACAGTGTATCCTAATAACAATATATTCTAAACTATTCCAACATATTAAATTTAATTACACACGAACGAGAGAGGCGATTATATATTTTATTTATATGAGTGCACGGGCTTTTAATATAGACGGTCTTCATCAATAAGATTCAAATCTTTTTGAGATTTGTCCCATCTTACATTTTATACCCATGTACTTCTCATATTTTTTTCAACATGAGACTATTTTAATTCATATATCTCAACACTCACCCTCACGTGCAACATGGTTGTCACGTGGATCGTACAGAGTACGAAGGTTCAAAGTTCGGCACGAAGGCTCGGATCACACACAAGAGAGCACGGAGGTTCAAAAGATGCATAAGGGTAAGACGCACAAAGACTCGAAGAGAGCACGAAGGCGGTGTGTTAAAGTACAAATTCATGAATGTTATCAACCTAGCCTGATACCATATTAAATTTAATTATACACGAATGAAGGAGCGGTTATATATTTTATTTATGAGTGTACACATGCCTTTGATATAAGTAGGTTCCAACAATAAGATTGAGTTTTGTTGATGGAGCCTGTCTATGTTAAAAGTATTTCTTGGATTGATCGGGTCCAATGGAAAAAAGGAATCTAGATTTATTTCCATTGGAATATGGGTATCCAAACATGGCCGAAGTTGGAAATGCATTGTTGTACCAACTTCAAGTAACCAAACACACAATGTCTTATAGATTATATACTTTTAATTTTATTATTCTTCTATTTTGCTGATCAAATCATCCTTAAGTCATTTGCATGTATGAACATCTGTATAAAAATGAATTAGTAAAATTTCACCCTTCAGCCAAATCTTCAACACTAATAATCACAATGTTGGTGCACATTTGTACTTTCCTGCATGTCAAACACTCATAGGCGACATTGGTGATCAACTGGTCATACATCGAATGCCTGAAATAAAACATAGGGGTAGTTATAAATGCATATGTATGATATGTTCTTATCAGGGTTAGGAGTCCCAATGTTCTAAATATCAGACAGCAGTATAGTGTCGGTCCGAAGATTTTCAAATCAGATAGCGGATGTCGTGATATTTTGGATGATATTTTTTAAATATTGGACAACAAAGTTTTGTATTATAAATATCATAGCTATAACTTAATATAAAGAGTTGGTTTTTATAAATCAATTTATTTCTCCACTAACCACCTTCTTAAGAAAAGTGTATAAAACTTTTTAAACTTTATTAGGCTTTACCCTTTTCCTATATACCTCAATACGGATCGGTATTCTTTTCTTTGGCTTACTAGAAGTTTCAGATGACATTTATGATTTACAAATAAAATTAACAATTACTAATTAAATTTAACATAATTTAAGATTGTAACCTAGCCCAAATTTGGGAAGGAAAAAATTTAGGATTGTAATTGACCATGAGTTTAGGCATCAATTTCAGAAATACTCATCCAAAATAAAAGAAAGAAAGATCGGAAGTAGGGAAAGATGCATAATCAATTTTAGATATTACTCGGGCTCAGCATAAAAAATGAAAGAGGGTAGCGACGAAAGAGGAATACCTTGACGGTCGATATAGAGTTCTAGGTTTCGTTGATCTAGAGAGGTCGATTGTCGAGTTTCGACACGAGACTAGGAAATAGAGGATTCGTGGACTTTGAAATATATAGAGAAAGCGGGATCTGCTCTCGTTTGTCCTATTTTTATTTATTTTAACGGGTATGGGCTACTCAAAGACGGATTGAGTATGTTAGAACTACCTAAAACCCAACAAGTCAAAAACAAGTTTTACGAGAAAATATCGCGATATATGATATGATATTTCCTATATATCAACCGATATTTTCTAAAATTCGCAAAACGATATAGTTTATATAAAATCGTAGCGTTTTCTCTCCAAAACCGATATATCAATGATATATATCGGACATCGGCTGGTACTTAGAACACTACTCAGGACTTTACCATTTCACACTATTTATATTAGGACTTCAACATAGGGTTATGAGGCTCACAAATTTCCTAGAATCCTATATGCTTCTTTTAATATTTTCCATACCTATAGAACATGTATTTCAACCTTATATTCCTTAAATAGGTTTTGTATATGATTTCGTTGAAGTTTCCTTTCATATCAACACCTTCGCTGATTTCAAAAGGATGTCTACAGTGCACCCTGCATACCTTCAATAGTAAAACTGCATTGTAAATACTTTTTGTTCGAATTTCAGGAAAATGGATATCAGTTGCTTTTTCTTAGTGCACGTGCAATTTCTCAGGCTTATCTAACAAGGCAGTTCCTTTTCAACATTAAACAGGTTCGTCGTGGTTGAATTTGTACATATTTTGAAGCAATTGTTTTTCTTGGACTTTTGTTCTTGCTGAAGTCATCATATTTTTATATTTCTAAGTGGGAAACCCCATATTTGGGTTTGTAGGATGGAAAGGCACTCCCTGATGGTCCAGTTGTCATATCTCCTGATGGACTTTTTCCTTCACTTTATAGAGAAGGTGATGAAATGGTTTTTATTTTTTTTATTTTTATTTTTGTAAACTACCTGATGTTGACATGGTTTATTATGGGTTAATTGCACAAAACCCTCTTTAGAGTAAGTGTATTTGAGGGTTTTGATCAATGAGCGGAGGGGGTCTTTCGCAAATAAATCACTAGAGGGGGTATTATGCTATATGAGGCAAACTAGGAAGAGCAAGGCTGGCCGTGTGTGCGCGCGCGCGCGCACACATTTACCCCTTTTTTCAATTATAGTCCAATCTGTTTTTCTTTATTAATTACTTGCTTGTATGTATGATGCAATGTTAGTTTCTTGATTGTTATGTGTTAAGATAATGCATCGTATCCTATGCATATTTTTTCTTCCATTATAGTTCTATGCACATTTTCAAGATGTTGCTCTGCCAATAACAAATAATATCTCTATGTATATTTTTGTTGCCTTCATGCTAGTGTTTTTTTCCGTCATGGTTCACTTAATCAACATTTTTTGATTAGTTAGGTGTTTTGATGGTTGCATATTTCTTAAAAAACATAATATTTTGTTCCTGCATGCCTTGATCCACTCATCCCTTCTACTGGGTAAACCAATGTCTGGAAGAGTACTGGCGTCATAATTGAGATACACACACATACACGCACCTTAATAACGTCAAATATTTGATCTTATGAGAACCAGGTACGAGACCTTTGCTTTTGATAATTTGGATTAACACATGAGGTATATCTAGTCTTCTTATTATCTATGATAAAACCAATAAATTGTTTTCTTATTTCCATTTTGACAAATGGAAAATTATAAATTCAAGAATAGAATTTTCCTGATTAATGGTAATATATATAATGGGAACCAACATAATTTGTGTTAATCGACCACTATCTTAAATGTTGTGAAATCAATTTGCATATTACCAATTCCTTCCAAACTTGAGTTGTAAAGTCGTTATGGATTGAGAGCTGTCAACACTTCCTACAAATGAAAAAGAATAAGTGAATTAAGCAGTACTAATCGCACATAAGTTGGCAAATGGCAGGTTTTAGCATGTCTCATGCAAGTATTATGAGAATTATAAAATTAAATTGAGGTAATAAGATATAAATTTAGGTTATCTCCTATCGGCGCTCAAAGAAAGAACATATTAGGAACCTCCACATAGATAGACTCCTGTAATTGAGTATATACTGAAATTTTAGTAGTAGTGTTTTATGGTGTTTTGAGCAATGAGAGTCTTGTAGGGAACAATGTTAGGCAGCATGAGGGGCCTTCAATTTGAAGACTGTGGTACTCCCTACACTCTGAAGACATTACATAACAAGTGCTTTACATGCACTGTAATTGAGGTAAACCACAAGAAATTACAAACGGAAGAATGGAATCATCTGTTCATGAAAATTGAGTGCAAACAGACATATGTAGAAAGATGGGTGATATTTTGTTACCTGGGAAAGGCAAAAATATTTAAAAAGGTCATAGCTTGAACTTTTGAGATTGAATTTGGGTGTCAAACCCTTTTTCAAGATGTTTGTCACATGGAACTTAGAGTGGCAAGATTTAGAAACAGATGTGTAGGAACATAGTAGCCAGGATGGTTGATACTAAAGTTTTGCAGGGATAGATTAAACTGCATTTAATCTCTGTCATGACCTTTTTGCCAAACCTGAATCGTGATTTAGCAGAAGCAACTACTCCCTCCATTTTGATTGACTTGCCATTTCTGGCCTATATTACACTATTGAAGAAGTGTAACTCTACCTTAATGGAGAATGATACGAATGCAAAATCTGTATGTTACTCTTTTGTTGGGATTTGAAAATGGATAAAGAGTTTATCGCCTTAAGAAGTTATTGGTTACTTTTGACAATTTACATCTAAATTGTATTAACATAATAGGATGATTCCTGAACAGTTTTATTAATTTTACTTAAAGGACAACTAGTTTGAAAGTTGAAACACAAAAAATTGCTAAAAGACAACTGAATTGGAAACGGAGGGAGTACAGTTATTGGACAAAGCTTGTTGGTGACATTGGACAGGGTGCTAAATAGAGGCGAGGAAACGTGAAGAAAATTATGCTATATCAACTTCTTGTACTTGTAAGATACACAGCTTTTATATGGACCGCGCCAGATAAGATTAATTTTTCACCGTGACTGATCAACTGTTAGCAGTAAGTTATTCTTTGGTTATCAAGACATTTAATATATCTTGGTTGATGACAAACAAGCCTAAATATGTTTCGTACAATAGGCATTTTTAGGACTTCTTATTAAAAAACCTGTTGCATCATATGGCATATGGTGGTACCGATCACCTATGAAGCATGGACACGGATATGGGTCACAGATATGACTCAATATGCATATGACGACTCGGCAAATTTCTAAAATTTAGGATACGGGGAAATGACGATAGGACAAATTTAATATATATTATATATATTTGTAAACATAGGTAAACCGTCAATTAGAAATTTATAACCATACCACCATTTACTTATAAGAAGCTGACATGTAAATTACATCGAAAAATGTAGGATTGAACAACTACAAGCAAAGAGTGATATATTTGAAAGTAACAAAATTTCTCTTAATTGAAAAAAAAGTGTATCCAAAAGAACTAACATTCATAAGAAGAAACTCAATTAAAACAACTAACAAGCTAAATATTACAGTGGACTATTATCTTAAAAAAACATTTAGTTTTTCAACTCGATGTATACACGAATACAGTAAAAAAAACACCAACAAGATCTAACATGAATCAACTTGTAAGTTTTTTTGGGATATGACCCCCTTCGGGAATCAAACCGGTGACCTCACTTTGGAGAGGAAATTCCTTACCACGTGAGCTATTCTAGGATACCAAGTTTTAAGTTTTTAATGTATAGAAAATGATGCTAGCTTGCTATTTTATCAAGAAAACTTATGGGTATATGACATACATATAAGACACAGGACATGCCTAGAACAGGTGCAACACACGTATGGTGATACGTGTCGGACAGGTGCTGGAGAAGTATTGGTGTCCAATATGTGTCACACGGACATGGTCTCCAGTTGGAACTTGGAAGTGTCCATGCTTCATAGCTGACAACTTGATTGATTTTATTTCTAGATACCTTACATTGCATTTAGTAGGTTCTTCAATTGTTTAAGTATAACTTATCATTTTTATCCTCTAATTATTGGCTATAGGCATATATAATATTAATTTATTGGAACTGCCCTTCAATTTAGAAGGAATATATAAAAATTCTTAATTAATTGATTTTCATTCACATGATGCAATTGTTTGGAGATTATTATTTTTACAGTGCAATTGTGAATTACACTGCCTCAAATTCATTCAAATTTCATTGATTGCAGTTATCAGAAGAGCTCCTCATGAATTCAAGATATCTTGCTTGGAGGTGAGTCTGACAGTGTTGGTATTCACTATTCATATTTTGTACTTCCTGAACTTAAGCCTTTTGTGATCTAAGCAAGTAGATGACTTGGTTTTATAAATAAATGTCCGTGATGAATCCATTTTTCTGATACACGTGTTTATTCTGAGTTCCTAGCTCTCAGTTTAGTAGTAGCTATCCTTTCCTACTTACTGTTTTCAGTTATACCCTCCATACTCCTTAATAATCTACACCTTCACTTCAAAAAATTTCCTTCATTTTGATGTTTCGTAATTCTGCAAGATCAACTAAGCTGACCTGCTTTATTACTTTCGAATTACTTCAGGATATAAGGGCACTGTTTCCTACTGAATGCAATCCATTCTATGCTGGCTTTGGCAACAGAGATACCGATGAATTTAGCTACCTTAAGGTTGGCATTCCTAAGGGAAAGATTTTCATCATTAATCCTAAGGTGCGATTTCTAGGTCCCAGTACAAAATTAATGAAGAAGATATCTAGATCCTAGTACAGATTTAACGAACATGTTAAAACTCATAACATCTTTTCTTTTTCTGAATGTTTAGGGTGAAGTTGCCGTGAACCACAGAGTTGAAACAAAATCATATACCTCACTTCATGCACTAGTGAATGGCATGTTTCCACCCACGTCTACTACTGAACAGGTTAAAATTTATTATAAAATCATTGCATAAACAGTTACATTTTTGATAAAACTGCAGCAGTTATTTCATACAAAGTATGGACATGCAAAAAAAATTTAAACTTGATTTTTCCTAGGGAAAAATTACCTTCAATAATTTGGTAAAATTTACTTTTCAAATGCAAATAAATACCTTTTGAAGGTCTGGCTTGTAAAGAAGAGTAAACTCTAAAAATCTCTGTATTGGCACATCGACTTGTTTACCGTTATCATCATTAATTTATAAAAACTTTCGTCTATAGGAGGACTTCAATTCATGGAATTACTGGAGATTGCCTCTCCCTGATGTTGAAATTTGAGCCTCGATACACATTCTCATCAAATTAATGTGGTCACCTTCTGACTTGGAGTAAACAAGATCATGTTGACATTAAGTACTCGGGATCTTTCAGGTGGGTTAATTTCTTTATCATGCTTTTTATGTCATTTATGAAATTAAGAAATTCCCAATATAGCATTGGTTGAGGTAATTTGCATGTGGAAAATTAGAAACTAATGCCTTTCGACATATTGAATTTTATTTATTTGCTGTTTCCTCCCATCTATCTATCTATTTATATAATATATAAATCTATATGAGAGAATATTCCTTGGAATATTTTCTTATCTAGCTTGAATTTTAATGAAAAAGTTATCTAGCCCATATCTAATTCTCTGACTATCATGGAAATGTTTTTTGGCTCCTCACTCAATATTTATCACACTTTTATCCCATACAATTATGCTTATATAGATCGGCTCCTTATTTAAAATTTCTTTACTTTTTCTCTCATTAAGGTTTTACTGACAAAATATTGAGAAATTTCACGATTTTTGTGTGCTATGTACATGCCAAATATTGAAAAAATTGAAAAAGAAGAAAAAAAGTTTATTAAGAATTTTGCGATTTATGATCGGTATTACCAAAAATATAGAAAAACCAAAGAAAACAGCAAATTTTGACTTTGTTTGAAAAATTCGCTGTTTTCATGAGCTATAGCATGTAAAATATTTAAAATTTTGAAGGAAATAGAAAATTTGATATTTTTGAAAGTTTCGTGATTTTTGTGTTCCAGCATGCATAATTTTTTAAAACAGAAAGAAAACTGAAAATTGTGATTTATAGTATGTAAAAACATAGAACAACGGAAAATAACAGGAAAATATTGACTATTGAGACACGATAATTTTGCGATTTTCGTGTGCTGGTAAACAAAAATATTGGAAAATCGAAGATAATAGAAAATTCTTTAGCTTTTTGTGGATATTGCGATTTTCGTATGCTTGTAAAATATTGAAGAATCAATGAAAACAGAAAATTTTGAGATTTTTGAAAATTTTGTGATTTTCTTGTGCTACAGTGTGCGGAATATTGGAAATTTGAAGAAAATAAACTTTTTTTTTTGGGATTTCTTAAAATTTTCTGATTTTCGTGTGTTAGGGGTTTCTAGTCACATGAAGTCCGAATCACTAATACCGGATTTTTTGTTCGTAGGTTCTTAGTAGCAATCGTCGACCCTTTTCATTTTACTTTACAAAGCTTCTTGCCTTCATTATACCCGGAAGTCCCCCAAAAGTATGAGCAAATAAAATATTGGAAAACCGAAAAAAACAGAATATTCAGATTTTTTTGAAATCTCAATTCTGATATTTACAAAACAGAAAATCTCAATTCTGCTTTACAAATCTCAGTTCAAAAATCTCGAATTTTCCGTTTTCTTAGATTCAAAATCCCAATTCAAAATTTTTTACAATTGAGATTTGTATAGAAAATATTGAAAATTTTAAAAACAGAAAATAGAAAATTTCTTCAATTTTACAAAATCTCAACAGAAAAAAAGAAAACCGAAGAGTATAAAAATTGAGATTTTTGAAATTTTTGCGATTTTTGTATCGTATAGCATGCAAAATATTGAAAAAGCCAAATAAAACTGAAGTTTTTGAGGTTTTTGAAAATTTCATAATGTCCGGGTGCCAGCAAGCAAAATATTAAAGAACTAAAGAAAACGTAAAAGTTTGAGATTTTTGAAAATTGCATAATTTCATGTGGCAGCGTTCTAAATATTGTAAATTTGAAGAACAAATAATTTTGAGATTTTTTTGTAAATTTCGTGATTGTTATGTGCTATATAACATGTAAAATACTAGGAAACCAAAGAAAATAGATTTTTTAAAATATTTTTGAAAGCTTCAAGATTTTCGTGTGCTATATATAGTATGCATAATATTAAAGAAGGAAGAAAATTGGATGTTTTGAGATTTTTGAAAGTTTTGAGGTTTTTTGAAAATTTTGCGATTTTCATATCCTAGATGATAGAAAATATTGAAAATCCAAAGTTAACAAAAATATTTTCTTGTGCTATATATGTAGCAAGCAAAATATTGGAAACCAAAAGGAACAAAATTATTGAGATTTTTTAAGAAGTGTGCAAAATGTTTAAAATTTAAAGAAAACAATTTTTTTTGGGATTTTTGTAAATTTCGTGATTCTCATGTGCTAAAATTATCAAAATTTTGAAAACCCGAAGATATTTTTTTGTTGAGATTTTTAAAAGTTTCATCTTTTTCGTATGCTATATCAAAGAAAATATTGAAAAGATGAAGAAAAATGCTAAAGTATTTTTAAGTTAATTCTTCATATATTTACATATAAAGTTCATGAATATGAGATATTACAGCCTATAAATCATATACCAATAAAATTTTAAATTAATATGATTTTTCTTAACTTTGGACTTCGTATCCGTGTATTGCACGGGTCCCTTTGCTAGTTATTCAAAGACGAGTGATTATAGTACATTTGGATTGACTAACTTGTATTAATCTTTTGCTTCAACCGATGGAGCATGGCATGGACACGAATAGACATGGAAATAGGACACTGACAAATTTATAAAATGGAGGACACAGAGACACGACCATGTTATCTATCTATGTATTTAATTATATACATTGAAAAAAAGATATAATAAACTACAAGAAAAAACATGTACCATATAACTTTAAAATCATAATAAATATGAACTCAAAATCGAAGTTATAACGTTCATCTTTAACCACAAATTTTCTGAAGTATGAACAAATACATTTCATAAAACTAAAGGTAAAACATACAAGAACACAATTCATGAGCGGCAAAACAAACGAAATATTATCCCTTTTTAATTGGAGCCAACTATTATAGATCCGATTTCATCATTTGTATTAATTTGGCCTTTTTACTTCTAGTTCTAGTAGTATGTCATGAGAGAGATTTGAAAATTTTAATATTCTTGTATCCTCCAAGGTAGAATCGAAGCTACCGACAAATATTTCACATTTTTATTTTCCAACCCTATATGCTATGCCCAATTTATATCGACATGGCCCAAGTGTGTTGGACACGGTGTTTGAAAGGGGTGTCCGAGTGTTCAACACGTGTTGGACTTGGATACGGAGAGCAAATGGAAGTGTCCGTTCTTACAACCTTCATACTCAAAAGAGCTGGAAAGTTAAAACTCTTTTTTTGTCATGCTACTGATGAACAATTCATTTTGTTGTCAATAGACGGTTGAAGAATTTCGGTCTATCGTGTGATTATATATACTTTTAACTATTGTATGATACTCTCCTCACTATAGAGTTTTTCACCACAGAATTTCCGCCTCGTCTACTTATGGAATTCCATTTGAAATGGAATTTCGCAGACCAACTTCTAGTTACTTCCCTGAGCCATGGATCAAGAGCCTAAATATATACTAATGTATGCGTCGATGAGATCCGGATCAAGCTTGTATAGTTATCTTCCACGGGATCATCGAAGCAATGTAATTTTTCTATCACTAGACTTGTTATTTACATTTTATTCAAGTGGAACAGGTTGCAATTGCAATCAATATGACCTTGTTGATAATGGAGAATTCATTTTTCAATAATAAGTTGTCATTACTTACTGATGGGCTTTGGTTTACTTTCCTCTGTATTAGACCAATTTGCATGTGCATGTAGCACATGTCTTGTTATGCTGCTCTTTGGAAAACAGTTCAATTACCACATACCGTACGTAGTTTCTTCAATTCTGCTTTCTTGCAATCATTTTGTAGATTTCTTTTATTGTTGAATAATTTTAAACTTGCAACACATTGACACAATATATGGGCAAAAACTGGTATAAGCTGAAAGGAGATTATCGAAATGGAAATTAGAGACCTGATAAAAAGAAGGAAATAAGAGATTTATACCTTGAAATTAAAGTGTGACGAGCATCTTTTGAACATGTTTGGGAAAAGTGGCATATTTGTCATTAAAGAGCAACAAGGTTAAAAGCAGATCTAAACAAACATGTGTAGTCGATGTAACGACCGTAAAATCCATATACATTTTTTTTTATAACAAGATAATTTCTTTTTGAACTCGGTTATACATTCATTTCTATTTGAACATAGGTATAATCATTACTTGTATCCTATTGGTTGAGACGTTGTATTGCTATTACAATGCCTCAAGTACAAACCCCAACCTCTCCAAATTATTTATTTCTTTATTTCAATTAGTTTTCATTATAAAAATCTTGTTTTTAAACAGAAAGAAAATATTGTTTTTAAAAATATTTTATTAGATTTTTCAAAAGAAAAAAAAAAATCTAAAACGTCCTATTTTAGTTTTATTGAATTTTTAATATATTCGATTTTCGATTTGATCTATAACAATATTTAATAAATCTTATTTATATAAGATGTGTGATATCATCAATTTTTGTACATCAAGTATTTTTTTAAAAAATTATTATGCTAGTTCAATATTAATCATTATAGTAGTTGTAACAACGCATATTAATAAATTATTATGCACTTGGGTCTGTGAATACTTCGGCGGTGGTTGGAGTCCCATTACTCATGAGTGAGCCTGTGTTTTGTTACCCCTTGATGATAGCCTTGGGTCTGTGAATACTCCCGGTAGTTGACACCCACACTCAACGACAACTCAGGAGTCCCATTACATACTCATGAATGGGTCCGTGTTTTCTTATCACTGGATGATAGTCTTGGGTCTGTGAATACTCCGGCGGTAGTTGGAGTCCCATTATTCATGAGTGGGTCCGTGTTTCCTTGCTCCTGAATGACAACCTTGGGTTCGTGAATACTACTGCGTTAAATTATACTATTTTAACAAATCTTGAATCTCGTGAATATGAATGCGCGCGCGCATATATATATATATATATATATATATATATATATATGAGATTAATGGAGGAAAGAGGCCATAGGAGGGGATTTCCTCCTATGGCGTGGAAAAAATACAACCTCCATCATTTTTTCCGACGATCGGCACCCATCATCATCATCGTTATCATCTAAGATGTGCGTACACCAAATTTCATGTGATTCCACAACCTTTTCACCGTTGATTTAGTGGGTTCAAAATTAACGGTTTACCGACAATAGAACTTTTTACATTACTAAATCAACGGTGAAAAAGTTGTAGAATCACATGAAATTTGGTGTACCCACATCTTAGATGATAACGATGAAGATGATGGGGGCCGATCGTCGAAAAAAATGGTGGAGGTTGTATTTTTTCCACGCCATAGGAGGAAATTTCCTCTTATGGCCTCTTTTCTTCATTATTCTCTCTCTCTCTCTCTCTCTCTATATATATATATATATATATATATATATCATGGGAATGAGGTAGCTCGAAAATGGGGGTATTTATGTGTAATGGAGAATCATGTCTTGTTTCTCATGGTATTGCATTTTATATATCTTGAATCTCGTGTTGCTGTTGTTCCGTGGCATTACGGAATATCCTGCTTACATAATAAAACTTCCACAATCGAGTTTATATTTATAATTACTAGCACTGAAATATCGAATATCGTGATACTTTACTTAAATTGTACTGATTAACACATGCTATTTATTTGACATGAACACTACTGTTTACTATTCACAGTTATTCTCATGCCTATTATTATGTATACCGTGTTTCGTGCTAAATATTGTTTAATGATTATATTAATACACCATAATTTAACTACTATACCAAAAATAATTCTACACTACGTTCTTGTTAGTATGACTTGATACTTTACTAAACTAATTTATTATCAAATAATTCTAAAATAAAATATACCTTAAATATTTTTATAATCATGAATCTTTGTAACTTGTTATGTAAATCCCCAGTTCCTTGTATATAATTTTTCCCGTATTTCCCCAAAATTTTCTTATTACCTTGCATATTTTTATATTTTTATTAGTTTATTTATTATTTTTCCTAATCTAAACCCAAACCCAATCCCTAACCCCAGCCCAAACCCAACCCGTTACACCTCCACCCTTCTCTTCTTCTCCTTTCCCTTTTTCTCTTTTCCCTCCAAATTTTCCAACGTCCCTTTACCCCTTCCTTGCGACCGCCACCTCATGACCCGCGCCATCTCCGTGACGACCTCGTCACGATCTCAACAACCCCGAGATCCCCGACGCCCATCTCTCCACTCCTTCTCCCCTCTCTCTCCCCAACGGCTCCCTCCTTTTCTCGCACTCGCCCCCGACCTCATCCTTGAAAGTCTACCCTTGTTCATATCAGAATATTGCATTTTATACCGCCTATTCTTACGCTCGTGTGTTTATAGGTAGGTGCTTTTAATCCGTGTTTGTTACATGTTTACAGATTACAGGTTTCCAGTCCAAATATTGTAAATCAAGACAAAATCTCCACAGTTACGTCAAAATACAGAACATCTGTCACAACAGATAAAAGCCGGGTTCCAGTCATCCATATCCGTCCAGTGCCGAGTACCGGTTCCAGATACAAGACATGTGACAGTGGTCATTCGTGTCTGGGACAAGCACAGAGCACGAGGGAGGCTGCACAAGAATCAATGGGTGCGCGGAGCTCGAGGGAGAGAGAAGTCAAAAGTGAAAAAGATAATGCAATCTTGGACTAGGAATCTGAAGATATTCTGGAAGCAATTATCAGAAAATACATGTACCAGACAAGAGGGGACAGAAGACCAGGGAGGTGCACAGAAGACCAAACCCTAACACCACTATAGGGGCGCGGATCCGCGGCTATAGGGGGGCATAGGCGGCGGATCCGCGGCCGTACAGGGGATTCAGAGCATCATCTTTTGGGGGCTGTCTGGTAATTGTGTCTATGGTCTGATGGTTGCCCTAGAACTCCATTCTCCTGCCTATAAATACAGCAGATTTGAGCACAACCAAGGGTCCAATTTTGTGTCCACTCTTTTGTAGTTTTTTTGTATAGTTTTTCTTCTTCTTCTTCATTCTTTCTCCATGGTAATGTAGTGAGAGCATTGAGTGGATATTAATGAAGATGAGGGTTTTGTATCATTCTCTTTTTGTTTCTTCTTCCCCTTGAGATTCTTGCTTTCTCTTGCTCATTCAACCTCTTCATTGAGCTTGAATGGTTAAGGGTTAGTTATTGATCTCAAGGGTCGTATTTTCTCACGGGACTAGTTATTCACTTCACATGCGTTCTCTACCATTCTCTTGATCTTGCAACCTCTTAATTGAGCTTGCAAGTTTAAGGGTTGGCTATTGATCACATGCTTGTCTTGAGTCCTAGTTTCGTATTCTTTTTATCGCTTTTTATTACTTGCTTTTTATTACCTTGTCTTTAATTATTTGCAATTTAATTCCATGTACTTTAATTACTTGTATCTTTTCTTTTCTTTGTTCTTTTCTTTTTGTTCTCTCTTTTTGGTTCTTTCTTGTGAATGAATGTAATTATTATTGTTAAGAAGAAATACGGTATTATAAGTTAACATTTCTTTGCCAATTCCTTTTCCCGTTATTTTCCATTTGAACTTCGCCCAAACCATACGCAAGCGCTCCGTTAGGCACCCTATCCTGACAAGGTAACGGTGATTCCTAACCGCGACCGGTTGCGTTCGGTTTGGCCGGAGGCGAAAGCAAGAGACAAGAACGGAAGGACAAGGGTAAATAAGCCGGATTCCATGAATACCGCGCTTAAATCCCCTAATCCACGTTGTTGCCGATTGCTCTAGCTTCAATTGGTCAAGACTCGGCTCAAAGGTTTTGAGTACGGATTTCTTAGCTTACAATCTCGTATCTTTTCTTAACAACTTTATACTTGCAAATAAACACATAGGTTAGACCGAACAAACATACAGATTCTTTATTGACTCGTCTAAGACAAGAAGGTAAGATACCACCATCTCCCTGTGGACCGACCCGTGCTCAATCGGCTAGCTGCAAAGCGACACCGTCCTGATCGCGGTTACACTTAAATTCTTTGAACATCCGACACGCCAAAAGCGTGCGATCAAATGGCGCCGTTGCCGGGGAGACGGTAGCGTATTTTCTTTCTTGTTATTCGGGTTAATATTCTTTTTGTATATATTTAAAAAAAAAAAGAAAAAGAAAAAATCTTTTTGTTATTTTTGTTCATTTTTGTGGGCAAGTGTGCAGATTTTTGCGTATTTGCAAACTGCAATTGTGGGGAGCAAAGTTTACATTCAAGGCTAAGGTGTTTGCAAAGTACAGTGCCAAAGATCCGGGTAGTTTGACCCGCGCAAGCGAACTTTTCAAGCTCACCGGATTTGATTCAACGGGGGTTTCCTAACCCAAAACTTAACGGTACGTATTTTACTAACACCTTCTTCTCAAATCCGACGCTTCCAATATACTATTCTTTTGCAGGATTCTTTGCAAGTTCGCTAGCAAACGCTAAAAATTGACTAACCCGTATTTGTTGCAGCGCCGCGCTTAAACTAAAAAACGATTGTTTGATTCTTTATAGAATTTTTTAAGAATTGCGCATTGCATACATTAATACGGACTTAAGGGCAAGCGAACCCCACAATATACGGTAAAGGATTTCATCACCTTTTCCGTGGCCCACAAATCACGAACTTGAGCATAACGTTTACCCGCACAAATTTTAAGAGAAACTATACTTTAAGCCTTAAGGACTTCGCGCTCACTAGGAGAAGTTAACTGTGTTTAGAACCTTGCTTAACGGTATATTGTTTACGGGGTGTCTAGGAAAGTGTTAACGGCGAAACCGCCAAAAGAGAAAGGGTTATTTAATTAAGGAACTTCGCGAAAGCGTTGGAAAACCTCCCCTTATCTCTGCACTTACCTGGCCTCGTGATCAGTGTATCTTGAGCCTGTTTCTCGACACAGTTTTACTTCGACAATCAAGTTCTGGAGTAGGTCTAGTTGACCTAGGTTAACCCTAGAACGATTAGGTGTGTGGTATTTTTGTGTCGTGATTATTTTTGTCCATATTCTTTTTGTGTATATTTCATTCTTTTGTCTATAAAAAAAAATATATATATATATCACATTCTTTTTCCCCCTCCTTTTCTCTACCTTTCTTTCTCTCTCTTCATATCATGGGTACTCCACCTCGCAAAACTCTTGCCGAACTTTGGTACCCACAACCAGACATTACTTCCTACGGTTCTTGTTTTGGTCGAACTTCGAACGATCCATCCATGCCAAAAATTTCTTTGAAAGATCGAATAGACGCGTCTAGGACGAACAACTGGACCCCGCAATCCACTTCGTATCAACCGTTTCAAACATTCACACCTTCTTGCGTTGATACCCCTTTTGAAAATCCAGTTGTGACCCCGAGACCTATGTCTATTGCTGAACGTATTGAACAATCTCGCAGCCGATCTTTCACTCCTTTCACCACTACAAATTCTTGGGATCAACAATTCCATTCACCTTCTTATCCCAATGTTGATCCCACTCCTGTCCAGCCATTCAATTCCTACCAGTCCTACCCAACTTTTACACCTTCCCTAGACATTGCTTCTACACAGCCTTTTGGGAGTTTTCAGTATCCAAACAACTTTGAATCTTTTACTGAAACCCCCTCACAACCCATGTCTAGTCTGGAACAGTCGTTGGAAGACTTTAGGGTAGCATCAAGCCAACAAATGATGGATTTGAATGCGTCCATGGCCTCCCTCATACAACGTAGTGATCCGGTAGCTAGTTTTCAACTAGCTCCAAATTTTTCAATGTATGATGAGGCGGCAGGACAGGCTGTGAATTTGAGTAGAGAGAGTGAGATGTACCCTCTTCCAAATCAAACCTACCCGTTCCAAATTGAATCCCACAACTCCTGTTTTGCAAGTCTATCGAGTATCCCACATGATTTATCACTTGAAGATAGAATGATGAATGAGTTGTGCGACTTCGTAGTGTTTGATTTGCCCGATTGTGAAGGGTCCCTTCCAAGTGAAACCATTCCTAATCCTTTTGACCTCTACACCTATATCTTAGAACCAGAATCGATGGAAATCCATGCTTTTGTAGAGGTGTCTGAGAATATTGATTTTCACTTGATTGAGGATATCGACGCTGGGAATATTTTGGATGATGAACCCGTAGATTTGACTGAGTTTTTCTCTCCAATTCATCATCCCGAGTCATTAACTGTTTTTCCCGAACAACATATGCGTCTGGACTTTGATGAAATATGCATGGATAAGCTTAACTTTGAGGAGAATTTTGAGGATATTTTTGAGGATGAAACAGTTCTAGATGATGAGTCGGATTTTCCAATTCATCCTGTTCCTTTCACTGACTGTGTACACCCTCCAGAATCCTTAACCGATTCCCTTCCTCAACCACTTCCCTCCATCCTTTCCATCGTTCCGACCTTGCAAGAACCCGTCTCACTTACATTTCATATGTCTGGTTTACCAAGTTCGGCGTACCCATGGTTTCTTACGAATCTTGAGGGATTCGACCCAATTTCTCGACGAGTAAATATATTAGCACAATCACTTTTCACACATCGCTCATCACAAATTGTGCTAATCTATTTACTCCATTTGCACCCTCAAGTTCGTATTCCACTTCTTTTTCCCTTCCGCCATTCTTCTTCCTCTCATATACCGAGACCATATCCCGCTTCTCTCCGCATATGGTCTCGCGTATTCTCCATCTCTTTTCTCTACGCCTTCTTCCACCAACCGGTACATTATAGCGATAAAATCTTTGAATGGTTGGTGTTAACTTTTGGCCTGTGTAAGGCCTTGTATAGATGGATACTGTTCTCTTTCCCCCCTAATCCTGAATTTCAACGCTTAACAGTGGAAACACTGTTTTACTTAAGTTTGGGGGGGACACCTTTTTTGTATATATTTTTTGTTTTCTTTTTTTTGTTTTGTATATAATTTGTTTTTAGGGGGAGCGCCGACAATTTTGACCCTCTTGGTATAGCCTGACAGTGAGGGCACTGTCAAGTTTAAGTTTGGGGGTGTGCTCGGTAAGCTTTCTTCCTTCGCATTCATATGTATATTTTGCATCTGCATTTTAAAACCATAAAATCCATAAAAATCTGAAAATTTTCTTAAAATATAAAAACTTTTTTGTCAAGTTAGCTTGTGGAAGAACTCTGATTCAACATTCGACGGTTTTTGTTTGAAAAAAATAGGAATAACTAAATCTTATGTTTAGATTTTGAAAACCTGAAAGATAACTCTCCTTTGAAGTTAACTATAGCTGATATACGTCTTTACATCACACTACACGTGTCATAAGATTTTGGGAATTAGATGACAAGTCTTTCATGTTTAAACTTTTAAACAGATAAATGGTTTTCTGAGGATCAAATAGGTTTGTTCTGAAATAAGTAATGTCAAGAATAGTTTATGAAGTAAAGCGAATATGAAGGAATGTTATTGATGCCGTAATTGGAGCTAAGTCTGAAAAATAACCCATCGGAAACTTGATTGGAATGATTACACACCAAACCCACTAAACACGTCTTTTATCCAAAAAATATTTGAACTGCCGGTTATACCTCTGTTCGTATTAAATCATCTGATTTTCACGTCAAACTGTCTTTTGTTTTTGGACCTAGGTAACTTGAGTAATTAAGTCCGCTGGGGTGTTTCTACACCTAATGCCCTAAAACCAACTGGTTTGGGTGCATTGGCCCAAAGCTCGCTAAGAAGCCTAGAAAGTCCAGTTTAAAAACAAAGTCAAGCAAGTGTTCTCTCCGAGTTAAAATTCCTAACGGTTCTTTGTGTGAGAATAATCTTGATAAAAGACAGGCTTTTATAAAAAAAAATTAACGGAGATATGAAGGTTTTATTCTATGATAAAGACTATTGCACGTTCACAGAGGTGTGTATGAAATGAAAACAAGAAAAAGGTGGAGTGAAAAATACGACTTAGTTTCCTGTTAGGGAAGATAGAAATTCTGAAGTTGAAACCTTACTGGAAAACGAAACTTGAAAAATGCTTAACTCTTTGTAAAACTTATGTGATCCTTTTAAAATTGTTATCTGGGCTTTATTGTGCGACATGATGACTTTAATCGATCCTTCTGGAACTTAACGACACTATTTGCACTGCACGTAAAGACATATAAAATCTGTAGTTAAATAAGATGCGAGGTGTGAAAACTAAAGGTTCGATAGTCTAGACTTAGGATTATAGAATTGTTATTTTCTGAAACAAACTTTAGGGGTTTGAATCTTAGTTATTTTACAAAACTAGCTTGACTGGATTTTGTGGGTAGTATCCGCTGAAAACCCTCAGGAGACAACACTCCTCCTACTAGGGACACCTAGAGGTTTAACGGCTCGTTGCACGCGCTCAGTGCAATCGCGTTCCCTGCGAAAGTGCGGTTAGGATTTTATTTTTGTGAATAATTGGTTTTGCTCGGGACGAGCAAAGGTTAAGTTTGGGGGTATTTGTTCATATCAGAATATTGCATTTTATACCGCCCATTCTTACGCTCGTGTGTTTATAGGTAGGTGCTTTTAATCCGTGTTTGTTACATGTTTACAGATTACAGGTTTCCAGTCCAAATATTGTAAATCAAGACAAAATCTCCACAGTTACGTCAAAATACAGAACATCTGTCACAACAAATAAAAGCCGGGTTCCAGTCATCCATATCCGTCCAGTGCCGAGTACCGGTTCCAGATACAAGACATGTGACAGTGGTCATTCGTGTCTGGGACAAGCACAGAGCACGAGGGAGGCTGCACAAGAATCAATGGGTGCGCGGAGCTCGAGGGAGAGAGAAGTCAAAAGTGAAAAAGATAATGCAATCTTGGACTAGGAATCTGAAGATATTCTGGAAGCAATTATCAGAAAATACATGTACCAGACAAGAGGGGACAGAAGACCAGGGAGGTACACAGAAGACCAAACCCTAACACCACTATAGGGGCGCGGATCCGCGGCCATAGGGGGGCATAGGCGGCGGATCCGCGGCCGTACAGGGGATTCAGAGCATCATCTTTTGGGGGCTGTCTGGTAATTGTGTCTATGGTCTGATGGTTGCCCTAGAACTCCATTCTCTTGCCTATAAATACAGCAGATTTGAGCACAACCAAGGGTCCAATTTTGTGTCCACTCTTTTGTAGTTTTTTTGTATAGTTTTTCTTCTTCTTCTTCATTCTTTCTCCATGGTAATGTAGTGAGAGCATTGAGTGGATATTAATGAAGATGAGGGTTTTGTATCATTCTCTTTTTGTTTCTTCTTCCCCTTGAGATTCTTGCTTTCTCTTGCTCATTCAACCTCTTCATTGAGCTTGAATGGTTAAGGGTTAGTTATTGATCTCAAGGGTCGTATTTTCTCACGGGACTAGTTCTTCACTTCACATGCGTTCTCTACCCTTCTCTTGATCTTGCAACCTCTTAATTGAGCTTGCAAGTTTAAGGGTTGGCTATTGATCACATGCTTGTCTTGAGTCCTAGTTTCGTATTCTTTTTATCGCTTTTTATTACTTGCTTTTTATTACCTTGTCTTTAATTATTTGCAATTTAATTCCATGTACTTTAATTACTTGTATCTTTTCTTTTCTTTGTTCTTTTCTTTTTGTTCTCTCTTTTTGGTTCTTTCTTGTGAATGAATGTAATTATTATTGTTAAGAAGAAATACGGTATTATAAGTTAACATTTCTTTGCCAATTCCTTTTCCCGTTATTTTCCATTTGAACTTCGCCCAAACCATACGCAAGCGCTCCGTTAGGCACCCTACCCTGACAAGGTAACGGTGATTCCTAACCGCGACCGGTTGCGTTCGGTTTGGCCGGAGGCGAAAGTAAGAGACAAGAACGGAAGGACAAGGGTAAATAAGCCGGATTCCACGAATACCGCGCTTAAATCCCCTAATCCACGTTGTTGCCGATTGCTCTAGCTTCAATTGGTCAAGACTCGGCTCAAAGGTTTTGAGTACGGATTTCTTAGCTTACAATCTCGTATCTTTTCTTAACAACTTTATACTTGCAAATAAACACATAGGTTAGACCGAACAAACATACAGATTCTTTATTGACTCGTCTAAGACAAGAAGGTAAGATACCACCATCTCCCTGTGGACCGACCCGTGCTCAATCGGCTAGCTGCAAAGCGACACCGTCCTGATCGCGGTTACACTTAAATTCTTTGAACATCCGACACGCCAAAAGCGTGCGATCAACCCTCGCACCACCGCTGGGTTTTACTAAGCATCAAGCATGCCATTTTTCAAAAATTGGGATGCTAAGCTACACTTATCTAGAATCTTAACTAGATGATTAAGGTTTAAACTTTGATATAACTAAAAACTATAAGAAGTGAAGGAGGCAACAACCTTTGTAGACCGTGTCCTTCTCTTCAAAAGCTCCGTGTAGTAGTCCACGCGACTCCATTAGGCTCCACTTGAAGTTGGATCGAGCTTCCTACACGATCTTCATGCCGAAGATGATCCACCCGAAGCTCCGCTAATCCAAGCTACCTCTTCACTAAACTTACTTTAGTGAAGAAAACACACTACACCTAAGTGTTAATCAAGTGTAAGATGGTGAAGTAGGGGTTTTGTTTACTCACTAAGGTTTCTACAAAACCCTATGATTCACATCACATGTGAGGGTTAGGGTTTTGTGGAGGAGGAAGAAGAAGATGGAAAAGGAGAGAGCAAATGAGCCAAGGCATGAACAAAAACAATGAGCAAGCATAGAATGGCAACTCCCTCTTTCTCACTTATTGAAGCATGGAATATAATCACATTAAAAATTCTAACCATGCTTCAATAGTGAGTTAAGATAAATAAACAAATGCAAAAATCCCATGCTTACCCATTCCTTAAATATCTCTCATTTTCCACCTCATTTTCTATTTTCATAATATAGAAAATCAACCATGCTTCACATAATACACACATACACACAAACATACATATATCAAATATATATATATATTAAGAAAATAATTAGTGAACTAAATATTAGTTAATATATAATTATTTCAAATATAATATATATCAAATTATTAAATCAACACTTGATTTAATAATCCGGTTATATCACATATAACCGACTAATATCATTTATCTGTATATCACATTATCAAATCAACACTTGATTCAATAATCCGGTTATATCACATATAACCTAACCGATATCAAATTACCGCAAGATTAGAATACGGTATCACATACTCGTATTTAATCAGGCCCACGTATATATCAGCATATGTGCCCTATTTCGTTTCGCTTGAACTATGAAATCTCTGTGTGGGACTCTAAAGACTCGTCAATACGCCAGCAGTAGGTGATGATCACATCAGTCACCCACAAGCCGTCAACGGTACTAGTTGGACGTAACGGCTATCCAGGTATTGAGCGATTAGAAGATCAACAAGAAAGCTTGTCCAAAATCTCATAAAGCCTATAAATAACACTTACCGTACAGTCCGGTCTCTTCGTCTGATATGTCGCATAGTGAGTCTGGGGGTGGATACGTCAGACCCCAGTAACTTGATACATGTTAAGATAAAGAGCAACCAGATAGCATACTATCATGTCGAGCAAGAAAGTCCTCTATATATATGTCCAAGCATCCACTATATCATACAATAATGACCTCTAGGGCATACATATTCCTAACAATCTCCCACTTGCATTAAGGCCAGTTGTTGTAGTATCTCATACCCAACATCCCAAATAATCTCTCGAATTGCGTCTAGGGGAGGGCCTTTGTGAGTGGATCCGCTGTGTTATCTTTCATGTCAACTCTCCTGACCTCGATCTTCCGGCGATCTACTATCTCCCTGATCAGGTGATACCGCCTAAGAATATGTCTGGACCGCTGATGGGACCGGGGTTCCTTGGCCAAATCCACAGCTCCATCGTTATCATAATACAACGGTATTGGATGCTCAATGGATGGAACCACACCAAGTTCAGTTATGAACTTCTTCATCCAGACAACCTCTTTGGCAGCATCATTGGCAGCGATGTATTCAGCCTCCATCGTCGAGTTTGCTACGGTATCTTACTTGGAACTCTTCCAACATACCGTCCCTCCATTGAGGGTGAAGACAAAACCCGAGACCGACTTACTGTCGTCCTTATCACTCTGGAAGCTCGGATCGGTAAAGGACTCCACTTGGAGTTCACCATTACCATACACCAACAACATTTCTTTAGTCCTTCTCCAGTACTTAAGAATATTCTTCACAGTTGTCCAGTGCTTTCCCTCATGATCTGATTGATACCTACTCACTACTTCTAGTGAGTAAGCTACATCCGGTCTGGTACATAACATCGCATACATGATTGATCCGACTGCCGAAGTATAGGGTATCCCTTGCATGCGAGCCCTCTCCAAATCAGTCTTGGGAGACATCTCTTTGGAGAGAGTGATTCCTAAGCAAGCGGGTAAATTATCACGCTTGGAAACATCAATACTAAACTTCTTTAGTATGGTGTAGAACGACCTCTCGATCTACTTACTGCAGCCCACCTGGATTGGGACAATCCCAACATCCTTTTAGATCTATCTCTATATATCTTAATCCGCAGGATGTAGGAGGCATCACCTAGATCTTTCATGGAGAACTTATATGATAAGAAGAGCTTGACCGAGTGTAGCATAGGAACATCGTTTCCTATCAAGAGAATGTCATCCACGTACAATATGAGGAAGACAACCTTACTCTTTACAACCTTCTTGTATATATAAGGTTCATCTACGTTTTTGATGAAGTCAAACTCTTTGATAGCTTCATCGAAACAGATGTTCCAGCTCCGCGATGCCTGCTTTAATCCGTATATTGATTTAAGCAGCTTGCACACGCTTCCGCTGCTTCTACTGTCTACGAATCCCGCTGGCCGTGTCATGTACACGCTCTCTTCTAAATCACCATTTAGAAAAGCGGCCTTGACGTCCATCTGCCAGATTTCGTAGTCATGGTATGCAGCAATAGCAAGTAAGATCCTGATGGACTTAAGCATAGCGACTGGAGAAAAGGTTTCATCATAGTCGACACCTGGTCGTTGACGAAAACCTTTTGCTACAAGTCTAGCTTTGAAAGTCTCAACTTTTCCATCTACACCAATTTTCTTCTTGAAAATCCACCTGCTCCCAATGGGTTTTATCCCTTCAGGAGCAACTTCCAAAGTCCATACTTTGTTGGTGTACATGGATTCCATCTCAGATCGCATAGCATCCAGCCATTTCACAGAGTCTCCACTTGTGATGGCTTGCTCGAAACTAGTTGGGTCATCTTCCATGATGCAATCATCGCTCCCACCGTCTACAAAAAAACCATAGTATCTCTCAGGTGGATGAGAAACCCTACTAGATCTGCGGAGTGGCTGGGGTTCGTTGGGTACTATTGGATCCTCCGGTTCCACCAAATCAGCAGTTCTAGTTTGTGCAGCTGGAACTTCTTCCAGTTCTACCGTATTATCACTAATTTCTTTCACAAGAAATTCCTTTTCTAAAAAGGTGGCATATTGAGAAACAATCACTTTTTGTTCCTCAGTGTGGTAGAAGATATATCCATATGAATTCTCTGGATATTCTACAAACTTGCAAAGAACTGATCGTGCCTCGAGTTTGTCCAGATTCTGTTTTTTTAACATAGGCCGAACAACCCCATATCATAACTCGTTTAAGATATGGTCTCTTTCCACTCCATATCTCATATGGTGTTTTAGGCACTGATTTTGATGGAACTTGATTCAATATGTATGCAGTTGTCTTAAGTGCATAACCCCAAAAGGATGTAGGTAACTCAGCATTACTCATCATAGAGCGCACCATATCTAATAGGGTGTGATTTGTCCGCTCCGAAACTCCATTGTGCTGTGGTGTATATGGAGGAGTAAGCTGAGAGAGAATCCCATTCTCATTTAAATAGTCTCGGAATTCCATGCTCAAGTATTCTCCTCTCCGATCAGATCGAAGGATTTTAATACTTTTACCCGTCTGGTTCTCAACTTCGTACTTATATTCGTTGAATTTCTCTAAATTTTCAGATTTATGTTTCAACAGGAACACATGTCCGAATCTAGAGAGATCGTCGGTGAATGTAATGAAGTACGACGAACCATTCCTGGCATATGTAGACATAGGACCGCATACATCACTATGTATCAGTCCCAAGAGTTCAGTAGCTCTTTCTTCGTGTCCAGTAAACGGAGTTTTGGTCATTTTGCCTTTGAGACATGACTCACAAGTTTCACAAGATGTAAATTCGAATGGATTCAAATATCCATTTTTACGCAACTTAGCTATCCTTGTCGTATTGATATGACATAGTCTACAGTACCACAAGAAGGCTTCGTTCATTTCTGAACCTTTCCTCTTGTGTGTGTTCTGTACGCTTAGAACTGTAGTTTGATTTAGAACGTCTATACCGTTACATAACGTATCAAACCCAATCAACACTTGATTTAGGAAAACATTCATAACATTTTTGGAACGAAATAACAGTTGTTCAAAATCAATGTATTACCATTTGGTAGTACAAGGTGATATTCGCCAACTACTTTGGCTGCAACAATTGCTCCATTCTATACTTTTAGAGACATATCACCCTTTCCCAGTTCTCTACCTCTCTTAAGCCCATGTAACAAATTACATACGTGGGATCCTGATCCGGTATCTAATACCCAGAATGTAGAGCAAATTGAGAAACGGTTCTCGGTAATGAACACACCCGAAGAAGATGCATCAGCATGTTCCTTCTTCGTTTGGGTGGTGTGGGAATCCGGGTATTCCCCTATTTCTTGCTCAGACTTATGACAATCATAAGTAGAAGCGGAACCAACGTTCCCACCTCAGTGTAATAAGCGGGTTCGGTCAATATATCCATATTATTATCTTGATTAAGGTGTGTCATTGGTCACCGCCTGGAGAGAGAGAGAAGGAAACGCTTTAGCATGCGCTCTTTGCAAGATTAGATTGGTTATTATCTTATCTAATCAGGATAGCTCCCACCGTTTTTATCAAATCTTCCTTCACACCCTAAAAGGTAAGATTAGCCGGGATTAATTACACCCTATAAGTTCGCTAATCATTCGGCCAGACATGTATTGGTACTCCGAGGGAGTCTCCTCATGCTTTCGCATGGAACTAATTAAATAATCTCGTTTCCGCAGGGGCATAACCCCGTTAACACCTTTCTTAGACACCTATTGGATCAGTTAATTGTAAAGTGGAAAACTCTCTCAGGAGTAATACTTACTCGCAATGGGTATCGGGATCCAACTATCTCATAGAAAGTATGCAATCTCATTGCAAATTTCAACACTTGAAATTCACAATATCTGTTTTTACCCCTAACGACTCATGACCTTGACGGAGGTCAACAAACCATAGGCCGCTAGTCAAGTTCAACCCATCATTTCTTAATTGAATTAAACCCACCCGCACGATCCTTGACGGAGGCCAACAAAGTCGCACGACTACCCTAATCCAATCGCATCATATGCTGCGGATAAGTATTAATCAGCTACCGCACACTACGTCTTGACGGAGGCCAACAAACGCAACACAAATACTAAACAACACTTATCTGAAATGACGGAGGGCTTCGTTGGTTTTTAAGAAAACCTTTAGCGTAATGAACTTGATATCGTTGTAGAATCTAGTGTTTTGAAAAGGAGTGTTTTTGTAGCTTTTGCTAGTTTTGCTAAAGAGGTCACTCTCGGTGAAGGGATCTCGGCTCTTTCCTCATCGAATAAGGTGATGGATATTCATTAAGGAATACCACTATGCAAAGCAAGAACTAGAGAAGCTATAAAAACAAAACCGAGTGGGTTGTAGCATTTGCTAGTTTTGCTAAAGAGGTCACTCCCGGTGAAGGGATCTCGGCTCTTTCCTCATCGAATGAGGTGCTGGATATTCATCAAGGAATACTACTATGCAAAGCAAGAACTAGAGCTTTTTTTTTTAAATTTTGATTCTACAATTTTTTAGGTTTCTTATCTTTTCATTAATCTCATTAACAAAATTCCATCATTTAATGTTTCCCTAAACATCACAGAAAAGAAACGAAAATAGAACGTACGCTTATGTCATCCGCATTCGCCACGGGGCCCCGTCATGCACCGTTAGGTTACTTAACTAACGGCAGAGCGGGGGCTGGACTAATGCGGGTGCAAAACATAAGCAACATTTATTATATATCATATATATAATATAGCATTCGTCTCACGCAGTTATATGATCACATCACAGAACCAAGCAGCAGAAGTCAACATATGAAACATTGGATATACTAGGAGGTCCGTGTTTTAAATTAAGCCAATAATGAAAAACACGGATTCCACGGTCGTGATGAATAGCCAAACCCACATCCCTAGACCCCTACGAGAGCGGCAAGCAACCCTGCCAATTCTAGAGTTAGGAGACCAGGTCTCGACTCCTCGAGATGTTCTCCCACTGGACTTTAGAACCCAGTTACTTGTGCTCCCCACCTTGGGTCTATCCTAATGCGGAAAAGTAAATAATATACATCAATGGTGACATCATCCTCAACCCGGCAGTGTCCCAATAAAAGAATATTACATACATTTTTACATGAATGAAAATGAAAAACTCTCATTTCATGCAAAACCCCTGGCTATTCAATCACGACAATCCAATATTACATATCACAGCAACACATAATATCACATGTCATCAACGTAAGTAAATATGCGTATCCCGGATGCCATTGACATATAGCAACGAGATCGGAGATACCCCACATATTACACTTACGGTCGCAGAAAAGAAATGAAAAACTACAATAATTAGAATCCGCATATCCTTAGATATCATAAACCCGGAATATCTCATATTCCGAATTTCATGCCTAACCTTATAAACCTTGCATTTTAGTCTCAAATTGAAAACACTTTTCAATAATTTAGTCAGGTAATTCAACAAGATTCCCGACTAAAATAATCGAATACTCGTCGGAAACTTTAGTAGATGGCCGTACCCCCGATGCCTGAGGACGAAGTGCACTTAGGCGGAACGCCGTGGCCGTGAGCACCCGAGTGGATGCTATTGGCAACGGGGTTCTACAGTCACTTGGTCGGGGCAATGGGGCATGGCTATCTAGTAGAGTTATCCGGCGAGTATTCGCGTACTATACGCGATTGCGACGGAGTTTTGATTCGAATCAAAACTCCGTGGCAATCGATCTATAGAGACTAAATTGCTATATTTACAATTACAAACTAGTTTTCACAAAACTAATTTAATATGGATTCCAACTACTGTATCACATATCAAACTTAAACCCGAAACAATATTAAATTACGACTACAAAACACTCCGAATAGCCTCAATAGAAAAGTTAACATCACATGCAAACTGGGCAAAACAAACATAACCTGAAACCCTAAACCAACACAATAGAATCACCAAAGAAATTCGAGCCCAAACCAACAAGGGGCCGGCCAGGCCGGCCATTTTAGGCATCTGGCCGGTGAGATTTTGATGTATGGGTCTCAATTTTGTTTGGTGTTCTAGTTACATCATATGCAACATTATGTACCTATTTAAAAAAATTTCAAAGTCCATTTGAAAATCGACAGAGAATAAGATTTCAAGACGACGCTTTTAGAGTTGTTTCAATTTCGTAATTCTACAAATATCGTAAAATCTTCTAGCTTGGCTCTGATACCATGAAAGTCTACACTCGTACTAAGCATTAAGCATGCCATTTTTCAAAAATTGGGGTGCTAGGATACACTTATCTAGAATCTTAACCAGATGATTACGATTTAAACTTTGATATAACTAAAAACTATAAGAAGTGAAGGAGGAAACAACTTTTGTAGACCGTGTCCTTCTCTTCAAAAGCTCCGTGTAGTAGTCCATGCGACTCCACTATGATCCACTTGAAGTTGGATCGAACTTCCTACATGACCTTCATGCCGAAGATGATCCATCCGAAGCTCCGCTAATCCAAGCTATCTCTTCACTAAACTTACTTTAGTGAAGGAAACACACTACACCTAAGTGCTAATCAAGTGTAGGATGGTGAAGTAGGGGTTTTGTTTGCTCACTAAGGTTTCTACAAAACCCTATGATTCACATCACATATGAGGGTTAGGGTTTTATGGAGGAGGAAGAAGAAGATGGAAAATGAGAGAGCAAATGAGCTAAGGCATGAACAAAAACAATGAGCAAGCATGGAATGGCAACTCCTTCTTTCTCACTTATTGAAGCGTGGAATATAATCACATTAAAAGTTCCAACCATGCTTCAATAGCGAGTCAAGATAAATAAACAAATGCAAAAATCCCATGCTTACCCATTCCTCAAATATCTCTCATTTTCCACCTCATTTTCTATTTTCATAAAATAGAAAATCAACCATGCTTCACATAATATATATATATATATATATATATATATATATATATATATATATTAAGAAAATAATCAGTGAGCTAAATATTAGTTAATATATAATTATATCAAATATAATATATATCAAATTATTAAATCAACACTTGATTTAATAATCCGGTTATATCACATATAACCAACTAATATCATTTATCTGTATATCACATTATCAAATCAACATTTGATTCAATACTCCGTGTTTCCTGATTAAAAAATCAGGAATTACCTCAATGAGGTATCACGTGTTCACACGCGACCAATGGTCACGTGATGACACGTGATGGTTAAAACTTCATCAAACAGAAGCGAAAACAAACTGCTGAAAAATAACTCAATTGGGTCACGTGCCAGCACGTGACAGGCTTTGAAAACTTTACAGCTTAAAAGAATTTAATTCTAAAAGTCAGAAAAATACCTCAACGAGGTGTCACGTGCTCACACGTGACCAATGGTCACGTGTTGACACGTGATGGTTAAAACAAAAGCATAAACGAGCTACTGAAAAATAACTCAATTGAGGGTCACGTGCTCACACGTGACCAAGGGTCACGTGCCAGCACGTGACAGGCTTTGAAAGCCTTACAGCTTAAAAGAATTTAATTTAATTCTAAAAGTCAGAAAAAATATCTCAACGAGGTATCACGTGCTCACACGTGACCAATGGTCACGTGTTGACACGTGACGATCAAAACAGACACAAAATAACGAACGGCTGAAGGAAATACCTCATTGAGGTGTCACGTGCTCACACGTGACCAATGGTCACGTGTTGACACGTGATGGTTAAAGCTGAAGCGTAAGTAAACGCTGAGAAAAGAACTCAATTGGGGGTCACGTGCTCACACGTGACCAAGGGTCACGTGTCAGCACGTGACTGGCTTTAAAAGCCTCACAGTTTAACAGAATTAAAATTCTGAATTCCTCTAAAATCTTTCCAAATGGGAAAGGAGTAAGGAGAACCGTTGGATTAAAAATTCAGGGGTGATTAAATATCACCAATTTATGGAAAATCTTAGACAAGGAAAGATTTCCCCTAAATCTCACCAGAAATAACAAATAGAATATTTTTGGATTAAACATCCAACGGTGAATAAAATTCACCTAATAATCTAAAGGCTCGGATTAATGATGAAAACAAATCAAATCTTTCAATGAGAGATTTGCTAAACAAATTGATTCTTTCCCTCCTTCTATAAATAGGAGCTAAGAGAAGAGAAAAGAATTTGATTTTTTTGAGAGAGCAAACTTTGGAGAGAGTTTTGGAATCTTGAAATTTCAGAGAGAAAAGAGAGAAGAATTTAATTCTCTACAAAGAAAAACCCTAGGTAAGAAAAGAAAGGGATCAAAACTTCAAAAAAGAGAATTTAATTCTCAATCCAAGAGTTTAACTCTTCTACAAAAAAGAACTTAGTTCTTCTTCTGATTGAAGATCTGCACAGAGCACATCTCCCCATAAATTGAGAATTTAATTCTCATCGGGTCGAGATCCTGCGGGGAATTGAGTTTTGAGAATTTAATTCTCCTAAAACAAAATTAGGGTTTAACCCTATATGAGAATTTAATTCTCCCAAAATTATAGGAATTTAATTCCTTCAAGATGGATGAAACTAAGGTTTAACCCTAATTGAGAATTTAATTCTCTCAGATTAACAGGAATTTAATTCCTCCAAGACAGAATCAGGGTTTCACCTTATACAAGAATTTAATTCTATTACATATATGGGAATTCAATTCCTCTAAAAGAAATTAGGGTTTAACCCTACATAAGAATTTAATTTTTTCATAATAGGAATTTAATTTCTCCAAAGTTATAATTAGGGTTTAACCCTACGGAGAATTTAATTCTCAGAATAAAATAAAGAGACTAAAGATATCTCTGTGCATGAAAAAGAACCAGGGTCACGTGTCCCCACGTGACTCCTGAAAAGATCCCCAGAAATGAGAAGGAAAGAGCTCAGAGGCAACGCCTCACGTGCTCCACGTGACCCCCGAAACACAAAGAAAAAGCAAAAGAAATAGAGGCCTTGGGCGCTCTCACGTGTTCCCACGTGACCTCTTGGCAGACGCTTTAAATCCTCCTCACGTGCCAGCACGTGATGCTCCAAAATAAAATATAAAAAAAATACTTAACACTCGTTTGCATAACGAAGTAAAAGGATCTGGTCCCACTTCTGGGCCCTCACGTGGCCCCACGTGACCCATTCCTATTTAGGGTTTAAACACTAATTCGTGAGCTTTATTCCTAGTGTTTAACACTGATTATCTTTTAGTGTTTAACACTAATTCCAGAACTTATACCCAGTGTTTAACACTGGTGTTTTCTAGCGTGTTCCAGTGTTTAACACTGTTACCTTCTAGTGTTTAACACTAACTTGAAAGCTTTAACACTGTTGCTATCTAGCGTTTAACACTAGTTTTAACCAAATTGGTTAATCTTCCAGAGGCAAAGCCTCCCATTCAAAATTGAGTAAAAATCAGAGCTCTAATGTCTACTGCTCAATCACAGATAAAAATGTTATCAGAGCCCTCAAACTTTTGTTTAGCATTGCTAAATAATGTGGGCCTAAAACCAGACAAATAGACTAATGGTCCAACAAAGGGCCAATATGTCAAACTTAATTGGACTTAGCCCAAATTGGCCATAAGTCCTCAATCCAGACTTAACTGAGCCAATGTGCTCATAATATAATTAATTGGTCTTGGTTCCAAACTGGGCTACAGATCATTTAATCCACCGTGGTTCAAGGGTACATCTCTTCATCCCTTTGATATTTGTCGTTGTAATCCCTCAACGTCTTCAAAGAGGCGACATGTCCCAATAACCATACATTTCACAGACTGTGGGGTCCTTAAACTCATGGACTATGATGTCCTTAACCTCGACCGCGATGTCTTAAAACTAACATTGGACTGTGGGGTCCTTAAACTCATGGACTATGATGTCCTTAACCTCGATCGTGATGTCTTAAAACTAACAACGGACTGTGGGGTCCTTAAACTCATGGACTAGGCCCTTAAACTGGTAATCGACCGCAATGTCATTAAACTAAACAATCGAGCCCAATTGCTCTTTTGTCGGATCTAAACGATCCCGTTAAGTTGATCTTAGTCTAAAAATTAGGCTAACGTATCCTTAACAAACGTTTAAGTTGATCTTAGCCTCAAATAAGGCTAACGTATCCTTAAACACAACCCCCTAACCCAAATCTAAGAAAGATACGGATTTGGACTAATCCACGTCCTACGGGCGAAAACATAAATTAGTCTCCGTATACAATCCACGGGCAACCAAAAACAAAACAAACACACACGACACAAAGTGACCATCTGGAGAAGGAGAAAGTGGTTACCGCGATGCGGTAGCGTAATTATCTGCAGGGGCTTGCGCCTGCAGGGAAGAGCGTCCCCACAATAAAAAACCCCTCAAATGAGGGGGAATCTGACGAAGTCTGTTACATCGGCCGCATCCGTTTAAACCTTCGATATACGGTGCCATAAATCAACTTGGCATCTTCGGAGAGGTGGACGGATAGCACCAATTAGCATCTGCCCCGAATTTCAGGCAAGACGTCAGTCTTGCGCCGTCTTTCGGAGGGGAACAGATTCTGGCACGCCCGGTGGGACCTTTTCCTCTTTCCACTCCACACTTCGTGTGTCGTGTTCGCGAACCAATCGCGGTTTGCTAATGGTTGCCCTTGGGTTTCGAGGTACTAAGATTTGGCGTTTTGCTTGCTGCAGAAAGCAAAGAATCAATGTCGTTCACCTTCTCGAAGTGTTCCACATGCAACTGCAACCTACGTCCTGCCTCAACTGGGGGCATAGCCTACGGGCCCCAAGCTGCTTCCCTGTTCACGATGCCCGTGGAACAGGCCACTCAAGCCACCACGGGATTGTTTTTCGGGACCATGCTCCAGCCAGCGAGCTTCACCGTTCCTATGCCCGCACCGGAAGCTCCCAAGAAGTCGGTCTTTGATCGGCTTACAGCTACTGCGGCCCCTCTCAACGGGTCGTCCAGCACCGGTGCCTCGGTCTTCTCCAGATTGGGCCAAAGTTCATGTGGGCCCATGATGAAGCCTACAATCCCAGAAAAGGTTGTTCTGAAGAGGATAGCCATCCCTGCTCCTGAAGTTGACGACTTCTCCTGCCAAGGGGTCGGTCTTTACAAGACTGACCGTCCCAACTCCCACTCCCGCTCCTGCTACTGAAAGGACATCAGTCTTTAACAGGCTGACACCAGCAACGACCCCTCACCTGAACATGGGGCAAGATAAAGTCATCCTCGTCACCGAGCCAACTCCATCAGCTCGACACGCTCGACGTCGCCACTGGCGCCGGGTAAGGAAGGCCGGGGGCAACTCCCCCTCTGGGCTAACTCCACCAGCCCCAACGGCGGAAATTAATGCTGCTGTTCCAACTGGGAACAGCTTCGAGCTGCTGAATAAGGTGCGCAGGAATTCTCCTACCGCCGTACTGAAAAGATCTCCTCTTCCGGTAGAGAATGTTGCGGAAGCAAAGCCAGAGCAGTCCCCTCAGCGGCCGTCCTCCAAGATTTACAAGGTCTGGCGGCAGGTCCGATACTCAGTGGTTGATCAAGATTACCCGCGCCGACAAGAAAGGGCGAAGATTCGACAGGAAGAAAACCGTCCTGTCAAAGCACAACGGACGACAACCACCTGGGTGCCCACTGCAACGACCCCCTCAACTTCGACCGCTCATGAGAAAAGAAGGTCAGAGAAGATCCCCGTGCCTGCGACAAATGTCAAAGGCACTGAGCCCAAACGCCCTAAGTCTGGGGGCATGGTGGTGCATACTATTTACATGGCATCCGGGAAAGAGGATAGCCGCGCTTCTACGGGCCACCGACCACTCACCCGATCCATCACAAGAGCTCAGGAACAACAGCAACAGAAGCTTCAGGAGATGCCGACTGCAATGGCTGCACTCACCGGGCCAAAAGAAAGCCCGGAGGCGTCATCGGAACAACGTCACGAACACGAGACTGATGCTGAATTCCTTCGCAGAATGCTCGAAAAGAAGGACAAGGAGGTTGCGGAACAAGCGGCCAATATAAAGCAAATGGCTTTTCTGTTCCAAGACATGGTCGGGATGATGATACAGCAGGACCCTCCAGCTGAAGATCCTCCGATTATCCTCGAAGACGACAAAGAAGAAACATCTAATCCACCTCCAGCTCTTTCAACAGCCAAAGAGGAAACTATCTCCAAAGCTGCCCTGGATGACTATATTGCTCAGCAAATAAGGGTTCACCAGGCAAATAAGGCAGCCGGCCAAGTTGTCAAAACAGTGTGACCGTATCCAGGCTGGTATGATCAGATAAAGTACCCGCCGGGCTATACAATCCCGAAATTCCATGTCTACAAGGGGACAGGCAATCCCCATCAACATGTTGCCCAGTTCAGGGCTCTTTGTGGCAACACCAGCGGCGATGATAAGCTCTTGCTTCGCCAATTCTTCGGCAGCTTATCGGAGACGGCGTTTGAGTGGTACTCCGAACTTCCAAACGACTCCATCAAAACTTTCGCAGAGATGGAGTTGCTATTCACCCAGCGATTCGCGAGCGCCAGCGAACGCACCCTAATAACGGCGTTGATTAATGCAAGGGTGAAGCCGGGCGAAACTTGGGTTCAATATGCAATCCGATGGCGGAACCTGTGGTCGAAGTGCGAACAACGCATCGAAGAAGCACCACGATGGGCATGTTCGTGGGCACCTTAGACCCTCATCCAACTATTTCACAATTCATGATGTTCTTTAAACCGACCACGTTCCAGGCTTTAATCGATAAGCTAGCCCAGATGGATCAAATGGGTCACAGACCGTTTCCCCCGAAGCCGGAACCTCGGAACGACAAGGGTAAAGGGAAGGCGACCTTCGTTGTGAACACCCAACAGCAGCTCAGTGCCCCAAAGCTAGCGGATCAACTGGAAGAGAGACGATGCTATTACAATGAGAAAATGAAGCGTCCTTACCCATTCCCACGGGACAAAACGAAGAGGTTGTTCGAGCTGGCGATGCGCAACAGGCTTATTAACTTGGCAAATCCAAGGCGACCACCGCAACCTAGCAAAGTGAATAATCCCAATTATTGCCCTTACCACCAAACGGTAAGCCATCCGATCGAAGATTGCTTCGTCTTTAAGGGATGGATCGAGGATCAGTACCTACAAGGCAAGTTTGTGCTGTCTGAGAAGTGGAAAGTAAACCCACCACAACCGCACACTCTTAAGAAGACTGACACACCGGGGGCAACGTGCTCTTTTGTTGAAGAAGCTCCATGGGAGGTCGTGCTTTCAGCCAAAACCAAAAGAATGCTGAATTATCTTCAGACATGCACGGCGATCAGGTGGAAGAACCCACTAGAACCCCAGATCATCGAAGGGATGCTGAAGCCGCGCCTAATTCCAAAGCTTGGTGGTGATGGACAAAGCACTCATGCCCAACCGTCAAAATCTTCAAAGAAGAAGAAGAAGAGATCCAAAAAGCCCGTGAAACCTGGCGACAAGCTCACGGACCTAAAAAAACAGATTGACGCGTTGGAAGAGTATAACCAGAAGGCGCGGACTCTAATCACGCTCCAAGAGTTCCTCAGCCACGTCCTTGAGGACGAAGATGATGGAGAAGACTCGTCGGATGAATCTGAGGATTACGTAGCAAGTTGTCATGTGATCTCTCACTCACTGATAAACGAGGAAGAGGCTCCTTACACCAAGAGACCGGGGGCAGGTCCCGAGCCGGAATTTTTATGGCCGTCAGACGAAATGATCGACGCATTCCTGAACGAGGCCCTTCTGAAAAGTAAAGCTGATCGGGAACGTGAGATGGCTATACTTGAAAAGGCCAAACGCCGGCGACTGGACGAAAGAAGCGAGACATTCCCGCCGAATCAAGGGACATCCGTCGTGAATAAAAACAAGATCAAGACGAGGAAAAGGTTTGCGAAGGCCATATCAATGGGAATGAAGCTACCACTCTCCGAAGGAAACACTCCCGGTGAAGCAGAGATGCATCCTAGCTACTGCCTATATCACCAAAAGACGGCACACCCGACCGAAGAATGCAATGCTTTTAAAAGATGGTGGCGAGGGTATGTTGCTCACCGGCAACATTTCAAGCGGATGAAACGCAAGACTCGTTGGGAGCAAAGAAGTGCGGCTGACGAGCATAAAAGAAATACTGGCAACTGTCGCACGGTCAACGCCGGGGGATCGCAAGTTCTCACCTTCGGAAGTGACTCTGACGAAGAGATGACTCTTGGCCATCTCTTTAATGAATCCCCCTTGGGGAAAGAGGAAGAACCGAAGGCCTGTGAAAATATTCAGCTACGCAACCGCACGCTTCCAGAAAGGAATCTCGGATCCACGAGTAGAAAGGATAAGGGAAAAGAAAAGGTCTCCGAGGATATCGCCCTGGATGACCAAGTCATTAAAGAGCTGACCGCCAAGGACCCGCCAAGGAAAAGTAAGGTGGACTACAACATTCTGGCACACTTGAGGAAGTTACCCTCACAGCTCAGCATTCTCGACGCTCTTTTACTATCAAAAGAAGCAAGGGACTCATTGATCAAGGCGCTACAAGAGCCAGAGCAATTCCAAGCTTTTCTCGCCGAAGAAAAGATGAAGGACGAGCTGGAGGAAGTACACACAGCCGATATTACCTTCGGCAACGAAGATCTCCTCCTTGGGACGTGCGAGCACAACCGTCCCCTCTATGTCTCAGGATACTGCCACGATATAAAGATAGGCAAAATCCTGGTCGACAATAGGTCTTCCGTTAATCTCCTCAACGTGCGAGTGTTGAAGGAAATCTGCATGAGCGTCCAGCATCTCGCTCGTGATAAAATCACCATCTCTAGTTTTGACTCCCAGTCATCGCGGACTCTCGGGTCTGTGATATTGACATTGCGCTTCGGACTGCTTGTCACAGACATTAAATTTCACGTCATTGACGCCAAGACATGCTACAATGCTTTGCTCGGCCGGCCCTGGTTACACGAGTACAACATCATCCCTTTGACACAACATCAGTGTATGAAATACTTCAAGGATGGTCTCGAGTATACTGTAACAGGAGAGCTGAATCCATTCTCCGTGAATGAAGTCCGCAAGTACGAAGATGCAAAATACTTTTTGCCAAACTTCGAGGACACGGAGAGATGTCACAAACCGGAAAACAAAGCTATCACCACCATTCCCGTCTTCGGGAGTGATACTGAAGAAGAGGAAGAGATAGTTTATTCAGGCCCACCCCAGCACAACAAGCCAGGACCGTCCGCTCCTATGTTGATCTTTGGCAGTGACTCGGAAGATGAGGTCCATGCTATATTTTCCGCTCGGCCACCAATACAAGCATTCGCTGGTGATAATCAGAGTTTGCAAATTACCATGATTCCGCGCGAGCACTACAAAGATCTCGACGCCCTTGAAGCTTATAGTGTGCAAGAACTACAGACATTTTACGTCCCTCCCAGGCGAAAGGGTGAAAAAGCGATCCTATTCTACCGGTCCACGGAAACAAGAATGGAGAAAGAAATCTGGCATGGCGCAGATTCTACACTTGATAGGCTCCAGCCCATCCGTTTGCCCAGATATTACACGAACGGACTAAAAAGGCTCTTGAGGCGCCAAGGGGTACTGTTCAAACAGACCATTCGACAAGCTCGGTTCTACAACAGGATTTGGGATGTCCCTGGAACTCAGCGCAAGCTGCCCAACGGGAGAATGGGAACGCTCGGGCTTGGATATGTGAAATCCGGGAAACGGGAACGAGTCCATGGTAGCTACGTCATATATGACTTCGATGAAGAAGAGGACGCCCTGTCAGAAAATGTTGACCTCGAACCAAAACGAGATCCTGCAATCAAAATACCGAGCCCGTCATTTGAAGAACGAATGGACAAGCTTATCAGGGAAGCGGGTCAAAAGGTTCGAGACGACCATGATCGCGAAATGGCCATCTATGAGAAAGCCAGGACGCAACGCCTTCTTCAACAGGCTGCAAAAAATGAAAATGCTCCTCCCTGTCAACCTGTTGTGCAAAAGGCCCGACGCAGAGGCAGAAACAAGTCAAAGAGCGGAAAAGGCGTTCGACAGCAACAAAGCGGAACCAAGAAGCCACGCGATCGGGAATCGAGCAACCCGAATTCGTCCCTTATGAAGAAGATGAGTCAGGCATACTCTTTTCCCCAGAATAAAACACGAAAGATACTTGAGCTCGCTATAAAACATCAGATGATTACACTTCCGGAGTCCAAACACCCCGAGCAAGCAGGCGAAGTCTCTCACCCGGACTATTGCTCCTATCATAGGGCAATAGGACATCCTATCGAAGACTGGTTCACCTTCAAGAACTGGGTCGAAGACCAATATCAGCTCGGCAAGTTCGCTCTATCCAGCAATTGGAGGATAACTCCGCCGCAGAAGCATGAACCCAAAGCCACGAGAGTAGAACCAGATCCACATCGGTCTTGGAAGCGAGCTCGTACTTGTCATATGATAACACTATCAAAAGAAGAGCCTGAGAATATGGATGACCTTCCCTGGTGCTTCGAAAACAATGATGATGAGGTGATCTCAGAGTTTCCACTGGCACCGAAAGAGCTGGAAGATGGAATACACACCACTGCAGATAACCTCAAGGAAATTGATTTGGGGACAGCAAGTGACCCGCGACCTACATTCGTCAGCGAGTTGTTATCTGAAGAAAGGGTGGCTGCGCTAAAAGACGTGCTTATGCAGCATAGAGATTGCTTCGCATGGAACTATTACGAAATGCCAGGATTAGATCCAGAAATTGCAGTCCACAAATTGACGATATCCCCGGACGTTAAGCCAATCAAACAAGCACCGAGGAGAATGCGGCTCGAGCTTGAGATGAGTATCAACGCCGAGGTCAAGAAGATGATCGACTCTGGCTTCATCCAAGAAGTTCAGTATCCTGACTGGATCGCCAACATCGACCCGATGATGAAGAAAAATGGGACAGTGCGCATATGTGTCGACTTTCGGGATCTCAATAAAGCTTGTCCGAAGGATGATTTCCCAGTACCGGTCACCGAGCTGATGATAGATAACACGTCCACTCACGAAGTCTTCTCCTTCATAGATGGCTCATCAGGTTATAATCAGATAAAAATGCATCCTGAGGACCAGAAGCACACCGCTTTCCGGACCCCTTTGGGTATATTTTGCTACAAGGTGATGCCTTTTGGTCTAAAGAACGCCGGTGCCACCTATCAGAGGGCCATGACGAAGATCTTCGACGACCTTATATATGAAATTATCGAATGCTATATTGACGACCTCGTGGTTAAAAGCAAATCATACGAGGAACATCTGAAGTATCTGAAGGTCGTATTTCAACGCCTCCGGCAATACAACTTGAAGATGAACCCCCTCAAATGCGCATTTGGGGTCTCCTCGGGAAAATTCCTAGGATTCATTGTCCGACACCGAGGTATCGAGATAGATCCGTCAAAGATCAAGGCGATCATGGAGATGCCCTCGCCAAGGACTCTCAAACAATTGCGATCTCTCCAAGGAAAGCTCGCGTATATCCGGCGATTTATAGCCAATCTCTCTGGCAAGTGCCGTCCTTATAGTCACCTGATGAAGAAGGGAACCCCGTTCGTCTGGAATCACAAATGCTAAGGCGCGCTGGACGAAATCAAGAAGTACTTGCAGAATCCGCCAGTACTAGCCGCTCCGGTCAAGGGAAAGCCCCTTATTCTTTATACAACCGCCCTCGAAGGTTCCTTAGGCGCATTATGGGTACAAGAGAATGACCAAGGGAAAGAAAGAGCTCTCTACTACTTGAGTCGAGTTCTCCTGGAGGCAGAAAGCAATTATTCTCCCATCGAAAAATACTGCCCGGCGTTGATCTTCGCAATAACGAAGCTCAGGCACTATGCGTTGGCGCATGAAGTTCGTCTCATATCGAAGGTGGATCCCCTCAAATACTTGATGTCAAAGGCCATATTGACAGGATGGCTCGCTAAATGGGCCTTGCTCCTGATGGAGTTCTCAATAACCTATCGGCCTCTTAAGGCAGTGAAAGGCCAGGCCATCGCCGACTTCCTCGCTGAGCATCCAATACCTGCCGATTCTCCTTTGAACTGCGAACTGCCAGACGAACATGCGTTTGATGCGATCGACGGTGGTGGCAGCCGGTGGGAACTTTATTTTGATGGAGCGTCTTCCATGAAGAATCGCAAACAGAACACCCCTATAATCAAATCGGGGGTAGGCCTTATCTTCGTGACCCCACAAGGAGGGATAATGCGCTTCGCCTTCTCCTTGACAGAGCCGAGGACGAACAATGAAGCCGAGTATGAAGCTTTGATATCAGGCCTCGTGATCGCCATCGACATGGGAATTGAAAACCTCCTCATATACGGAGATTCCCAGCTGATCGTTAGTCAAGTAAATGACGACTATCAGACGTGCAAACCAGAGTTGGTGAAATACGGCGAGAGGGTACAACAACTGCTGACTCAAATACCTTCCTACATCTTGGAAAGCATACCGCGCGCGGAAAATAGCAAAGCGGACGCATTAGCCAAGCTCGCTAAAGAACTGGCCGACGAGAGCCTCGATGACGTGTGAATCGTTGTGCAAAGCCGTCGGGTTCTTGCGCCGGCGGAAACGTCTCCGGTATCATCCGAGGAAAAGGAAGCGACTAAGCAGACGGCCCTGCAAATAAAAGACCAAGAAATGGTTGAGGATTGGAGAGAAGTCTTTATAGACTACTTCAAATCCCATCGAACACCTGAAGATGCGTCCTCAAGACATCAGCTCATGAAGCGAGCCCTATCTTTCGCTTTCGTCAATGATATTCTTTACAAGAGGTCGTTTGATTCCCTATGGCTAAGATGCCTGGGACCTGAAGAGGCAAAAAAGAGTCGTCCAAGATGTTCACGACGGACTCTGCGGTTCTCACCAAGCAGGCCCGAAGATGAAGCTGAAGATTAAAAGGATGGGTTACTATTGGCCCACGATGATTCATGACTGCCTCGAGTATGCGAAGCAATGCCACTCGTGCCAGATTCACGGGGACTTTATCCATCGGCACCCAAATCAACTACACCCGACAGTGGCTAGCTGGCCGTTCGAAATGTGGGGGACTGACATAATCGGCCCCATCGAACCAGCGTCGTCCAGAGGACATCGATTCATTTTGGCGACAACTGATTACTTCTCCAAATGGGCAGAAGCAATAACGCTGAGGGAAGAGAAGACGGAGAATATCCTCCATTTCTTCAAGACCCACGTTATTTATCGGTTTGGAACTCCGCGAAGGATCATCTCCGATAACGGGCCAGCCTACAGAAGCCATAAGATCAGCCGCTTCGCACAACAGCACAACATAGACTGGAGATACTCCTCAGTTTATAATCCCAGAGCTAACGGTCTGGCTGAGGCTTTCAATAAGACCTTGACGAAGATCGTGACGAAGACGGTGTCCCGAAATAAGAAGGACTGGCACGAGAGACTGCATGAATCTCTCTGGGCGTATCGAACCGCGTTCAAGACGGCCATGAACACAATGCCTTATGCGTTGGTATTCGGTACAGAAGCGATACTCCCCCTTGAGATAGAGTTACCTTCTCTACGAGTGGCAGTCCATTATGAGCTAACGGACGAAGAGAATGCTCACCTTCGGCTTGAGGAGCTCGATGCCCTTGATGAAACCCGGCTCATAGCGCAACAAAATCTGGAGGCTTATAAAGAAAAGATGACGCGCTCATATGAAAGATTGACCAGACCGAGGACATTCCGCCAAGGTGAACTCGTGCTAGTGGTCAAAAGACCTATGATCCCTAATCGTGCTAAACGAGGGAAGTTTGAGCCGAATTATGAAGGCTCGTACATCATAGACATGGTCTACCAGGGTGGAGCCTATCTACTCATGGACATGCATGAAGAAAGGCCCTTCAGGCCAATAAATGGTCGCTTCCTGAAGAAATACTATGCCTAACAAGTCACGGCCTAGGTCAATGATAGATGACGACGACTATGTCCGCTCGCTATCTTCCTAAGCCTAAACTCTGTAAGTAGTAACCGGCTTCCTTAACAACGGACCGAAACGTCCTTAAACTAACAATGGAATGAAACGTCTTTAAACTAGCGGCGGACCGAAACGTCCTTAAACTAACGATGGACCACTATGTCCTAAAACTAGCTGTTGACCGAGACGTCGATAAACTACGGTGGATTGCAGCATCCCAAAGCCGATAAAAAAAAAGAAAAAAGAAAACGGTATGTCCATAAGCAAAATGGGTACGGATGAAAACCCGAAAGGGCTCCGTGAGTAAAAACAGCAGGGCTACCGGCGAGTCTTGTGAAAACCCAAAAAGGGCGCAACCTCGTTAGATAAAAAAAAGAAGAATAAAAAAAAAAAAAACGGTATGTCTATAAGCAAAATGGGCACGGATGAAAACCCGAAAGGGCTCCGTGAGTAAAAACAGCAGGGCTACCGGCGAGTCTTGTGAAAACCCGAAAGGGCGCAACCTCGTTAAAAGACACTTGCAAGGTCCTTTCGACCTTGTAAGGAGAAATCACCCGTGTGAGATCCTTACGACTCAAAAAGGAGCAACACACTTAGGGATCCCCACGATTCCTAGGGAGAAATTACTTGCGAGATCCTCACGACTCGTAAGGAGAACTCTCTTATGGGACCCTCACGGCTCATAAGATTTGAAAGTCTTAAGCTACAGAGACCTGAACCTGTTCTTAAGCAATCCCCACAATCTCCGATACTGCCCTACAAGCGGCTCAACTCTGACCCTTGTATACAATCCACGGGCGCGAATAAACATTTCCCTAACCAAGTCCCACCCGTGACTAGGGATATGTTCGCACGGTGAACAACCCTTCTGAGTCCTCTCGACTTATAAGGGGAAAACTCTCTTGTAAGATCCTTATGACTTATGAGAAGCCATACACTTAGGAGTCCTCACGATTCCTAAGGAGAAAACACACCTACGAGATCCTCATGACTTGTAGGGAAAAATACCTTTGTGAGACCCTTACGGCTCATGAAGTCAAAAGCCTTAGTTGACAGAATCCTAACCCTGTTTACTAAGCCACCTTTGTTCGACATCGACAGAGGCAAATGATGATTCGCTCCTGGCAATATCCCAGTTGTAGCAGTGCTGATACCGAAATCGGTGTCTGATTCCAAGCCTGCAGCGAAAAGCTAGCAAGCCACACATGCGTACGAAATAGCCGAAATGATGGGGCAACTTGCAATAAAAAGCAGCAAGTAAAAGATGTATGCATGCAAAATAGCCGAAATGATTGGGCAACTCGCAATAAAAAGCAGCGAGTAAAAATAAAACAAATAGCCGAAATGATTGGGCACCGCGAAAAATAGCCGAAATGATTGGGCAATCGCGACCTCCGCGATATAAAAAGCTGAAATGATAGAGCATCGCGGAAAGAAATAAAAAAAAATGATGAATGAAATTTACGCCCTACAGGCGATATTACATCAATCTCTGTATACAATCCAGGGGCGCAAACAAAGAAGGAATCACACTCCTCCTCCCCAGGTTTCATCAGAAGAAGAAAATAAACCTCGACGGTTCTCAGATAGCCTGGAGAGCATCTCAACATTCGTCTCATTACAACAGACACAACATTAGGCAAAGAGGAACAGCGGCAACTCCCAGTTCCATGGCTCGTCGGTGTACAGATGACCGAGAGTCAAATCCCAACTCCGTGAAATGCGGATATAATCGGCAAAATTCCTGGTTACGTGGAACGCGGATTATGTCACTTCTGACCCCGTGGAAAACGTCCAGAGCGGATCCTGGTCCTCACAGAGCACGGCAGTGAACCCGTGTGAAGCATCCAGAGCGGAGCCTAGTCCTCTCCGAACACGGCAGTGAACCCGTGAGAAGCATCTAGAGCAAAATTCCTGGCCACGCGGAACGCGGATAACGTCACTTCTGACCCCGTGGAAAACGTCCAGAGTGGATCCTGGTCCTCGCAGAGCACGGCAGTGAACCCGTGTGAAGTATCCAGAGCGGAGCCTAGTCCTCGTCGAACACGACAGTGAACCCTTGGGAAGCATCTAGAGCAAAATTCCTGGTCACGTGGAACGCGGATAACGTCACTTCTGACCCCATGGAAAACGTCCAGAGCGGAGCCTAGTCCTCGTCGAACACGGCAGTGAACCCGTGGGAAGCATCTAGAGCAAAATTCCTGGTCACGTGGAACGCGGATAACGTCACTTCTGACCCCGTGGAAAACGTCCAGAGCGGATCCCGGTCCTCGCCGAACACGGCAGTGAACCCGTGGAAAGCATCCAGAGCGGAGCCTAGTCCTCGCCGAACACGGCAGTGAACCCGTGGGAAGCATCTAGAGCAAAATTCCTGGCTACGCGGAACGCGGATAACGTCACTTCTGACCCCGTGGAAAACATCCAGAGCGGATCCTGGTCCTCGCAGAGCACGGCAGTGAACCCGTGTGAAGCATCCAGAGCGCAGCCTAGTCCTCGCCGAACACGGCAGTGAACCCGTGGGAAGCATCTAGAGCAAAATTCCTGGCTACGTGGAACGCGGATTATGTCACTTCTGACCCCGTGGAAAACGTCCAGAGCGGAGCCCGGTCCTCGCCGAACACGGCAGTGAACCCGTGGGAAGCATCCAGAGCAAACATTTCATGGACTGTGAGGTCCTTAAACTCACGGACTATGATGTCCTTAACCTCGGCCGCGATGTCTTAAAACTAACATTGGACTGTGAGGTCCTTAAACTCACGGACTATGATGTCCTTAACCTCGACCGTGATGTCTTAAAACTAACAACGGGCTGTGGAGTCCTTAAATCCACAGACTATGATGTCCTTGACCTCGACCGTGATGTCTTAAAACTAACAACGGACTGTGGAGTCCTTAAATCCATGGACTATGATGTCCTTGACCTCGACCGTAATGTCTTAAAACTAACAACGGACTGTGGAGTCCTTAAATCCACGGACTATGATGTCCTTAACCTCGACCGTGATGCTTTTAAACTACGGTACCCCGAAGAACATCCAGAGCGGAGCCTGGTCCTCACCAAACACGACAGTGAACCCGTTGGAAGCATCCAGAGCAACCCTTAACTCCGTGAAATGCGGATAAGGACAACTTCACCCATCACTTGAGGGTCCTCACGACTCGTAAGGGAGTAAATTCTCTTGTGAGATCCTTACGACTTTCAAGAGAAAACATGCACTTAGGAATCCTCACGATTCTTAAGGAGACACCACACCTATGGGATCCCCTCGACCTGTAGGGAGAAAAACTCTTTATGAGACCCTCACGGCTCATAAAGTTAAAAAGTCTCAGGAGGCAGATCTTAACCCTGAATCCTAAGCCATCGTTGTCCTGCAAAGAGATCAAGATAGACTATCCACAGAATACATTCAATAAAAAGGGACACGCCATTGAGAAGAAAAATATGTCTTTCATTCATAAACCAAAATGGATACAAAGTACAATTTGTGAAAGAACAAAAAATATATACTCTCATTCAAGAGTATGTACAAAAAGAAAAAAAGGGATATACAAGTCTTCAGGCCGGCGGGCGATTTAGCAGCATAGTCAGCTCATCCCTCTTCCGCTGGGCCACGCCTTCATGATTCAGTATCGCCAGAAGACAGGCCTCCGCCCGAGCCTGCTGGGCCTGATACGAGGCAAGCCGGCCTTCAAGCTCTTTTTCGGTAGCCTTGTGAGCCTCAACCCTCTCGCGAGTGAACACGACAGCTTTATCGAAGGCCACCACCTCTTTGACAGACTCTTGAAGTACTCGCCAGAGTTCATATGCTTCGTTGGCTTTGGCTGTAAGGTTGGCCTGGAGCTCGTTCAGCGCCTTAGAGGCCAGCTCCCTCTCCGAGAATTTGCGGCCGAGCCTCTTCTCACATGACACTATGTTCGCCGCGCACCGCTCTATCAGACCCCGCAAGCCCGCCTTTGCAGCCACAGCCTCCGAAGAAAGGCCGGAACACTCAAGTACGTGCAAGCAAGCCTCCACCTGCCGACAGAACTCAACCCAGACTCGCACCACCGCTTCTCTATAGTAGGTGGCAAGAAAAGGAAGAGAACCGTTAGCTTCGGCAGCAAATGCTTCAGCTGTGATTGCGCTGCCAGCGCGAAGCTCCTCGATCAAAGATGACAGGGAGACAAGGCTTAGCTTGGCCAAACGTTCTGAGGCTCGCAAAGCATAGGGGCCGGGTGGCATATTGATGCGCGACTCCAGCGCGGTAAGAACTGGAAGGGCTGTTCAGATGTGTAAACAGTCAGTGAAACTTCTAAGCAAAAGAACAAGCGGGACGATATTGAGACTTCACTTACCCACAGTCATGCAAGAAGGAGCTGAAGGCTCCCCTGTCCCTTCAAGAACCTCAACCTCGTCGTCGGCCTCCAGAACTGTAAAGGACATCAATGTCATTTTGCGAAATAACAACAATGCTATGAAAAGGCGTTGAACAACACTAACCTTGCCCAGACGAGAGGACGATACGTTGAGGAGATATCGCTTGCGGCCATCTCCAACAGGCGCTGAAAGGATTGCCGGGGAGATAGATCGGCAATAGAGGCTGCCAGTCCTCGCAGTTCTGAAAAGATAAAAGAGTTTAGATAACGGAAAGATTACTAGTTTAAAATGTGGAAGGTTACCTTCGACGCTCCTCCCATTCTGAGCTGGAGGGATAGAAGCTTCAACGGCCTCCGCCGCGACCTCAGGCACAGTATCAAGAACACGAGCCGGTGTAACGTCCTCTGAGGAAGGAGCGGCGGCAGCCATTGCGGGTTCCAACGAAGGGAGGGTAGTCTCCACTACCTCCATCCCAGCCTCCGGGTCGCCCCCAGGAAGAGCCGTTGGGACGGCGACCACCAAGGGTGCCTCTCCCAAAGGAGCGAGTGCTTCGGGATCAAGAACCGCCACAGGAGGCTCTATCGCGAGAGGGATAGCGTCGTCAACCCCCTCCGCATCGAGCAATGTTTCATTGGGGGTGTCAACAGGCGCTACCGTCAGCAAGCCCGTAGGAACCTCCCCCATCGCCGAAGTCTCTGCACAATTCACACAAGAATAAGAATACATATATACAAGTGCAAGCAATATGAAGTACTGCAAAGAAATATAGGAACATACCAATGCGTAAGGAAGCCTTCAATATGGCTTCTTCAAGCCGATGCTCCTTCTCAAGGAGGTGTGCTCGCCGGGGTTCAAGGGTGGACTCGTGGCCGCCAGTCCACAAGGAAAGCGCGTCCGCAGCATCTTCCGAAGCAGCCTGCTTAAGGGCCCTTTCTCCCCATTCCTCCAAAGGGCTGATGAACCGCCACCGTATCCACGAAGGATCTTCGTAGAAGATGACGGCAGGATAAGGCCTCTTCGGGATCCTTACCTTCTCAGTTTCAAGCTGTGAGCGTCTTATAGCCTCAGCCAATTATGCGGCTTCCTCGGCAGATGAACCTGGGAAAAGAAGACCATCATCCGACGATATCATGGATATTGGTTCGTCTTGAACGACAGGTTCGGATTCTTCTAAAAGATCGAGCAGACGGGCGACTGTCTTCTTCCTCCTCTTTGGCCCGGAACTAATGCCAGAGGACGCTCGCTTCTTTTCCCGTGGAGCCTTGGCACGACGCCGACCCACCTCACCTTCAACACCCTCATTACCGGCACCCTCGCTTGGCGGTGATGCCGAGGACGACACGGCCATTGTCGACGCCGCCGGCGGTGGTACTGCTACTGGCGCCCTTTTACCCCTTGACTGAGCTCGGGTATCTAACGGCATACTAATTGTGGGGGTAAGGTCCACCTCCGACTCCCCTGGAATGAGCGCAACACTGGTGTCCCTCAGGGGAAAGCGGACCGGTGCGCGCGGCTGCAGCGGAATTCCCGCGGCCTGAGCCGGAGCAAGAGCGCCATGGCCAAGAAGCAACCTCTTCTCCTCAGCAATAACTGGGTTGACCCGATGAAGATACCGGCCTGTGAAGGCCCCACGCATCGGGGAGTATGATCTTCTTCGGGGATCATGAAGTAAGAACCAGTGTTCAACCTCACGAAGTGATGAGCGGCATCGCGAACAGCTGTAGGTGAAGGGACCGGCGCAACCGTAAAAGCCTCAAAGGGGACGCCCTGATCGTATCCAAGCTGCCGGGCGAAGCGATGCGGATTGTACCGCATAAACAGAGTCGCACTGTTCTGACGGAATACAAGATAGCCCGGTCTGATCGCGTACAAGTGTGTGGCCTCCCGGGGCTTCAGAGAAGGCACCTCACCTTTCGACTGGTCGTGGAGTTGTTGAATCGGGCCTGAAGGAGCAGATAGAACCCGATCAATAAATGCCAGCCCGCCTGCACTAGCGTAGGGAGCAATCAACACGCGAATAACCCCGAACTGAGTCGGGTCGGGAGCAGCAGCGTCCACCAGCCGCATGAGTCGCGGAAAAGTATAGGCGTCATAAAAAGCAGGTCTATGATGCGCAACAAATGCCCCCAACACGTGCATCTCAATCCAAGATGTAAAATAGTGAAGGGAGAAGTTTACTACGTCCACACCGGAAGTTGAGGTGTTAGCAGCGGCGCCCAATCCATGATAGAGATGCGCTAGCGCCGGGATGCCTATGACCAGCCGTGTCCCCTCAGCGATACGATGAGCCGGATAGATAACCGAGACTCTCATGAAGCGGCGATGCATAGGGATGACGAACCAGCTGAGCCAGATACTGATAAAGCCCACAAAGAATGTCTCCCCGTCCATGCCGGGAGCTGCAATCAATTCGAAAGATACCGGCGACATGATAGGAATATAATACTGCGGTAAATCCGATTCCTTAGTCGGCCGCCTGTTCAAACCAAACCCAAAGGGGTCGTTGATGCTTGCAAACTTCGGAGCCGTCTTCGACAGGACATCCTCGCGAAGGAAGCAAGCGATGAAGCTCTTGAAAGTGACGCCCTGCTCCTCAGATTCTGTGAACAGTTTGTCGAAGATACCCAGCGCCCTGATCAAACTCGGACGCTTATGGCGGACGGCGTTCTCGGTAGACAAGCCGTCAAGCGTTGCGGGCTCAGTCTCAAAGACGTACTCGTCAGAAGTCAGCAATTCCTCGTAAAGTGTCCCTCTGATTGGCAGCCCCGAGATCTCGCGAAATTCTTCCAAAGAAATTGAAACTTCACGATCCCCCAAGAGAAAAGTGTTGGTGGGAAGATTCCACTGGTTCAGGAAGGCCTTAACCCACCAGACATGGGGAGACTGGTAGTGGAAGAGGGATGCATATATCGCCTGATAAAGCCCAACCTTCTGCAGTCGCGCGCGATGGGCGGACAAGATGTATCGAGCCCAAAGGAGATAGCCCGTAGGGTGTCGAGGGGTAAGCCCTATCTTATAAATCTGCCCCCATGGTTGGGCCTCGCCCTGGCAGATATGGCGTCCCAGAATATCTATGGCCGGTATCGGATGGTTCGGGATACCGGCCGTCGAAGGCTCAAGCCGTCCCATCGGGGTCCAATTCGGCATCTCCACAGCGAAGACAGTCCCTGGAGGATCCATCGGCAGGAACGGAAAGGTAGGCTCCGTCGGTATTTCGCAAAGAAAACTCCGGCGACCCCGGATGATATGACTGTACCAGGTATCCCACAGAAGTAGATTGGTGCGATTCGGGTCGTGAGCCCTGATCATTGCCATCACCTCCTCGTCAGATGGTGATTGGGGAAAAGCGGCTTCCGAGTGGGTGAAAGGGAAATACGGAACATACGTCATTGCACCTGTAATAAAATAAGGGGAAACCGTTAAGGCGAAGCCAACAGTGATTATAGATATATATACAAGGAAAAAGACAGTGACAGAAGACTCATTTTATGGGACCGCTGGTTACAAAACACATAGGTCCCACAAAATCAAGATGGCAGCTGGCTAATGATGAAGCAAAGCAATTATAATGAGACAAAAGGAAGATTCTCATTAAATAAGCGGTGGATTTCAAATTACCCTACACATTCCCCTAAAAAGAAATCCATTTTGGACTCTGTGAAAAATCAAACAGAATCAAGGGAATTAAATTCCCAGGAAGAGACATTGCAAACATCTTCTTCTCGGATGTGAAAGAAGACAACTCAGGGCAAGAAAACCCCAAGAAGCTCTCTGGGAAGAACCGAGTTCTTCATAAGAATTAAATTCCTTGTTAAAAAAAAGGGGGGGAATTAAATTCCCAGAAACATTTTTGAGATGGAATTAAATTTCATGGAAAAAGGCAAACACCACCATTAACCCTTGAAGATCAGAGAAACCCTAAAGGGCCTGTTGATTAAAAAATGAGTGGTTTTCTTCTTAAAGAACTTAAAAATGGGTTCTTGTTAAAAGGAAAAACCCTTGGTGTGGATTTAAAATCCAAAGAGTTTTATATGTATGAAAGTTCTTCGATCGTCCAAAGCCATTACCTGAAGAGATGGGTCTTTCTTAAACAGAATTAAACTCTGAAGATTTTGGAACAGAGAACTAAGCTCTGAGAACGAGAATTAAATTCTCAAAAGAAAAGTTTGCAAGGAAGAAGATGAAAGAGTGGAGGCGCTTCTGAAGAGACCTCTGCATTTATAGGATTTGATGGAAACGCTTCATCTTCCCGATTCCCTAGATGAATCCAACGGTCACAAAAGTGACAGCGTTGCACTCACGTGCAGACACGTGAGAGCAACGCTGTGGGGGCATTTGTTTCCTGATTAAAAAATCAGGAATTACCTCAATGAGGTATCACGTGTTCACACGTGACCAATGGTCACGTGATGACACGTGATGGTTAAAACTTCATCAAACAGAAGCGAAAACAAACTGCTGAAAAATAACTCAATTGAGGGTCACGTGCTCACACGTGACCATGGGTCACGTGCCAGCACGTGACAGGCTTTGAAAACTTTACAGCTTAAAAGAATTTAATTCTAAAATTCAGAAAAAATACCTCAACGAGGTGTCACGTGCTCACACGTGACCAATGGTCACGTGTTGACACGTGATGGTTAAAACAAAAACATAAACGAGCTACTGAAAAATAACTCAATTGAGGGTCACGTGCTCCCACGTGACCAAGGGTCACGTGCCAGCACCTGACAGGCTTTGAAAGCCTTACAGCTTAAAAGAATTTAATTTAATTCTAAAAGTCAGAAAAAATACCTCAACGAGGTATACTCACACGTGACCAATGGTCACGTGTTGACACGTGACGATCAAAACAGACACAAAATAACGAACGGCTGAAGGAAATACCTTATTGAGGTGTCATGTGCTCACACGTGACCAATGGTCACGTGTTGACACGTGATGGTTAAAGCTGAAGCGTAAGTAAACGCTGAGAAAAGGACTCAATTGGGGGTCACGTGCTCACACGTGACCAAGGGTCACGTGTCAGCACGTGACTGGCTTTAAAAGCCTCACAGTTTAACAGAATTAAAATTCCGAATTCCTCTAAAATCTTTCCAAACGGGAAAGGAGTAAGGAGAACCGTTGGATTAAAAATTCAGGGGTGATTAAATATCACCAATTTATGGAAAAATGTTAGACAAGGAAAGATTTCCCCTAAATCTCACCAGAAATAACAAATAGAATATCTTTGGATTAAACATCCAACGGTGAATAAAATTCACCTAATAATCTAAAGGCTCGGATTTATGATGAAAACAAATCAAATCTTTCAATGAGAGATTTGCTAAATAAATTGATTCTTTCCCTCCTCCTATAAATAGGAGCCAAGAGAAGAGAAAAGAATTTGATTTTTTTGAGAGAGCAAACTTTGGATAGAGTTTTGGAATCTTAAAATTTCAGAGAGAAAAGAGAGGAGAATTTAATTCTCTACAAAGAAAAACCCTAGGTAAGAAAAGAAAAGGGATCAAAACTTCAAAAAAGAGAATTTAATTCTCTATCCAAGAGTTTAACTCTTCTACAAAAAAGAACTTAGTTCTTCTTCTGGTTGAAGATCTGCACAGAGTACATCTCCCCATAAGTTGAGAATTTAATTCTCATCGGGTCGAGATCCTGCCATGCAGATCCTAAACTTAGAGGGGGAATTGAGTTTTGAGAATTTAATTCTCCTAAAATAAAATTAGGGTTTAACCCTATATGAGAATTTAATTCTCCCAAAATTATAGGAATTTAATTCCTTCAAGATGGATGAAACTAGGGTTTAACCTTAATTGAGAATTTAATTCTCTCAGATTAACAGGAATTTAATTCCTCCAAGACAGAATCAGGGTTTCACCCTATACAAGAATTTAATTCTATTACATATATGGGAATTCAATTCCTCTAAAAGAAATTAGGGTTTAACCCTACATAAGAATTTAATTCTTTCACAATAGGAATTTAATTCCTCCTAAATTATAATTAGGGTTTAACCCTACGGAGAATTTAATTCCCAGAATAAAATAAAGAGACTAAAGAGATCTCTGTGCATGAAAAAGAACCAGGGTCACGTGTCCCCATGTGACCCCCGAAAAGATCCCCAGAAATGAGAAGGAAAGAGCTCAGAGGCAACGCCTCACGTGCTCCACGTGCCCCCGAAACACAGAAAGAAAAAGCAAATGAAATAGAGGCCTTGGGCGCTCTCACGTGTTCCCACGTGACCTCTTGGCAGACGCTTTAAATCCTCCTCACGTGCCAGCACGTGATGCTCCAAAATAAAATATAAATAAATGCTTAACACTCGTTTGCATAATGAAGTAAAAGGATCTGGTCCCACTTCTGGGCGCCCTCACGTGGCCCCACGTGACCCATTCCTATTTAGGGTTTAAACACTAATTCGTGAGCTTTATTCCTAGTGTTTAACACTGATTATCTTTTAGTGTTTAACACTAATTCCAGAACTTATACCCAGTGTTTAACACTGGTGTTTTCAAGTGTGTAACACTAATTTGGGGACTATATTTCTAGTGTTTAACACTGTTACCTTCTAGTGTTTAACACTAACTTGAGAGCTTTAACACTGTTGCTATCTAGTGTTTAACACTAGTTTTAACCAAATTGGTTAATCTTCCAGAGGCAAAGCCTCCCATTCAAAATTGAGTAAAAATCAGAGCTCTAATGTCTACTGCTCAATCACAGATAAAAATGTTATCAGAGCCCTCAAACTTTTGTTTAGCATTGCTAAATAATGTGGGCCTGAAACCAGACAAATAGACTAATGGTCCAACAAAGGGCCAATATGTCAAACTTAATTGGACTTAGCCCAAATTGGCCATAAGTCCTCAATCCAGACTGAACTGAGCCAATGTGCTCATAATATAATTAATTGGTCTTGGTTCCAAACTGGGCTACAGATCATTTAATCCACCGTGGTTCAAGGGTACATCTCTTCATCCCTTTGATATTTGTCGTTGTAATCCCTCAACATCTTCAAAGAGGCGACGGGTCCCAATAACCATACATTTCACGGACTGTGGGGTCCTTAAACTCATGGACTATGATGTCCTTAACCTCGACCGCGATGTCTTAAAACTAACATTGGACTGTGGGGTCCTTAAACTCATGGACTATGATGTCCTTAACCTCGACCGTGATGTCTTAAAACTAACAACGGACTGTGGGGTCCTTAAACTCATGGACTATGATGTCCTTAACCTCGACCGCGATGTCTTAAAACTAACATTGGACTGTGGGGTCCTTAAACTCATGGACTATGATGTCCTTAACCTCGACCGTGATGTCTTAAAACTAACAACGGACTGTGGGGTCCTTAAACTCATGGACTATGATGTCCTTAACCTCGACCGCGATGTCTTAAAACTAACATTGGACTGTGGAGTCCTTAATTCCACGGACTATGATGTCCTTAACCTCGACCGCGATGTCTTAAAACTAACATTGGACTGTGGAGTTCTTATTTCCACGGACTATGATGTCCTTAACCTCGACCGCAATGTCTTAAAACTAACATTGGACTGTGGAGTCCTTAATTCCACGGACTATGATGTCCTTAACCTCGACCGCGATGTCTTAAAACTAACATTGGACAGTGTAGTCCTTAAATCCACGGACTATGATGTCCTTAACCTCGACTGCGATGTCTTAAAACTAACATTGGACTGTGGAGTCCTTAATTCCACGGACTAAGATGTCCTTAACCTCGACTGCGATGTCTTAAAACTAACATTGGACTGTGGAGTCCTTAATTCCACGGACTATGATGTCCTTAACCTCGACCGCAATGTCTTAAAACTAACATTGGATTGTGGAGTCCTTAAATCCATGGACTATGATGTCCTTAACCTCGACCGCGATGTCTTAAAACTAACATTGGACCATCAGGCCCTTAAACTGGTAATCGACCGCAATGTCATTAAACTAAATAATAGAGCCCAATTGCTCTCTTGTCGGATCTAAACGATCCCGTTAAGTTGATCTTAGTCTAAAAATTGGGCTAACGCATCCTTAACAAACGTTTAAGTTGATCTTAGCCTAAAATAAGGCTAACGTATCCTTAAACACCCCCCAAACCCAAATCTAAGAAAGATACGGATTTGGACTAATCCACGTCCTACGGGCGACAACATAAATTAGTCTCCGTATACAATCCACGGGCAACCAAAAACAAAACAAATACACACGACACAAGTGACCATCTAGAGAAGGAGAAAGTGGTTACCGCGATGCGGTAGCGTAATTAACTGCAGGGGCTTGCGCCTGCAGGGAAGAGCGTCCCCACAATCAAAAACCCCTCAAATGAGGGGGAATCTGACGAAGTCTGCTACATCGGCCGCATCCGTTTAAACCTTCGATACACGGTGCCATAAATCAACTTGGCATCTTCGGAGAGGTGGACGGATAGCACCAATTAGCATCTGCCCCAAATTTCAGGAAAGGCGTCAGTCTTGCGCCGTCTTTCGGAGGGGAACAGTCCGGTTATATCACATATAACCTAACCGATATCAAATTACCGCCAGATTAGAATACAGTATTACATACTCGTATTTAATCAGGCTCACGCACATATCAGCATATGTGCCCTATTTCATTTCGCTTGAACTATGAAATCTCTGTGTGAGACTCTAATGACTCATCATTACGCCAGCAGTAAGTGATTACATTAGTTACCCACAAGCCGTCAGCTGTACTAGCTGGACGTAACAGTTACCCAGGTATTGAGCGATTAGAAGATCAACAAGCAAGCTTATCCAAAATCTTATAAAGCCTATAAGTAACACTTTCCGTACAGTCCGGTCTCTTCGTCTGATATGTCGCATATCGAGTCTGGGGGTAGATCGTCAGACCCCTGCAACTTGATAAGTCATACCGATATGTGGCTCATAACGGTTCGAGAAACTACTGATAACTCTTACCAGTAAATCTCAACAGCAGCCCTAGCCAGGGACTTTCTGTTATAGCCAATCGAGCATAGCGCAACATCAACTCCCTATACCGGGAGAGACGAAACCCCTCCTATCGTTCTTGCCTCCATGTGACTCGGGACTGTACCCAAAATCCACCTGTTTGCATGAATCCTTTGAGCCGTGGTAGGGAGGAAATCAAAACATAGTGGAAACCACACAAGACTCTATGACGATCTCGGGTCTGCACACTAACCTGTAGCAGTGTCACCAGAGAACTGCTATCTGACGATAGGTATAGTACCATCTAGGAGTTCTCGGCGAGTCCTGTTCGGTGTACCCATTCTCTAATGAGCATCTGTGTACAATCTTTGATGTCACACACCAATGGTTGTGGGATCAATCATCGCCCCATACAGGGTCAAGAAACGTATACTAGTCTACTCTGGAATATCGATGCCCTATCTCGATATCCCCTCGACTAGGAACAATTAAAGGATGTGCTTGTGGACTATCCAGGCCCCACTAGTATGATCTGCATCATAGTCCTGGAAGTCAAGTCCATATCCTAAGGGCTTTATCAACATGTAACAGAGAGACAGTATAATAATACTAAGTGTACATGTTAAGATAAAGTGCAACCAGATAGCATACTATCATGTCGAGCAAGAAAGTTCTCTATATATATGTCCAAGTATCCACTATATCATACAATAATGGTCTCTAGGACATACATATTCCTAACAGTCCTCATCACGCCAACGACCCCCGCTATCTCCGCGGCTATCTCCATCCTCTCTCGCTTTCTTTCTCTCTCCCTCCCTCTTAATCTTATACGCCCTCGCTCGCTGTCATTCCATAACACCTTTCCCTTTTCTCTCATCGTCGGCAGCTACGGCTCCTAGCACCATCATCTTCAGCCACCCGAGATCCGCCTGCGATCTCAGCCAACGAGCAGCCTCACCTCTACCGCCACGAGCAGAGCCCCACCCCCTTCTCCTCTACCCAACTCCCTTCAACCGCCGACCCCATCTCAATACCGACGAGCCCACCAACGAGGTCGTCTCCGACCACCGCCACCCTCGCCTTCACCACCTCACCCCCACGCCTCCATCACGACATTCGACCTACACCCGAGCTCCCCTTGCTGCCGTGACAGCCGTCGGCACCCCAGGGCCTCACAGCCTCTTGCCGCCGCCTAACTCGACCGCCGACGACCCTCGCCAACACCATTACTTCCTCGACAAATACCAACATTACGTCCAGAGCCGTGCTTGCCTCTGTGACACATCGTGCTTGCCTCCATGCCACACCGTGCTCGCCTGTGTGACACACCATACCCGCATCCGTGCCACCCCATGCCCCGATCCAGTGCACACACCGTGTCCACTCCCACACCAACGTCGCGTCCAGTGCCATGTCGCGCCATGCCACACCCGCACCGCACACCGAGCCAAGGCCGTGTCCAATACCGTATCACGCCTGTGTCATCACCGCGCCCACTACCGTGTCACTCCTGCGTCGTTACCGTGTCTAGTACCGAGTCATCGCATATCGCTCTCGCGTCGCGCACCGTGTCCAGCATCGCATCGTCTCGTGTGTCGAGACGGATCCCGTAAGTGGTATCGCTTCTATATCAGTGACCGAAGGCAAGTGAAAACCTTCACTTGTTTTTCATGCTATTATAAATATCGGCTAAAGAAATTTACAATAACTAGATATATATAAATATAATTAGATCGTAAATTATTATTGAATTTGTGTAGCGAACCATAATGCCATCTCATGGAAATGGAGCCCGACTAAGGCTTATTACTGTGTTAGTATCACGTAGAAGTTATATGGTTGATATCTAAATTCGTTTGGCTAAAGCAAACATGCGTTTCGATCGATAACCGAATGTTTACCCAAGGTGTTTGATAAGAACCTTAAGCCAGAATCTAATTAAAATCGGCGGAACTTGTTTTTGTTGAACCCGTTTACTGTTTTACTATTCACAGATATACTGCAGAAATTTGGTTGCAAATTAATATCGTTTCCCCCCATAATATGTTACCCCCGATAACCATTGCGAAATTAGAATTTTCCCGATCATGCTAGACCATTTAATTCATAATAAATCGTACAAAAAATGGATCATAGCGTTCTTAGACTCTATGCGAAGAGGAATGTATAACCTTAAAATATACGGTGACTTTTACTGAATATCGTGTCTTTTAGATAGTGGAAACTGAAAGGATTTGTGGCTCTGGACTGCAGTCCTGAACCGAAATCCCTACGTATACCTGAAATCAAACACCTGCAACTCATAATTCAAATTCGTAAATGTGCTGAACTCTATATAGATACATAGGAAATTTAGTTTGCTTTCTTGTGCGACTGGTTCCAATGAATTACGCCGCTGTTTGATGTTTTTTTACATAAATTATTTTATCGATGTGTTTGGCTGATTTCTGCAGTTTTCATGTTGATACCTGAACTTAACCGCCTGTACATCCCTACATAAAACTGAAAATACACGGAGTCCTATATCATCGTATAGATAATTTAGTTAGCTAACATATGGTTCTGGTCTCATTCAGTTTCTCTGTCGTTTGGTATTTTGTTTATATTTTAGAGTGTCGACGTGTTCTGCAGTTTCTGCAGTGACATTTTTTACACCTTCACACTAAACATGATATATCTCCTAGTACATAAAGGATATCATGGATCCTCTTGATGCGTCGAAAACCTAATAGATAGAACTAGGTATTATTCAACTGGGGCAATGCCTGAATCTAAACACAGTTCCTAATAAACCGCGCGTGAAGTTGAACTTCCAGTTCTGAAACTGGAATTCCTGCAACTGATCGCTGATTTAAAATGATGAAAATGCTTAGCATGAATTCTTATTGACACGAAACTAATTTTACCGCTTAGATAATCATGCATACTTCTTATTCCTTTTATATTGTTTTGGTCGATTCTGTACGTGTGATTTATGGTGAATTTTGCAAGTCATATGATATTGGCTGTCATAATTTAGTGAACATTTGTTTAGTGCATTTCTACCTTGTTCTGTGTTGTTTATACCCAGTGCAAAGTGTTCGTTTACATTGAGATCTAGCGACTGACTTGCATTGTCGAACGTGGGTTGTATTGGATTAGTTGCATCAAGCACGCCAGTAATAAATGATTGACTAGTAAAAGTGAACAGTGCAGTGAAAGTGAGTAAGACCGTAAATTGGCGCATGCTTGTATACAATTAATCCTATACCTATAGTTATTGTTGTTAGTTGTATGTATGCCCTGAAGGCCATTATTGTACATGATTGTATATTATAATGGATGCTTGGACATATATAGAGAGAACTTTCATGCTCGACATGATAGTATGCTATATGGTTGCTCTTTATCTTAACATGTAGACTTGTATTGTGATACTGTCTTGCTCTCACATGTTGGTAAAGACCTTAGGATGCATTTGACTACCAGGACTATGATGCAGATCATACTAGTGGAAACAGGGTAGTCCCCAAGTTCATCCTTTAATTGTTCCTAGTCGTGGGTGTATTGAGACGGGACATCGATATTCCAGAGTAGACTAGCGTATACGTTTCTTGACCCATTTGATGGGCGATGGACGATCCCACATCCATTGGTGTTTGACATCAAAGATTGTATACGGATGCTCAGTGGAGACTGTGTACACTGAACATGACTCGTCGAGAACTCCTTGATGGTATTATACCTATCGTCAGATAGCAGTTCTCTGGTGACATTGGTACAGGTTAGTCTGTAGACCCGAGATCGTCATAGAGTCTTGTGTGATTCCCACTGTGCTTTGATTTCCACCCTACCACGTTCAAGAGAACGTGCAAACAGATGGTTTTAGGGTACAGTCCCGAGTCACATGGAGGCAATGAGCGATAGGAGGGAATTCGTCTCTCCCGGTATTGGGGGTTGATGTTGCGCTGTGCTCGATTGGCTATAACAGGAAGTCCATGGCCAAGGCTGATACTGAGATTTACTGGTAAGTGTTATCAGTAGTTTCTCGACCCGTTATGAGCCTCACATCGGTATGACTTATCAAGTTATTGGGGTCTGACGTTAACCACCCCCCAGACTAGATATGCGACATATCAGACGAAGAGACCGGACTGTACGGTAGTGTTACTTATTGGATTCACATGAGTATGGACAAGCTTGCTTGTTGATCTTCTGATCGCTCAATACCCGGGTAGCCGTTGCGTCCAGCTAGTACCGTTGACGGCTTGTGGGTGACTTATATGATCATCACTTACTGCTGGCGTATTGACGAGTCTTTAGAGTCCTACACAGAGGTTTCCTAGCTCATGCGAAACGAAGTAGGGCACATATGTGATATGTGCGGGACAAGATTAATACGTGTATGTGATACCGTATTCTAATTTCGCGATACAGCTTATATGTGATATAACCGGATTGTTGAATCAAGTGTTGATTCAATGATATGTTATATGTATATGTGATATACATATAAATGATATTAGTCGGTTGTATGCGATACAGCCGGGTTATTAAATCAAGTGTTGATTTAATAATTTAATGTATGATTATATATTTGATATATTAATATACATTAACTAATATTAGCTCACTTGAGAAAATGTTTTCTCCAAATACATTTAAATGTATATGTGATATATATTAATGTATTTAATATGTGTCATGCTAGATGATACATTGGACTTGGGTGTATGAGACTCATACCTAACTTAAGATAATCTGGGGATTTAATTATTAAGGGAAAAAACAAAATTAGGTGGAAATTATCATGGTTGAAGATGCTTGTAGAAGTTTGTGGTAACCTTGACTTAGTCCACGAATTTGTTTTTACTCTAGATATTTATTAACCCAACTCTAATCTTTAGTCATGGTTAAGTCTCTACATGAGTTATATGAGATATTTTCTCACTCATGGTTCATACTTGATCACTTGAGATCGTTTTCTTCATCTCCTTCCTTGCTCTCTAGCTTTGAGTGAGTGAAGAAAAGAAAGAGAGAAAAATTATTCTAAAGTGAGCAAAATTCCTACTTCACCAATCTATTCCAAACTATCCATTTGGTATAGGTTGTTTCTTCACTAGTTCATCGATTAGTGAAGAGGTAGCTTGAGTTAGAAACTCTTCAACGTAGATCATCTTGGGCCTCGAAGATCCTTGAGCAAGCTCGTTTCTTTCACCTAATGGAGCCAAAGGAGAGTTTGGGACATCACTTCTTGGAGCAATGGGACTACTACAAGGAGCTTTAGAAGTGAATGACCGGTCTACAAAGGTTGTATTCCTTGTTCACTTAGAGTAAAGTTGTTTACTTGCTTAGTTAACTAATTCTCTAGTTAGATCCTTGGTTTAGGTTGCTTTGCTCTCTAGATTTTTTAAAATTGCATACCCGATACCTTATAAAACCTAGTTGGAGTGCTAAGGAACCCAGCAGTGGTATCAGAGCCAAGCTATAGAATTATACGATGTGTTAGAATTACGAAACCGAAACAACTCCGAAACCTGGAATCCGAAACCTTAGATTCTGTCGAAATTTTTAAGTCCTCTAAATTTTTTTAAATAAGTGCAGAAAGCTAGTTATGATGTATCTAGAACACCAGAAAAATTTGAGGCAAAACACCACAATTTTGGCCGGCCATATTGTCTAAAAAACCGGCCTCACCTTTTTTTTTGTAGCAAAAAACCTTGAAATTTTTGTGGTGTTCTGATCTCATGGTTTTAGGGTTTCAGGTTATGTTTGTTTTTGCCAAGATTGCATATGATGTTATCTTTCTGTAGTGGCAATACGGAGTGTTTCGTAGTCGTATTTTAACATCGTTTCGGGTTTGATATTGAAATATGATACAATATTTAGAATCCACGATAATTAGTTCTGTGAAAACTAGTTAGTGTTCTGTAAATCTAGCAATTTAATCTTTTTTGATCGATTGCCACGGAGTTTCGATTCGGATCAAAACTCCGTCGCAATCTCGTATAGTACGCGAACATTCGCCGGGTAATACTACTTGTAATACCCGGTTCTGTTATATACACTTAAATCCGTATTTCTCTTTAAATTATAATTTTTGTTATTTTAAATATTTAATTATTTTAAAGAAACCCCATTAAACCCTAACGCACCTTTTTCTTTCACTCAGCCCATTTCTATCAAACCAAACTAAAGAAACCATTTATTTTTCTATAACACTCAGCCCATAGAAAATTCACTTTCCCTAAATTATAACCCTCAGCCCAAACTCATTTTCAATAAATGAATTTTCACTCCTTGCCTCAGCCCAGCCCCAATCCTCACTATTTTTCTCCTTATTTTCTCGGCCCGCGCTTCCATATATTTCCCAATAAATTTTTCTTCAAAATCTCAGCCCATCAGCCCATGCCTTTTTCTCTTCAAATTCCTATTTTCATATTCCAAACCCCGGCCTGCTCCATTCTTTCTCCCCCCAAATAAATTTCTTTGTTTTTCGGCCCATTCTCTTATTTTTCCCTTGCCAAGCCCACTCACCCAAATCCCATTACTGTACATCTCCTTCCTTCAAATAATTTCCCAACGGCTACCCCCTGAATTCGCGCGCGAGATCCAACTCCTCCGCCGTCGCCCACGCCCTCGTCGCGAGCCGTTACCCCACGTCGTGCGACGTTCCACTTGTGATCCCTTCAATGTTCTCCCTCGCCTCCGCGTTCCCTTCCTCTTTCCCTCACCTCTCTCACTTCCTTTCTCATCTTCCCCACTGCACCGAGCCTGTCCCCTTCGTAAACACCACATCGCTGGCCACCGCTAGCTTCACCAAGCACCACCGGAGCTACCCTCCTCATCTCCTCTCCCATGCTGCTCCGCCTCCGCTTTCTTCAAACCCCATTCTCCACCTCCCAGCAACCACGAGCCCCGACTCCCTCTCACGGTGACCAACCACCTCACCGACATCCCCTTCACCACTGACAAACCCTCCTCCAACAGCAACCACCTTCGACCACTACCCGATTCTCCACCTCCCAACAACCCTGCACCCACGAGTTCCCTCCTTCACAGCATCCAAGCTCGCCTGCGCCATTTCCCGAGCTGCGCCCCTCGACGGCGGCCTACTGCTCCTCGTCGGCCCATCGTCGTCATCCACATCATCGTCGACGCCTTCTCTCTCACTCTGTCTTTCTCCTCTCTTTCCCCCTGCATTACCCTCTCTCCCCTGTGCTTCTCTTCCTCTCTTTAGCTCTGCTCTCTCTCTCTGTCTCTTTCTCTCTCTCATTACCCCCTCTGTCTTTTCTCTCAACACCTTCATCCTCATCAGCTCCAGCATCTTCTTCTTCAGTTAGCAACTCTTCATCAAGCACTTACAACCTAACTCCAAACACCAGCACATGTACCATGCCCGCACCGTGCACGCACCATTGGTCACCCAAGATCCTCCTCTCAAATCAAGCACCCTGCTGCCTTGCCGTCGCTGCCCCGTGATGTCGCTGTCGTAGACGTTTTCATCGCAATCATCGCCGTCACACCCATTGAACTGTCGAATCCAAAAGTCCGAGCACGAGCCAGACCGCGAACCTTGCACGCGTCACTCATCGCGCGTTCACGCCGTTACCACTGCCGTGCATTCCCGAGTCGCTCCCAGGCAAGTTTTTACTTGCTTACATGCTATTTATTTATGATACAAATGTTTATTACATTGATATTAAAGTTGCAAGATTAGTTAAATTATGTGTCCAAACTGCTCGATGCTTGCTCCCTTAGGAAAATTTTATCCGACTTGACGGAACTAGATATAATGCTGTGGCCCTGGATATGATGAATACCTTGTGCAAGTTTCATTAGAAAATACGACCGTTAAAGATTAAAACGACCACCCCAAGTTTAATTGCAAACCTGAAATTATGTTGCACCTGAAAACCGTTAAATTCACCATAAATCATATACATATTAGAATGGTGCGTTCGAGGGCTTAAATCGAAGCTAACTCGACGAACTTTAACCCTATGCTAGTTTCCAGACATTCCTGTACCTAAATCATGATGATAATTGTATCGGAGTGCGACTCTGGACTGCAGTCCAGAGCGACTCACATTGTGCTTGCTGTCCCGTAATGGATACCATAGGATTTCCTTAACTCGTAGGTTGCGGGACTCCGCTGCTTATTGTAGATAACTCTGTTAGCTAGACAACACAATTAATTTCATCCTGTTTCGTCATCATTTACTATTAAATCTGTAATTTAGAAGATCGGGACACATAACAGTCCCAGCAGATTCAGAATTGACATGTTGATATTAGACAGATTATAACTCCTAACATACAGACGCGATTGAAGATCCGTTTGTTGCGTTGAAAACTTTACTGAAAACCCTAGAATTCATCCAACTGTAGCGTCGCTAAATTATGATCCCAACTGGGGTTAAAATGCGTTGCGAAATGGATTCCTAATTCTGAAACCGGATTTCCAGCCGCGTGCGCTTAAAATGAAACAGTTATAACTAATGATCCTGAAACCCGTTTGACCTGAAACAAAATTCTAAGGATAGATAACTGAACATATTAATTACTACCTGTTTGTCATTTCGCTAAATTATATACATATGTTTCATGATAAATCGTGCAAGTGAAAGAATGCGGTTTCATAACATCCTCATCATGTTTATATACTTGTTCACGCATCATATCATACCCATATCATTGTATTGATAACCTAGTGACATCGTGCATTTACCCAGTGTTAGATTTTAGTGTTGATTGTGGCAAGTACGTCAGTGTTCGTGTATTCGTGATTAAGTGAAAGTGATACGTACTTGTGCACAATCAGTGTCCCTTTTATTCTATTGCATTGTCGACGTCTGTGGGATGTGTGTACGTGTGACTATAAGTGGTATGGGACACTTATGGGAGCGCTTGCACGGATGTCACAGATAAGGCATCCGACACTGCCATTTATCTTAGGTATTAGTCGGGACGTGCTTGATGGAGGTCCTGCCTCCAGTTCTCGCGCAGACTTGTCACGGATCGATTAGTATTTAGGGTGATGGTTAGCGTTTGATGTAGACCACGGGGTGTGGGGTAGTTCAAGTGTGAATTCAACAGAATCTCGGGAGTCCCATGCCGGCTTATATATTTAGGGAGTTATATGGAGATTTACAGGGTATGTGCTATATACACCGTGATACATTCGTTACATGTTGGGCCCGTGGTCCCTTGCCCTTGGGTTCTACCCTTGGGTGGAGGACACTCGCGAGTGGTTGACTCTCACACTTGGACTGACGATAGGCTTATTGACCTGTGCAGTGAGACTTAGAGACTGATAGGGTTATTGTCGTTTACATTCCTTATATACTGTGTTGACATACATGACATATCGTTATACTGCTTTACTGTTCCGCTGCATTGATCTCTGCTCATTTATATTCATGCTGTTATTGATTCACTGTTATTCATATCCTTTACCACTGTTAGAACTGTTACTTGATTATGTATATTATATTGCTATTGTGTCGCTCTGACGACCTGAGTATGCATGCTCAGTGTGAGGAGAAGTTTTAGCGTGGACCAGAACTAAACGTGCATCACAGACTTCCTGACTTACTACTCCGAGTTACTTTCGTCTGTTCCACTTCAGGTCAGTTTATATTATTGTATCTTTCAGTTACTGCATTTCTCATTACCTGTGCATCGTTTACTGTTTACCATGATAAACTAGAAGCCGAAGTGTGACTACGGCAGGACATTCCTTGACCGTAGGAGCATGGCTGGCCTTGTCTACCCCTCGTATTCCGTATTTTGGGAAGCGGGGCGTGACACTACTAGATAGCCATGTAGGGTGTTTTTCGTCACCCCATTGAGATGGGAATGCGCGCGCTTGTCAGGCGCATTACAGACTCTTCCTGCCTAAGGTAGGCTGGGGTTTTTTAATTGCGGGGATCCGAATCTCCGGCAGCCGCGGACTAAGCTGCCGTTAATTACCCATCGCCTTTGGAGCGAGAGAACCTCTGATTAACGGGTCAAACAGGTCATGCGAACTCAATGTGCAATATACGTGTGTTGTGTTTTGAAAGGGGGTTATGGATATATCAGGGGCCCCGCTACCCGGATAGCGGGCTGGGGGCAAGCAGCCCCCTTGCGGGGTGCGGGGTAGTGCCCCGTTAGAAAAAAATTTTAACGGGGAATGTATTTTTAGTGAGGAGTATGTGTGTGTGTGTACACACACACACACATAAGGGAGAAGGGCATCCAAAGGATGTGTGGGAGAAAGCGCTCGGACGCTAGCGCTTTGGGAGCGCCAGGACGCTAGCGCTCTGGGCGCTAGCGCCTTGAGCGCAAAAGCGCTAGCGCATTGAGCGCTAGCGCCCCACGTGTCAGGCACGTGGGCGTTCGGGCGCTAGCGCTTTGAGCGCTAGCGCCCCACGTGCCAGGCACATGGGCGCTCGGGCGCTAGCGCTCTGAGCGCAAGGGGACTTGGTCCCCGCAATGGGAGTTGTACTCCCAGAAAGGAACACTTATTATTTTGTATGTGTGTATGTGTGTGTGTGTGTATGAGGAGTTAAACTCCTAGGCTATTTTGAAGCTGATGAAGGGGGGCTTCTCCCCTCGAGCCCTGGAGCTTCCCCAAAGTGGGGTTTCTGGAGATGGGTCTCCTTCTTCTTCCTTTGTTGGCCGGATCTTGAAGATCAAGAAGTATGAGATTTTAAAAATCTCTCCTTTCTGAGATCTGATGGTAAATCTGAGTTCCCCTTTGTGGGTTTTGTGGTGAAAAACTATTTAGTTTTATAAAAGGAAGAATAAAACTCTTGATTTAATTCAAAAGAAAGAAAAAAGTTTTAGAACCTTGAGGAAGGAGAAGATCACAGATCTTGATGCTTTTTTGGGAGAGAGAAAAATAGTTGTTGGGATATTTTCATTATCCTTGCCTTTATAGGCTATACACTTTACATATAGCCCCTTGGGCTCTACAAAAATGACATTTTGCTCATTTTTCTTACATTCATTCATAAAATAGAATAAAAGTAATACACCAAAATTATTTATTACAAAATTTTTATCTTGGCATGGGGGGAGGCCGCCCGCTCCATGTTCGGGCTCGACCCGGGCATTGGCCCACTTGACCTGGGTTTGGGCCCACTTGGTTTGGGGTTGACTTTGATTTTGACTTGGTCAACCGGGGTGTAAATTTCGACCCCAACAAATTGCCCCCCATCAATAAGTGCACACCACATATGTGGGTTGTGTGCACGAAATTGATGGATCTTCTTTTGCGAGGTCGACTTGATTTGGTTCCCGTTTTACGACGTGTAGGTCGATGCTGCCATTTTAGCGACTTGGACGGTCGGTTCTGCCCTTTTTGTGACTTGGACGGTCGGTTCTGCCCCTTTTGCGACTTGGACGGTCGGTGCTGCCCTTTTAGTGACGTGGACGGTCGGTGCTGCCCTTTTTGCGACTTGGACGGTCGATGCTGCCCTTTTAGCGACGTGGACGGTCGGTTCTGCCCTTTTTGCGACTTGGACGGTCGGTGCTGCCCTTTTAGCGACGTGGACGGTCGGTTCTGCCCTTTTTGCGACTTGGACGGTCTGTGCTTGATTCGACTTGCTACGCTTCTTGTGGTGTCAGGGTTGAAGTTGACTTGCTGATTCGATGTGATTTGGGTTGACATCAGCACCGATGCACTGGAATATGGTACTAGGAGCGAATCATCATTTGTTATGAGGCGATTTCCCTCATTCCCAGTTTAACGACTTAGGGGTCATCTGTTCCCAGTTTAACGACTTAGAGGTCATCTGTTCCCAGTTTAAAGACTTAGGGGTCTATTGGATTGGAGTTTTGGGATTTTGGGGTTAGGGTAGGCATCAGCGTTGCTAACACTGAAGCACACGTGTCAGGAGCAATTCATCATTTGCCTTTTCCTGTTGGGGAGCGATGGCTTAAGAGGCAGGTCTAGATCCCTATCACCTAAGGCTTTTCAATTTTATGAGCCGTAAGGGTCTCATAAAAGCATTTTCTCTTTACGAGTCGAAAGGATCTCGTAGGTGCACTTTCTCCTTAGGAGTCGTGGGGACTCCCAAGTGCGTTTTTCCTTTGTGAGTCGTAAGGATCCCACGAAGGTTTGTTTTCCTCATGTATCGTGAGGACACATGAGTGGGTCTTCCCAAATGGAGCATAATTCCGAGGGCGGAGACCAGCCGCGTAACTGGTGATTGCGGTGGGGCATGGGTATGCTGAGAATTATTTGAGCCTGTGGATTGTATACGGCAATCAATTTGGGGACTAACCGTAGGGCCGGGAGAATTTTGAGAAATTGGATTTTGATTGGCGTCTTCATCGCTGCACTGGAATATGGTACCAGGACCGACTCATCATTCGCTCTTAGGGGACTTGGAATTTGGATCTTGTTTGGCATCAGCATTGCTGCACTGGAACAATGCCAGGAGCAACTCATCATTTGCCTCGGGAGGACTTGGGATTTGGATCTTGCTTGGCATCAGCATTGCTGCACTGGAACAATGCCAGGAGCAACTCATCATTTGCCTCGGGAGGACTTGGGATTTGGGTTTTAGTCGGCATCAGCACCGCTAACACTGAAGCGAAATGCCAGGAGCGACTCATCATTTGCCGTTGCCCGTTGGGGAGCGATGGCTCAGGAGACAGGTTTGGATCCCTGTCACCTAAGGCTTTTCAATTTTATGAGCCGTAAGGGTCTCATAAAAGCATTTTCTTCCTACGAGTCGAGAGGGTCTCGCAGGTGTATTTTCTCCTTAGAAATCGTGAGGATTCCTAAGTGTGTTGCTCCTTTGTGAGTCGTAAGGATCTCACGCAGGGATTTTCTCCTCACAAGGTCGAGAGGACTTTGCGAGTGTATTTTATCTCTTCTCACGAGTTTACGCCCTTTCGGGTTTTCACAAACTCGCCGGCAGTCCTACTGTTTTTACTCATGGAGCCCTTTCGGGTTTTCACAAACTCGCCGGCAGTCCTACTGTTTTTACTCATGGAGCCCTTTCGGGTTTTCATCCATGCCCGTTTTGCTCGTGGACATACCCTTTTTTTTTGGCCGCTGGTGGGATTTTAAAAGTAGTCTCACCGGCAGGATTTGGGAGAGATAGGGGTCGTTTACGCCCGTGGATTGTATACGGTTTTGCAGGATGTACGATCCAGACCGTAGGGCTGGTGTGCTCAATTCGCCTGCGACTTGGAGCATTCACACGTAGTATTTCTTGAGATATCGACCATTAATGGGTGGCATGAGCCTTTCTCCCTCGGCACTTGTTAATTGGTAGGATCCTCCGTCGAACACTTTCTCGATGACGTATGGTCCTTCCCAGTTTGGCTCGAATTTTCGCTTAGCATGTTGATTTGGAATGATCGGTCTTTTGAGGACCAACACCAATTCGTCTTTCTTGAAAGCGCGGAGACGAGTCATCTTGTCATAGGCCTGTGACATTTGGGCTTGGTACAGCTCCAGATTTTGCTGTACTGCAAGCCTCTTTTCTTCGAGGGCGTCGAGCTCTTCCAGCCGAAGGAGCACGTTTTCCCCCTCCGTCAATTTGTGCTGAACGACTATTATTAAGCTTGGAACTTCGACTTCGAGGGGGAGGACCGCCTCCACTCCGAAGAGCAATGAATATGGAGTGGAATGAGTTGGAGTACGGTGCGTGGTACGATATGCCCACAACGCCTCGTGAAGCTTGAGATTCCAGTCCCTCTTGTTGGCTGAAGCATTTTTCCTCAGGAGCTTGCATAGAGTCTTATTGAAGGTTTCGGCTAGCCCATTGGCTCTTGGATTATAGATGGAGGAATATCTCCAGTCTATCTTGTGTTGAGTAGTGAATCTTGAGACTTTGAAGCTCTTGAAAGAAGGCCCATTGTCAGAAATGATTCTTCTTGGTGTACCGAAGCGGTATAGAATATTATGCTGGAAGAACGTCAGAATATTTTCTGTCTTGACTTCTTTTAGCGCGACAGCTTCAGCCCATCTGGAGAAATAGTCAGTTGCGGCCAATATGAACCGGTGACCTTTGGATGACGGAGGATCAATTGGGCCAACAATGTCGGTGCCCCAGACTTCGAAAGGCCACGACGCCACTGTAGGATGCAACAGATTGGGATGCTTGTGAATGAAATCACCATGGATTTGGCAGATATGACATTTCTTTGCATGCTCTCCGCAATCTCGTATCATGGTAGGCCAGTAATACCCAAGCCGTTTGATTTGAAGTCGCATCTTGGGGCCAGATTAGTGAGCACCGCAAATGCCCGAGTGAACTTCTTTCATGACCTTTTGGGCTTCGGCCAATGACAGACACCTGAGCCAGAGTTGGTCATATGACCTGCGGTATAACGTGTCATTTACAAACACGTATCAGAGAGCTCTCTTCTTCAGCTGAATCCTCACAGATTTCTCTTCGGGAAGCTTGTCGTATCGGAAGTACTCTATGAATGGTTCTCTCCAATCGGGCTCGTCTTGGATGATCGAAGCTTCTTCGGCAGGACTGCTCTTCTGTTCCACGCTTTCTTCTTCACGCAAAGACGCTGGAGGAAGAATTTGCCGGTTTCTGACTGTGATTAGAATTTCGTCCATGTCAAGATCGGCTAGCTCTTTAGCTAAGCGAGCGAGTATGTCAGCTTTTCCGTTCAACGCCTTAGGAACTCTCATCAGCTCAATATGGGTGAACCGTTTCATGAGTTCCACCACTTGGCCTCTGTACCGAGCTAACTCGGGTTTGTATATCTTATAGTCGCCGCTTACTTGGTTGACGACAAGCTGGGAGTCACCGTAAACCCGTAGCCGAAGGATTTCCATTTCTATGGCGAGCTCCAGACCAACTATCAGAGCTTCATACTCAGCTTCATTGTTTGTTCGAGGCTCGGTGAGAGCAAAAGAACGCTGTAGGGTTCTCATTGATGGCGTGATGAACACCAATCTTATCCCTGCTTTTATCTCCGGGATGCTTGATTTACTGGAGGTCCTTATTGATGAGGCTTCATCGAAGTAGAGCTCCCACCATGGCTCATCTTCCTCGAGGTGCAGCACTTGTTCGTCAGGTAGCTCGCAATTAAGCGGTGACCCCTCTGATACGGGATGAGCAGCAAGGAAGTCTGCGAGAGCTTGCCCTTTTACTGCTTTCTGAGGAGTATAAACTATGTCAAACTCAAGTAGCATGACAGCCCATCTTGCCATTCTGCCGGCTAGGCTTGCTTTGGTCATCAAGTGTTTGAGCGGGTTGACCTTGGAGATCAGCATAACCCGATGATCGAGCAGATAGTGTCTCAGCTTCTTCACAGCAAATATCAGGGCCATGCATTGCTTTTCGATCGGGGAATAGTTGTGTTCCGCCCCAACTAGAGTTCGACTGAGGTAATAGAGGGCATTTTCTTTTCCCTCCTCGTTGTTCTGGGAAAGGAGTGCACTGAGTGACTCATCTAGCGCGACAGTGTAGAGAATCAGCGGTTTATTTGGAATGGGAGCGGCCAGTACTGGAGGGCGCAACAAGTACCGTTTAATGCTTTCGAACGCTTCTTGACATTCGACATCCCAGACAAAAGGAGCTCCTTTCTTCATGAGCTTTGAGAAGGGCCTACATCTCCCCGATAAATTTGAGATAAACCTTCGTATATAAGCAACCTTTCTTTGAAAAGATCTCAGCTGCGTCAGATCCTTCGGAGGGGGCATTTCCATGATGGCCTTTATCTTGGATGGGTCAGCTTCGATCCCCCGATGTCGGACTATAAAGCCCAGGAATTTTCCCGATGACACGCCAAAAGCGCACTTCAGAGGATTCATCTTCAGATCGTATTCCCTCAGTCTGGTGAGAACGGTCCTAAGATCTTGGACGTGGTCGGCCTTGGCTTTAGTCTTGACGACCAGGTCATTAACATAGCATTCGACGACTTTATGGATTAGTTCATCAAAGATATTGGTCATTGCCCTTTGATATGTAGCACCTGCGTTCTTCAGTCCGAACGACATCACTTTGTAGCAGTAAATTCCGATCGGGGTTCGAAATGCTGTGTGTTTCTCATCCTCAGGCGACATCCTGATCTGATTATATCCAGACGAGCCATCCATAAAGGTGAACAGCTCATAATTTGAGGTGTCATCAACCATCATTTCCATGACCGGTAGCGGGAAGTCGTCTTTAGGACATGCCTTATTGAGGTCCTTGAAATCGACACAAACTCGGATCTGCCCATTTTTCTTTTTCACTGGGACTATGCATGCGATCCAGTCCGCATATTTCTCTTCCCTAATGAAGCCGGCATCGATGAGCTTCTTGGTTTCCTCGATGACCTTTTCTTCTAGTTCCCTTCTCATTCTTCGAGGAGCTTGTTTGACTGGCTTAGCATCAGGAGAGATAGCCAGCTTATGCACGGCCACTTCACGGGAAAGGCCAGGCATTTCTTTGTATGTCCACGCGAAGCAGTCGACGAACTCATGCAGCAGGGAAATTATCCGCTCTTTCATTTCCTCTGACACGAGTGAGCTGATGTAGGTCGGACTTGGATTATCGGGCGTTCCTAAGTCAATCTCGGTTAGCTCGTCAAAGGTTGCTTGTCCGCCATCTTCGAGCTCTTGAGGAGCTTCATCTGGCTTGGCCAGCTCGTCTTCATCATTTGACTCTTCGCTGGTGTCCCCAATATGGATCATGTAGCACGCTTTGGAATCAGGTTGAATGTAGCCTATGCCCCGTCTATCTGGAATTCGTCCATCGATGAGTGCTCGGACCTGGGGCGGATGCTATAACCCTTCATAAAACTTTTCTTTGGACTCCGTTTGATATAACCGACATCCGCACTTTTTGAAATATTCCCGCATCTCGGGTGCATGGTATCTGGTATTGAGGACGGCTCTTATGCCTCTCTCATAGTGAAGGCACGCGACAGACAAATCGTCCGGGTGCACAACAGGATTTGACCCATAAAACAGGATGCCCTTCTGTCCATTTTTCCTTCCGGGAACGTAGAAAGTTTTCAGCTGGTCCACGGTGGAGACTGACAATGCATCGAGCTCTTTGCACATCTGCTCCGGCACCCTGGTGATAGCTAGGGGCCCTTCTGCAATTTCGAAGGTCTCTCGTAGTTTTGTTTGTTGCATAGGGGTCCAATCTGCACAGATGTTGCACGGCAGGTCCTCTTCCTCCGACTCTTCAGTGTCGTTGCCAAGATGAGGGCGGACTTTGCTGCTAGATGGGGATTCAGTAATAGATTCGTCCGTATCGCTACCGAAACGAGGGCGGGTTTTACGGAAGGACGGACTTTCAGCGTCGGACTCATCAGTGTCGCTACCGCAGGCGCACTTGGGCGTTTTTTGCTTTTGAAAGTGACAGCCGGCTCAGATTTTCTTTTGAGTCTTGGGGTCGCTCTATCTTCGGTCAGTTGTGGCTTAGCATTTTGGTGGTTCATAAAGTACCGAGAATCTTCATATCGGACTTCATGCACACCGAACGGCTGTATGTCTCCGTCAATGCGTCTTTCTTCGCCATTTTTAGTATACTTCATGCATTGATTGAGAGTTGACGGAACGATGCCGTAATCGTGGAGCCACGACCGTCCCAAGAGAATCTTATAAGACGTGTCGGCGTCGATCACGTATATCTTAGCTTCAGTTTGCAGATCCCCGAATTTGATTGGCAAAGCTATAGACCCCAGAACTTGCTGGCAGTTTTGATTGAAGCCTTGAATGACAATTCTTTCCCTTGACAGGTGTCGGACGTCCATTGACAAACTCTTCAGTGTCCGCAAGTTCATGATGTTCACTGAGGACCTCGGATCAATCAATATGCGATTAATTCGATCTCCGTCGCTGTACCCGGTCACGTAAAGCGGCCAATTATGCTCAGCCGTTCCCAATAGCAAGTCTTCATCCTTAAACATGACTGCGGCGGCTTGCAAAGTGTACTGAGCTTCTTTCATATTAATTTCCGCAAAGCGAGCCTGATACCGATCAGGGTTTTGTAGAGCATGAATGAGAACATCTCTAAGCTCTTGAGATAGAACCAAGGCATCGTAGATGCTAAGGAGAGACGGAAGCTTTCGGAGGTGAGCCAAGACATTATAGTCTACCGGGGAAGGACTCGAATCTTCATGAGCAATTAGCGACTTGTTTTTCCTTCCCTTTTGGGGCGTTGCCCTGATTTGGCGGTAGAGCCCTGCCGCTTCTAAGCTGGATTTGGTTGGCCTTTGTGGCGAGCTCCTCGTCCTCTTCGGGAAAACAGAGCTTATCCTCAAAGTCGCTGCCAAGATAGATGGCGTAGCAGGTCACTACTGGGATCTCTTCATTGGAGTCTTCTTCTAACTCCTCCAGAATTTCAGCCGCTTGTACAGGGAGGAACTCTTTCAATTGAATCAGAGTTCTTTCCTTCTGTTCATATTCTTCGAGGGAATCGATATATTTTTGAATGGTCGATCTCCCTGCAGACTCCTTTTCGCGCCGAGCTACACTTTTCTTCTTCTTGAGCTTTTTGGATTTTGAGCCTGATGGAGCCGCATTGGCAGCTGGAAAGGTAGGCTTCTTTTACCTTTCCCATTCCGTCCTGAGCTCTTTCCGAAGTAGCTTTATCACCTTATTCATCTTATTAGATATGTGTGTACTCCACGGAGGCCGCGATGAGTCCGTTTCATTTCTCAGGGCAGCGGGTTCGGCTGTCTGCTCCCAGAAGGCTTCAGCTCCTGTCTGTATAAAGTTGGTGGTTGCAACTTGATTGTTCACCAACACACTTTTGAACAGCTCGATCTCTCCAGCCTTATACTGCTTCTCGACCTAATCTTTGAAGATATAGCAATCCTCGATCGCGTGGCTCACTACTCGGTAGTACGGGCAGTACAGGGGATTGTCGGTCATTTTTGCCTCTTGAGGCCTTTTCGATTCCGGCAATTGTAGACCGTTGTTCAAGGCATCTTTAAATATCTTTCGGATCTTGTCCCTCCTGAAAGAGTAAACCTTGTTCTTTTTCTCCTCTAGGGAAGGCCCTTCTCCTCCCAGCACTGGCTTTTGAGACCGGTTGGTTTTGGATTCGCCCGCCCTTCGCTTTTCTTCGTTTTCAGATGCATTGAAGACATTGGTACTGCTGGGATTCCTGCTTCTACGGTTGTCTTCCCGCTTGCTTTTCCAAGTCGTGTCTCTCTGAGAGTCCGGGGTAGACTCTTGCTTCGAGCGTTCCAGCATTTGGACTTTCTTGGTTAGCTCTTGAAACGTCTTGAGGCCTGCTGTACACAAAAATGGGACCATCCAATTGCTGAGCTTCCCAACGAGAAGGCTGACGGACTGGTCCTGTTCCAGCGGCGGTTCGCACTTGACCGTGAGATTACGCCATCGGGCGATAAAGTCGGTGTTGCTTTCATTCTTCCCCAGCTTGGTCCTCACAAGGTCAGCAATGGAGATTTTATCACTGACACTCATGAACCTTTGCCGAAACAGAGACTCCATTTGGGCAAAGGTAATGACGGACCCGTCTGGTATGCTTGCGTACCAGTCAAAAGCGACACCGGTCAGGCTGTTGACAAACTGACGAAGAAAGAGCGCATCATTGCCCCATGTATTTCCTCACGATGCTTTAAAGTGGGCGACGTGCTGGTTTGCATTTCCCGTCCCGTCAAATCTTCCGAACTTAGGAATGACGTAGCCACTCGGGAACTCGATCAGATCGTACTGTGTGGTATATGGCCGCCCACTACTGCCAATTTCTTTCCGAGCTTCAGCTTCGGCCACTAATGTTTTAACCTTGCTGGTGACCAAATCCATTATCCGATCTTGTGTTAACGGGATAGTGTTATCTGGGGCCAAGGCGTCCCCAGAAGCGGAATGTGGTCGGCTTTCGTGCGGCTCGACGAATCTTGGACCCAAAGGGACAGGCACCGGCCGCTTCAGATTGTCATCATCCGGCTCATGAGTAGCGACTTGTGCTTGATTGGGAGGCGCTTGAGCAATTTGAGCCGTAAGCTGCATCACCACGTTCGTTAGGTCATCAATTTTTGAATAGAGCTTGGTCATCTCTTTATCTTTGCTCTTGAGCTATTTCCGAAGCTCTTGCTCCGCGGTCCTGGGGCGGAAGTCGGCTCCTCCTCGCTGTTCGAGCTTGACTCTGCCTGGACCGAAGGATCCTTCTGCCTATCGTCCTCATCAAGAGGGTTTTCATCATCCAGCGGAGGCGGCTGTTCTTGGGAAGCGGCAACCACATTTAAGCCAGATTGGACTTAGGATGTGGTGGCCTCATCCTTGCTTTTGCTGCGAAGGTTGTCGCCGGGGCGCCCACCCGCCATATAGACCGTATGGATAATATATCCAGCCGTCTTTTTATTATCGACGGCTGATTTCACAGATCGCTGTCTTGACCCCCCTGTTTCGGTAGCGGGCAGTCGATTGAAGGCGGCTGGCCTGACCAGATTCTTGAATGGTGCTGGCGCTTCTTTTCTGGGTTTTCCCCGCTGCTTTCATGCGGCACAGAGCGCCTGATAGACTCTTGAAGAGACAGTGTCATAATTTTTCTGTTGAGGCTGGGACACGTCCCTTCGTGGCATTGTTCGGACTGCTGTCTTCTTGATCCTGGCGGGCATGGCATTTCTCTGAACCAACTTCAGAGGTTCGAAGGAATTGCTGATTTTTATGGCCGACTCAGCCTTCGTCACAGGATGACTTTGCTCTTGGAATCTCATAAGATTCCACCTGGCCGGAGTCCTGGCCCTCTTGTTGGCTCGATATCTGAGCCGCTTCTGTCTCAACCTTTCTGTTTTGAGCACTTGGCTGGTTACAGCTCTTCGGGAAGCCGCCGTAGACCGGGCGATGGAGGGCTTTGGAGATACGCCTGATTGTGCATTTGTTGGAGTCACCGCCTGAGCTCGTCCGCAACATTTGATTTTGCCCTTTGTACCAGAAGTCTTGCCCCCAGCTAGAGCACAAGAGAGTTGTTCAGACAACGTCTTAATTTTCGGTTGTGGCGTCTTGGCGATCACAACATTCGGCTTCTTGCCCCTTGAGACCGGCTTGGCCACCTGTTTTGCCGGGATTTCTGCCAGATGAGCGCTTCCAGTGGGGTAGATGATGATGGAACCAAATTGGCGAGGCAGTTCCTCCCACTGTCGACTGAGGCTTGCAGGGAGAATCCCACGAGCATTGATCTTGACCACGTACGGAATCGGGGTCGCATCAGAAGCTGGATCCATCTTAGGAGACATTGTCGTTGAAAGTTGATTGCTGCACGGAAAAAATATTATTTCAGTAAAAATATCGGCATATACGTTAAATGAGTTCGCATGAACACTTGAACCGAGATATGGGAGGAGTGAAAGGTCCCACCGGACGTGCCGGAATCTGTAGGGTGTTTTTCGTCACCCCATTGAGATGGGAATGCGCAGTGTTTTTCGTCACCCCATTGAGATGAGAATGTGTGCACGCTTGTCAGGCGCATTACAGACTCTCCCTGCCTAAGGTAGGCTGGGGTTTATTGATTGCGGGGATCCGAATCTCCGGCAGCCGCGGACTTAGCTGCCGTTAATTACCCATCGTCTTTGGAGCGAGAGAACTTCCGATTAACGGGTCAAACAGGTCATGCGAACTCAATGTGCAATGTACGTGTGTTGTGTTTTGAAAGGGGGTTAAGGATATATTGGGGGCCCCGCAGAGTTTTTACGGGGGTCCCGCTATCCGGATAGCGGGCTGGGGGTCAAGGGGGCTAGCAGCCCCCTTGCGGGGTACGGGGCAGCGCCCCGTTAGAAATTTTTTTAACGGGGGAGGTATTTTTAGTATGGAGTATGTGTGTGTGTGTGTGTGTGTGTGTGTGTGTATATACATACATACATACATAAGGGAGAAGGGCATCCAAAGGATGCGTGGGAGAAAGCGCTAGCGCCCCACGTGTCAGGCACGTGGGCGCTCGGGCGCTAGCGCTTTGGGCGCTAGCGCCCCACGTGTCAGGAACGTGAGCGCTCGGGCGCTAGCGCTTTGAGCGCAAGAGCGCTAGCGCCCCACGTGTCAGGCACGTGGGCGCTCGGGTGCTAATGCTTTGAGCGCTAGCGCCCCACGTGTCAGGTACGTGGACGCTCGGGCGCTAGCGCTCTGAGCGCAAGGGGACTTAGTCCCCGCAATGGGAGTTGTACTCTCAGAAAGGAACACTTATTATTTTGTGTGTGTGTGTATATATATAAAGAGTTAAACTCCTGGGCTATTTTGAAGCTGATGAAAGGCGGGGCTTCTCCCCTCGAGCCCTGGAGCTTCCCCAAAGTGGGGTTTCTGGAGATGGGTCTCCTTCTTCTTTCTTTGTTGGCCGGATCTTGAAGATCAAGAAGTATGAGATTTTAAAAATCTCTCCTTTTTGAGATCTGATGGCAGATCTGAGTTCCCCTTTGTGGGTTTTGTGGTGAAAAACTATTTAGTTTTATAAAAGGAAGAGTAAAACTCCTGATTTAATTCAAAAGAAAGAAGAAGGTTTTAGAACCTTGAGGAAGGAGAAGATCACAAATCTTGATGCTTTTTTGGGAGAGAGAAAAAAAGTTGTTGGGATATTTTCATTATCCTTGCCTTTATAGGCTATACACTTTACATATAGCCCTTTGGGCTCTACAAAAATGGCATTTTGCCCATCCCATGGCTCATGTGCCATTTCTTTTTGCACATAAGCCATGGGCTTTACAAAATTTTGGCTTTATGCCCATTTTTCTTACATTCATTCATAAAATAGAATAAAAGTAATACACCAAAATTATTTATTACAAAATTTTTATCTTGGCATGGGGGGAGGCCACCCGCTCCATGTTCGGGCTCGACCCGGGCATTGGCCCACTTGACCTGGGCTTAGGCCCACTTGGTTTGGGGTTGACTTTGATTTTGACTTGGTCAACCGGGGTGTAAATTTCGACCCCAACAAGCCATACTCCCTAGCCCCGACCAAGTGACTGTAGGAGAACCCCGTTGCCAAAAGCATCCTCTCGGGTGCTCGCGGCCATGGTGTTCCGCTTAAGTGCACTTCGTCGACGACATCGGAGGTACAACCATCTCCTAATGTTTCCGAAGAGTATTCGATCAAGTAGTCGGGAATCTTGTTGAATTACCCGACTAGGTTATTGAAAAGGCGTTTTCAATATGAGACTAAAATGCAAGGTTTATATGTTAGGCATGAAATTCGGGGTATGAGATATTCCGGGTTTATGATGTCTAAGGATGTTGCGGATTCTAATTATTGTAGTTTTCGTTTTCTTTTCTGCGACCGTAAATGTAATATGTGGCGTATCGCCGGTTTCGTTGCTATACGTCAACGACAATTGGGATACGCATATTTACTTACGTTGATGACATGTGATGTTATGTGTTGCTGTGATATGTTAAATTGGATCGTCGTGTTTGAATAGCCGGGGTTTTTTGCGTGAGATGAGAGTTTTTCATTTTCATTCATGTAAAAACTTTTATGTAATATTCTTTTATTGGGACACTTCCGGGTTGAGGATGATGTCATCATTGATGTATATTATTTACTTTTCCGCATTAGGATAGACCCAAGGCGGAGAGCACAAGTAACCGGGTTCTAGAGTCCAGTGGGAGACCATCTCGAGGAGTCGAGACTGGCTCTCCTAACTCTAGAATTGGTAGGGTTGCTTTCCGCTCTCGTAGGGGTCTAGGGATGTGGGTTTGGCTACTTATCACGACCGTGGAAACCGTGTTTTTTGCTAGCTTAATTTAAAACACGAACCTCCTAGTATATCCAATATTTCATATGTTGACTTCTGCTGTAATGTTCTGTGATGAGATCATATGACTGCCTGAGACGAATGATTTATATTATATATATGATATATAATAAACGTTGCTTATGTTTTGCATCCGCGCTAGTCCTGCCTCCGCTCTGGCGTTAGTTATCTAACCTAACGGTGCATGACGGGACCCCGTGGCGAATGCGGATGGCATAAGCGTACGTTGTATAAATATTTTCGTTTCTTTATCTGTGATGCTTAGGAAGCATAAATGATAGGACTTCATTAATGAGATTAATGAAAGGGAAAGAAACCTCAAGATGTTGTAGAATCAAATTTTCAAAAAGGTATATCTAGTTCTTGCTTTGCATAGCGGTATTTTTATGAATATCCAGCACCTCATTCGATGGGGAAAGAGCCGAGATCCCTTCACCGGGAATGACCTCTTTAGCAAAAGGCTAGAAAATGCTACAACCGACTCGGTTTGTTTTGAAAACTATTCGATTTTAAAAAGCGGAGCTTAAACCACTCCTTTTCAAATCACTCGATTCTACAACGATATCAAGTTCATTACGCGAAAGATTTTCTTAAAAACCTGTCGTAGCCCTCCGTCATTTCAGATAAGTACTATTTATTATTCGTGCTACGTTTGTTGGCCTGCGTCAAGACGTAGTGTGCGGCCGCTAATTAGTGCTTATCTGCTGCATATGATGCGATTGGATTAGGGTAGTCGTGCGACTTTGTTGGCCTGTGTCAAGGGTCATGCGGGTGGGTTTAATTCAATCATGAAATGTACGGGTTGAACTTGACTAGCGGACTATGGTTTGTTGGCCAGCGTCAAGGTCATAGGACGTTAGGGGCAAAATATTATCGGGAATTTCAAGTGTTGAAATTTGCAATGAGATTGCATACATTCTATGAGATAGTTGGATCCCGATACCCACTGCGAGTAAGAATTACTCCTGGGAGAGTTTTGCACTTTACAATTAGCCGATCAAGTAGGTGACTAGAAAGGTATCAACGGGGTTATGCCTCTGGGAAATGAGATTTATTTTAATTAGGTCTGTGCGAAAGCACGGAGAACTTCCCTCAAAGTACCGACACTGGCCTAGCCGAAAGATTGACGAACTTGTAGAGTGTAATTAATCTCAACTATTCTTACCTTTTAGGGTTTGAAGGAAGATTTGATAAAAATAGTGGAAGCCATCCTGATTAGATAAGATAATAACCAATCTAATCTTGAAAGAGCATACGTTAAAGTGTTTTCTTCTCTCTCTCCAGGTAGCGACCATGTCACGCCTTAATCAAGATAATAATATGGATTTATTGATTGACCCGCTTGTTATACTGAGCTGGGGAACGTTGGTTCCACTCTGTCTTATAATTGTTATAATCTGAGCAGGAAATAGAGGAATATCCAGATTCCCACGCAACCCGAACGAGGAAAGTGCATGTTGATGCATCTTCTTCGGGTGTATTCGTTACCGAGAACTGTTTCTCAGTACACTCTACGTCTTGGGTATTAGATACCGGATCAGGATCCCACATATGTAATATGTTACATGGGCTAAAGAAAGGTAGAGAACTTGGAAAATGTGATCATTATCTAAAAGTAAGGAATGGTGCAAATGTTGCAGCTAAAGCAGTTGGTGAATATCACCTTGTATTACTAAATGGGAATATATTGATCTTGAACAACTGTTATTATGTACCCTCTATGATATGCAATTTAATATCAATTTCTTTATTAGATAAAGAAAGATATAACTTTGTAGTAGAGAATAATGTTATGAATATTTTCCTAAATCAAGTGTTGGTTGGGTTTGGTACATTAAGTAACGGTTTATACGTTCTAAATCAAACCACAGTTCTTAGCGTACAAAACACACACAAGAGGAAGAGTTCAGAAATGAACGAATCCTTCTTGTGGCATTGTAGATTAGATCATATCAATGCGACACGACTAGCTAAGTTACATAAAGATGGATATTTGAATCAGTTTGAATTTACATCTTATGAAATTTGCCAGTCATGTCTCAAAGGCAAAATGACAAAAACTCCGTTTACTGAACACGGAGAAAGAGCTACTGAACTCTTGGGACTGATACACAGTGATGCATGCGGTCCCATGTCTACACATGCCAGGAATGGTTCCTCTTATTTCATTACATTCACCGATGATCTCTCAAGATTCGGACATGTGTTCCTGTTGAAACACAAGTCTGAAACTTTTGAGAAATTCAAGGAATATAAATGCGAAGTAGAGAACCAAACGGGTAAAAGTATTAAAATCCTACGATCTGATCGGGGAGGAAAATACTTGAGCACGGAATTTCGTGACTATCTAAAAGAGAATGAGATTCTCTCTCAGCTTACTCCTCCGTATACACTACAACACAATGGTATATCGAAGCGGAGGAATCACACCCTATTAGATATGATGCGCTCTATGATGAGTACCGCTGAGTTGCCTATTTCCTTTTGGGGTTATGTATTGGAGACAGCTGCAGACCTATTGAATATGGTTCCCACAAAATCTGTGCCAACCACTCCATATGAGATATGGAAAGGAAAGAGACCATGTCTTAATTATGTTAAGATGTGGGGTTGTCCGGCATATATGAAAACACAAAATACGGACAAGCTCGAGGCAAGGTCATTTCTGTGTAAGTTTATTGGATATCCCAAATATTCGCGAGGGTATATCTTCTACCACACCGAGGAACAAAAGGTGTTTGTTTCTCGGCATGCCACCTTTTTAGAAAAGGAATTTCTTGAAAAAGAAATTAGTGGCAAAGAGGTAGAACTGGAAGAAGTTCCAGCTATACAAACTACAACAGAAGATTTGGTGGAACCATAGAATTCAATAGTTCCTGACGAATCTCAGCCTCTCCGCAGATCTAGTAGGATTCCTCATCCGCCTGAGAGATACTACGGTTTTCTCAATGACAGTGGGAGCGAGGATTGCATCATGGAAGATGATGACCCAACTAGTTTCGAGCAGGCCATCACAAGTGGGGACACTATGAAATGGCCGGATGCTACGCGATCTGAGATGGAATCCATATACACTAACAAAGTATGGACTTTGTTAGTTGCACCTGAAGGGGTAAAACCCATCGGGAGCAAGTGGATCTTGAGAAGATTCTTGGTGTAGATGGAAAAGTTGAGACTTTCAAAGTTAGACTTGTTGCAAAAGGTTATCGTCAATAACCAGGTGTTGATTTTGATGAAACATTTTCTCCAGTGGCCATGCTTAAGTCCATCCGGATCCTACTTTCCATTGCTGCATACCATGACTACGAAATCTGGCAGATCGACGTCAAGACCGCTTTTCTAAATGGTGATTTAGAAGAGAGCGTGTACATGACACTGCCAGAGGGCTTCGTAGACAGTGGGAGCAGCGGAAAGGTGTGCAAGCGGCTCATATTAATCTACGTGTTAAACCATGCATCACAGAGTTGGAACATCTGTTTTGATGTAGCAGTCAAAGAGTTTGACTTCATAAAAAAGGTAGATGAACCTTGTATATATAAGAAGGTTGTAGAGAGTAAGGTTGTCTTCCTCATATTGCACGTGGATGACATACTCTTGATAGGAAATGGTGTTCCTATGCTACACTCGGTCAAGCTCTTCTTATCACAATATTTCTCCATGAAGGATCTGGGTGATGCCTCCTACATCCAGTGATTAAGATCTATATAGATAGATCTAAGAGGATGTATCATACTCACTAGGTGTAGTTGTAGGATGTTTTTCGTCACCCCATTGAGATAGGAATACACGCGCTCTTATCAGGCGTGCTACAGATTCCCCCTGCATAGGGTAGGCCGGGGTTTATTGATTGTGGGAATCCGAATCTCCGGCAGCCGCGGACTAAACTGTCGTTAATTGCCCCTCGCCTTTGGAGCGAGAGAACCTCCGATTGACGGGTTAAACAGTTCATGCGAACTTAATGTGCAGTGCTGTGTTTTGAAGGGGTTTTGTATATATCGAGGGACCGCAGAGTTTTTATGGGGGTCCCGCTACCCGGATAGCGGGCTGGGGGTCAAGGGGGCTAGCAACCCTTTTGCGGGGGGCAAGGCAGCGCCCCGTTAGAAAAATTTTCCCAACGAGGGACATGTTTTGATGTGGAGTGCATAAAAAAATGGGGGAAGGGGTGTCTTAAATACGCGTGCATGGCACGTGGGCGCATGGTGCCTACGGGCACGTGCCTGGCGTGTAAGCGCTTGGTGCCCGCTGGTCACATGCGCAGCACATGGGCACTGGGCGCCAGCGGGTCACGTGCGCATCACACGACCGCGAAGCGCCTGCGGGTCACGTGTGCTGCACGCGACCACTGGACCCTGAGCGGGTCGCGTGGGGCATACGTAGGTGCTATAGTGCCCGCGGGTCACGTGCCTTGCATGCGACCGCGGGTCATGTGTGCTGCACGCGATCGTGGGGCGTGCGCGTACGTGGGTGCTTTAGTGCCCGGGGTCACGTGCGCTGCACGCGACCATTGGGCGCTTTAGCGCCCGCGGGTCACATGCCATGCATGTGACCGCTGGGCACCTGCGGGTCACGTGCGCGGCACACGACCATGAGAAACACCAGCGGGAAGGGGCTTAGCCCCTAGATTAGGGAGTTGAACTCCCAAGGGGTTTTGGAGTTGAACTCCTAACAGAAATTTAATTTTTGAAGTTAAACTCCAACAGATCTAGAAAGGAGTTAAACTCCTAGGAATTTTTGGCTCTTCTTTTGAGTCTTGGATCCTCCCAACGTGGGATTTTTGGAGATGAGTCTCCTTCTTCTTCCTCTCGGTTGGCCGGATCTTAGGGGGAAAAGGGGGATGAGATTCAAAATCTCCCCTTTCAGAGATTTGATGGAAGATCCGAGCTCCCCTTTGTGGGGTTTGTGGTGAAAAACTACTTCTTTTTTAGAAAGGAAGAGTTAAACTCTTGATTTAATTCAAAAGGAGGAAGAGAGATTTAGACCCTAGAGAAAGAGGAAGGAGGCACACAAACCCTAGTTTTTTTGGGAGAATGAATTGTTATGCTTTATTTCATTATTATGTTGCCATATATAGGCTTACACATATACATATAGCCCCATGGGCTTTACAAAATGGTATTTTACCCATCACATACCTCATGTGCTCATTTCTTTTGCACATGAGCCATGGGCTTTACAAAAATTTGGTTTTATGCCCATTTTGTTTACATTCATGCATGAAAAATTATTTATTACATGATTTTTTATTTGCATAGGGGAGGTCGGTCGCTTCATGTTCGGGCTCGACTCAGGCATGATCCCACTTGATCTGGGCTTGAGCCCACCTGGCTTGGGTTGACCTTGACTTTGACTTGGTCAATCGGGGTGCAATTTTTGACCCCAACAAAGTGCCCACATCAATAAATGCACACCACATATGTGGGTTGTGTGCATGAAATTGATGGATCTTCTTTCGCGTGGAGGCGACTTGTTTTGGTTCCCACTTTTTGGGATGCACGGCCCTTTTTACGACATGGACGGTCGACCCTTGACGCGTCTCCGAGACGGAGTGTCCGTAGTAAACGTTTCCCCGATACGGAGTGATTTGGTTCCCGCTTTGTAGGAAGCCTGCACTGCCCTTTTTACGACATGGACGGTCGATGCTTAACGTGTCTCCGAGACGGAGTGTCGGTGTATGACGTATCCCTGACTCGGAGTGTCTGTTTGACGTTTCCCCGGCACGGAGTGTCTGCTTGACGTTCCCCCATTACGGAGTGTCTTCTTGACGTTTCCCCGTTACGGAGTGTCGCTGGTTAACGTGTCCCCGGTACGGAGTGTCTGTGTTGGACGTTTCCCCGAGACGGAGTGTCTGTATGTGACGTTTCCCCGTTATGGAGTGTTGCTGGTTGACGTGTCCCCGGTACGGAGTGTCTGTGTTGGACGTTTCCCCGAGACGGAGTGTCTGTATGTGACGTTTCCCCGTTACGGAGTGTCGCTGTTCGACTTGTCCCCAGCACGGAGTGTCGCTGTTCGACTTGTCCCCGGCACAGAGTGTCGCTGGTTGTTCGACTTGTCCCCGGCACGGAGTGTCACTGGTTGTTCGACTTGTCCCCGGCACGGAGTGTCGCTGGTCAACTTATCCCCGGCATGGAGTGTCGCTGGTCGATTCCGAGTCGAAGCATAATTCCGACAGGGAAGGCAGATACACCGAGGCGAAGCATGATTTCGACACGGGGTACATTCTGGAACGAAGCATGATTCCGTCGCAAGGGTTTTTGGTTTGATTTGGGTTGGCATTAGCATCGCTACACTGGAATATGGTACCAGAAGCGAATCATCATTTTCCATGAATGGATTTGGGGATTTTGGTTTTGGTTTGGCATCAGCATCGCTATACTGGAATATGGTACCAGGAGCGAATCATCATTTGCCTTTGCCCGTTGGGGATAGATGGCTTAGGAGACAGGTTTAGGTCCCTATCACCTAAGACTTTTTCAATTTTATGAGCCGTAAGGGTCCCATAAAAGCATTTTCTCCCTACGAGTCGTAAGGATCCCGTAAGTGTATTTTCTCCTTAGGAGTCGTGAGGACCCCTAAGTGTATTTTTCCTTTGTGAGTCGTAAGGATCCCACGAAGGCGTTTTCTTACGAGTCGTAAGGATCTCGCAAGTTCTGTTCTCCTCATGCATCGTGAGGACACATGAGTGAATTTCCCTCGTTCCCAGTTTAATGACTTAGGGTCATCTGTTTCCAGTTTAACGACTTAGAGGTCATCTGTTCCCAGTTTAAAGAATTAGGGGCCTGTTGTGCCCAGTTTAACGACTTAGAGGTCACATGTTCCCAGTTTAATGACTTAGAGGTCATCTGTTCCCAGTTTAACGACTTAGAGGTCATCTGCTCTCAGTTTAAAGACTTAAGGGTCTATTGGATCGGAAGTTTGTAATTTTGGGATAGGGGCCGGCATCAACATTGCTAACACTGAAGCACAGGTGCCTGGAGAAATTCATCATTTGCCTTTCCCTGTTGGGGAGCGATGGCTTAGGAGACAGGTTTAGGTCCCTATCACCTAAGACTTTTACAATTTTATGAGCCGTAAGGGTCCCATAAAAGTATTTTCTTCCTACGAGTCGTAAGGATCCCGTAGGTGTATTTTCTCCTTAGAAGTCGTGAGGACTCCCAAGTGTGTTTTTCCTTTGTGAGTCGTAAGGATCTCACGAAGGTGTTTTCTTACGAGTCGAGAGGATCTTGTAAGTTTGTTCTCCTCATGTATCGTGAGGACGTATGAGTGGGTCTTCCCAAATGGAGCATAATTCCAAGGGCGGAGACCAGCCGCGTGACTGGTGGTTTCGGTGGGGTATGGGTATGATGAGAATTATTTGAGTCCGTGGATTGTATACGGTAATCAGTTTGGGGACCACCCGTAGGGCTCGAAGAATTTTAGGAAATTTTCGGCGTCTGCATCGCTGCACTGGAATATGGTACCAGGAGCGACTCATCATTCGTCGTTTGGGGATTTGGAATTTGGTTAGCGTCTGTATCGCTGCACTGGAATATGGTACCAGGAGCGACTCATCATTCGCCGTTGGGACATTCAGAGTTTGGTTGGCGTCTGCATCGCTGTATTGGAATATGGTACCAGGAGAGACTCATCATTCGCCGTTTTTTTGCCGCGATTGCTCTATCATTTTAGCTTTTCTTATCGCGAAGGTCGCGATTGCCCTATCATTTCGGCTATTTATTCGCGGTTGCCCATCATTTCGGCTTTATTTTCATCTTTAGTTTTACTCGCTGATTTTTATTGCGGGTTGCCCCATCATTTCGGCTTTTTATTTTATATATATATATATTATTTTTTTTTGTTTTATTTACACATTTTTACATCCCCAGTTTAACGACTTAGAGGTCGACGGTTCCCAGTTTAACGACGTGGTGGTCATCGGTTTCCAGTTTAACGACTAAGAGGTCATCTGACGGGGAGCTTAGAGAAGATACCCGATCGAGCAGTTGTCAGGGGCACCGCTGGAGCTTGCATGAAATGCCTTATTACTTTGTCGGTGTTGATGGCCTTGCCCCCAGCTGGATCAAGGAAAGTCGTTCAAATACCGACTTGCGTTCGAAGATGGCAATTGAAAATTGTTAACCCCTGCAAATAGAAACATGATTTCAGTACAGGCAATCGATATGTATATTGATTGAGCTCGCATGAACGTTTAACCCGAAATATGGGAGGAGAGAAGGTCCCACCGGGCGTACCAGAATCTGTAGGGTGTTTTTCGTCACCCCATTGAGATGGGAATACGCGCGCGCTTGTCAGGCGTACTACAGATTCCCTCTGCCTAGGGTAGGCTGGGGTTTATTGATTGTGGGAATCCGAATCTCCGGCAGTCGCGGACTAAGCTGTCGTTAATTAACCCTCGCCTTTGGAGCGATGGAACCTCCGATTGACGGGTTAAACAGGTCATGCGAACTCAATGTGCAGTGTTGTGTTTTGAAGGGGTTTTGGATATATCGGGGGCCCCGCAGAGTTTTTATGGGGGTCCCGCTACCCGGATAGCTGGCTGGCGGTCAAGAGGGCTAGCAGCCGCCTTGCGGGGTGCGGGACAGCGCCCCATTAGAAAAATTTTCCCAACGAGGGACGTGTTTTGATGTGGAGTGCATAAAAAAATGGGGGAAGGGCGTCTTAAAGACACGTGCGTGACACGTGGGCGCATGGTGCCCACGGGCACGTGTCTGGCGCGTGAGCACTTGGCGCCCGCTGGTCACGTGCGCAACACGTGGGCGCTGGGCGCCAGCAGGTCACGTGCGCAGCACGCGACCGCGAGGCGCTGCGGGTCACGTGCGCTGCACCCGACCACTGGGCGCTGAGCGGGTCGCCTGGGGCGCATGTGGGTGCTATAGTGCCCGCGGGTCACGTGCCTTACACACGACCGCGGGTCATATGCGCTGCACGCGATCATGGGGCGTGCGCGCACGTGGGCGCTTTAGTGCCTGCGGGTCACGTGCGCGCACGTGGGCGGTTTAGTGCCCGGGGTCACGTGCGCTGCACGCGACCATTGGGCGCTTTAGCGCCCATGGGTCACGTGCCATGCACGCGACCACGGGAAACACCAGCGGGAAGGGGCTTAGCCCCTAGGTTAGGGAGTTGAACTCCTAACAGAAATTTAATTTTTGGAATTAAACTCCAACAGATCTAGAAAGGAGTTAAACTCCTAGGAATTTTTGGCTCTTCTTTTGAGCCTTGGATCCTCCCAATGTGGGATTTTTGGAGATGGGTCTCTTTCTTCCTCTCGGTTGGCCGGATCTTAGGGGAAAAAGGGGGTGGGATTCAAAATCTCCCCTTTCAAAGATTTGATGGGAGATCCGAGCCCCCCTTTGTGGGTTTTGTGGTGAAAAACAACTTCTTTTTGAGAAAGAAAGAGTTAAACTTTTGATTTAATTCAAAAAGAGAAAGAGAGTTTTAGACCCTAGAGAAAGGGGAAGGAGGCACACAAACCCTAGTTTTTTTGGGGAGAATGAATTGTTATGCTTTATTTCATTATCATGTTGCCTTATATAGGCTTACACATTTACATATAGCCCCATGGGCTTTACAAAATGGTATTTTACCCATCACATGCCTCATGTGCTCATTTCTTTTGCACATGAGCCATGAGCCATACAAAAATTTGGCTTTATACCCATTTTGCTTACATTCATGCATAAAAAATTATTTATTACATGATTTTTTATTTGCATAGAGGAGACCGGCCGCTTCATGTTCGGGCTCGACTCGGGCATGAGCCCACTTGATTTGGGCTTGGGCCCATCTGGCTTGGGGTTGACCTTGACTTTGATTTGGTCAACCGGGGTGCAATTTTCGATCCCAACAGTAGTGACTAGGTGTCAGTCAGATCCTGGGGAGAAACACTGGATAGCTGTGAAGAACATTCTTAAGTACTTGAGAAGAACTAAAAAAATGTTCTTGGTGTTTGGTAACGGTGAACTCCATATTGAGTCCTTTACCGATTCGAGCTTCCTGAGTGATAAGGTCGACTGTAAGACAGTCGCGAGTTTTGTCTTTACCCTCAGTGAAAGGACGGTATGTTGGAAGAGTTCCAAGCTAGATACCGTAGCAGACTCGATGATAAAAGTTGAATACATCACTACCAACGATGCTACCAAAGAGGTCGTCTGGATAAAAATGTTCATGAGATGAACTTGGTTCCTACCATTGTGGTGACAATGGAGCTATGGCTTTGGCCTAGGAACCCGGTCCCATCAGTGATCCAGACATATTATTAGGCAGTATCACCTGATCAGGGACATGGTGGATCTCCGGAAGATCAAGGTCAGGAGAGTTGACAGGAAGAATAACACGGCGGATCCACTCACGAAGGCCTTTCCTTAGAGAGACTTTAAGGGATGTTGGGTATAAGATACTACAACAACCGACTTTAGTGCAAGTGGGAAATTGTTAGTTGTATGTATGCCCTAGAGGCTAGTGTTGTTCATGATTGTATATTATAATGGATTCTTGGACATATATAGAGAGGACTTTCTTGCTCGACATGATAGTATGCTATCTGGTTGCTCTTTATCTTAACATGTAGACTTGTATTGTGATACTGTCCTGCTCTCACATGTTGGTAAAGCCTTTAGGATGCACTTGACTACCAGGACTATGATGCAGATCATACTAGTGGGGCTAGGGTAGTTCACAAGTTCATCCTTTAATTGTTCCTAGTCGTGGGTGTATCGAGACGGGACATCGATATTCCAGAGTAAACTAGCGTATACGTTTCTTGACCCATTTGATAGGCGATAGATGATCCCACATCCATTGGTGTTTGACATCAAAGATTGTATACGGGTGCTTAGTGGAGACTGGGTACACTGAACATGACTCGTCGAGAACTCCTAGATGGTATTATACCCATCGTCAGATAGCAGTTCTCTAGTGATACTGGTACATGTTAGTCTGTAGACCCGAGATTGTCATAGAGTCTTGTGTGATTCCTACTGTGCTTTGATTTCCACCCTACCACGTTCAAGAGAGCGTGCAAACAGGTGGTTTTTGGGTACAGTCCCGAGTCACATGGAGGCAATGAGCGATAAGAGGGGATTCGTCTCTCCCGGTATTAGGGGTTGATGTTGCGTTGTGCTCGATTGGCTATAACAGGAAGTCCCTGGTCAGGGATGATACTGAGAATTACTGGTAAGTGTTATCAGTAGTTTCTCGACCCGTTATGAGCCTCACATCGGCATGACTTATCAAGTTATTGGGGTCTGACGTTAACCACCCCCAGACTAGATATGCAACATATCAAACGAAGAGACCGGACTATACGGTAGTATTACTTATTGGATTCACGGGAGTATGGACAAGCTTTCTTGTTGATCTTCTGATCGCTCAATACCCGGATAGCCGTTACGTCCAGCTAGTACCGCTGACGGCTTGTGAGTGACTGATATGATCATCACCTATTGCTGGCGTATTGACGAGTCTTTAGAGTCCTACACAGAAGTTTCCTAGCTCATGCGAAACGAAGTAGGGCACATATGTGATATGTCCGGGACCGAGATTAATACGTGTATGTGATACCGTATTCTAATCTCGCGATACAAGTTATATGTGTTATAACCGGATTGTTGAATCAAGTGTTGATTCAATGATATGTTATATGTATATGTGATATACATATAAATGATATTAGTCGGTTGTATGCGATACAGCCGGGTTATTAAATCAAGTGTTGATTTAATAATTTAATGTATGATTATATATTTGATATATTAACATACATTAACTAATATTAGCTCACTTAAGAAAATGTTTTCTCCAAATACATTTAAATGTATATGTGATATATATTAATGTATTTAATATGTGTCATGCTAGATGATACATTGGGCTTGGGTGTAAGAGACTCATACCTAACTTAAGATAATTTGGGGATTTAATTATTAAGGGAAAAAACAAAATTAGGTGGAAAGTATCATGGTTGAAGATACTTGTAGAAGCTTGTGGAAAGCTTGACTTAGTCCACTAATTTTGTTTTATTCTAGATATTTATTAATCCAACTCTAATTTTTAGCCATGGTTAAGTCTCTACATGAGTTATATGAGATATTTTTTCACCCATGGTTCATACTTGATCACTTAAGATCATTTTCTTCATCTCCTTCTTTGCTCTCTAGTTTTGAGTGCGTGAAGAAAAGAAAGAGAAAAAAATTATTCTAAAGTGAGCAAAATTTCTACTTCACCAATCCATTCCAAACTATCCATTTAGTATAGGTTGTTTCTTCACTAGTTCATCAATTAGTGAAGAGATAGCTTGAGTTAGAGATTTTTCGACGTAGATCATCTTGGGCCTCGAAAATTCTTGAGCAAGCTCGTTCATTCACCTAGTGGAGCCAAAGGAGAGTCCGTGACACCACTACTTGGAGCAAAGGGACTACTACAAGGAGCTTTAGAAGTGAATGACCGGTCTACATGGGTTGTATTCCTTGTTCACTTAGAGTAAAGTTGTTTACTTGCTTAGTTAAACCCTAATTCTCTAATTAGATCTTTGGTTTGGGTTGCTTTGCTCTCTAGATTTTTTTAAATTGCATACCCGATACCTTATAAAACCTAGTTGGAGTGCTAAGGAACCCAACAATTGTGACCTGGGGAAATGAGGGAATCAAGGTGGAATTGAATTCGTATTTAGCGAGGTACAATGACTCAGAGGATGATCAATCGATATCAGTGATACACACACACATTAGCTCGTGGGCCTAGCGGCACGGCTGCAGGGTTATGTTCCGGGCAACAGTGGACCGTAGTCTCGAGCATGCAGAGACCCCTGTTAGATACGAGCATCCTTTTAACCAATTGATTTCATGACTTAGCAACTGATAAGTAGTGACGTACATATTGCCTGATTTACTGACATGATACATATATTGCACTGTTCATTTTCAAATGATATTCATTATTCTCATGTTTCTGTATTCTGTAGCACCTTTCATGTTTAATATCATTGTACACACATTATATATTTATTGCTATATGTGTTGCCCTGACGACCTGAGTGTGCATGCTCAGAGGACGAAGTAGACCCAGCTAAGAAGCAGAACCTGCCATTCGAGATCGCGGAGGTTTAGACCGCGATATCAGCGCCATCCTTTTCTTGCTATAAGAATATTGTTATTTCGTTGGTTTGTTATTTCTTCCATGCAAATAAATGTATCTTGAACTCTTTTATTTTGATGTAATAAAGTTGTGAGCTGTGATTTCCTTTACTCTAGTATTATTTACTGGTTACCATGTAATGCTAGAAGCCGAAGTGTGAGTACGGCGGGATTATTTCCTGACCGTAGGAGCATGGCTGGTCTAGTCACTTCTCGCATTCCGTATTTTGCGAAGCGGAGCGTGACATGTTACCCTTCGACGATGTTAATAGTAACCATATACATATTGTTATTCCTAAATTACAAAACTTTATTATTATTATTTTCTATAAATTAAACAAATATTATTATTGTGTTACATTTGTTCCAACTGATTGAAACTCTGTATTAAACCTATTAGATTATAAACATTAATAACTAAATTGTAACCAAAATATCATATTTCATTGTAAATACTGTTAATATAGAAAAATATTGTTTTCTAATAAAATGGGGATTTACCGAACTTTAGTTCGCCGACGATATTCCTGTTTTTATGTTTTCTTTTCTTGGGAATGTCGTCAGATGACTTTGGGACAGGTGACAGGGGTAAGTACCAAGGAGAAAAGTCAATATCTTTTAATTCAGGCCATGATATAGTTTTCCTTTTCAGCAAGCATGTATTTTGTTCAAGACCATCTTTCCTTCCTAGTTCCTTGAATTTTCGAACCGTGTTAAGTAATCGTTTTTGGGACTATTATAAATATTGTTGGATATTTTATGAGTTTTAAAATTCTTGTACTATAATTGCCTTTACTGTTTATATAGACGCTTAGCGTATTCATATCGAGAAAGTGCTTCTCGATATGAATACGTTGCGGACTTGTCGTTCTCGTTTCTCGTTTTTGGGTAGCGGGACGTGACAGTCGATTAGATGACCCTCAAGAGAGCTGAACGGGTGATAAAAGTTTCATGCTAGTGATATGAAAAACAAAATTGGGGCAAAGGTTTCTTAATAGGTTTCTTAATAGTTTATGCTCAAATTTTCAAGATTTCTTAATAGGTTCATATCAGATATCCCACAAAGAAACGGAAAACACAAGCTAACCAAGCACATCTTCCCCTTCTTGCTCACAATTTCTAAGTTGGAACTTTCGGATTGAACCGCAAACATTACAAGGCTAAATACCATTAGATTATCTACCTAGCTAGCATGTAACAATCTTCATTCCCAAGGTCTTTTGAGCAAAGGCGACGAGGTTAGCGATCTCAACATCGTCGATGACACCGTTGCGGTTCGTGTCAGCCTTGCGGACCCCACGACCGCTCCTCCACCCACTGCACCGCTTCCCAAGGGCACGGATGGCCTTGCGGAGCTCTTCCCTGCTGATTCGCCCATCGCCGTCGGTGTCGAATTTCTTGAGCCATTCTTTGAACTCCTCCACTGTCATTTCATCTCTAGATAGCATATGCTTGATTGCCATATTCTTTTGTATTTGGATTTGGAACTGAGCTCAATCATATTTATATAGTTGTGGAAATGAGCTCTTTCTTCGCCTTTATTCCTTGTTATCTGATGACTACGTATATGGGCCCTGAGGAATCCAGTAGGATGTGGGAAACTTGAAGCATCATTCCTTACGGTTGACTATTGTTACGCTAAATTATCAGAAATTTCCATAAACTATTTTGCAAACCAGTGCGTGCGTTATGAAGACGATTTTTATCAATATCTGCAGGAACTCATGGTTGTCTTGGAAAAGGATACGACACCGATTAATGGAAGGTTAACATCACAAAGCGGCCGCGTTTAACATTTCACTCTCGTCGATGATTGCATTTGGATTTCTGGGTTCAGGATGTTGCTAGAGATCTAGTTTCATTTTGATAGTTCTCTTCGGTTATTGATTTGTATGATCCTTAGCATCTTAGCTGCGGAACCTTTGATGTCGTCGATTTACCGTGTGGTTTACTGATGTCTCCAAACCTAATGAAAGAATATTAGGTGCCTATTAACTAAAGGTTGATGTAAAGAGAGTAGATGACTTTAAAGATCCAAACATGCAGCACATGGAAATGTAAAAGCATTCTTTCACACTTCTTCTACTTCTGTATCTTTGAAGAGAATATATGGGAAACTTTAGCACCTTGGCACCTTGCTTGTGTTCTTTTTCATTGGATGGCATACAAATGAAAGGAATATATCTTGTGCTTTGTTAAATCTCTATATCTTCATTAGTTCCCCATTTAGTTTTCCGATATTTCGATTAGTCCGAGGCCTAACCTTGGATCGAAACTTTAGGTTAGGCAATAGTCATCAAAAGTTTGTGCCATGAGAATTGGAATAAAGGTAGACAAGAGCTCCCAAAGTGAGAGCAAAAGCGTGACATGGAGCATATAATTTCCGAACGTATCTTTTCGATCGAATCTTTTACCAAATAATTGCTCATATCTTTCACAAAGCACTATTGGATAAGAAAATTTAATTGAATAATTAACTTGTGAGCCTCAAGCCATAACATGTCATAAAAACTTGCATCTTTGTATTGCATTCATCTGTATAACAATCAAAGAGGAGGATACAATGAAAGCTATGCCGACAAGATCATAATGTTCATCTTTTTCTCCTTCACTTCATTTAGGCACTGCAAATCACAAACATCATCACCTCATCTGTATAAATTTTATTAAGTTGACACTGAGAAAAGGTTTAGTCGCAGAATTTTACCTGATATCAATGCCAGGTTTGTTCTTTAAGGCTTCAGGAACTTGGCCCTCGAACTGGTTGTTTTGTAGTCGTCTGCTAGCCATAAAAACAAAGAAAAGAAAATCTATAATTCGATCGTTTTAGTTTTAGTGAAACTAAAACCATTCTTAAAAACTTTGGAAGCTTACACTTCTTTAAGCTTAGGGAGATTTGCGAGGGATGGAGGAATTGATCCTTTCAAATTGTTGTTATTCAGATGCCTGTATTATATATGTATAGAAATTTAGGAGAAAAATCTTAGTATAGGAGAATTATATATCAATGTATGAAGCTTACAGAGTGGTCAATTCATCTAAATGTGTGAGCTCTGGAATGGGTCCTGTGAGTTTATTATTGCTGAGGTCACTGCATGCACAATTAATCCAATGATATTACTTTATATCATTACCAAAAAAAATCTTAAATAATAAACACGAGGAAAAATGGAAAATGAGAAAGAAACTTGCATGCTCTGAATGGCTGATAGTCTAAACAGGAAACTTGATATATTTCCAGATAGACCAAAGTTGGTTAAGTTCCTATGGACATAATAGAGTAATGTAAGAGATATTATACTTCGTATAAACTTGTATAAAGTCAAAAAATTTAGTTAAAAGAGAGATTACATAGAGCTTACAATGAAATTATCCTCGCAAGATGCCCGTGGAAAACGGTGCAAGTCACACCCGTCCATGCCTGTCCTTCGGGCAAGCACGGATCTCCAGTCCAATCCGACGGCGGATTCTGAAACCCTCTGGCCAAAAGAGCCATTGCTACCGCTGTTAATCAAAAACGGAGAACTAATGTAGATCAAATCTTCTGAAAGGGTAAATTACAGCAAAATACCCTTAACCGTGGTTGGTTAACACTAAGCCGACTTAATTGTTTTTATTACAGTAAACATCCTTAAACTTTGGTTTTAATGGATGTTTTCAATAAGATACCCTTAAATAATTACATACCTTCTCTAGGGAAAGTTCTCGGCCCAAGTGGCACGATTTGAAATACCTCTCCCGCGTTAATTAACGGGCCCTTATCCATGTTCGCGGCCGGTATCATTCTGATCTCTGTCTGGCCTGAAAGCGGCCATTGCTTCCCATAAACCATGACGCCATTAGTCGAGACGTTTAGCCCATCATAAAATGTCTGGTTGTTAACTTTAACATCAAACACCCTCCATGCATAAGGGCTAGGGTTTCGGTTATCGTGAAAGTACAACGCAATATAGTAACTAGCCGATGGAAGATTCATCGGAGGCCAGTTGATCGCTAGATGATTGCCTTTGCTTGCGGTGAAGCCTTTGCTCAGTGCATTCGAGGGCGGAATGTTCCATAAGTCTGTCGAGGTTATGTTGGAGAGAGAATCGACGACCAGTCTTGTGGGGTCCGCGGGGAAAGGCAGCCAGTACCGGTTGTAGGGATCGTCGGGGTAGCTAGTTAAGGAAGAAATGAATTATATACGATTTTAATGTTTGAGAGAAAATATTGTGTTGAATTTGATGAAGAGCCTGTGTGTAGAACACTATAAAATCTAAATAATTTCAAATCAATAAAATTTGCACTTGAAACCCACAATATTTGCTAACAAATACAAAGCAAACCGTAGTAAATGCCTAGTGAATTGCAAGAAATTTCATATGAGAGTCGAGCTTCATTACAAAGTGAACAATCATAATGTTTGCAGCTCTTGAATTCGTCAAAACAGCAACTGATTTTTAAAGCTAATAGTAATAAGAAATTGGGGGGAAATATCTTTATCCCAATGAAAAAAGGAACCATTCATACCTCAAAAGTTCCTTGTGACCAAAGCGATGGCGAACAACAGAGCTAAGAGCATAGCTTTTAAAATCCGTCGCATTATACATCGAACTCTCCAACCTGATAACCTCAAGCGCAGATATAAACGGACTCGATACAGTCTTCTCATTTCTTGCCAAACAAACACTCAGTGTTTTCCTTTGTGCCTCGACGATTATCTCATAATAAGAGGTAAGACCCTTGGCGAAATTATCACTAGTGTCAACGGTACTCCATTTATTTGCATCGATAATTTGATCAAAAACCGGGGGCGCTTTACCTCCATCGAAGGCACCATAGTAATAAGTGGTCCGAATCAAATACCTTTTCCTTTTGGATATTCCGTTAACTTCGAAACAGTATTTTGAAGCAGATTTATCGGGGAAATAGCGAAGAGTGGAGAGAACTGGGATGATGCCTGGGGTGTTGATTTCAGATACGTTGCCGGTGTTGATGAAACCATTGTCGGTGACCCATTGGATGCCATTGTTAGTTTCTTCCTTCGCCGCGCCACAATTTATGTAAACTCCTGCACATCAGTTTTTTCATTCGTTTTATTTATTGTATTTCTACATCATCTTAGCATCAAAGAACAAATCTCTTGTATAGGTTTATTTCCACAAAAATGTCTAAAACTTTTGGGATAATTAGCCTACAGATAAATTGCTTGAACTTTCCAAACTATTTAAACATAAAATCAGATACCATTTTCATAATAATCCTTTTACCTTTATACACCTCTTCACAATTCCACAAACAGAACATAAGGTATTAAATCGAAAAGCATGATAAGTTTAAGGTTTATATATGCAATTTCTTGAGTTTGGGTATTCATCATAATAAAATGGCTTATAATATTTATCTGCCGAAAGAGAGTCCGCATCGTATCGCTCATCCTTATATGAGAAAAATGACATGAAAATGTGGCGAAAAATGGGGAAACTGGATTAAATTAAAGCATAAAATAATCACCAACCTACATTGTAATCTTCACATTTTATACAACAAGTTTAAGAAAGTGTTAAGTTATATAGGCAATCAAGCTTAATTAGTTAAATAATTAATTACCTGGAGCAGGATCAGCATTGAGAGAGGGAATTGTGACAAGGCCAAGGATGCAAAAGAGGAAGGGGATTGAGTTGTGCATTGTTCATGTGGTGGTGGAGCAATGAATGCCCCCAAGCCACCAATGTCGATGCTTTTGCTTATGTTTTGTTTGTTGTTGTGTTGAGAGAGAGAGGGAGAGAGAGAGGGAGAATGTTGGAGAGAGAATTTGGGAAGAGGGGGGCCCAAACATAGGCCTTGTTGACAAAGTCAAATTAATTTCTAAGATTATATAAGGATGGAAAAATCATGGTCCTTTACTAATGAGAGATTAGTTGTGCAGTTACTGTAAGGAAGATATCTACATCTTAACTAGAAAGGCTTTTCTTTCTTCTTCTTTTGTTTGCTAAGAAAAATTCAAGGTAATTTTCCGCATGTTAATTGCAGATTGATCTCTCAAAGTTTCATCCTGACGAGGCTCGATATCGGTGACTCTCCAGATGCTAACACTTTGCAGATGACGTGTCCCAGAACCTACAAGAAAGGATCAAGAACTTCAGTTGGGGTCACACCTCGGGACTCCGGCCCGAGGAGCCTCCCGACCTTCGGTGGCCTTCCAGACCATCCCCAACTCGTCTCCGAGCTATCACAGAACCAAGACAGCTCGACCTCTCGCTCGTGCCCGAGCCTCCCGCCGAGCTCTTCTTCCTCGGTCTCACCGACTGACCCGCAGCGCTGATCACAGGCGCCTCCGCCACGGCTCCACGAATCTCGCCATGCATGAGATATCCGCCGCCCATGATCCCTCGTTCTACGCCATCACGATCCCCCATTAACGAGCATGTCTCGTCATTAATGCGGGATCCCGCCTATCACGCGGGCGTGACGCCGGGGGCATAACGGTTGGCGTGATTCTCGCGCCCGCCTGCCCCTTGCTGCCGCTATATAAACCCCTCTCTCAGACGATCGAGGTAAGCCATTTTTTACTCCACTAGGCCATTACTCTGCCAAATTACCCCGTCTAACTTGATCATCGGAGGGTCCTTGGTGGCACAACCACCCCGGGACTTCTTTGCAGGTAGCCCGGCCTCAACCACACAAAACCCATTGAGATCCACACGCTCCAGGAGTCAACCCTCCAACTCAATCCCAGCCGTCCATCAGCGCTCGCAGCAGATCAACGGAAGATAACATCTGAAGGAGATCCAGTGCTCCATTAGTTGGCACCGTCTGTGGGAAAGCTAGTTCCACTCAAACAAAAGTTTATCTTCCGATCTCGTCTACATGGCAAGCGGTCACCGCGACGATCCAAGCACCAGCCGTCGGCCTCCCCACAGTGGAGACGAGGGAGAATCCCCTCTTCCACTGAACGCCATTCACGTCCTAGCCGCTCAGATAGATCGACTCACGTCCGTCGTGGATGCGCTCGTCCGTGTCCAAGCGGCCGGGCAAGCTCCCTAGGTCGCCGCTCCCCCTCCGCGGGACCAGGACCCCTACAGAGGGAGAGAAGACTGTGCCCGCGTTGGCACGAGCGATTACTGCCTCGCTGTCTCTGGCGGCCGCAGATCCCCCTGGCCGACATATTCAATGACCCGGTGGGCGCCGCACAGTTTAACTCCGAGGTCTTACGCCAGAGCGCCTCTCCCAGAGCCCCATCGCGCCTTTGTCTCTCCCGAGGAGGTGTCGATCAACTCTCCAGCGCCCAGGAATGACCGGCACCCCCTCCCTCGATGGGGTCGCGTGCACGGGACTCGCCACGGCAGCTCAAAAATGACCTCGCCAGGAGACCTGAGGAACGTCATCGAACGGAATCGGGGCTGTAGCCAGGCAGAGGTCTCCGGCAGTAGAGGCCAAAAATCAGAGTATGCCGACTCATCGGGATACCACGGCAGACTCGACGCCCTCGAAAAGAAGATCGAAGGTATGCATCGGGAAGGTCGTCATTCGAGCGACGGGGCTAAATACGTCGCCGACTCGCTCACGAAGCCCTTCACCGAAGAGCTTCTCGCGGTCCATGTCTCCTCCCGAAACAAGCCCCCAAAGGTCTCACTCTTCTACGGGACGTCCGACCCGAAGGACCACTTGGACGCGTTCACAGCCGGGATGAGTTTCCAGGACTGTTCCGACGCCGCCCAATGCCGCGCTTTCCCGGCCACTCTCATCCGCTCCGGGCGAGACTGGTTCCAAGGACTCGGGCTACACTCAATCTCAACCTTCGATGAGCCGGCCACCCAATTCCTCGACCACTTCGTCGGGAACAGACGGCAGAAGCGGACCATCGACCATCTCTTCACAATAAAGAGAGGGGACAAAGAAACCTTCAAAGGGTACGTCATCCGCTTCTACAACGCCCTCCTTGAAGTCCCAGAACACCGAGACGAGACGGTCATTACGACACTTAGGTCGGGTCTTAGACACAAGGAGTGGTTATGCTCCTTTGCATTAGCGCAACCTAAGACCATGGCTGAGGTGAAGGCCTGGACCGAACGTGAGATCCAGCTTGAATCTGAGGTGAACGCCAATTTGCCTCGGACAGAACAAACTGATCACAAGAAAAGGGCCCGGGAAGAGAAAAAGAAGAATGAGTGGCCGAAACCCTACTCCCCGAAGTTTCAGGAGTACACCCCGCTCAACGTCTCCCAGACGGTACTGTTGGAGGAGGCTAAAGGAGAGAGGTTCTTCAAGCTCCCCCCAGTCTCGAACAAGGCGGCCAAGCGCACCCGGGGCCCCTACTTCGGATTCTACCGATCGCAGGGCCCCCCCAGCGGAGAACTGCAAGCAGCTCCGAGACTACATCGAGGAGCTAATCCGCTCGGGGCACCTAGCAGCGTACTTGCGGGACAAGCGACAAGCTGGCCGTGAGCAAGAACAACGTCCCCCTCTCGGTGAATTAACAATCGGCCAAATCATGGTCATGTCGACGGGGGGGGGGGGGGTACGTCGAATACCTACGAGGCTCAGCACCCCTCACCAATCGAGGGGATTGACAGCCACCCGAGGAAGAAGGCCAAGGCAGCCGAGTCGATCGTTTTTAACGACAGGGACCTCCACGGTATATCTCTGCCCCACAATGACCCGTTGGTGATCACAACTCGGGTCCACCGCTACGAGGTGTAGAGGATACTGGTCGACTCTGGAAGCTCGACAGACATTCTATTTTATGACTGATTCCTGTGTATGGGATGTTCCCCGCCGAAACACGGAGACGCGATAAACGTCTCACCTGAATTTCGGGGCAGATGCTAATTGGTGCTATCCGTCCACCTCTCCGAAGATGCCAAGTTGATTTATGGCACCATGTATCGAAGGTTTAAACGGATGCGGCCGATGTAGCAGATTTCGTCAGATTCCCCCTCTTTTGAGGGGTTTTTGATTGTGGGGACGCTCTTCCCTGCAGGCACAAGCCCCTGCAGTTAATTACGCTACCGCATCACGGTAACAACTTTCTCCTTCTTCAGATGGTCACTTCGTGTCGTGTGTGTTTATTTTGTTTTTGTGCCCGTGGATTGTATACAGAGACTAATTTATGTTGTCGCCCGTAGGGCGTGGATTAGTCCAAATCCGTATCTTTTTAGATTTGGGTTTGGGGGTTGGGTTTAAGGATACGTTAGTTTCATTTGGGACTATGATCAACTTAAACGTATGTTAAGGATATGTTAGTCTAATTTTAGACTAAGATCAACTTAACGGGATCGTTTAGATCCAATAAAAGAGCATTTGGACTCTATTGTTTAGTTTAGGGACATTGCGGTCGATTAGTTTAAGGACATTACGGTCCAATGTTAGTTTAAGGACATTACGGTCCAGGTTAAGGACATCGTAGTCCGTGGGTTTAAAGGGACCCCACAGTCCGAGGTTAAGGACATCGTAGTCCATGAGTTTAAGGACCCCACAGTCCGAGGTTAAGGACATCGTAGTCTATGAGTTTAAGGACCCCCTAGTCCGTAGTTTAAAGACGTCATAGTCTATAAAGTTTAAGGACATCATAGTCCATGAGTTTAAGGACCCCACAGTCCGTGAAATGTGTGGTTGTCGGGACCCGTCACCTCTCTGAAGACGTTGAAGGATTACAACGACAAATATCAGAGGAGTAAAGAGATGTACCCTTGAACCGGTGTGAGTTGGTTGAAAGATCTATGGTTCGATTTGGAACTAAGATCTGTTAAATATTCATGAGCAGATGGGCTCAATTAAATATAAGTTGAGGACTTATGGCCAATATTGGACTAAGTCCAATAAACATTTAAACATTTTGTTTATTCTGACTATTGAGTTTTTATTTGGGCTTGGCCCTTTTAATAATGCTGAGCATTAGATCTTGACACTTTTATTGTCTTGTATTGAATGCAGAGCATTCATCAGAACAATTTATGTTCTGTCAGCGCAACCTATGGTGCGCTAGGCGCTTTGCGCCGATCAAAAGTGCAGTGCGCTTCTGCCACGTGGCGCGCATGTAAGGGACATGTGTCATGTTCTGCGCTATACGCCAGTTTATAAGCGCTGAGCGCTAATTTATGAGCGCATTGCGCACCTATGAGTGACACGTGGTGCGCTTGGCGCTGAGCGCCAGCCCATGAGCGCAGTGCGCTATTTCAGAAGCGCAAGTTGCATACGTGGTTGACACGTGGCGCATTTTAGTGGTGAGCACCGGTCCAGAGAGTACAGAAGCGTTGTTCAAGAGCGCAAGGTGCATTTCAATAGCGCAAAGCGCATTTGATCAATTTTTATGATCTGTGAACAAATTTATGTTCTTTTTAGAAGAGACTTTGTCTCAAGATTTAAGAACAACAGTTCTTATTTTCGAAATGGCTTGCCTTTATAGATCAATGATCTGTGTGAAGAATATGGTCTTCTTTTCTTATGTGATGAGATTTTTTGATCTTTTTTATGAAAGACCTTGGTCTTTGTAGATCTATGATCTGTGAATGAAGTAAGTACTTCTTTTTTTTTATGATGAGATCTTTTGACCTCTTTATAAAAGACCTTGGTCTTTGTAGATCTATGATCTTTTAAGAAGAGAATTCTTTTTTTTAAGAGATGATTTCATCTCTGTGTTCATCATTCATGATCTTTACCTTGAAGAAATAATCTTCTTTCAAGAGCTTGCTCTTCTTTCTTTGAATTTCTCAAAGTTTATAGAGGGGGTTTTCTATATATTTTTTTAAACTTGAAGTCTTGGGGCCTTTATATAGGGTAAGTTGATTTGTTGAATCAGTTAAAGAGATCTTTCTCTGATTGATTTGGGGGTATTTCCCACCGATGGATCTTTGATCCTAGGGCTTCTATTTTACAGAAAGCAATCTTCTTGTTTTTAACAAGATTGAGAAAATCTTTCCAAAAACAGAATTTTAATTTTGATTAATTAATGATTTATCATTATTATTATTAGATCTTTTGATCTAACGGTGGGGAATTTTATAATTCCAGCGCTGGCGCACCCGTGCTTTGCACGCGGTGCCCTGCTCAGAGCGCAGCGCACTTTGCGCTAGCGCACCTACGTTTGACACGTGGTGCGCTGCTCAGAGCGCAGCGCAACCTGCGCTAGCGCACCCATGTTTGACACGTGGCGCGCAACACACCTAGCGCTAGCGTACACATGGTGCACTGCCTAGGGCGCAGCGCACCTGGCACTAGCGTATCCGTGTTTGACACGTGGCGCGCAACGCGCCTAGCGCTGGATCTGAAGCGTTGATTCAATTTTTGAAATTCAAATTTCAAACAGAGCTTTGCTCTGATTGGGGGAAACAAATGCCCCCCCACCGTTGCGCTCACGTGGACCACATGTGAGTGCAGCGGTGGCAACATCTGTGCCCTTGGATCTTCTCAGAAGTTGAAGAAGTGTTTCAATGCCTATAAATAGGACCCTTGGTCCTTTAGATAATTTTCATCTTCTTCTTAAGAATTATTTCTTCTTCTGAGCATTGCTCTCTTGTTCAAGAACCTTTTAAGAGTCAAAACTCTGTCAAAACTTAGGTAAAGTTTAAAACTTTTAATAAATTAGGGTTTTACCCATTAATCAGAGCCTTGCTCTTCATAGATCTTTGATCTAAAGAAAACCCATTTAGGGTTTCATTAATAGAGCTTTGCTCTCTTCAGATCATGAACCCATAGATCCAAGGAGATCTTTTCTTGGGGTTTCTTAGCCCATGAACAGAGCTTTGCTCTTTTGAATCATGTTGATTTATTAATTTTTGATGAAGAACTCTTAAGAGTTTGTTCATGGATCTTGAAGATCCCAGAATTTTTTAATTCATAAAAATTAATTTTAATTAATTCTTTTCTGATAGATTTTTCCATCATCATTACAGAGCCAGGCTCTTGAGGAATTTTATTCCTTCATGATCAGAGTTTGACAAGTGTCACTCTGTCATAGAGCATTGCTCTCAAAGGGAGATTTTCTCCTTTTCCCGAGGGATCTTCTCATTTAACGAGAATTTTCTTGAGGATTTCCTTATTTAATTAACAGTTTCATCCAATGATGAAACTGTTTTATTAATTGATGCATTGTCATCCAGATTTTGTGGGCCCCCTTTGGTCCCTCTCCACTGCATTGCAGTGTGGTACAAATTTTAAAGTACCGAGTGTCAGAATTTAAAATTAAATTATAGCACTGACAGTTGACTTCTGTCCCCCCTTTTTTGCAGGCGACATATCTTTCGATCTCTCTTTCACGTTTGTTCGTTCAGAAGGCGGGTTTCCTGAGGCGCCTGTGGACCGGGAGGTTCTCACGCTCATCAAAGACCGTGATCCGGAACACAAAAATCTTCACTTGTGGGGTAGATGGTACGACCAGATTATCAGAGGCCGTCGGAGCTTTTCTTGTGCGACGCCTTCGGAGCCTATCTCGGCGATCCCGTATACAGATGCACCCCCGATGAACTATGCCGTGGAGGTGGTTAATTGGACTTCGGAGGGTTTCCTTGAGCCTTCGATCGCCGCCGTACCCGTGCAGCCACCGGCGGCTTTGGATACCCTAAGGCGGCACATATGCCAGGGCGAGTCGCGCCCTTGGGGACAGCCCTACAACATCGGGCTAACTCCCCATCATCCGGCCGGGTACTTGCAGTGGGCCCGGTATATTTTGTCGGCGAAGAAATCGCAGCTGCTGAAGCTCGGTTTGTACCCTGCGGTCTACGCTTCCTTGTTCCAATATTCTGCACCTCCCACATGGTGGATCAAGGCGTTTTTGGAGCAGTGGAACATCCCGACCCATACCTTCCTCTTATTGGATAGAGAGTTCTCCATTTCCTTGGAAGAATTCGCCGAGCTTTCTGGTTTACCAGTCAGGGGGGAGCACTACGAGGAGCTGCTTCCTCCGGATGAAAATGTTTTTGCCACCAAGCCAGTGGTGATGGGCCTCACCCCGGAGAATGCCATTCAGCACCAGTTCCCGAGTCTGAAAAGGTGCTGAGCATGTATGAGAGCCTCTTCCTTGAATCTGGAGGCCGAGGGGTCAGCTTTGCGGACTTCATTTCCCGTTTTCTTCGCACGGAAATTTTGTCGCGACGAGGCGAAAAGTTTGCTAAACTTGATGATCCCTTCGGCTTTGGCTTGGACCGTCGGCCGATACTGGAAGTCGATCAGAAGGGTTTCTTTCTTCCTGACGTCGCGATCGTCCCCTTGTCAGAAATCGTCGCTCCAGGCATTGATGAGGAAGCATTTTTTCTTGGGTTTCTTTGGCTATGGTTGAGATGGTTTGCGCTTCCTTTGCATCCTTGTTACATGAGGCCTTCCGTCTTCTACCCCGCGCATCGCATGGTTGCCGGAATACAAGTGGCCGTCGGGATCGCCGAGTTAGCCCACCTATATCACGGTCTTAGCATAGCAGCGGACACCACTGAACCAGGGGTGCATCCTGCCAACTTCCCGATGCATTACTTCACTTCATGGATGGAGCTGCACGTGCTTGGGGTCTTTGGCATCCACAAAAGACCTTCTTTTTACGACAGATGCAAGTTCCCACAAATAATGCAGCTGGTTGACGCCTCTATCGTGAGTCCGTCACCACGGGAAGCTAGGGGCTTGCTCCTCCGTCCGCGCACGGTTGGAGATGGTATGTCTTTTACAGACAAAATCTTGACCATCGGCCAAGAAACTTCAAAGGCGGTGTTGTCATTACGAGACATTTTTAAAGAGGGGGCTTCCGTGTTGAAAGCCCGGGAGATTCTTCATTTCTACTCCATCAGGCCGGGCTTTTTTGTATTCAGGAAAAATGATGCGGCGCTATTCATGAGATATAACCCACATCGCTTTGCCCAGCAGCTGAGTTACAATCAGGGAGTCCCGCTGGAGGCTTTCCTGGTAGAACCTGCTGCCACCAGAGAGGGAATGCGGAGCGCGCTGCATCATTTCATGCGCTTGAACACGGGGTATCACTTCTTTATCAGCGAACCGAGTTGTGTCCCGAAGGCCCTTAATGTACACGTGGCCTGGTACCAACATGCAATGGGCGCTGTTATCAGGGAGGAGAAGCGATTGTTGGTCGACCGCAAGGGTGCACCCCCTGCTAGTGATCGAAACGTCCCCTTGAAGCGACGGACTATTGTCCTCCCTCCGCTAAGAGAAGTTGTCGTGATTGAAGTCCCCCACGACAGGCCTGAGCTACCGGTGCCCCATGCTCCCGTGGAGACGGTGGATGTCTACCGGTGCCCCGTGCTCCCGCGGAGACGGTAAATGTAGATTCCCCCGAATCTGGCGTAGGCTCAGATATCGGGACTCATCGCCCCAAAGTGCCCACCAGCGTAAGCTTGTGCTGGCTGCGACTGGAGCTCGCTCGCAGAAGAGGAAGAAGAAGTCAGTCCTCTCTCTAGACGCTGTACTTGGGCTGGAGCCTCATGCTCCTTATAACGAGGGCCTGAGCGAATATGGGACCAATGAGGGTCTCTTCATAGCGCCGGAAGATACTGATCTCGAGGTCGCCATTGCAGCTTCTGTACGATCCGCAAGCCACAAAGCGGAAATGGCCATCCTCGCGCAATCAAGTGAGTATAAGTCATAACTTCTGTTATTGCATTATATTTTTATTTTTATTATCATGTCTTGACTGACATTTTTCATTCTGTAACAGGCTTTACCACTGAAGAGGCTCTGGCGGCTTCCCTCAGGACCTTCGAGGAGGAGGAGAGGAATCGCGCTTTGCTGGGCATTGGTATGTCTCGGCTCATTGCATCTTCATTTTCCTTTCTTATGGGAAATCTAACCCCTTCTTTATCTTATCGCAGAGACTGCAATGCCAATCCCGCAAGGTGATGCGGAGATTCTTCCCGGGCCAGTCATCGAAGTCCCGGCCTCCTCGGCACTGCCGAAAGAGGCCTTACTCAAACGACCAATGACGGATGCCTCGACGGCTCCAGAGGTAACCCTTGGCGCGGACGATGACATCCTATTGATGGAGGCTTCTAGAAGATCCGCTCTAACGGCCCGAGCGGAAAGGAAGCGCAGAATGCGCGCGGCAAGGGAGCGTAGTGCCGCCTTGGACGTGGGTGCGGGTTCGAGCACCGCTACCCCTGCCCCTACTCCTTCAGAGGAATCCCCGGCTGCCCTGTCCACTGCCTACAGACGGGCAGCACGTGCGGCTCGGGAATTAATCGGAAGACCAACTCAAGGTAATGTGACATTGGGTTCTGTTGTCAAAGTTTTAACTTTCAGTTCTCATATATCTTTTCTTGCAGGGCCGAGTCTTACCGAAGAAGTGGCGGCGACCGCTGAGCCTGGGGTAGCGGTAGAGGAGGTAGCCATGATTGCCGAACCCGAGGCAGCGGTAGGCGAGATGGCTACAATTGCCGAGCTCGAGGTAGCGGTGGGCGAGACAGTCACGATCGCCGAGCCCGAGATGGCGGTAGGTGAGATGGCTACCATTGTCGAGCTCGAGGTAACGGCGGGTGAGATGGCTACAATTGCCGAGCCCGAGGTGGAGATGGGTGAGATGGCTACATCCGCCGAGCCCGAGGTAGTCACTCTTTCGCAAGAGTCGGGCACTGCCCCGATCGTCGCTCTTTCCCCTTGCGGCTCCCTGCCGCTGCCGGGCGTTGCGAGTATCACGACAATTCTCATGGAGTCAGGGGATGAAGCCACGGGCGGCGAAACCATTCCGATGGAGGAGGGTGAAGCAGTTGCCGTATCAAGTGACGCCCTCGTCGCGGTTCCGACCGGCGACTCACCAGGTAGATTTTAGGTCATTTCTTTTCTTTTTATTCTGCAATCCTTTTCAATCTTTCCTGACAGTATTTATCTCGTTTCTAATGCAGGCATGGCGAGCGTTGAGGTTGTGCTACCTGAGGCAGCACCATCAGTTACCGCTTTGACGGTGACCACTCCTCTACCTTCTCTCGTACCGTCTCAGATGTTGGAAGGTGCAGATTTGTGACCCATCAGTTTTATTTTTTTTTAGGTTGTATAACTTATGTACTGACGTTGCATTACTGCGTCCTTGCAGGAGTCCTTTTTGATCACCTGTATCAGGTGCTGCTGTAGGGTTACTAGGCACTGTCACAAGGTTCTACAAGGCATCAACCATGCCAAAATCAAATTTTTCATGTGCCGAACAACCCTAACCAAGATCTTAGACTAGAGATTAGGCGAAACAATAGCAAGTAAACAACTTTACTTCTAAGAGTTTGGGATTACAACCTTTGTAGTCCATTCCTTCACTTCATAAGCTCCGTGTTGAGGTTGTTAGTGTATATGCCCTAGGCGTCATTATTGTATCATACTTGTATGTATATTACTTAATGGAAGCTTGGGATATTCACAGTTGTATATACAGTCTTGCTAAATATGGTAGTATGCTACTTGGTTTGTGTCTACTTTAATATGTGCATATGTTTCTTGTAACGTATCACTTATACATATTAGTAGAGCCCATAGGATCTCTGCTTGATTACCAGCGTTGTGATGGCAGTCACACTAGTGGGGGCTGGGTAGTCTATAAGCAACATCCTATACTTGTCCCTAGTCGTAGGATTATCGAGACTGGGCATCGATACTCCAGAGTAGACTAGTGTATACGCTTCTCATCCCAGTTGGGGAGATGGTCTGTCCCACAGCCATCAGTACGTCGTACTGGAGATAGTATACAGGTGCTCGTTAGGTTACGGGTACACCGGACAGGACTCGCAGGGGGACTGTTGGTTGGTATTATACCAATCGTCAGTTAACAGTTCTCAGGTGACATGAGTACAGCATAGTCCGCAGACTTGACACTGCTACTTCGCCTCGAGTGTGTCCCACTGTTCTTAGATTGCTACCCTACCACGGCTCAAAGGAGTCGTGCAAACAGGTAGCAGTTGGGTGCAGTCCCGAGCACTTGGAGGCAGTGGCGGTTAGAAAGGATTCGTCTCTCCCGGTATTGGGAGTTGATATCATGCTGTGTCAGAGAGCCATTACGCAAAGTCCCTGGCCAGGGCAAGCGAGATTTACTGGTAGGTTCCAGTAGTTTCTCAGGGTGTAATTGGCTACGCTCCGACACGACTTATACCGCTATTAGGGGACTGACGCTTGCCGCCCCCTAGGCTCGATATGCGATAGTCTTAGACGAACAGACCGGACTGTACGGAGATTGACACATCAGGCTCAGTAGGAGTTCGGATGGGTTTTCTCATCGGCCTTCTTATCGACATCTACCTGGGGACCGTTACGCACAGCTAGTGCCACTTGCGGTCTGTGGTTAAACCCACTACAAGCGTAGTGTCGAGTCTTTAGAGTCCCACACAGAGAGTTTCCCTGCTCCAGGCGAAACGATATAGAGGTCGTATGGTTTTACGACAAGAGTTTGGACGCATACGTGTTTAAACGTACGTACGACGTTCGGAAAGTTTTTTCTAGTCGGCTTTGGTTTAAGCCAGATTCTAGTATCAGGTTATTAGATTTATACAGTCTAAATTTTTTCCGTGTTTTCACGGATAGGAGGGGCGTTCTCGTAATTTGTCGAGAAGCTTCTAGATGGATGATGACATGGAGGGTAAGGTGGCATTAACATTTAATGAATTTGTGACTCACTTAAATGAATCATTCAAGTGAGTTAATGAAGCATTTATTGCTTAATGACTCACTTGATGATTCGTTGCATATATTTAATGAAGCATGATGATAATGCATTTTGATTTATTCTTTTTGATTTTCTTATGCTTCATAATATATTAGAAGTGAGAAGCTTTTTCATTCATAACTTATCATCACCTTCTCTCTCCTCAAGCTCTCTCATTCTTGAAACCCTAACCCTAACCTCTCATGTGTTGAGATCAAGGGTTAGCTAGACTAATACATCCATAACCTCACTCTATATCCCCTAGGTAGCTTAGATTAGCATTTTGAGCAACCTAGTTATCTCAAGTTAGAGATCAAGCTTGGCGTAGGAGCTCTCGGGTGGATCGTCTTTGACTCGAGGAGTCCGTTGAGGTGCCGATGTTCCAAGGAGCCTACGAGAAGTGGAGGGCAGCGATGAAGACCCGAAGGACAAGTAACGTGAGGTATAACTTCGAATCCGAATAGTTAAACCTCTCGTAGTTTGCTAGTAACGGTTTAGATACGATTCATGCGCTCAAGTCCGTGTTACGAAGCTTTGATGATCGTTTTTCATATATTCCGCCTCCCCGCAAGTTCGTGGGGTGCATGACATGGACTTACAGTGGTATCAGAGCCAACTAAACCATTACTAGCTTATTAGCAACTAATTAGAAGTTCGATCGTCGAAAAACACGAAAACGAAACCCCGGAAACCCCTAAGTTTCTATTAATTTTAAACATGTCTAAAAAATTATATGATATGCCTTAAAATCCACAGCAGGGAAATATAAGAATACTGGGAAAATACGAGCCTCTAACTCGGCAAGACGGCCGCGGATCCGTGGCAAGATGGTGCTTTTGGCCGCGGATCCGCCGCCGAGTCAACCCCGAGTTGACTCGGATTTGCACAGTAATTCATATTTTCTGGAGTTTTGTTTTCCTGTATATTCTTTTTCTGCCCAGGTTACTTCTGTGCCGGTTTGCAATTGGGGTAGACACGGAAAATGGTTGTCGATCGATGTTCTAAGATATTTGCTAATTGGGTTTTTATCTGTAATGTTTAATGTGTTCGTAAACCTCCCCTAACTGCTAGTATGTCGGTTGGCAGGGGGTTGCACATTTCTTTAATGTTTTACTGTTTGTGTATATAGACTTGATTGGAGTGTTGTGATGATTAGCCGGGGTTTGAGATGGGTTTAATATTCATTCATTCGATGTAAATGTAATATGATGTAATATTCTTTTGCGGGGCACATCCAGGTTGCGGTTGTAGCCACCGTTGTATTATTTCTTTTTACTATTTTTGCTCCTAGGATAGACCCAAGGCGGAGTACACAAACTACCGGGTATGTTGAAGTGTTTAGTGGACTACTCACTTTGTTGAGGGAGACCGCTTCACTTCGGGTACTTGGCGGATAGTTTGTCGTACCCGTAGGGGTCTAGGGTGGGGTAATGGCTATTCATCACAACTGTGTAATCCGTCTTTTATTGCAGGCTCAAAGCAAATGCGGATTGCTAGTATATCCAATAAAGTTCATCAGTGATCGGAATGCTTATTATTGCGTCTGACGAATGTACAATATCTATATATGATAGCTATTAGACGTCACTTATGTTTTACACCCGCACTAGCCTAGCCCCCGCTCTGTCGTTGTTAAGTAGCCTAACGGGTGATGACGGGACCCCGTAGCGAATGCGGATGGCATAAGAGGATGTGGTATTTTCGTTGTTTTCTGTAATGATAGGATAAATGATGGGACGCATTATTATAATGCAAAGAAAATAAACCAAAGTTAAGTCGTTGGAACAAATTTAAAAGAAACCACTCGGTTATTTTAAAAGGATCAGAATTTTTAATTGCGGAGCTTTAACCACTCCTTTTAAAACGTATCAGGTTCCTTCGATTATATCAAGTTCACTACGTTCACGGTTTTGCCAAAACCAGTCGTAGCCCTCCGTCATTTCTTATGAATTGTCAGTAGTATTCAAGCTATGTTTGTTGGCTTTCGTCAAGGCATAGTGCTTGGTAGCTGCTGGGGTATTCATTTGTTGCATAGATAGATGGGTTGGTTTGGGACAGTCGTATTACCTTGTTGGCTTCCGTCAAGGGTATGTACGGGTGTGTTCAAATTAACAATGATAATGATGGGCAGAACTTGACATGTGACTTATGATTTGTCGGCTTTCGTCAAGGTCATAAGAGCATGGGGCAAAAATCCACATCGGGAATTTCTAAAGAAACTGAAATTTGCAGAGAGATGCATACCATTTTGGAGTTTGATGAATGTTGGTAGGATTCCTTCAACATTATCATACGATGATATTTTGGATCCCGATCCTACTGTGAGTATATACTTATCAGGAGATTCGTCACTTAACGATCAATGCTATAAACCAAATAGGTGTCGAGAAAGGTGTCAGTGGGGCTACGCCCCCAGAGAAAAGAGGTTATTTAATTAAGGAACTTCGCGAAAGCATTGGAAAACCTCCCTCGAAATATCGACACTGACCTGGCTGAACGGTTAAGCAAGAATTATACGGTGAGAATTGTCCTGGCTAATTCTTCTTTTATGGTTTGAGGAGGGATTTGAGAAATAGTGGGAGCCATCCTGTTTAGATAAATTAAAAACCAATCTAAACTTGCAAGAGCATCATGCTAAAGTGTTTTCATCTTTTTCTCTCATTGCAACGACCTTGTGACCACACATAGGTTACATCTAGATAACAATTTGACTGAATCTGACTTATATGACTGGCAAAGGTCTGTCCAGATGTCCATTGCCTATGACAAGATGGACCACCCTATTACTACTCAAGATCCCGCCGTCCCAGGTCCAGTTTCCACCGTCACGGATATGGATATCCGCCAGATAAGGGAAAAGGATAAAGCGAAAGCCAAATGCCTCGTGTTAGCTTCAGTTGATGATGTATACCAGAAGCAACACGAGAAGATGGACTCAGTTTCCATCTTTCTCCATAACAAAGATTTATATGGAGAGCAATCTCATATCGCAAGATATGAGACCTCGAACGAATTAATTCAAGCGAGGTTGACTTTCGGATCATCTGTAGGGGACAACGTCCTTACAATGACTAGCTGTATTGATGAGCTCCAGGACCTGGAGACCACGTTGGGAAACGAGTCAGATACTGACTTGATTCTACAGTCTCTGCCTTCTACCCTGAAGGAAACCAGGGAAGTAGAAGGAAAGAGAAGGGCAAATGTTTCGGGACTGAATGCAGTGAAAGAGGAACGTTCCTATTATGGGATCGGGCATTGGCAGAAAGATTGCAGGGCTTTTAAAACCAGTAGTCAGGATTTGAAGCATGTTGTGGCTTCAGCCTCAAGGGTATTTGTAATTGAGAACTGTTTGTCAATTAACTCTACTTCCTGGGTACTAGATACCGGAGCAGGATCTCATATCTGTAATTCATTACATGCTTTGAGAAACCGTAGAGTTATGAAGGTAGGTGATTTATCTTTCAGAGTTGCAAACGGAATGAGCGTGGACGCTGAATCCGTGGGAGAGTATCGCCTAGGTTTGACAAGTGGGTATATATTGATTTTACGTAACTGTTTATATATACCTAGTATGACTTATAATATCATATCAGTGTCCTCACTTTCGAGAGAGGGATATGATTTTACATTCGTAAGCGATGTAGTTAACATCCACCTAAATCAAGTTCTGATTGGGTCAGGTACATTAGATAACGGTATATACGTATTAAGTCAAGCTCAGGTTTTCAATGTCCAGAATACACTTAAAAGAAAGTCTCCGGAATTAAATCAGGCTTTCTTATGGCATTGTAGACTAGGTCACATCAATGAGAGAAGGTTGACTAAGTTACATAGAGAAGAATATTTGAATCCGTTCGAATATCAATCTTATGCTACTTGTGAATCTTGTCTCATAGGAAAGATGACAAAGACTCCGTTTACTGGACACGGAGTAAGAGCAAGTGAGCTCTTAGGACTCATACACAGTGACGTGTGCGGTCCAATGTCTACACATGCGAGAGGAGGTTATTCCTACTTCATTACTTTTACGGATGATTTCTCTAGGTATGGACATGTCTTCTTAATGAAGCATAAATCCGAGGCCTTTGAGAAATTCCAAGAATACAAGAATGAAGTAGAAAACCAAACAGGCAAGAGTATAAAGACACTGAGATCTGATCGAGGTGGTGAATACTTAAGTGCCGAGTTCCTGGGTTACTTAAAAGAGAATAGAATTATCTCTCAGCTTACTCCTCCATACACACCACAACACAACGGTGTATCAGAAAGGAGGAATCGAACCCTATTGGATATGGTTCGTTCCATGATGAGTAAGGCTGAGTTAGCGCGATCTTTCTGGGGTTATGCGCTAGAATCAGCTGCATATCTTTTGAACAAAGTTCCAACCAAAACAGTGCCTACCACACCATATCAGATATGGAGTGGGAAGAAACCCTGTCTTTAGTACCTGAAGGCATGGGGATGTCCAGCTTTTGTGAAAAGACAGCATGCGGACAAGCTCGAGGCACGCTCAGTACAATGTAAGTTTGTGGGATATCCAAAGAACTCCATGGGATATTGTTTCTATTACGCAGATGAACAAAAGGTTTTTGTTTCTCGTCATGCCCACTTCTTAGAAGATGAATTTTTAGAAAATCAGAAGAGTGGGAGCGCAGTAGAAATGGAAGAAATTCCAGAACCACAAGCTGTTACTGAAAGTATGGCAGAACCAGAGGTTTCAGAAGAAAGGGACATCCCGACGCCACTCCGCAGGAGTAGTAGGCAGTCTCATCCGCCCGAGAGATACTACGGTTTTCTCATAGACGGGGATAGAGAGGATTGCACTATTGACTATGATGATCCTACTAGCTTCCAGCAAGTCATTCAGAGCTGTGACTTAGTAAAATGGCTGGATGCAATGCAGACCGAAATGGAGTCCATGTACACTAACAAAGTATGGACTTTGGACATTACTCCAGATGGGGTAAAACCTGTAGGATGCAAATGGAACTTCAAAAAGAAGATTGGTGTAGATAGACAGGTTGAAACCTATAAGGCTAGACTTGTTGCAAAGGGTTTCCGTCAAAGGCCAGGTTTGGACTATGACGAAACCTTTTCTCCAGTGGCTATGCTCAAATCCATTCGGGTCCTTCTTGCTATTGCTGCCTTCCACGATTATGAAATCTGGCAGATGGACGTAAAGACGGCCTTTCTAAATGGTAATTTGGAAGAGTGTGTCTATATGGATCAACCAGAGGGATTCATTCAGAGTGGGAGCAGCGGTAAAGTATGCAAGCTGCTTTAGTCCATTTATGGACTAAAGCAAGCATCACGGAGTTGGAACGTCTGTTTTGATGATGCTGTCAAAGAATTTGACTTTATCAAAAATCCAGATGAACCATGCATATACAGTAAGATTGTAGGGAGAACTGTAGTATTCCTCGTCTTGTACGTGGATGACATTCTCCTAATAGGAAATGATATTCCTATGTTACAGTCAGTCAAAAGATTCTTATAACAGAAATTCTCCATAAAAGACCTGGGTGATGCCACCTACATTCTAGGGATCCGGAAAAAGGATGTTGGGACTTTCACAGTCCAGGTACATAGACACCATAGTGAAGAGATTCAGTATGGATGATTCTAAGCACGGTAACCTACCGACTTGTCACGGAATCACCCTCTCCAAAGAGATGTCTCCCAAGACTGATTTGGAAAGGGATCGCATGTCGATTATACCCTATGCTTCTGCGGTAGGCTCTATAATGTATGCGATGTTATGTACCAGACCAGATGTAGCATACGCATTGAGCGTTGTAAGCCGGTATCAGGCAAACCCAGGGGAGAAGCACTGGATAGCAGTAAAGAACATTCTAAAGTACCTGAGGAGGACTAAGGAGATGTTCTTGGTGTATGGCGGAAAAGACCTCCAGATGGAGGCCTTTGCCGACTCCGGCTTACAGAGTGACAAGGATGACTCCAAATCCATGTCGGGTTATGTTTTTACCCTCAATGGAGGGGCGGTCTGTTGGAAGAGTTCAAAGCAGGAGACCGTTGCTGACTCAACAATGGAAGCGGAGTACATAGCTGCTTGCGATGCCGCAAAAGAAGCTGTCTGGATGAAGAAGTTCCTCACAGAACTTCAGGTGGTTCCTGCCAGTGTTGATCCAATACCTCTGTATTGTGACAGCAACTACGCTATATCTTTAGCGAAGGAACCCAGGTCCCATCAGAAATCCAGACACATCTTAAGGCGGTATCACCTGATCAGGGAGATCGTAGATCGCCGGGAGATCGAGGTGAAAAGAGTAGAGACGGAGAATAACATTGCTGATCCATTCACAAAGGCCATTCCTCAGACGCAGTTCGAGAGGCTATTCGAGATGATAGGTCTACGATATGCCAGCTCATGGCCCTAGTGCAAGTGGGAGATTGTTAGTGTATATGCCCTAGGGGCCATTATTGTATCATATTTTTATGTATATTACTTAATGGAAGCTTGGGATATTCACAGTTGTATATACAGTCTTGCTAAATATGGTAGTATGCTACTTGGTTTGTGTCTACTTTAATATGTGCATATGTTTCTTGTAACGTATCACTTATACATATTAGTATAGCCCATAGGATCTTTGCTTGATTACCAGCGTTGTGATGGCAGTCACACTAGTGGGGGCTGGATAGTCTATAAGCAACATCCTATACTTGTCCCTAGTCGTAGGATTATCGAGACTGGGCATCGATACTCCAGAGTAGACTAGTGTATATGCTTCTCATCCCAGTTGGGGAGATGGTCTGTCCCACAGCCATCAGTACGTCGTACTGGAGATAGTATACAGGTGCTCGTTAGGTTACGGGTACACCGGACAGGACTCGCAGGGGGGCTGTTGGTTGGTATTATACCAATCGTCAGTTAACAGTTCTCAGGTGACATGAGTACAGCATAGTCCGCAGACTTGACACTGCTACTTTGCCTCGAGTGTGTCCCACTGTTCTTAGATTGCTACCCTACCACGGCTCAAAGGAGTCGTGCAAACAGGCAGTAGTTGGGTGCAGTCCCGAGCACTTGGAGGCAGTGGCGGTTAGAAAGGATTCGTCTCTCCCGGTATTGGGAGTTGATATCGCACTGTGTCAGAGAGCCATTACGCAAAGTCCCTGGCCAGGGCAAGCGAGATTTACTGGTAGGTTCCAGTAGTTTCTTAGGGTGTAATGGGCTACGCTCCGACACGACTTATACCGCTATTAGGGGACTGACGCTTGCCGCCCCTACGCTCGATATGCGATAGTCTTAGACGAACAGACCAGACTGTACGGAGATTATCACATCAGGCTCGGTAGGAGTTCGGATGGGTTTTCTCATCGGCCTTCTTATCGACATCTACCTGGGGACCGTTACATACAGCTAGTGCCGCTTGCAGTCTGTGGTTAAACCCACTGCCAGCGTAGTGTCGAGTCTTTAAAGTTCCACACAGAGAGTTTCCCTGCTCCAGGCGAAACGATATAGAGGTCGTATGGTTTTACGACAAGAGTTTGGACGCATACGTGTTTAAACGTACGTACGACGTTCGGACAGTTTTTTCTAGTTGGCTTTGGTTTAAGCCAGATTCTAGTATCAGGTTATTGGATTTATACAGTCTAAAGTTTTTCCGTGTTTTCACGGATAGGAGAGGCGTTCTCGTAATTTATCGAGAAGCTTCTAGATGGATGATGACATGGAGGGTAAGGTGGCATTAACATTTAATGAATTTGTGACTCACTTAGATGAATCATTCAAGTGGGTTAATGAAGCATTTATTGCTTAATGACTCACTTGATGATTCGTTGCATATATTTAATGAAGCATGATGATAATGCATTTTGATTTATTCTTTTTGATTTTCTTATGCTTCATAATATATTAGAAGTGAGAAGCTTTTTCATTCATAACTTATCATCACCTTCTCTCTCCTCAAGCTCTCTCATTCTTGAAACCCTAACCCTAACCTCTCATGTGTTGAGATCAAGGGTCAGCTAGACTAATACATCCATAATCTCACTCTATACCCCTTAGGTAGCTTAGATTAGCACTTTGAGGAACCTAGTTATCTCAAGTTAGAGATCAAACTTGGCGTAGGAGCTCTCGGGTGGATCGTTTTTGACTCGAGGAGGCCGTTGAGGTGCCGATATTCCAAGGAGCCTACGAGGAGTGGAGGACAGCGATGAAGACCCGAAGGACAAGTAACGTGAGGTATAACTTCGAATCCGAATAGTAAACCTCTCGTAGTTTGCTAGTAACGGTTTAGATACGATTCATGCGCTCAAGTCCGTGTTACGAAGCTTTGATGATCGTTTTTCATATATTCCGCCTCCCCGCAAGTTCGTGGGGTGCGTGACATGGACTTATAGAGGTCCCTTCGCCGCGATCATCATGTACCCGGACTCTAGAGAGGCTCCATGAAGAGAAAGATGCAACTTTGCTTCCGATCTTCAATAACAAAGATGATCTACCTTGAAGAAACTCAAACCCAAGCTCTTGCTTTGCTAATCAAGTATTAAAAAAGCAAACACCCTAATCTAGGTGACTAGAATAGATGAGGATGATGAAGTAGGAATTTAGCTCTCATTTGTTTTCAATTTCTCACTCATTTTCATCACAAAGGAAAAAGCTATAAAGCTTTTCATCAACAAATCAATTTGTGATGAATAATGAAATCAAGTGTGAGGTTAGAATTGCTACCATGGGTTAAGAATATAAACTTAACCCTTGTAGAGATTTACTATGGTAAAGGGTTGGGTTGGGTTAAAGAAATATCTATGCAAAATATCACAAAATATCAAGGTCAAAGTCAAAGCTTCAAGAAGCTTCTTGAAAGCTTCATGAAAGCTTAACCCTAATCCAAACCCTAACCATATTTAAACTTCACAAAACATGTTGCATTTATAACCCTAACTTGTTACAATATTATATATCACATGTACAATATTTATTGTAACAAAATAAAATAATACAATTAACATATATCACATATATATCAATGTATTACCCGAGTGAGAAAAAGAATCTTTAAGTGAGCTTATATTAGTTAATGTAATTTAATATATCAAATATATAATTATACATTAAATTATCGAATCAACACTTGATCCGATAATCCGGCTATTTCACAAATAACCGACTAATATAATCTGTATCAGTTCATCGAATCAACACTTGATCCGATGACCCGGCTATATCACATATACCCGGCCGATATCACATATCGTGAGAATCTAATACGGTATCGCATACACGTATTATTCTCGGTCCCGCATATATCACATATGTGCTCCTACTCCGTTTTGCCTAAGCCAAGAAATCTCTGTGTAGGACTCTAAAGAATCGTCAATACGTCGGAAGTAGGTGATGATCATATCAAACACCCACAAGCTGCAAGCGGTCAGCTAAACGTAACAGCCACCCAGGTATTGAGCGATCAGAAGATCAACAAGCAAGCTTGTACATTCTCCTGCGAATCCAATCAGTAACACTCCCGTAAAGTCCAGTCTCTTCGTCTGATATGTCGCATATCTCGCCTAGGGGTGGTAAACGTCAGACCCCAGTAGTTCGAGAAACTACTGATAACACTTACCAGTAAATCTCAGCAACCCTGGCCAGGGATTTACAGTTATAGCCAATCGAAACACAACGCAACATCAACTCCCTATACCAGAAGAGACGAAACCCCTCCTATCGCTCATTGCCTCCATGTGATTCGGGACTGTACCCAAAAGCCACCGTTTTGCACGCCCTCTTAGACGTGGTATGATGGAAATCAAAGCACAGTGGGAATCACACAAGACTCTATGACGATCTCGGGTCTACAGACTAACCTGTACCAGTGTCACCAGAGAACTGCCATCTGACGTGAGGTATAATACCATCTGGGAGTTCTCGGCGAGTCCGTCCAGTGTACCTAGTCTCCATTGAGCACCCGTATACCTTCTCTGATGTCAAACACCAATGGATATGGGATCATCCATCGCCCATCATATGGGTCAAGAAGCGCATACGCTAGTCTACTCTGGAGTATCGATGCCCTGTCTCGGTACTCCCACGACTAGGAACATTTGAAGGATGTACTTGGCTACTACACTGTCCCCACTAGTATGATCTGCATCATAGTCCTGGCAGTCAAGTACTCATCCTAAGGGCTTTATCAACATGTAACATAAGACAATCTGAGTACATGTTAAGATAAATAGTAACCAGATAGCATACTATCATGTCGTGCAAGAAAGTCATCCCTATATATGTCCAAGCATCCACTACAATATACATTGTATGTACAGTAATGGCCTCTAGGGCATACATATAACTAACAGCTGCACCCACACTTCTTTTTCCAGTCAGAGATTAGTCCGCCCACTGGTGTCGGTGAGTATTTTTTCTAACCGACGTCCCTTCTTTAACGGGCAGTCGCATTATTGCTATTTCATCTTTTTATTGCTTGTAGCCTTACAAATTGAAGGAGGGGACGAGGCCATCGTTGCGCCACCAGTACTCCCAGCTCTGCCCCCTGTTGCAGCCGATATAGTAGACTCTATTGTTCGTGTACTTTCCTTATTTCTTGAGCCGATATCTGACTATGATTTCTTCTGCAGCAATCACGTCGACTCTAGCTCCGTTCGAGTCTCGCACCATAATGCCAGCCAGCCCCTTTTCTCGACGTGCATCCTCGAAAGGCGCCGCGAATAGTCTGCGCATGTTGAGCGACTATATTAAGGAACTTGACGTGGAGACTCCCACATCTGCTGCGGATTTTTCCGCGGAGGTTAACCCTATGCTGGCGACACTCGTGAACTTTCATAGTGAGGGCGTCGTTGAGTCTTAGGTTAATCACTGCAGGGAAATGGAGGCTTGCCTGCATGAGTTTGAGCTTAGGCGTCCTGCTCCTGAGATTCTGGCTGTGAACACTCAACGGGCTGCGTGGGTCGAGCAGAGTGCTTCTTACTTCCGCCATCTTGAACAAGAAGTGGCCTTAAAGCATAAGGAATGTGAAGAAACTTCAAGTGAATCTGCTCGACTGCATGCTCAGGTTGACGCGAATGCTGCCCACTTGAAAGTTATCTTTGAAGGCCTTCTACGATGCATCTCTGATGGGTTAACACTGAGGCAGAAGCTCGACGTCGTCGAGCGGGATGCACAAAATCGTGAGGCAGCTCAGTGAGCCGTCGAGGAACAACTTTCGTCTTACTTGCAGCAGCGAGCCCAGGTCGAAGCAGAGTTGGCCGCGACAGCTGATCAAGAAAAGGGGCTGAGGGAAGTGCGCGAGCGGCTGATCGGATTATTGAAAGCGCTTCCCTCTCAATAATTGTTTTTTTGTACCATTTGTAATTTTGAATAAAATGTATTCATTCTTTTATTCTTTCATTTGATGTATTTTGTACCCAATTTAATTCATAAATAAAAGATACATTTTGTTTCGTAATGTCTTGTGTCATTTCTCTGCTTTCTTCTTTCTTTTGCTATCAGCATGTCACTTTAGCAAACATAGCCGGCAGATGATAGGATGAGCATCTTGTTTTGGCTTCTTCGAGGGGTAGTGATGGCTTAGGAGTCAGGTTAAGATCTGGTTCCTAAGGCTTTTCAACTTTATGAGCCGTGAGGGTCTCATAAAGAATTTTCTCCCTACGAGTCGAGAGGATCTCGTAGGGGTATTTTCTCCTTAGGAATCGTGAGGATTCCCAAGCGTGGTTTCTTTCGAGAGTCGTAAGGATCTCCCAAGTGAATTTTTCCCTCTTACAAGTCGAGAGGACTCGTAAGTGGTTGTTTCCCTCCTTGTCGAGATTCGAATTAGGAGAGCGTGGTCCGTGAATAGTATGCAAGAGTCCATTTTGGACCGACTTGCAGGACCCCAGTGCTTAGGAAACAGGTCCTCATCCCCATTTCCTAAGGCTTTTCCCTACGAGTCGAGACGAATCGAGAAATTCTCACAAGGACACTAATTTCCTCACGAGTCGAGACGAATCAAGAAGTTCTCACAAGAATGTCCTAACGTCACAGTTAACTTCTGCTAAAAGAAGTTCGTTAGGTCCTGTGGTTCTAGGGTTTTTTACCCGTCGCACCGTCGCGTTGGCTGGTGTATTCCTCGACGCATAATCTTGCTATTCGAGTAGCCCCGCGACTGTCGTGTCTCTGATCCCTTCGGGGGCTGGACAAGACGTCTTCAAGTAATCTTCCGGGTAATATTACCGTCGAAAGAGCAAGCGTTAGGGATATTCCATGTCGCTTTTTACTTGAGGTTAGTCTCAGTTTGGGAGCCCCGATGAGTCATAACCACTCCGCGCTGGTGTGGGATGATCTTCGATAGTCTTTCAGGTTTTATATGAGTTGCCGTCAAGACTCTGAAGCTAGGAATATTGCCTTCGCTTCATTTGCCGGCATTGCGTATGCTATATCGGGACGAATGTCACGGTTTGTCTCTAGGTTGTTGGTGAACCGTCGAGGTTTGGAATTAGGGACTTTGCCGTGGCTCCGTTGTTATGTTGCGTCTGCATCCTGTTGGAGGAAGAACGCTGGGGTGACATCGCGTTTGCTGTATCGAGGCGAACGTCGAGGTGGTCTCTGGGTTGTTGGTGAACCGTCGGGACCTGGAACTAGGGAGTTTGCCATGGCTCCGTTTTGCGGACGTCGTATGTTCCAAGGACACTGATTTCCCCGGAGTTGAGACGAATCGAGAGATTCCTGCAAAGACACTGATTTCCTTGCGGGTCGACGCGAATCGACATGCTCTCGTCAGGAACGCTGATTTCCCTGAATCGAGGTTTTGCCAAGGACGCTGATTTCCCAGGAGTCGAAACGAATCGAGGTATTCCTGCAAAGACACTGATTTCCTTGCAGGTCAACGTGAATCGAGATGCCCTCGTCAGGAACGTTGATTTTCCTGAATCGAGGTTTTGCCAAGGACACTGATTTCCCTGAGGTTGGTTGACTTGTTTCCGAGACAGAGCGTTGATTCGGCAAGGAAGCCATTGGTTGTCTCTAGATTGTCTATGAACCGTAGAGTCTTGGAACTGGGGACTTTGCCGTGGCTCCGATTGATGGTGTAGCATTTGTGTCCTGCTGGAATGAGGAGGCACACCGTTGTTGGTCTTCAGGCCGTAGATATGGCCATTAAGATTTGGAACTAGGGGACTTTGCCATTATTTCGTTGTTTTGACCCTGGGGTCGTTTGTTGACATCGCATTTGCATCCTGCTGGAGGAAGAATGCTGGGGTGACGTCGCGTCTGCTGTATCTAGACGAACGTTGAGGTGGTCTCTAAATTGTCGATGTTGACGTCGAGACCCTGAAGCTAGGGATCTTCCTTCGCTTCGTTTGTTGACATTATGTCTGCAATATCGCGACGAATATTGAGATTGTCTTTAGGTTGTCTATGAACCGTCGAGATTTGGCTTCGCTTCGACGAGGCCTGGTGGGACGATATGATTCCCTTTTTGTTTGCGCCCCTGGATTGTATACAGGGATTGATGTGATATCACCTGTAGGGCATAAATTTCATTTTTCTTATTTCTCTTTCCGCGATGTTCTATCATTTCAGCTTTTTATATCGCGAGAGTCGCGATTGCCCAATCATTTCGGCTATTTTTCGCGGTGCCCAATCATTTCGGCTATTTGTTTTATTTTCACTCGCTGCTTTTTATTGCGAGTTGCCCAATCATTTCGGTTATTTTGCATGCATACATTTTTACTTGCTGATTTTGTTGCAAGTTGCCCCATCATTTCGGCTATTTCATATGCATGTGTGGCTCGCTGGCTTTTCGCTGCAAGCTTGGAATTAGACACCGATTTCGGCATCAGCACCGCTACAACATTATATTTCCAGGAGCGAATCATCATTTGCTTTTGTCAATGTCGAACAAGGGTGGCTTAGCAAACAGGGTTGAGATCCTGTCGACTAAGGCTTTTGACTTCATGAGCCGTAAGGGTCTCATAAAGGTATTTCTCCCTGCGAGTCGTAGGGATCTCGTAGGTGCGTTTTCTCCTTAGGAATCGTGAGGATTCCTAAGTATGTGTTCTCTTATAAGTCGTAAGGATCTTACAAGAGTGTCTTATCCTTATAAGTCGAGAAGACTTAAAAGGGTTGTTCACCGCGTAGACATATCCCTAGTCCGACTTTGTTAGGGAAATGTTTATTCGCGCCCGTGAATTGTATACAAGGGTCAATATTGAACCACTTGTAGGGCAAAATCGGAGGTTGTGGTGGCCTCTTAAGAACAAGTTCAGATCCCTATAGCTTAAGACTTTTGAATCTTATAAGCCGTGAGGGTCCCATAAGAGGGTTCTCCTTACGATTCGTGAGGATTTCGCAAGTGTACTTTCTCCTTAGGAATCATGGGGATCCCTAAGTGTGTTGCTCCCTTGTGAGTCGTAAGGATCTCACGCAGGTGGTTTCTCCCCACAAGGTCGAGAGGACCTTGCAAGTGTCTTTTAACGAGATTGCGCCCTTTCAGATTTTCACAAAACTCGCCGGTATCCCTGCTGTTTTTACTCACGGAGCCTTTTCGGGTTTTCATCCGTACCCATTTTGCTTATGGACATACCGTTTTTCTTTTCGTTTTTTTTTCTTTTTTTCATTTCTTTCAGCCTTGGGATGCTGCGGTCCGTAGTAGTTTATCGACGTCTCGGTCAATTGCAAGTTTTAGGACATTGCGGTCCATTGTTAGTTTACGACATTTCGGTCATTTGCAAGTTTTAGGACATTGCGGTCCATTGTTAGTTTAACGACATTTCGGTCATTTGTTCATAGGTCGGACATGTTTGAAGATCTTTCGGCACTCTTTTAGTTTTTGTCGAAAGAACAATTTCTCATGGAGCTTCCCCTATAAAAGAGCATGATGCCCCCGGCGTGTCCATCCTTTACTGAGCATGTGGTTGTGGAGGGTTAACCTTCCAGTTGTTAGACAGCGCGAATTTGCCCTTTTGGTATTCATCCTCAATCCAGCCTTTGAAGACGTAGCAATCTTCGAGTGGGTGACCCATTACTCTGTGGTAGGGGCAATAGTTAGGATTGTTAACGTCACCCGGTTGCGACGGATGTTTTGGATCTGGCAGAGTGATGAGTCCGTTGCGCACTGCCAGTTCGAATAGTCTCCTTGTTTTATCCCTGTGAAATGAGTAAGGACGTTTCAACTTCTCATCGAGGGATCACAACTTGTTTCTTTGACGAACAGACGGTCTCAGGTTACTCGGCTTTCGCTGAGTGTTGGCGACAAAAGGTCGCTTTCCCGTTGCCTTTTTCATTCCGAAAACCCACTTTTGAAGGGAAAGGCCTATGGCCCATCTGGTCCATTTGGGCCAGCTTGTCGATCAAGGCCTGGAAGGTGGTCGGCTTGAAGAACATCATGAATTGGGAGATAGTTGACTGAGGGTCAAGGGTCCACATGAACATGCCCACGGCTGGCGCTTCTTCGATGCGCTGTTCGCATTTCGACCACAGATTCCGCCATCGTATTGCGTATTGGACCCATGTTTCTCCAGGCTTCACCCTGGCATTGATCAATGTCGTTATTAGGGTGCGTTCACTAGCGCTCGCGAATCGCTGGGTGAATAATAGATCCATTTCTGCGAAAGTTTTGACAGAGTCGTTGGGAAGCTCTGAATACCATTCGAAGGCCGTTTCCGCCAAGCTGCCGACGAACTGACGAAGTAACAACTTGTTGTTACCTCCGGTATTGCCGCAAAGAGCCCTGAATTGAGCAACATGCTGGTGTGGATTGCTCGTCCCCTTATATACATGGAATTTGGGGATCGTGTATCCCGGTGGGTACTCTATTTGGTCATACCAACCCGGATAGGGTCGTCCAGTTTTAACGATCTGGGCTGCCGCTTCATTCGTCTGATGAGCTCGTATTTGTTGAGCTATATAATCATCGAGCGTGGCTTTTGAGATGGTTTCCTCCTTGGCTGCTGACAGAGCCGGCAGAGGATTTGACGCTTCTCCTTTATCATCTTCAATAATGATCGGAGGGTCTTCAGCTGGAGGTTCTGGCTGTAACATCATCCCGACCATGTCTTGGAAGAGAAGCGCCATTCGTTTTATGTTGGCAGCTTGTTCCGCTGCCTCTTTGTCCTTCTTTTCGAGGACTCTGCGGAGGAAATCGGCATCGGTTTCTTGTTCATGACGCTGCTCTGATGACGCCTCCGGGCTTTCGTTTGGCCCGGTGAGTGCGGCCATTTGCGTTAGCATTTCCTGAAGCTTCTGTTGTTGCTCCTGGTATTTTGTCATGGATCGGGTGAGCGGTTGGTGACCCTTCGAAGCGCGGCTTTCCTCTTTTCCGGAAGCCATATAAACGGTATGTGTCACCATGCCCCCGGACTTGGGGCGTTTAGATTCGACGTCCTTGCGGCTTGCCGCATTCACGGGGGCTTTCTCTGGCCTCCTTCTCTTTTGAGCGGTTGAAGTCGAGGGAGCAGTTGTAGCGGGCACCCATACGGCTGTCGTCTTTTGTGGCTTGACAGGATGGTCCTTTTCTTGCCGAACATTCACCTTTTTCTGCCGGCGAGAGTAATCTTGATCAATTACTGAGTCCTGAACCCGTCGCTAGACTTTGTAAATTTTGGAGGACAACCGTTGAGGGAGCTGCTCCGGCTTCGTTTCTGTAACATTCTCCACGGGTGGAGAAGATCTTTTCAGTGCGGCGGTAGGAGTGTTCCTGCGCACCTTGTTCAGCAATTCAAAGCTGTTCCCAGTTGGAATAGCTGCATTGACCTCCACCGTTGGGGCTGGTGGAGTTAGCCCAGAGGGGGAGTTGCCCCCAGCCTTCCGCACTCGGCGCCAGTGATGACAGCGAGCATGTCGTGCAGATGGTGTTGGTTCAGCTATGGGGATGGCTTTGTCGTGCCCCCTGTTCTGGTGAGGCGCTGCTGGTACCAGCCACTTGAAGAGTGACATCCGCTGAGCAGCAGTATCCAATCTGTCAAAGACAGACCTGTAAGCAGGAACGAGAGCCGGAGTGGACAGCCTCGTAAAGACTGATCCTGTGGCGGGAGAAGCTTCCTTAGTGACCTCGAGAGCAGGAATGGCTATCCGCTTTTGGATGGCCGCTTCAGGTATCGTGGGCTTCTTGACAGGCCCATCGGAGTTTAGGCTCAGCCTATCGAAGACTGATGTTGTTGGCTTAACATCGGGCGACCCGTTGAGAGGGGCCGCGACAGTGGTTAGTCGATCAAAGACCGACTTCTTTAGGGCTTCTTGCGGCAGCATCGGGGCATTGAAGCTCATGGGTGGGATCATAGTCCTAAAGAACAGCCCAGTGGTGGCCTGAGTCACTTGGTCCACCGGCATTGTGAACAGGGAGACCGCCTGGGGCCCGTAAGTTACACCTCCAGATGATGCGGAACGGGAGTTGCAGTTGCAGCTGGAGCATTTTGTGCTGGTAGAAGCCATTGATCTTTCGTTTTCTGCACCGAGCAAGACACCAAATCTTAGTACCTCGAACCCAAGGGCAACCATAGCAAACCGCGATTCGTTCGCGAACACGACACATGAAGTGTGGAGTGGAAAGAGAAAAGGTCCCACCGGGCGTGCCAGAATCTGTTCCCCGCCGAAACACGGAGACGCGATAAACGTCTCACCTGAATTTCGGGGCAGATGCTAATTGGTGCTATCCATCCACCTCTCCGAAGATGCCAAGTTAATTTATGGCACCATGTATCGAAGGTTTAAACGGATGCGGCCGATGTAGCAGACTTCGTCAGATTCCCTCTCGTTTGAGGGGTTTTTGATTGTGGGGATGCTCTTCCCTGCAGGCGCAAGCCCCTGCAGTTAATTACGCTACCGCATCGCGGTAAAAACTTTCTCCTTCTCCAGATGGTCACTTCGTGTCATGTGTATTTGTTTTGTTTTTGGTTGCCCGTAGATTGTATACGGAGACTAATTTATGTTGTCTCCCGTAGGACGTGGATTAGTCCAAATCCGTATCTTCTTAGATTTGGGTTTGGGGGTTGAGTTTAAGGATACGTCAGTCTCATTTGGGACTAAGACTCATTTGGGACTAAGATCAACTTAAACGTATGTTAAGGATATGTTAGTCTAATTTTAGACTAAGATCAACTTAACGGGATCGTTTAGATCCAACAAAAGAGCATTTGGACTCTATTGTTTAGTTTAGGGACATTGCGGTCGATTAGTTTAAGGACATTACGGTCCAATGTTAGTTTAAGGACATTACGGTCCAGGTTAAGGACATCGTAGTCCATGGGTTTAAAAGGACCCCACAGTCCGAGGTTAAGGACATCGTAGTCCATGAGTTTAAGGACCCCACAGTCCGAGGTTAAGGACATCGTAGTCCATGAGTTTAAGGACCCCACAGTGCGTAGTTTAAAGACGTCATAGTCTATAAAGTTTAAGGACATTATAGTCCATGAGTTTAAGGACCCCACGGTCCGTGAAATGTGTAGTTGTCGGGACCCGTTACCTCTCTGAAGACGTTGAAGGATTACAACGACAAATATCAGAGGAATAAAAAGATGTACCCTTGAATCGGTGTGAGTTGGTTGAAAGATCTATGGTTCGATTTGGAACTAAGATCTGTTAAATATTCATGAGCAGATGGGTTCAATTAAATATAAGTTGAGGACTTATGGCCAATATTGGACTAAGTCCAATAAACATTTAAACATTTTGTTTATTCTGACTATTGAGCCTTTATTTGGGCTTGGCCCTTTTAATAATACTGAGCATTAGATCTTAACACTTTTATTGTCTTGTATTGAATGCAGACCATTCATCAGAACAATTTATGTTCTGTCAGCGCAACCTATGGTGCGCTAGGCGCTTTGCGCCGATCAAAAGTGCAGTGCGCTTCTGCCACGCGGCGCGCATGTAAGGGACACGTGTCATGTTCTGCGCTATGCACCAGTTTATGAGCGCTGAGCGCTAATCTATGAGCGCATTGCGCACCCGTGAGCGACATATGGTGCGCTTGGCGCTGAGCGCCAGCCCATGAGTGCAGTGCGCTATTTCAGAAGCGCAAATTGCATACGTGGTTGACACGTGGCGCATTTTGGTGGTGAGCACCGGTCCAGAGAGCGCAGAAGCGCTGTTCAAGAGCGCAAGGCGCATTTCAATAGCGCAAAGCGCATTTGATCAATTTTTATGATCTATGAACAAATTTATGAAGAGACTTTGTCTCAAGATTCAAGAACAACAGTTCTTATTTTTGAAAGGGCTTGCCTTTATAGTTCAATGATCTGTGTGAAGAATATGTTCTTCTTTTATTATGTGATGAGATCTTTTGATCTTTTTTATGAAAGACCTTGGTCTTTGTAGATCTATGATTTGTGAATGAAGTAAGTACTTTTTTTTATGCTGAGATCTTTTGACCTCTTTATAAAAGACCTTGGTCTTTGTAGATCTATGATCTTTTAAGAAGAGAATTCTTCTTTTTAAGAGATGATTTCATCTCTGTGTTCATCATTCATGATCTTTACCTTGAAGAAATAATCTTCTTTCAAGAGCTTGCTCTTCTTTCTTTGAATTTCTCAAAGTTTATAGGGGGGTTTTTCTATATTTTTTTAGACTTGAAGTCTTGGGGCCTTTATATAGGGCAAGTTGATTTGTTGAATCAGTTAAAGAGATCTTTCTCTGATTGATTTGGGGATATTTCCCACCGTTGGATCTTTGATCCTAGGGTTTCTATTTTACAGAAGGCAATCTTCTTGTTTTTAACAAGATTGAGAAAATCTTTCCAAAAACAGAATTTTAATTCTGATTAATTAATGATTTATCATTATTATTATTAGATCTTTTGATCTAACGGTAGGAAATTTTATAATTCCAGCGCTGGCGCACCCGTGCTTTGCACGTGGTGCGCTGCTCAGAGCGCAGCGCACTTTGCGCTAGCGCACCTACGTTTGACACGTGGTGCGCTGCTCAGAGCGCAGCGCAGCCTGCGCTAGTGCACCCTTGTTTGACACGTGGCACGCAGCGCACCTAGCGCTAGCGCACACATAGTGCACTGCCTAGGACGCAACGCACCTGGCGCTAGCGCATCCGTATTTGACACGCGGCGCACCTAGCGCTAGCGCACACATGGTGCACTGCCTAGGACGCAACGCACCTGGCGCTAGCGCATCCGTATTTGACACGCGGCGCGCCTAGCGCTGGATCTGAAGCGTTGCTTCAATTTTTGAAATTTAAATTTCAAACAGAGCTTTGCTCTGATTGGGGGAAATATGGGTCTCTCCCCGTCGGACCTAAGGCCGACCACCCACGCCCTGTCAGGGTTCACCAACCACTCCATCCCGGTGGAATGAGTAATCACTCTCCAGTTTAACATCGGGGAGGCCGGCCGTACATGCACCGTGCCTGTGGAATTCATCGTAGTGAGAATCCCGTTGGCCTACAACATCCTCCTCGGTCGCCCTACACTGAACTCCCTCAGGGCCCAGATATCGACCTTTCACCTGGCGATGAAATTCCCGCTCGACCAAGGCGGGATAGGTCGGGCCTACGGAGACCAACAGACTGAAAATGTTTGCTTCACCGCAACATCTTCGTCTGAGCGGCCAAACAACGATGTTGAGGGCGAGGGTGACATCAGGGGTTCTCTGGACACTCGAGACGAGCAAAAAGAGGTCCGAGGGACCCCGATGGAGCCACTGACAGAGGTCCCCCTCGTAGAAGGGGACGACGAACGAACGTTCAGATCGGGTCGCTTTTAACCGGGGCTCAGCGAGACGACCTGGTTGGTTTCCTCAGAAACAACTCTGACGTGTTCTCCTGGGCACCTACTGACATGCCTGAGATTGACCCCAAAATCATATCTTATAAGCTCGGGTAGATCCTACGGCCCGACCCGTCAGGCAGAAAAAGCGAAGCTTTGCCCCAATCAAGCAAAAGGCGATCGAGGACGAGGTAGACAGGCTCCTTGCCGCCAACTTCATTCGAAATGTGCCTTACTCGGAATGGCTGGCGAACGTAGTCCTGATCAAAAAGTCAAGCGGGAAGTGGCGCATGTGCGTCGAATTCACCGACCTCAACAAGGCCTGCCCAAAAGACAACTATCCCCTCTCTCGGATAGACCAGCTCGTCGACAGCTCGGCAGGCCACGAACTACTTAGCTTCATGGATGCCTTCTCCGGCTATAACCAGATCCGTATGAATCCTACAGACGAAGATCTCACCGCATTCACAACGGACCGGGGGGTATACTGCTACAAGGTGATGCCGTTCGGCCTCAAAAACGCCGGAGCTACGTACCAACGCTTATTCAATCACATGTTCAAACCTCAGATCGGCAGGAACATGGAAGTATATGTCGACGACATGCTCGTCAATTCGGTCTCATCGGTCGACCACGCCAAGGATCTGGGCGAGGCCTTCGACGTCCTCCGCAAGTTCAAAATGAAACCGAACCCCGCTAAGTCGGTCTCATCGGTCGACCACGCTAAGGATCTGGGCGAGGCCTTCGACGTCCTCCGCAAGTTCAAAATGAAACCGAACCCCGCCAAGTGCGCATTCGGAGTCACCGGGGGAAAGTTCCTCAGTTTCATGGTCACTCACCGCGGGATCAGACCTAACCCGGACAAAATCAACGCCATCCTCAACATGGCCGCGCCTAAGACCAACGTCGAGATCATGCGGCTGACAGGGCGGGTAGCTGCTCTGTCACGTTTCATGTCGAGGCCTGGGGAGAAGTTTCTCCCGTTCGTCAAGGCTCTAAGGAAGATTCCAAGGTTCGAGTGGTCGGAGGAGTGCCAGACCTCCTTTGACCAATTAAAGAGGCACCTTGCGACTCCACCGCTACTCACCCGACCAGCTAAAGGGGACGAGCTATCGCTATATCTGGTGGTATCCGACCAAGCAGCGGGCTCAGTGCTCGTCCGAGAGGTCGACGGAGTCCAGAAGCCAGTATACTATGTGAGCCACGTCTTCAAAGACGTAGAAACGAGGTACCCAGCCATAGAGAAGATCGTCTTGGCACTCATCGTGGCCTTAAGGAAGCTACGACACTACTTCCAGGCGGACACCATCCTCGTTCTTACCGAGTTCCCTTTGGGGGCTATCCTCGCCTCACCCGAGTCCTCTGGCCGCTTGGAGAAGTGGAGGTGGGAGTTGTCCTAGTTCGACATAAAATACCGCCCGAGGCAGTCCATCAAAGCACAAGTCCTGGTCGATTTTATCGTCGAGTGCACCATCCCCAGAAAGGAGCCGGAGTCAATGTCGGCCCCCGTAGCTCAACCTTCGGTCAATAGGAAGCCCGACTCCATCCCTGATTAGGTCCTTTACGTCGACGGGTCCTCAACCGAGGAAGGCTGCGGTGTTGGCCTCATCATTTGGGGCCCGAACGAGGCAGAAATGGAGTATTCTCTGAACCTTGGGTTCAAGATCTCAAATAACGCGGTGGAATACGAGGCATTGCTGGCCAGACTGTGCATAGCCTCTGGACTGGGGCTGAAAACGATTTGGATCCGCAGTGACTCCGCCCTAGTCGTTGGCCAAGTGACCGGTCGATTCGAGGCACGGGAGCCTCTGATGTTGAAGTATCTGGCCAAGGTAAGAAAACTGTGAAAGGACTTCGACGAAGTCCAGGTATAGCAGATCCCCAGATGGCTCAACACCCAAGCCGACGCCTTGAGTAAGCTGGCTTCATCCTATTCGGCCAACAACAAGAGGAGCATCCTCTTCGAGGTCTTGCCACGGCCCAGCATGGAAGACAGGGCAACAATACTTCAAGCGTATACAGCCCGAGAAGAAGACCGCGACTGGAGAAAGCCCCTCGTGGAATTCCTGAGGGAAGACACGCTCCCAAAAGATCGGGGAGAAGCCCGCCGTCTCCGAGCCAAAGCTCTCCATTTCGTCTAGAGCAATTGGAACCTCTACAAGAAGTCCTTCACTCAACCCCTGCTCCGGTGCGTCGACTCCCACGATGCCGACTATGTCCTCCGAGAGATCCATGAAGAGGTCGGCGGCGCGCACCAAGGGGCCCGCACCTTAATCCAGAAGGCGCTGCTCCAGGGGTACTATTGGCCGACAATTCATCAGGACGCCCAGAAGCTCGTCGGGAGATACAAAAGCTGCCAACTCCATGGAAGTATACCTCGCCTTCCAGCTACCGAGATAACCGCCCTAACCTCCCCATGGCCGTTTGCCCAGTAGGGAATGGACATGATAGGCCAGTTCCCTACCGGTACGGGCGGGCACAAGTACGACATTGTCACGGCAGACTACTTCACGAAGTGGATCGAGACCATTCCCATCAGGAAACCGGACGCCACCACGACTATTAAGTTCCAGAAAAACAACGTGATACTCCGGTTCGGCATCCCGAGGTGCATCATCACCGACCACGGAACAAATTTCGAAAACGAAAGAGTTAAGGAATTTTGCAGCGAATATCATATCCTCATGAAATTTGCCGCGGTCGCACATCCCCAATGCAACGAGCAAACTGAGGTCGCTAACCGGGATGTCCTTCGGGGTCTTCGGACATACCTAGAAGGACGCCAATGCAGTTAGGTGGAGGAATTATCCTGGGTCCTATGGGCCTTACGCATGTCGAAGAAAACCCCCACCGGGGAGACCCCTTTCAGCCTCTGCTATGGTACAGAGGCAATGGTTCCAGCGGAGATCGGGCTCCCCAGTCACCGGGACGAGCATTTCGACGACGAAGTAAACACCTCAGCCCTACGGACTAACCTGGACATCTTGTTAGAGAAACGAGGCCGGGCTCAGATCAGAGCTGCCTCCTATCAACAGCAAACCGCCCGCTACTACAACGCTCGAGTCAAGCGTCGCTTCTTCATGACTGGAGATTTAGTCCTAAGGCGGAACGAGTTCGTCGACCAAGGCAGGCTGCATAAGTTTTCCCCAAAATGGGACGGTCCTTTCCTCGTCTCCGAGGTCCTGCCCGGCGGATCCTACCGCTTGCAAGACGCGGATGGGTGCAAGTTACACGGCCTTACAACGCTGAGAAGCTCAAACTGTACCAATGAAAAGAATATCTACGAGTGTGTATTTCTTCTTTCACAAAGACAATGTAAACCTTTCTAAAGTTCTTTCCATTTAAAAAATAAGAAGGGAACACTAGAACATTGCAAAAAAGAATTTATTCATTCAAAAGGTACTACGGGCCCTCAGCCTTACAGAAAAAGGAAAAAGTTACAACAGAGGTGGAACGAGATCAAGGAAGTACTCCTGGTGATACTCAAAGTAGAATTCCGCTAGCCGATCCCTAGCCTCTGCAGCCCGCTCCTTCCGATGCTGCACGCGAACCCGGGACACCACAGAAGCACCCAACACTCCGCCCTCTGAACCTTGGCTCATGATGTACCTCATTTTGAAGCACTCCAGAATGAGGGCCAAGGATCGGTCATGCCTGGCTTTCGAGATGAGGCCGAGCAGGAAGATCGAACGCACCTTGTCGAGCGCATCGTCCAGAAGCTCCTTGGTGAAGGGGTTGTCTAACCCCGGGGACCTCCTCCAAATTGCGTACATCAACTGCTGAAGCAGGGACGACCGTCAAGGGAGAAGCCGACCGACGTGACCCTCGAGGCGCTGAACCACTCCCCGGTACCCATCCTCAGCCAGGGATTGGCATACAAGGAGACATCGTCAAAGGTGATGATCTCTTCGATCGAATACGTGCGCCCGGTCATCTCAAAAGAAAACGATGCCGAAGGGGTCGCCATCTCCTTCTCTATTTATAACCCCAAACAGAATCCTTAAGGGCCCAGATTCGCGCGCGAATCCTGGGATCCGCCAGGATTATTCCAATTCCGCGCCGCCACATGGCAAAAGTGACGCGGCTTCCCGAAACGTTACGCCTCCCCCAAGCTTTCTTGGCATGTGCCGCCTGCAGCGGTCGCCCTTCCCAATGTTCACGAACCAAAGAAGGTCAGACTGAACCTACGGATCCACCGAGCAGTTACCCTGCTCGGTCCATCCTTAGCAGGCCACTACTGGGGTTCTTCAACAAAGCAATGTAAATTCTCCTAAGTTCTTTTCATTTAAACAACAAGAAGGACACGAAAGAGCATCGCAGAAAGAAGAATTTTATTCATTCAAAAATGTATTATAGGCTCCTCAGCCGTACATTGAAAAAGAAAAAAATTTACAGTAGCGGGAGAAGGAGTTGCAGGAAACATTGCTCGTGGGACTCCAAGGATATTTGTCACGACCCGAAGTTGGATGTGACCGGCACTCAGATTGTATAATATCAAAAGATATTCACACAATCCAAGTAAGCCGAAAAACCAAGATCAAAAATCCTTTTTGCGGAATTCTTTATATGGAGAATTAGTTTTAAGTAAAAATTTCCGTTTATGAAATTAAATTATTACACAAGTAAAAATGTTAAGTGTGGTTACATCCCTAGTTGGGAGCAACAATATTTACACTGGAAATCAATGCAACATCATAATATAAAATCAAAGAAGAATCTCAGACATAATTAAAAGAAACATTATTTAATACAACCAAACGATCTTATCTGTCAAAATAATATACATATCGTTCTAAGTCATTACACAAGGTCTGATGGAGAAACTCTAGATTCAATATACAATACCAAAAAAGGAGGTTACTACATAGGTAACCCACCAAGCAAAAGAGCGATAAACCGATAAGTGGATCTGTCTGCTACTATACGTCCACTCGATTCCTGCAAAGAACTGTGGCACAACAGGGGTGAGTTGCCAACTCAGTGAATATAACTAACATATAACGGCTGATAATGTAAGTATGCCGATCTATAAATAATATCAACAATGATGAATATGATGCATACTAACATGTGGGAGTATAAATTGTAATGTTCCATATATAAATCCAAAACTGAAATCTCATCAATTATTTTCCAAATATGATTCATTTTCTTCCCGTGTCCATCATCGACACAAATCTTCGGTGTTTCATCAGGCATCGTTCCCCGAACGATCCTGTCAATCAATAACACCGGTCGGTATCCCCTAAATATCCGCCGTGTTTACCACTGACTCCGGTATCGAGTATCCTCGCTGGGCTCACCGCCTATACTGCGGCCCCTGCCCCTCGGCCCCGACCGGGTCCACCATGATCCGGCTGTATAGCTACCCCACCCAGCTCGGATATACGTAATAAATTCCGCAACCATATAGCTACCCCACCCGGTTCGGAACAAAACCAAATAAAAAAAAAACGACATTCATGGTGGACATGTCACAATTATCATAAAATCATTGTATCCTTTCACTAGTATTTAAAACTCAAAAACCAGAAGTCCTCAATAATACATTTACCTCTTATATCAACATGGGATACGCTGATACTAAGCATGATATTAATGATGCAATTTACTAATATTAATTGTGTGTAAAATATGATAAGAATCATTTTAACAAGAAATTTGCTAAGTGTAAAAGTGACATGGTAATATCGACGAGGTGTAGTGTAACATGTAAATATGTGCAGGTGCGGCATAACTCGTCGATAATTGTGCAGTGTTCTAACAATTATTAACATGGCAGCTTATATATATATGAATGCATATGATTAATTTAGCATAATAAGCCTATGTTTATTCAAACTTAACTACGGGCGTATTACGCCATCCATACAAAATCCCCCGGTAGATGTTTAGTCTACTCACCGGAATATGACGAATCAACTCAGATCACCAATCCATTTCCTTTCCTTGCGGCCTCCAAAGTTTCCGTATTCGAATCTATTATTGAAATTAACTTGTATAAGAAACGACTAACCCCGATACGATGAAAACACGAAAATACTAGTTTTACGTATTAGCTATACTAAGTATGATCATCGCAACCTATCAAACATTTATACTAACCCGATTTTAACTATAATCTGTATCGCTACAGAAACAGATCGCGATATTCATTAACCATGTCGTATTTTAATTTCTTAGATAACTTTACCGATATTAACTTACAGATTCTATTTATAGTGAAACTAAATTGTTTAAATAACACCAAAATAGTCAAAATTGTACACTGAAACCTACCCAACCAACCAAAACACCCAAGCTTCCTACCTGGCCGGCGACGCCGGATTTTCCCTCATGGCCGCCGGCAAAAAACCGGCCCCATGGTGTCGTGGTCCTATGGTTTGCTCTATATTCCAATTCTATCATTTTAAAATTGTTTTGTTAAGTTGATTTTATTCTTACTAACAGCAGATTATTACAGAGCTAAGTTTGTGTTAAAATACCAACTTTTCCGATATCCGATTTCTAAAATTTTCTAAATTACAGAACTAAAACCTACTGAATTAAGAATTTTACCTACTGAGGATGATTGAAAGACTCCCTCTAAAATATTTTAAGTCCTTCACTCCAAGCTTGATGGTGAACTCATTAGCTCCTAGTTCTTATTCTCCTTCTTCTTCTTGTTTTCTCTTTTCTCTTTTAACCTTTCTTTTCTTTTAATTCCCTTGAGTTTTTAATTCTGAGAGTGAACTGAATAAGAGCTATGTATATGTGAGGAGGAAGGGATAAGGGGAAGGAGGAGGTGTCAAGGGTGGAAGGATGTGTGTTTCATGCAAGGAGGAGGTGGAAAGTGAATGTGTGCATGCAAGCATGATGTGCTTATGTATTATCCTAAATTTTTGTTTTAATTTGAATATAAATTCTGAACTAAAAAGAATTTCTATCCACTTTCATTTATACCCTCAACAATCTCTTATTTGCATAAAAACTTAACTTTACAAATTAACCCTTCACCACTTAACTTATTATAAAACACACATTTTATTAAAATGAAGCTAATTTTATCATGAAAACCATTATATCTTATTTAATTTGCATATAAAATTTTTAATTTAAATTGTATTACATATAACTTATGAAGATTGACTTATTTGATTTTAACAGTTTTGTGATTTATCATATATATATATATATATATATATATATATATATATATATATATATTTTATTTATTTCATTTATTCCTAAATATTCAAAATGTTACAATATTCCCCCCTTAAGAAAATTCGGTCCCCGAATTTAAAACTTAACTAGACTTACCCTAAGAAGATGTGGAATTTCCTCCCTCATCACAACCTCGGTCTTCTAAGTACCCTCCTCGCGTTTCGTCCCTCGCCAGAAAATCCTTATAGATGGAAGTACTCTCGATCCTATCTTCTTTACTTGCCAATCAAGGATAGTGATTGGCGGCACTGTGCAGGATAACTCCGGCTCAAGCGGTAAAGTCTGATGCTGGGTCGCGTGAGCAGGATAGCGAATGTACTTGCGAAGCAGCTAAACGTGAAACACCGGATGCATATCGGGAAAACTTGGTGGAAGTGCTAAATAATAAACTACAACATCCACCCTCTTCAGAATCTCGTAAGGTCCGATATATCTGGGGCTGAGCTTCCCCTTCTTCCCAAAACTTATCACACTTTTCGTCTGAGATAAACGAATTAATACAAGATCTCCCATATCAACTCGAGGTTACGACTTGTTGATCTGCATGAGACCTTTGTCTGCACTGGGCTGCTTTCATTGTGTCTCTTCCCTGCTGAACCTTTCTCGTAGTCTTCTGTATCACCTGTGGTTCCAAAATGCTACTTTCCCTCAGTTCCGTTCAATAAACTGGCAATCGACAATTCCTCCTATACAAGCTTCAAAGGTGCCCTCTTGATCGTCTCCTGAAAACTTGTTGTCGTACAAAATTTCTATCACTGTAGGTGACGATCTCGGCTACCACCAAAATCAAGCCTGTAAGCTCGCAGTATATCCCTTAAAGTCCGAATGGTCCGCTCGTACTGACCATCTGGTTGTGGTTGAGAAGTTGTACCATAACTCACTCATGTACCAAGAGTTCCTTGAATTTCTTGCCAAGGATTAGTAGTAAACCGTTTACCTCTATCCAACTCTATGCTCGTCAGAACTCAATGCATTCGGATAACCTCATCGATATAATTATGTGCATACTGTGCAAATCCCATACGTCGTCTTTACCGAAAGAAAATGAGCTGTCTTTTTCAATCTATCTACAATCACCCAAATGGAATCATACCCTCTGCCAGTCCTGGGTAGACTCATCACGAAAACTATGGAATTCTATTTCCCATGTCCTCTCTGGAATGGGTAATACTGTAATTCTCCGGCTGGCCTCTGGTTTCTCCCTTGATTTGCTGACAAGTCAAGTATCTTAAAATGAACTCCACAATGTCCCCTTTTCATTTCTTCCCACCAGTAACATCCTTCGGAATCATACTACATCTTAGTGGAACTAGGATGAATACTGTATGCTGATCTATGGCTTCTTCTAAAATCTCTCATTTCAGTCCATCCGAATCTGGCATACTCAGACAAGTCCCAAAACGTAATACTCCTTAGTTATCTATCACGAACTCCGACCCTCTACCCTGCCTAAGCTGATCCATAATCTCCAACTTACGAATATTTGCAGTCATGTCTCTCGAATACGATCTAATCGCTGAGGAAGAGGCGAACCTGCGCTAACTGTCCTCCTGTTGATATGAACTCGAACTGCATACGGTTATCACATAAAATTTGTCAGTCTATAGAAGACTGTCTCTGCATAGCGCATCATTAAGATAAGTTACCTCCAGGCCTCCGACTCAAAGCATGTGATATAACGTTTGTTTTGCCTGTATGATACAGAATCTTACAATCGTAATTCTCCATGAGTCCCATCCATCTATGCTGCCTTGATTCAGATCCCATTGCTGAAATTTATACGTCAAGTTCTTACGATCTATGAAACATTGGTACAATTGTTCACCCAAGTATTGTTTCCCAAATCTTCAGTGCAGAAGCTCCAGCAGCCATCTCCAAATCTAGAGTGAACAGTTCTGCTCGTGTCTCTTCAACTGGCGAAAAGCATAAGCTACAACCCTACCTGCTGCATCAACATACAGCCTAACCCACTCTAGAGGTATCACAATACACAACAAGGCCACTTGACCCAGAAGGTAATGATAAGCCTTGTGCAGTCGTCAAGCGAGTCTTCAACTACTAGAAACCTTGCTCACAAGTCTCCGTCTAAGAAATGGATTTTCCTTCCTAGTCAGCCCATATCGGTTACAAAACGCATTCTTAAGAATGTCATCCTTCCGAACTTTTCATTAATGGTACTTTGACCCTAATCTCTCTTTGAGAAGTAGTCAGCCCCCTTTGCAATTGATCGAGCAAGTCATTAATACGTAGTAGGGGATACCCATTTCGCATAGTAACACGAATCATCTATCGGTAATCAATACACAGCCTTGTACTACCGTCCTTCTTTATCACTATAAGACAGGAGCCCCTCACAGCGATACACTGGAACACACAATTCCTTTAGCTAACAACCCTTGCAACTGACTTTTGAGTTCCTTCACCTCCGTCAGTGTCATATGATAGGGTGGCATAGAAATAGGCCCCACACCCAAAATCAAGTCAATGCAAAATTCATTGTCGCTATCGGCGGTAATCCTAGTGATTTAGCTGAAAACACATCCGGAATTTCTCGTGCGATTGAAATCTGGTCCAACGGAATTTCAGTGGCTCCTAAGACCTGAACAAAAGCTAAGAACCCATGACAACCCTTTTCCAAGAGTCGTCCCACACAAAATTCATGTTGACAGGAGTTATATTACAGTCCCCCTACCTAGCAAGATCAGTTCACCAGGTGAACAGAATCTACCGCCTTTCCCCGCCAATCTACATAGGCATGACAAGCAGCCAACCCAACATACTAAGAAGTATATCAAAACTACTACACCTAGTAGACTCAAATCCACTACTAAATTCCTATCATCAATTTATACTAAACGTGGCCTAAATACGTATCAGGCTATTAAAGAACTTCCAATAGGAGTAATCATAACTTGCGGTAACTAATCCAAATCTGCAATTCTCTCCCCCAAAATACAAAACGTGAAGATACGTATAAATACGTAGAATCGGAATCAAGTAAAATATACGTATCTAAGGAATATATCACAAGAGTACCTGTCACTACTGCAGTGGATGCCTGGCATTCCGTGGAGTCAGCGCAAAAACACATGCCTGGCCCCTGCCCGCATCCAGTCGTCCTCTATCTCTATTTCCTCGACCTCTCTGGAGGCGTCCTGCATAACCTCGGCCCCGGGGTGCCACTGTCTGGCGCAAAAAGTTATCTGGAGGAGGAAGTAAATCCTTCGATGACGAAAGTAGAGGTGGTAAAACAGCCTGCGGAACAACAGTTCCTCCTGGGCGTGTACACTGTCTGTCTAAGTGCCCTAGGCGCCCGCAATTAAAACATGTATATGGAGGTCCCTGTCCTACTGGGTGTGAACTAAACCTCTGTCCCTGAGCCAATTCTTGATCAAAACTACGGTCTGGAATAATTCTGTCTCGACCTCCTCATCCTCTCGAACTACGACCATTACGACCCCGGCCTCCATAGGCGTTGACCTGGCGTGGAACGACAACGGGGGTAGGAGGTAATGTACTCGGAGGAGGTGGTGAAGTCATATGTGAGACCGATGCCTCACCTTATCGCCTCATGGGACAATCCCTATAAAAGTGATACGGACACCCACACCCGAAACATCTTTGCACGGGCTGCTGAACATATGGGTATAAGTGGTGGCACTGATCTATACATAATCTGCCACGGCCTCTACGAACACGTCTTGGTACTGAGATATTATTACGACTTTGCCTTGGTCTCTGAACAACCGTACGTGGAGTAATGGTCGACCTTTGTGCTCGACTACTCTCTAGCAAGACTCCAATCATTTGGCGCATCTCGTGAACATTTGTCTCCATCCTAGTTATACGATTAATATAGGGTGGATCAATCGGTTCCTGAAAGATAGGCATACTGCCCAAATTTGTCCCCGTGTCAGACGAGCCCGCTCCAATATCATCTCTAACAGCGGTCGTCTGAGTCCCCGTAGACGTTGATGACATAGTGGCTGGAGCAAGAAACGAGAGTTGATAAGGCTTACGGATAAGGATAATTAATATCAGAGTGTCAAAGAAAGAGTAGATCAAGATATACATCCTAAGGTTAGTTAGGTTGAGTACGGTAACGTAAATATGCCGCGGAACATACGTACGGTACTGCACTTATCCTAATTCACCTACTCCATCAAACCAAAGGTCATCCTAAATCACGGACTCACGTCAACCTATTTTAATTTCCTACTCGATTCCGTAAGGATAATCCTACGCTCTGATACCAACTTTGTCACGACCCGAAGTTGGATGTGACCGGCACTCAGATTGTATAATATCAAAAGATATTCACACAATCCAAGTAAGCCGAAAAACCAAGATCAAAAATCCTTTTTGCGGAATTCTTTATATGGAGAATTAGTTTTAAGTAAAAATTTCCGTTTATGAAATTAAATTATTACACAAGTAAAAATGTTAAGTGTGGTTATATCCCTAGTTGGGAGCAACAATATTTACATTGGAAATCAATGCAACATCATAATATAAAATCAAAGAAGAATCTCAGACATAATTAAAAGAAACATTATTTAATACAACCAAACGATCTTATCTGTCAAAATAATATACATATCGTTCTAAGTCATTACACAAGGTCTGATGGAGAAACTCTAGATTCAATATACAATACCAAAAAAGGAGGTTACTACATAGGTAACCCACCAAGCAAAAGAGCGATAAACCGATAAGTGGATCTGTCTGCTACTATACGTCCACTCGATTCCTGCAAAGAACTGTGGCACAACAGGGGTGAGTTGCCAACTCAGTGAATATAACTAACATATAACGGCTGATAATGTAAGTATGCCGATCTATAAATAATATCAACAATGATGAATATGATGCATACTAACATGTGGGAGTATAAATTGTAATGTTCCATATATAAATCCAAAACTGAAATCTCATCAATTATTTTCCAAATATGATTCATTTTCTTCCCGTGTCCATCATCGACACAAATCTTCGGTGTTTCATCAGGCATCGTTCCCCGAACGATCCTGTCAATCAATAACACCGGTCGGTATCCCCTAAATATCCGCCGTGTTTACCACTGACTCCGGTATCGAGTATGCTCGCTGGGCTCACCGCCTATACTGCGGCCCCTGCCCCTCGGCCCCGACCGGGTCCACCATGATCCGGCTGTATAGCTACCCCACCCAGCTCGGATATACGTAATAAATTCCGCAACCGTATAGCTACCCCACCCGGTTCGGAACAAAACCAAATAAAAAAAACGACATTCATGGTGGACATGTCACAATTATCATAAAATCATTGTATCCTTTCACTAGTATTTAAAACTCAAAAACCAGAAATCCTCAATAATACATTTACCTCTTATATCAACATGGGATACGCTGATACTAAGCATGATATTAATGATGCAATTTACTAATATTAATTGTGTGTAAAATATGATAAGAATCATTTTAACAAGAAATTTGCTAAGTGTAAAAGTGACATGGTAATATCGACGAGGTGTAGTGTAACATGTAAATATGTGCAGGTGCGGCATAACTCGTCGATAATTGTGCAGTGTTCTAACAATTATTAACATGGCAGCTTATATATATATGAATGCATATGATTAATTTAGCATAATAAGCCTATGTTTATTCAAACTTAACTACGGGCGTATTACGCCATCCATACAAAATCCCCCGGTAGATGTTTAGTCTACTCACCGGAATATGACGAATCAACTCAGATCACCAATCCATTTCCTTTCCTTGCGGCCTCCAAAGTTTCCGTATTCGAATCTATTATTGAAATTAACTTGTATAAGAAACGACTAACCCCGATACGATGAAAACACGAAAATACTAGTTTTACGTATTAGCTATACTAAGTATGATCATCGCAACCTATCAAACATTTATACTAACCCGATTTTAACTATAATCTGTATCGCTACAGAAACAGATCGCGATATTCATTAACCATGTCGTATTTTAATTTCTTAGATAACTTTACCGATATTAACTTACAGATTCTATTTATAGTGAAACTAAATTGTTTAAATAACACCAAAATAGTCAAAATTGTACACTGAAACCTACCCAACCAACCAAAACACCCAAGCTTCCTACCTGGCCGGCGACGCCGGATTTTCCCTCATGGCCGCCGGCAAAAAACCGGCCCCATGGTGTCGTGGTCCTATGGTTTGCTCTATATTCCAATTCTATCATTTTAAAATTGTTTTGTTAAGTTGATTTTATTCTTACTAACAGCAGATTATTACAGAGCTAAGTTTGTGTTAAAATACCAACTTTTCCGATATCCGATTTCTAAAATTTTCTAAATTACAGAACTAAAACCTACTGAATTAAGAATTTTACCTACTGAGGATGATTGAAAGACTCCCTCTAAAATATTTTAAGTCCTTCACTCCAAGCTTGATGGTGAACTCATTAGCTCCTAGTTCTTATTCTCCTTCTTCTTCTTGTTTTCTCTTTTCTCTTTTAACCTTTCTTTTCTTTTAATTCCCTTGAGTTTTTAATTCTGAGAGTGAACTGAATAAGAGCTATGTATATGTGAGGAGGAAGGGATAAGGGGAAGGAGGAGGTGTCAAGGGTGGAAGGATGTGTGTTTCATGCAAGGAGGAGGTGGAAAGTGAATGTGTGCATGCAAGCATGATGTGCTTATGTATTATCCTAAATTTTTGTTTTAATTTGAATATAAATTCTGAACTAAAAAGAATTTCTATCCACTTTCATTTATACCCTCAACAATCTCTTATTTGCATAAAAACTTAACTTTACAAATTAACCCTTCACCACTTAACTTATTATAAAACACACATTTTATTAAAATGAAGCTAATTTTATCATGAAAACCATTATATCTTATTTAATTTGCATATAAAATTTTTAATTTAAATTGTATTACATATAACTTATGAAGATTGACTTATTTGATTTTAATAGTTTTGTGATTTATCATATATATATATATATATATATATATATATATATATATATATATATTTTATTTATTTCATTTATTCCTAAATATTCAAAATGTTACAATATTTCCACCAGCCGAGCCCTCACCGTCTTGGACCTCTGCCTCTGATGTCGTCCGCGAACGTCGGCATGATGCCTCGGTTGGTAGCACTCGAGGACGAGTGCCACCAAGCGATCCCACCGACCCGTCGAGATCAGGCCGAAGCGGCACAAAGACCTCAGCTTTCCAACCGCCTCGTCCTTCAGCTGCTCGGACAAGGGGTTGTGCAGCCCCGGTGACGCCCTCCAGATTGAGTACATCAACAGCTGGAGCAGGGGTGAGCGCCGGGAAAGCAGTCGGCCAAAATGATCCTCAATGCAGCCTATAACTACCCGCACCGTATCCTTGGTGCAATACTGGTCGTACATGTACACGTCCTCGAAATTTATGATGTCGGGGATGGTAAAAGGGAAGTCCTCCATTCTTACGTTTTGGGTGTGAAGAAAGGAGTGATCAACGCTCCCTCTGTTTTATAGCCCCACCACGCCCCAAGAGTCCAACAGTCGCTCATTTCTTCTAAAATTGTACCGCCACGCGGCGGACATCCCGCCTTTCTCGGCGAAATCGGAACGACACGGCTCTTAAGCTTCGCCTCCCCCCCGTGCGTTCATGACACGTGTCGACCGCGACGGCCACTCTTCCCGATGTTCAAACACCGAGGAAGATCGGACAGAACCACACGACTCAACCGAGCAGCTACCCTGCTCGGACCATCCTTGGCTGGTAATCCCTTACCCCACGACGCCAAGGATCAAAGCCCTTATCGAGAGGCCACCGAGCAGCTACCCTGCTCGGTCCATCCTTGGCTGGTAATTCCTTACCCCACGACACCAAGTATCAAAGCCCTCATCAAGAGGCCACCGGGCAGCTACCCTGCTCGGTCTATCCTTGGCTGGTAATTTCTTACCCCACGAAGCCAAGGATCAAAGCCCTCACCAAGAGGCAACCGGGCAGTGACCCTGCTCGGTTATCCTTGGCTGGTAATTCCTTACCCCACGACCCCAAGGATCAAAGCCCTCATCAAGAGGCCACCGGGCAGCTACCCTGCTCGGTCTATCCTTGGCTAGTAATTTCTTACCCCACGACACCAAGGATCAAAGCCCTCACCAAAAGGCAACCGGGTAGTGACCCTGCTCGGCTATCCTTGGCTGGTAATTCCTTACCCCACGACGCCAAGGATCAAAGCCCTCATCAAGAGGCCACCGAGCAGCTACCCTGCTCGGTCCATCCTTAGCAGGCCTCCCAATGCCCTCCCGCGCTAAGGACAAAGCTCTCACCAAGAGGCCACCGAGCAGCTACCCTGCTCGATCAATCCTTGGCTGGTAATTTCTTACCTACCAACACCAAGGATCAAAGCCCTCACCAAGAGGCCACCAAGCAGCAACCCTGCTCGGTCCATCCTTAGCAGGTAATCCACTACCCATGACGCCAAGGGTCAAAACCCTCATCGAGAGGACACCGCGCAGCTAGCCTGCTCGGTCCATCCACGCCTAAGCGATCTCCACCTCGACTTCGAGGCCATGGAGATACCGATCTTTCACCGGTTTGTGCACACTTAACAAATGGTCGACTTCAACTCTCAACTCGACGTGCAATCGCTAGATGAAAAACCAACCTAACATGAAGACAGTACAGCGCAAATATAAATGTTAACCACAGGGCAAATGCGCATGCAAAGACTACTGCAAAATGGATTTTTTATTCACAAAAATCAGAAGTCTCTACAGAGGTATTATGGGCTCCTTATCCTTACAGAAACACCCGGAGGTTTACAAAATTTCGGCGCAAAGAAAATAAAGAGGCGAAGAAGTTCAGGCCTCAGGGCCGGGGAGAACCTCGATGAGCCGCGCGTCTACTGCGACCACCGGGGCGACATCTTCAGGATCGGCACCCTCGGCGGGAACCTCGGTGCCGGTAGCCGGGGAGACCGACTTATCCCCCATGCTCCCACCGGGGGCCTCTTCCCTTACAGCGTTCTAAGGGACATTCCCCTGCACGTCGTCCTCACGAGGGTAGTCCTCTCGGAGATTGTCGTCAGGAAAATCCGGCATCTGGGCCTTGACAGCGTCGAGGGCGTCGTGCTAAATAACGCCGGCAGCTTCAGCAAGGTCGGCGTAGAACTGGTCCGACTTCTTATAGCTCTCCACCGCCTTCGACGCCAGAAGCTCAGCCTTCAACACCCGAAGCTCGGTACGCCTCGTCCCCTCCTTCGCCGCCTCATTCTCCCTTCGGAGGGTGTTCGCCGTCTTCTTCAAGGTGGCGACGAGCACCTGCGAGTCTTCCAACTGGGCCTCCGCGGCTCGGGCGGCCTCTCGGCACCTGACGACCTCCCGATTCCCGGCCGCCACCCTGTCTTCAAGGGAAGCGACCCTCTCCATCGCCGCCTCCAGCTCCAGGCTTGAGCTCTCCTCCCGCGAGGAGAACTCGCCCGCGGCCCGCATCGCCGGGGCTATCTCCTCATTCTCCATGTTGACGACGAGGGCGACGTGCTGGAGGACCTGAAGGAAAGAAAGAGGGTTAAAAAGGAAAGAGAGACACCCAATCACGCGAACAAAAATACTAAATGAAGAACCAAGTAGGGTACGAACACTAACCTTCACGGCCTCTTGAGTTATTGCCGCCATTTGGGCCCGGAGGGTCCCCCGAGGGATTCTGCCCCCGGCTGACCTTTCCATCTCCGAGAGCAGGCTGTCGGCGATGGAAAGCCTTGAGGGCACCTCGAAGCGAAGCTCCCCATCGTCCACGAGGATCGGGGAAGCCGGGAGAGGGGCGTCGTCCTATAAAATCTCTTGAGGAGAGACACGGGAGAACCAGTCTCACCTCCCACCTCGGGAGCCCGGGGCTCTTGCTCCCGAGCATGCTTTCGGACCGGCGCACGACTGGACTCGGGGGCCCGGGGCGCGCTTGGGCGCCTGGATAGAGCGGCTGCCGGTGGAGTCTGAGCCGACGACGGGTGAGAAGGGCCGGCGCCTCCGGCCTTCTTCCCCTTCTTCACGTCAACCACTGCCGCCCAAAATTTGCTTAGGTCCATGGGTCCTGCATAAGCCAAAAATACAAGGAGTCAGCAATGCCAGGAAAGATGAAAGAATGCACAAGTCTAAACAGGTCGCCTGAAAGCTCCTAACTTACCCCCGTAATAGGCAGGGCTGAACCCGGCCCAACTGAGTGCCCGCTCAGACAGCATCATATCAGCCCGAGGGAGGGGCTCCCACTTCGATACCGCCATCGCGTCGGGATCATTCGACTGACTCACCCGCGGACAGCTGGCCCCTTGCCACTGGGTGGGCACAGGCTAATTCTCACCCTCGGACGGCGCAATAAAGAAAAACTTCTTCTTCCATTCGTGAATGGAAGAAGGTACTACGACGATCCCCGACCTGGCAGCGTCCCCCCGTTGTCTTCTAAAAGAGAGGTATACCCAGCTCGGCTCACCCCTACGAGCGCCAGGGTGGTTTTTGTAGCAAAGAGAAGAAACGAGAAGGCTCAGGCAGAAAGGGATCTGACTCAATCTCAACCGGACCAGGAACCCAAGGAGGATCCTCCAAGAGTTCGGCACTAGCTGGCCCGGGGCTAGCCCAAAACAATTCAACGCCGCACTCATCTCGGGGGAGAAGAGCAGATGCATCCCGGACCAAAAGGCTTCCAGGTACAAGGCAATCTCCTTGCCCCGTATCTAGTTTGCCCTCTCCCCCTCCTCGGCCAGACGAAGCGAATAGCCGGGAGGAATGAGGAAACGAGTCTGGATGTTGTCGAGCTCATCCGCACGCCTCAACGTGGAACGCATGCCAAGAACACCCGCGACCTGCGCTCTGGGGACCGCCCCCGTCGCACGACCCCGGGGAGCATTACTAACCCTAACTCCCCGGGGGGACTCCTACTCAGAGGAGGAAGAGGAAAAAGTAGAAGAGGAAGCTTCAGAAGACTCCCTAGACTTTACCCGGACTACATCTACAGACTCCTCGGAAGAAGACATCCAACCTGATCAAAAGGAGGTGTCCTCGGGAGATCAAACGCAAGGAATCCGACCTGAAGAGAAGGGCGCCGAGCTTACACGACTAGGGACGAGGAAATTATGAAGAGGTATGAGCCCTGGTGGGGATCCCACCTCTATTTATAGCTGCCGGTGTACGCATCCTACGGTTCCGATCGCCTCCTGCCAAAACAACGTTTCGCAACCAACAGTCGACAACGTTCCACCTGTCGCACTCACATTGGGCGCGTCCCTTCGAGCGCAGGAACACCTGCGGCACGTCTCGCCATCCAACCAGCGCCAGACACGTGGACTGTCGCTTCGATGAACGTACACACAATCCAGCGCTTCCCCTTTAAACGCGAGATCTTTCCCCTGATCCGCTTACGTCATCAAGAAAATACTACTCTTTGTCCGGGAATGCATGCCGACGATATCTCCGAGTGAGAGCTCACCCCGGGTGATCGGTCAGACCATTCTCGACCCGACCTAGGAACGGGTCGAGACGAGAGTGGGGGGCTAATGATGAGGCTCGATATCGGTGACTCTCCAGATGCTGACTCGTTGCAGATGACGTGTCCCAGAACCTATAAGAAAGGATCAAGAACTTCAGTTGGGGTCACACATCGGGACTCTGGCCCGAGGAGCCTCCCGACCTTCGGTGGCCTTCCAGACCACCCACCAGCTCGTCTCCGAGCTATCACAGAACCAAGACAGCTCGACCTCCCGCTCGTGCCCGAGCCTCCCGCCGAGCTCTTCTTCCTCGGTCTCACCAACCGACCCGCAGCGCTGATCACAGGCGCCTCCGCCACGGCTCCGCGAATCTCGCCATGCGCGAGATATCCACCGCCTACGATCCCGTGTTCCACGCCATCACGATCCCCCATTAACGAACATGTCTCGTCATTAATGCGGGATCCCGCCTGTCACGCGGGCGTGACGCCAAGGGCGTAACGGCTGGCGTAATTCTCGCGCCCGCCTGCCCCTTGCTGCCGCTATATAAACCCCTCTCTCAGACGATCGAGGTAAGCTATTTTTTACTCCACTAGGCCGTTACTCTGCCAAATTACCCTGTCTAACTTGATCGTCGGAGGGTCCTCGGTGGCACAACCACCCCGGGACTTCTTTGCAGGTAGCTCAGCCTCAATCACACAAAACCCATTAAGATCCACACGTTCCAGGAGTCAACCCTCCAACTCAATCCCAGCCGTCCATCAGCGCTCGCAGCAGATCAACGGAAGATAACATCCGAAGGAGATCCAGTGCTCCATCACATCCATATTGCACTTAGACACTCTATAAATTATTTTAGCCACACTAAAATCCCTTAAAGCTTTGAATAGCACTTGGCTACCTTAGGTCGTTAATGGACAACATGAAAAGATTGCGCATGCCCTTCAGTTCTTAAACCTCAAAAATGTGCAATTTCATGAACATGATCCATTTTAAAGAACGAAATATGCAAAGTTAAAACGCATGCCCAAATAAACATTGCCAAAAACTAATCAATATCCAAAACAAAGTCCAATGATATATAAGTTTCCATTCTTCCAACCACTGCCACTACCATGCATCCATCAAAGCTCCTACATCTCTTGTTGTGAGCATTGAACATTTAATGGGGAGATGGGCTTTTGAAAGCCAATGTGCTAGTTGATCCTAATCGCCATTTGAAATTTGCATGAGCTGCTCCAATGAAAAGGATTTTCGAGTGGAATTAATATAAATATGGAATTATATGTGATCATGGATTTAAACAAATGTGTGTATCCTGAGCAAGGCATCCTGATCACTTTATTTCATCAAGGGAAAACAGGGAAAAAAAAAGAAAGAAGAAACACCAAATGTCTGTACATGCATCAAAATTCACAAGATTTGCAGACTTTAGGCATCCATCAAGTGGATTAAAAAATTAATGATTTTTTTAATATGAAAATATGTTCATTAAATGGATGTGCTGAATATCTTTAAATCTGAAATTTGATACACATCTTATCTAAGGCAGGTAGAATTAGAATGGCTGGTTCGGATCGGTGTAAAAATATGACGGGTTGGATGTGTTGAGGAGTTGGTTTCGTTTTAAAATATGAGCCCCGGTCTTCTAGGATTGCGTATGTCATCTTTTTTTGCGGAATGACATCACTAACTACCAATTTGTATCTAACCGCCGAATCACAACTCCAACCGTGAGAAACATCGGAGGAGAATATTTTCTCTTATCTTAAGAGGAGAATAGTCCAACTCTTTTATATATATACGGAGCTGGTCTATTGAGGCCATGGCTTATTTTTTAAAACGGGGGAAACTTTTCAAACGCACAACCCTGTGTTTTACATCGATCCAAATGGTCATTTTCATTATATGTTTTAAGTAACTTGCGTATCAATTTCATCAGATTTTAAAACCTCTAGCGCATCCATTACGCGGAGTAAAAAATTAACGGTTATTTGGTACATGAAAAATGCGATCATTTGATGGATGCCCCAGAGGTCTCTAAATCTGATGAAATTTGTTATGCCGGCTATCTAAAACATGCAGATGAAGATGACCGGTTTGGGTCAGTATAAAACACGGGATGTTATGTGTCTGAAAAGTTGGCCTCATTTTAAACGAGTCCCGCCTCAATGGATCAGCTCTGCAACACATACACATACTAAGTAAAAAGTTTTTTGTTTTATGATCTATAATTTGAAATATGTCATATTTATGAACTTCATATGGAAACTATATGAATGATTAACTTGCAAATACTTCAGGCTTACATGCCAGTGCCCAAAAGAAAAACTTGTAAATACTTCAGCATTTTTCTTCAGCATTTTAATAATTTTCTTGCTATATAGCACACAGAAATTGCGAAATATTTAAAAAAATTATTTTTCCTTCGGTTTTTAAATATTTTGCTTTTTATATATAGCACACGAGAATCACGAAATCTATAAAAATCTAAAAACAATCTCTTCAAATTTTCAACATTTTACACGTTATAGTACACGAATATTGCAAAATTTTAAAAATCTCAAAATTTTCGTTTTCTTTGATTTTCCAATTGCTTTCTATAATACAAGAAAATTATGAAATTTTTAGAAATATTTTTTTGTGTTTTCAGTATTTCAATATTTTATGATGTAGCACACGAAAATCAAAAAAATTTGAAAATTTGAAAATTTTGTTTTTTTCTTCTTTCAATATTATACATGTTATATAGCAAATGAAAATTGGGAAATTTTAAATGTTCTTCGGGTTTTTAATATTTTGCATAATTCCACGACAATCACGAAATTTAAAAAAATGCCAAAATTAATTGTTTTATTCAATTTTACAATATTTTATATTCTATCACTCGAAAATTGTGTACATTTTTAAAATCTCAAACTTTTCTATTATCTTTGCTTTTCTATATTTTGCTTGCGCAAAAATTTTAGTATTTTTTGGGTTTTCAATATTTTATTTGTATTAGCACACGAAAATCGAAATGTCTTCAAAAATTCCAAAAGTTTTTGTTTTCTTTGATTCTTAACATTTTGGATGCTATAGTACACGAAAATTGTGGTCATTTTAAAAATTTAATTTTACTGATTTTTTATAATTATTTTACATATTATAGCATACGAAAGATCGCGAAATTTTCATAAATCTCAATTTTTTCCGTTTATTAGGATTTTCAATATTTTGCTTCTAATTATATTTTAGAATACCGCTAAATTTTTAAAAATCTCAATTTTTTTTCTTCGGTATTACATTACCACAAAAATCATAAAATTTTCAAAAGCCTCAAAATTTTCTGTTTATTTTTGTTTTTTTAATTATTTTGCTTGTTATATAAAAGCTTGAAAATCGCAATATTTTTAAAACTCCTAAAATTATATGTTTTCTTAGATTTTTAAAAATTCTACTTGCTATACCAAATGAAAATCGTAAAATTTTCAGAAATTTAATTTTTTATATTATTTACATTTAAAAAATTCTACATGATATAGCACAAAAAGGTGGCAATTAAGATTTTCAAAAATCTAAAAAGAAAACTGTTTTTTTTTTCATTTTTTTTAATATTAGTTTGCATGCTATATATCACTCGAAAATCATGAAATTTCACAAATCTCAATTTTTTTTTTGTTTTCTTCGGTTTCCCAATATTTTACTTGCTCATATTTTTAATGAACTTCTGGGGTATCAGGAAGACAAAAAGTCATGTGAAGTAAAAAAAAAAGGAAAAGGTTGCCGACCGCTACTAAAAAATCCGGTCCGAATGACTGGGAACACTTGGCATCACGCGAAAATCACAGAAATTTTTAAAAATCTGACTTTTTTTTTACTTTCTCCAAATTTTTAATATTTTGAATGTTGTATTACAACACACGAAAATTGCAAAAGCTTGGAAATAACATATGAATGAATATATCGTTTATCAAACTCCTTCACAAAAATAATATCAAAAAAAATTAATAAACGTACTATGAAGCCAAATAGAGCATTCATGTACCAGTAATGTACCATTGACTTGCAAGTTTAAATTTAAATGTGTGTGTATATATATATATATATATATATATATATATATATATGCAAAATTGCCGGCTCTCCTTTTATAATTACACCCTTGCACGAAATGTGGCAAGAGATTACATGCGAGGTACAACAACCAAATGGCAAAATTGAAGACATAGTGTCAAGATCATGAACGATAATTGCAATTAATTTCATAATCAACACCCACTAATATCATCGTGGACCAATGAAATCGAAAGAGATTAACAAAAAATGCTGAAGGATCCTCATTCTTGCCTCATCAAATAAACGGTTCAATATTCAAAATTCAAATGATTCAACAAACACTTGATGTTATTAATTACATAATTAGCTTTCTTTAACTAAAAGGTTGAAGATTAAATTAATCAAGAGTCGGTGAGTTGAGTGTGATAGAGAACAAGAGAGATAACAGCATAACAGAAGAGCAAGTTTAGTTTGATGCACATAGCTGTCGCTTTCATGTCTTGGTGATCTCTTAAGTCCTTTTTTGGTTGAACTTATTGTTACTGATTTTTTAAATAAATTAAAAAAAATTCTTTCTAGCCAGATGATTTAGACATGGCAACAAACTTAGCATTGGTGGTGGGCCCATGCAAGCTGTGGCCTTACTTCATGGTGCATGCTCGGAGTACATGATCACCATGATCAAAGTTTGATGCCCTCTGATATATCCCATCATAAAATACTAATTTGATTCGAAATCCTGTACTTGCATGTTTATTTATTCTTCTTCTTCTTTCTATTTTTCAATACCATATCCTATCATCCTTTTTTTTTCCCTTTTGGTTCTTATGATATGTGATCATGGCCAGTGGCGGATTCAGGTTTACAAAGTCAGGCAGGGCAAAATAATTGCTATAGCAATTTAAAAAAAAAAATCAATCCTTGCAACTAACTTTTATAGCTTTAGACTTGGATTTGATTTAGACATTCTTATTCTTTTATGTGTATACTAGATTAGTTATTCAATTCATATCTCAAAATATAATCATCGCGTCAACAATCACATCTATTTTTAAAATGCAAGGGATTTTTGGAGAGAGAAAAAGTTCCGAATGTAAGAAATCCCTTATAAAGAAATTTTTAAAAAATAAATAAATAATATGCAATGCATACTCAAGAGTAACCAACACAACCACTTGATTGAAATGCTTTATCAACCACCCAACTAACCTTTAACCCAAATCTATTTTTGGTTTTAAAAACCTCTTCGGTTTGATTATTTGTATTAATAAATTTTCAATAGAGTATACATATATACATAATAACCGAAATTCAGGTAGGACAGACGCTTCATCTTACCTCTGCCTGGATCCGTGCCTCTGATCATGGTTATGTAACATAGACCATGTATGTGGTCATTATGCGATTCTGGTCAATAAGACGGGAAAGAAAAAGGAGAAATACCAAAATGTTTGCGGGCCGCTTCTCTGTACCCTAGCAAGGGACCCGCATAATGAGCGGATACAAAGCCTAAAGTAAATAAAATACATATTAATTTAAGCATCTACTGTTATACGATTTATAAGTTGTAATATTTCATATTTATGAACTTCATATGTAAAATATACGAAGGATTAACTAGTAAATACTTTGACATTTTTCTTCAGTTTTAAAATATTTTTCTTGTTACAGCATACAAAAATCATGAAATTTTAAAAAAATATTAAATTTTCCTTTTTCTTCGTTTTACAATATATAGTTTATTGTATCACACGAGAATCACAAAATGTACAAACTAGGAAATTTTTTGTTTTCCTCAAGTTTTTCAACATTTTAATCGCTATAGGTGATGAAATTTTAAAAATCTTCAAATTCCCGTTTTCAAATATTTTGCTTGCTATATAGCACATTAAAATTGTGAAACTTTTAAAAATCTCAAAATTTTGTGTGATATTCGGTTTTTCAATATTATGTTTGCTACAACACGTGAAATCAAAATCGTAATTTCTCTGTTTGCTACAAAATTTTAATATTTTTCATGCTATATAGCACAAGAAATTTTCAAAAATAAAATATTTTTTTCTTTGGTTTTTCAATATTTTACATGGAGGACATGAAAAATATAAATTTTTAAAAATCTCTAAAATTTCTATTTTCTTCTTTATGTCAATATTATACATCATAACACATGAAACTCATCAAATTTTCAAAAATATCAATTTTCTTTGTTATTTTCGGGTTTTAATATTTTGCATTTTATAGCACATAACAATTATGAATTTACAAAAATCGGAAAAAGATTTGTTCGCTTCAAACTTATAACATTCTGTACATTACCACATGAAAATTGCGTAATTTTTAAAAAATCTTAAAATTTTCTGTTTTTTCGGTTTCTTGCTTTTACAACAAATGAAATTTTCAAAATCTATTTTTCAGTTTTTTTCGATTTTTCAATATTTTACATGCAGCAAACGAAAATCATGAAATTTTTAAAATTTTTACGTGCACTTCGGTTTCAATACTGTGCTTGCAATATAGCATACGAAATTTGCAATCATTTCAACAATCTCAAACTTTTCCGTTTCGTTTGAATTTTCAATATTTTGAATACTTTAGGATATGAAAATCGCGAAATTTTCAAAAATCTCAACATTTTCTGTTTTATTTGGATTTTAATTTTTTTCTTACTAAAACAATATTTCCATTGGGTATTCAAACCTTGCTTTTTATCCTTAAAAGGGATTTAAACCTTATTGACGGTATTCTTATGGGTAGTGAGACCCAATTGACAGAGGTATTAAAACTTCATGACGGTATCGACATCGTATATTTATGGTAATAAAACCCGTATTTAACAAGGTATTAGGACCTCATGGTGGTGTTAACACCGTGTTTCTTATGAGTATTAAAACACATTTTTATTATATTTGAGTGTTAGTACTCGTATTTGCCGTCTCGAACCAAGTACCCGTTGTTTGACGCCGTCACGAACTAAAACTAAGTCTGTTGGGTTTTAATGCTCTCTAGATCTCTTAATTCCACTTTAATACCATTATTCCTCTAACATTAGTATGCTTAAGAATCTTAGATCAGGAATATTTCAAAAATATCAAATTTTTTCTTTTGTTTTCAATATTTTGCTACTTATATAGCATAAGAAAACGACTAAATTTTAAAAAATATTAATTTTGTTTGTTTTCTTCGGTTTAATAATCTATTTTATATTGGCACACGAAAATCTAAAAAAAAATATTTACTTCGGTGTTTATTATTTTTCTTGCTATATAGAATATAAAAATTACAATATTTAAAAAAAAAATTGTTTTGTTTGGTTTTTCAACATTTTCCTTGATAAAACAAACGAAAATTGCAAAATTTTCAGAAATTTTAAATTTTTTATGTTTTCTTCACTTTTCAATATTTCATTAAATTTTTTATGTTTACTTCACTTTTCAATAATTCAATATATATATATATATATATATATATATATAACAAGAAAATCAAATAATTTTCAAAAATTTCAAGAATAATTCTGTTTTCTTTCTTTGTTCATTATTTTGCATGCTATATATAGCATACGAAATCATAAAATTTCAAAAATTAGATCAGAACACTACTACAATATGGGGTTGCCCCTACGGATAAAAGAATCCGTAGGAGAAACTTTTTATTACCCCTACGGATTAATCCGTAGGTCCTCATGCTTATCCCTACGGTTCTCTACGTTTTAATTTAAAAATATTTAATCGTAATTTGATGTTTGGCCCTACGGAGCCGCAAACAAAGGACCTACGGGTAAGTTTGTATGGGCATGTATATGGGTTAATAATAAAAAAAGGCACAGAAAAGCCCTCTCACTGTTCCCAAAAATTCTCTCTCATTCTCCCGTGCCTTGCGATCGATCGTTCCCGCGACTCGATTCCGAGCCTCGTCGCCGATTGCGTCCTCATCCGCCCGCCACCGCCCTCGATCATAGGTCATAACTTACTCATCGACTTCCTCATCGCCACCGCGCTTGACTCGTCGCCGATTGCGTAGTCGACTACCGGCCTCCTCCGTCGTCTCCTCCACCGCCCTACAGGTTAGTAAATCTCCACTTTTTACTTCTAATTTAATGCTTTTATTTCCCTCTTTTGATGATGTTAGGGCTAGGGTTCAGGGTTCGGGTAAGGGTGAAGGTTAGGGTTAGGCATCGGGTCAGTTTAGGTTAGGGTCGGTTGGGGTTGGGGTTAGGGTTAGGGTTCGATTGGGGTTGGGGTTGGGGTTAGGGTTAGGGTTCGATTGGGGTTGGGGTTGGGGTTAGGGTTAGGGTTTGGTTGGGGTTGGGGTTGGCCGGGGTTGGGGCTGGGGTTGGGGTTGGGGTTCGGTTGGGGTTGGGGTTAGGGTTAATTAGTTGGGCTTAAGGTTATGGTAATTAGGGTTAGGGTTAGGGTTAGGTTTAGGGTTAGAGGTTAGGGTTAATTTGGGTTAATTAGAGGGTAGGGTTAATTTGGGTTAATTAGTGATAATTTGAAAGGGTTAGGGTGTTGATTAGGGTTAATTTGGATAAATTTGGTTAAGTTTGGGTTGATTAGGGTTAATTTGGTTAAGTTTGGGTTAATTAGGGATAATTTGTGTATGGTAACGATTATGGTTAATTGTGATTAATTAGGTTAATTTGGGTTATTTAGGTTTATGGTGCACTAATTTATTTAGTAGGATACATTAGTTCATTGCAGTAGGATACTCGATAATAACGTAAACGTACAACTTTACCATAAACGCAAGAAAAATTTATCCTAAACTTGAAATTTCGAACCCTTAATAATAAAACGTAAACGTAAAACCTATTCATGTTAAATGTTCAAGTTAAAACCAATATATGATACTCGATGATAATATGACACTTTCATATTCTCATTGATACTCATATATGAAACTCAAAGCGCCACTTAGTCCCCGTCTATCGGTTAACATACGTTCGATATTCGTCGTGACATAGAACTATACGAAGGTTGTTAAATATCGGACGGTATAGCTCGGTACTAACAACCGCCGTGTAGTCTATGTGACGAGAAGATTCAATCGTATGATAACCGATAGATTTGTCCCGTGTGGACAAGTTAGGAATGTATAAAGCAAACACCTGCATTCACTTGTGTTTTTATCCATTTCGAGATATTTCGTCGGTACTTTTCCGCTGGTTCTCCGTGTACAAAGATATATTAGATGTTTATTTCAACGGTGTTTTACAGCTTTGAAATGATTATCTATTCTATTATAGTATACTCGGAGAACAGCGGGGAGGTGCTGCCGAAATTTACTCGAAACGGTTGAAAGCATAAGCTAATGGGTGTCCGCTCTATACATTCTTAATGGGATAGAAGCCTTACCCCCGACAGCCGAAACACACACATACAACACGAATACACAACAAACGCATCATTAGAGAGTGATTCAAGATGTTCAAGTCAAAATCAATATATGATACTCGATGTTAATATGAAACTTTCATATTCTCATTGATACTCATATATGAAACTCAAAGCGCCACTTAGTCCCCGTCTATCGGTTAACATACGTTCGATATTCGTCGTGACATAGAACTATACGAAACTTGTTAAATATCGGACGGTATAGCTCGGTACTAACAACCGTCGTGTAGTCTATGTGACGAGAAGATTCAATCGTATGATAACCGATAGATTTGTCCCGTGTGGACAACTTAGGAATGTATAAAGCAAACACCTTCATTCACTTGTGTTTTCATCTGTTTCGAGATATTTTGTCGGTACTTTTCCACTGGTTCTCCGTATACAAAGATAGATTAGATGTTCATTTCAACGTTGTTTCACAGCTTTGAAATGATTATCTATTCTATTACAGTGTACTCGGAGAACGGCGGGGAGGTGCTGCCGAAATTTACTCGAAACGGTTGAAAGCACAAGCGAATGGGTGTTCGCTCTATACATTCTTAATGGGATAGAAGCCTTACCCCCGACAGCCGAAACACACACATACAACACGAATACACAACAAACGCGCACACAGCACATACACACTAACAACCCTACACTTAAGCGAAATCATAAATTGAAACACATATATATAGAATACAACTCATATATGAGTATCCTCAAATCTAACTTTGATTATTGATAATTTATTGTTTTCAACGACAAACGCACACACAAAGCATATACACGGATTTTCTCCTTTGTCAGTAACCATCCCGTTCTTAGATTTCTCAATATAGTCATCATAACCTACAATTTATATGTTATACAGTCTAACATGGCCCATGAGTACGTCAGAGTTAAGGACTGTATGTATGTGGATTGGAAACAACGTATGCAACCTAAGTTTGTCGCAGGAGTTGCTGCTTTTATTGAATTTGCACACGCACATAATAAGATCGAGATAGAGAAGATTCTCTGCATGTGCGATAGATGTGGGAATAAGTACTGGCAGAAGGTAGAATTGGCAGAGCTTCATATCGTAAAAAATGGTTTTACTAGACTTTATACAACTTGGCTATATCACGGGGAAGGAGAAGAACGCAGTAATGCGGCAGAAGAAGAAGGAGAATACGATAATGTGGCAGGAGAAGAACGAGAAGACAGTAATGCGGCAGAAGAAGAAGACGGTAATTTATTTCCATCAGAAAAAATGGAGGATATGGTAGAGGCTGCCCTAGGTGAATCTATTCGTACCGAAGATGGCATTCCTTCCGGTCAAGGACCACGTGCGGATAAATATGAAAATTTCATGAATGATGCTAGAAAACCAATTTATGAGAATGCAAAGTATTCCACCCTCTCATGATTCGTCCAACTTTTCCAGATTAAGTGCCTAAATGGATGAGCAACAAGTCATTCACAATACTTCTTTCGTTCTTAAAAGATTCTATACCCCCGAGAAATAACGTGCCCGACAGCTGGTACGGAGCTCTGAAGATGATGTCTGATTTGGGTCTGAAGTGTGAGAAGATTCAAATATGTCCTTAAAATTACGTGTTGTACAGGAAAGAGAATTCAGATTTGAAAGAGTGTCCAACATGCGGAGAGGTCAGGTATAAGCCGAATGATTCTGATAAGAAGCCCGATATACCTGTCAAGATAGCAAGATACTTTCCCATAACACAGAGGCTGCAGAGCCTATTCAGGTGCAAGAAAACAGCCGAGGCAATGATTTGGCATCACCGTGCTCCTCCAAGTGAAGATGGAAAAATGAGTCATCTAAGAGATTCATCGGCATGGAAGGATTTCGATAGGAGGCACGCAATATTCAGTAGCGATCCTCACAATGTCAGGCTCAGACTGGCTAGTGATGACTTCTGCCCATTCAACTATATGGCTGGAAGCCACAGCACATGGCCCGTTGTAATGATAATTTATAATCTGTCGCCTTGGTTGGCTATGGACTAATCATACTTTATGATGTCTCTTCTTATCGACGGACCAAACTCACCGGGAAACAATATCGACGTCTATCTCCGACCTCTGATCGAGGAGTTAAAATCTTTGTTCATTGATGGTGTAGAGACTTACGATGCAAACACAAATACAACTTTCATACTGCGTGCGGCTTTAATGTGGACAATTAATGACTTTCCTGCGTATGGAATGCTATCAGGTTGGTCCGTACATGGTCACAAAGCATGTCCTTATTGCCATCAACATACAACATTGAAATTCTTGAATTTTAGCAGGAAGGTTTGTTATTGCGGCCATCAACGTTTCCTGCCTCTAGACCACCCCTACAGGTTAGACGCTGTTCACTTTGATGGTCATCAGGAGTTTCTTGGACCTCCAGCCCTATTGTCCGGAGAGGACGTGACTGCTCAGTGGGATGGTTACAATAATGTGACCTTCGGGATGGATCCGACAAAACAGGTCAAAGCACCATTCTAGAACAAGTTAAGCATTTTCTTCGAGCTTCCGTACTGGTCAACAAATTTAGTGCGTCATTGCCTGAACGTCATGCATATAGAGAAGGGAGTATTCGAGCACATACTCAACTTGCTTCTTTGTAAAGACGGGAAATCGAAAAACAACCTCAATGCTCGGATGGATATACAGGACTGGGAAATTAGAAGTGAATTGCATTCTAAACAGGTAGCGGGTAAACCAGGAAAGTTTGTACTTCCTAATGCCGCTTATCATATGTCACAACCGGAGAAGAAAATATTCCTGCAGGTGTTGCATGATTTGAAAGTTCCCACAGATTTCTCAGGATCATTCAGCAAGAAGATAAAAATTGTGAAAGGCAAGATCGATGGGATGAAAAGTCATGATCACCGTGTTATCACGGAGCACCTTCTCCCATTAGCCCTCAGGACTTCCCTCCCCGAATCGGTTGGTCTAGTAATCAACGACCTATGTTGTTTTTTCAGAGAGTTATGCGCTAAAACACTGGATGTTGTGACGCTGGAGAAACTAGAAAATTCTATTGCATTGATACTTTGCAATTTTAAGCGTATTTTCCCACCGTCATTCTTCGATATCATAATACACCTGACGATTCATCTTGCAACTGAGGCTAAGCTAGCCGGACCGGTACAATATCGATGGATGTATCCCGTCGAGAGGTACGCGGAATTTTTCGTTTCGCGCAATTTTTAAAATTATTGTTGTCCTGTATGCCCGTATTTATTTATTCAACATATTTTCTTTAGGTATCTCTACACTCTTAAAAAGTATATACGCAATAGAAATCGACCAGAGGGTTCTATCATGCAAGGTTATCTTCTAGATGAAGCAACCACATTTTGTTCTCGCTATCTGGACGAGAACATTGAGACGAGACTTAACCGGCCTCGAAGAATTCAAGACGGACCATATGGTAAAGCCGATTATAAGAGGGTAGACACTATGTTTATCAACAAGATATACCGGTTTATCTTGCTCAATAGCGCATGTCTTGAAAAAATTAGAGAGTACATTTTTTTGGATTAATTATTATATTTGTGTTTTTGTGTGTATGAAATAATATAATATTAATGTAATAACTTATTATCGAGAACAGAATTCATTTTAACGAGGTACGTGAGGGGCATCCTGGTTGGAACGATGAACGATTCGAAAAATATCATCAGGATAATTTTTGCGATTGGGTTGCAGATCATGTAAGTTATTCGAATAACATATTATTGCTATCAGTTTTAATCTAAACTTATATCGTTATGTATTTGTCGTAAAATTTGTTTTGTTAGATCCATGATCCGAACCTGTCTGCATCTTTAGAGAGTGATTCAAGATGTTTAGCTTAATTTCCTACTATGGAGGTTGCATATTATAAAGGATTCGGTGTTCTTGGATACAAATTCGAAGTTAAGGACATAGAAACATCTAGAACCACTCAGAATAGTGGGTAGGATCGGATGGTGTGATTTATTATGAATACTTAAATTGTATACTCGGCATCCAATATTCCGGACGATCAGAACCCTTTTATATATTTCAGTGTACTTAGTACGATATGCGAACCGATACGGATAAGTGGAGAAGAAATTTCGGGACTTAGAAAGATGAATATGGATTGACCAGTGTGAACACACTTCGATTTTACGGTCAGGAAGACCCATTTATCTTTCCGAACCAAGCGTTCCAAGTATACTACTCACAATGTTTGAAGCATCCGAGATGGAGTGTCATATGCCGTTGGAAACCCAGGGATGTCTACGATGTCCCAGAATTCGAGGACAACGATGAGGATGAAGAAGAGAGAAGACTTAGAGTGCTCCGACCGTCTGTTTCGAAAGACGAGTTGTCTTCGGCTGATCATGAAGTTACGTGGGTTAGAAATGATATCGATGATGAAATCCAAGTAGATATGTCTAATGCGCCCACGAAATGAAAAAGGTTATCAGTAATGTTATATTATTACTTCACATTTTACGATCTATATATATATAGTCAATGCTTGTAATGATTGTCTAATGCGTCCATGAACCGTTTTATCTAGATTTGATGACGATGACGGGAGTAGCGAGGGGCGGAAGGAGATCCAGCCGTGGCACCGGCAGAGGCAGAGCGGTTCTGCCGCCCGGAGAGCTGCATAGGGAGCTTCAGAGGGCCGGTCTTGCACCCCGATCGGAGACCCCTTCGGATGCCTCCTTCCGTGTGGACTTTGCCACACCTCCAGGTATATTGCATGCATATTCATTTTGAATATAATATTATAGATATACATGCATGTTCATGTCAAAATTACTTACATTATCAATGTTTGATTGTCTAGCTGTTGGTGATGCGTCCACATCAGGGCCAGAGGCCACTCCCGCACCTCCAGGTATGTTTATATATCATATAGTGCATGTATATTGATTTAGAATGCTATATCATAAATATACATACATTCTTTTTGCTCTTACGTACTTACATCTTGGGCTGTAGGTGGTGCCTTCACATCTCCGGCAGAGCCCACCACAGCACCTGCGGGTATGTTTATATATCCTATAGTGTATACATGTTGATTTAGAATGTTATATTATTGATATACTCATTCTTTTTGCAATTACTTATATAGTCAATGTTTGATTGTCTAATTATAGGTGGTGCGTCCACGTCTGGTGCAGAGGCCACTCTCGTCACTTCCATACCCTCCGCTCAGTCTGCAGATCTGTATGAATAAATATAAAATATTTATTGATTTTACATATCCTTTAAGAATAAACATGAACTTCATGTAAATTTATCGATGTTTATTTTCTAGTTGGAGATGCGTCCACGTCCGGGTCACCGGCTGTTCCTCACCGGAGGAACTATCGTCCCGCTCGTGCTGCTGCCCGGGCCCAGGCTCGTGCTTCTGTCGCCGGAGGTATATATCACACTTCAATTTTCGTTAAGCCTTGATTTCTTAATACCACTTTGTCTTAATATTGATTGTCTTGATATTTCTTGTAGACGCAGGGCCTCCCCATCCCGAGAGGGGGACTCGAGGCCCGAATCAGTCCCACAGGCTGAGGCCCGACAGAGCTAGGGGGAGGCAGCATTCCCCCACTTTTTTACCCCTGATTATCGCTATACCGACGATTATGCCGAGAGGTTCGCCAGGTATATGGGGGATGAGAGCCGCCTCGTGAAGAAGTATCCACATCACGTTGAGTGGGGCGACCAGCACCGGTGCTCATTCACCCTCTTCTGGGATCAGGCTCGGATATTAATATATATTTTCATTTGATTTATCCAATATATTTATTGTTAACACTTGCAATCTAATAACATTGTTTTTTTTGTATTTTCAGTTGGATTACGATTTTCAGCCTGTACCCGACCCTGATCACCCTGGGAGGGTGCTCGATCTTCACGCTCTGTACCATGGCCTGATGAAGAACATGCAATCGAAGGTCCGATACAATAGGAATGAGCTGAAGATCGACTGCTATTCCCTATGGATGGCGACCCCGAGGCAGAAAGAGCGGCCCTCCTACATACTCCGGCCTTTGCGAGAGTCGACGTAGATACATGGCCTCTATTGTGCCATTATTTCGACTCTCATCGCAAACAGGTATGTATTTTAAATGTAATTCATTGTTTAGTATATAATTTTTTTTTTGCTTAATTAGAAAACTAAATCTGAATGTGTTGTGCAGAAACAGGTCGATCAAAATAAAGAGAATAGGAGGTCGGCGAAGAGGGGTCGCCCCACTTATACAGGGGGCTCGAGGAATATTACTCGTTCCATGGAGTTATCGGTAAATTACAATAGACCGGCCTTTGTGATATAATATAATATTAAGAGTTATTTTCTAATATATGTAAATTTTTGGCGAATTGCAGAGAGCTCAGACCCTGGCGCAGGGTGGTACACCGAGCGTGCTGTCCGCATATCTTGCCGTCCACGGCACCTCGACAGATCCCGCCACGGGCGAGCTTCGATACCCCGACACCGCTATCCAGGAGTATTGCGTAAGTGTTAATATTTATTCAACCCTTATTTGAAATTTTTGTTTTGAAAGGTTCAAATTTAAATGATATACTTATATTTTACTGGTTAATGTGGGTGTAGGAGCGGGTGGTTGAGTAGACGGAGGTATCGGGGATCGATTTTACTGGACAGAACGATCCGATGCTACTGACCCCAGGCCTAGACGCCGCACACGGAGGGCACCACGGAGGTTGGGAGAGAGGCCAGGGACTGGGTCCTAGCAGGGCCCATATAAGGTTGGACTCCACTCCGGCGATTACTTCCTCTATCTCCCGTGAGCGACGTTTCGAGCAAGAACTGGATACCTTGAAGGCCACCGTTCAGGAGTTGAAGGAGATGTTGGTATGTATACTACTTAATAGTAAAATATTATGTCATATTATAAATAGCAACATATTCAATATTAGTACGTAGCCTGAGCTTATTTGGTTGTAGACTTAGCTTTGATTGATCATACATACATAGAACTGTCTAATTAAAATAAACTACGGTTTTCCAAACTAGATATCCAAACGAGGCCTAAGTCCCTAAGTATACATAGATTGGGGTTTCGTAATAACCTGATAATGATACGAATTCGACTAATACACAGTTCTTACTCGTTTATTACACACAAAATTGAACAGACGCGATATGGTACATCGGCTGAGCCTCCACATGCATCTCCTTCGGCTGCGGCTCCGCATGCCACTACCTCGGTTGTGGTTGCCCAGACAACTCCTATAGCTCCATAGCCCGCTCAGACTCCCACACCTGCGGCTCCGCAAGCCACTACCTCGGCGGCGGTTGCGCAGACCACTCCTACAGCTCCACAGCCCGCTCAGACTCCCGCGCACTCCGCATTGCTCGAGATATTGACTCAGGGTATATCCGAGGAGCAGGCGCGCCAGATTACGGTGTTTATCAGAGGTGGAGATGGACTGAGATAGGGTAGCTTTTTGATTCTGATATTTTAAACATGTATTTACTTATATGATACATATTGTATATATTTTGGACGATATTGATATTGGTGGTGTTTGCGTGTTCATATTGATCGTATTCTGCTTGTTGATTTCTTTTACATATTATGTGTGAGATGTTGATTATGAATACTGCGGTATATATTCTGTGTGTTGATTAATTTTATATATGATGTATATATTATTGTGCACAGAACGAGGAAAAACAGGCAGCCCTTTTTTAAAAAAAAACCTGATAATATGTTCCTACGGATTAAACCGTAGGGCCAAACGTTGCACTTACGGATTAATCTGTAGGGTCCTATTTTGCCCCTACACATTTATCCGTAGGGGAAAAATATTAGGATACCTGATATTTTGCCACTATGATCTCAGTAAGAGGGGTTATACTTGTCCCTATGGATTGGACCGTAGGGGAATAAACATGCCCCTACACAGGTATCCGTAGGGACAAAATATCAGGATACCTGATATTTTTCCCCTACACATCTGGACCTACGCATGTATCCGTAGGGGCAGCAATTTAGCTCTACAGAGTTATCCGTAGGGAAAACTATTTTATTTAATAAACTGATAAATTAAATAACTTTTTTGTCCCTACAGTCTAATCCGTAAGGACATATGGACCTATGCATTAAGCCGTAGGGGCAAGTGTTTAACTGTAGAGGCATGTTTAAAGCTAAGACTTGCATCTGCGGCGTTTGCACCTACGGCGTAATTTCTTGCCCCTATGGCTATTTCTGTAGGGGCAGTGGTTTGCTCCTACGGATTTATCCGTAGGGGCAACCCCTATTTGTAGCAGTGGAATTTTCTGTTTTTTTTGTTTTCCAATATTTTAGTTTCTCCTACTTTTAGAAAACTTTTAGGAATCAAAATGATAAAATGTTATGTGAAGTAAAAGAAAAAAGATTGTCGATTACTACTAAAAAACTAACAAAACAAAGAAATCTGGTTTGATTGACTGAATCTAGGTGAGTAAGAGCCCTTGATAACACACGGAAATCGTGAAATTTTATAAAAATACCAAATTATTTTATTTTAAAAAAATTTCCAGTATTTTGCACGGAGCACACGAAAATCACGAAATTGTATCTCAAAATTTTCTATTTCATTTGTTTTTTCAATATTTTTTTGTTTGCTATATAACACAAGAAAATCGAGAAATTTTTAAAACTCTCAATATTTTTTATTTTCTTTAGTGTTTTATATTTTACATGATATAGCACAAAAAATGGCAAAAGTATCAGAAATCTCAAAATATTTTGGTTTATTATGTTTACTCAATATTATGCATGTTATAACAAAATCGCGGAATTTTCAAAAATCTTAAAAATTTATGTGTACTTCAAAATTTTAATATTTTACATGCTACTAGCACATGAAAATAGCAATTTTTAAAAATGTCTAAATTTTCCTTTTTCCTTTGAATATTTTTATATATTTTTTCAACACCAAACGAAAATCGCGAAAGTTTTAACCCTAAAAATTACATTTTTCGATTTTCAGTATTTTGCATGTTATAGAAAACAACAATCGAGAATTTTTTCTATATTTTGCTAATAAAACCTAAGTTGAGAGAGAACATGTAACGACTCTGAATTTACTGTACGAAAATTTCCAGTTTAATGTACAGAAAATGAGTTATACAACCTGAGTTTGAGTTATAAGTAAATTTTGTTAAATAATAAGAAGAAACAATTTGTAGCTCATTGATAAAGCCTTTGCACTGTTGTGATGTAGCCTCTGTGTTCGATCACCGCTGGACACATTATTTTTTCTGATTTTTCTTTTTAATTTTTTGGAAGCCCAAAAGTTTACACGTGCAATGCACAGAAAAATGAAAAGTCGGAAAAAATCAAAAATGTGGAAAATGGAGTAAACACTGAGATGTACACGTGGTACAAATGCAGAGCCCTAAAGCCCTAAATCGGCCGGCGGAAAGCTAATATTGGCCGGCACCGACGGTTGGATTAGGTCCAATTGTCTCCGGGCTTTGCACACTAACCCCTAACACCTCTGCACTGTTTGATTTCCCTGCAATCAAACAGAGACCTCTCATTTCACCATTAAACCAAATTTTAATACTTTTTAATTCCAAAACCCTAATTTTACACTATAAATACGACCCCACAATTTGGCTCAGCATCATTCTGAAATTTTAAGCCAAAACTCTCAAATTTTTTTTAAGTACAACTAGAGTAAAAATAAGTTAGCAAGCGGTCAACTTCCAACGAAGAATCGAACCTATACCAGAGCTTCCACAACGCCACGACGATAAGCTTCTCTTCTTCTACCTCTTATTAAGTTTCCTAACCAGTAAGTCCCTTGTAGGGTGTTTTTTCGTCATCCTAGTGAAATGTGAAATACGCATCGCTTGTCAGGCGTATTACAGATTCTCCTTACTTAGGGTAGGCCGGGGTTTATTGATTTTGGAGATCCGAATCTGCTGCAGCCGTGGACTAAATTGCCGTTAATTATCCATCACTTTTGGAGCTAGAGAACCTCTGATTGACGGGTCAAAATAGTCATGCGAACTGTCGGTGTTTGAAAGCAATGTAGAAGGGCATGTTTATTTCATTTTATTTATTCTATTTGTGACAAATGATTTTTTTTATTAAAAAAACATTTTTTATGGAGTTAAACTCCAAAAGATTTTATTTGGAGTTAAACTCCAAAAACAATTTTATTTGAAGTAACTCCCAAAAGTTTCTGTATGAAGTTAAAAATCTTTTTATTAAAAAAAATATTTTTTATGGAGTTAAACACCAAAAGATTTCATTTGAAGTTAAACTCAAAAAAAACATAAAGAAAAGAAAAGAAAAAGAAAAAGGAAGGAAGCCCCCTTCCACTCACGTGAGGAGGGAAGGGGCTTCCATTAATGTTCCTACTTAGTGAGAGCCTCCCCCTCACATGAGGGAGAGTGATGAGAGGGGGGAAAGCTCCCACTTAGTGGGATCCTACTAAGTGGGAGCTTTCCCCCCTCTCATCACTCTGCCTCATGTGAGAAGGAGCAAGGGCTCTCATAAAAGCCTCCCCCTCACGTGACTCTCATCACTCTCCCTCACGTGAGAAGGAGCAGGGGCTCCCACTTTGTGGGAACCTCCCCCTCACGTGATGGGGGAAAGCTCCCACTTAGTGGGAGCTCTGTAACATTTTGGAAAAATATAAATTTTAATTTATAATTTTAAATATGAATATATAAGTTTACAAAAATGATATAGCTTATGAAATTGGGTATCAGGATTATATCCGTAAAAATGTAATTATTTTGGTAAATATGAAGAAAAGTGTGTGATATCATAAAAATGATATTTTTAATTAGTTTAACATGACATTGTATTTTACATTAAGATAATGATATATAAGTGTTAGAATAAGTATTTCATTCTTTTTAAACATGGATTTAGATTTTTACATGGAGGGTTTTAATTAAAGAAAAAGGGTTTCCTTTTGTTTCTTTTTATTTAAAATGAGGATGGGTTTAACCCTCACCTTAAGCACACCCTCACCTATGCTCACATCTCTCCACCTCCTTCTTCTCACTTTACACCTCCTCCTTCTCAATGGACACCTCCACCTTACAACCCTCCATCTCATGCTTTCTCTACTCACACACTTAGAAATGCTTTAGCTTCCTCAAACTGAACCATAGGTTTCTTCAAGCTCCAAACAAAAATATTTTTAAGTATCCATCACCATAAGAGAAAGCCATGATTTCCTTCATGAAAGTTGTTCACACCTTCACGCTTGAGCCACCCTTTTCCCTAGTAGCTTCCATCATACAATCCTGAGCTGGATTTCTTTATACTACCTCTCTATAGGTATATCTCCTTCTTTCCATATGATTTCAATTCTGTTTAGTATCTGTTTTTGTATATAAATATCAGAAATTTGAATACTTGTGATTTTAGTGGTACAAATATTGAATCTGGAACTATTAGGATAAACTAATAGAAAAACTAACAAGACTATAGTATCATGAGACCATTAAGAGACTATACCTAAATCCCGAGCCCCAAACTCCCTAGTTAATCCGGCGACATCCTCATTTTAGCCGGCGTCGCCGGGTTCTTGGTGGAGTTTTGTGTTGGGTTTTTATCTGTAGGTGTATTTGGTTATTTTATGATATAAAGTATTGTTTGATTTGTTCCAATATGTATACAGAGAAATCTGGGAATGTTTAGTAAGGGTTTGTTAAAGTTTCCGATATTTCGATTCTGGTTTTCGTATTTCTATGCCATCACTGGATTGTTGACGTTTTTACGTTAACAATATGGTTATCTTGTCGTTTTGTGAGTAAGTGAGCTGTAGGTTCTAACCTATGGATACTTAGCTCATTGTTTTGATTTCGATATGATATTTACGCCAATATTTCATAACTATGATTATAGGTACGATCGCGAAGGTTTCCGAGACGGAGTTGGCGGACATGGCAATCCTGGATTCGACGAGCTCGACAAGTTGGTGAGTAGATTTATATCTACGGAGGAAGTCGGGTGGATGGTGTATAGCACCCCCGCAACCTTATAAATAAGGTAGTTATGATATTTAGTTAGTTCTTAATGTTTATTCAAGTTTATGATATTGGAGTTATGTTGCATCTAGTATATTGTTCATGTGCATATAGTTTTATTCATGGTAATGTGGATATTGTACGAGGAATCATACCGTACTTGTGAGGACGAGATTAGCATGCCGAATAACGGCCAAGTTTCCTTTAGACTCGTAGAGTCATGTTTATTTCATTTTAGAAAGTATTACTTGAGTGAGCTATACTCTTTTAAAAACCAACGATTCGTTTCCCTTTTTAATGATAAAGGACAAGAATGCAATGCCAATTTCCAAAACGAATATCTATTTTTAACCTAAGGCAGCTTCCTTATTTCAAAACCAATGTTTCGTTCCATTTTCAAAGATAATGGTATAGCTCATAGCAAATAGTTACATTTAATAGTTATGATTAGATTTACTTTACATATTCGCGATATACTTATCGATGTTATACATTTTCGTGATACGAACACAATGATAGAATACTGCACAACTACCAAGGAGTATTATGTTGCACAAGCACATACGCATATGTTACACTACACCTCATTGGTATTGCCATGTCACTATAGGACTGTTATACTACGTGATGCGTATGTAGATGTCGTTACGAGTATGCTATATACACTTATAGAACACTTGCATGAATACTAATGATTACCATGCTGCACGAGCACTGACGCGTATACTACACTACACATTATTAGTATTACCATGACACAGTAGAACTGTTACGTTTATTGCTTGTATGACTTTACTTACGTACTTTACCTTTATTACCTGTTAAGCATTGCAAATGCTAGTACCATGGGTATTCGTATTTGATTCTTATGAGTTATAGGATGTTTTACTTTTGATGATATATATCAGTGGTATGGAACGATATTATATATGTATATATATAATATATTATCAGAATGATTTATGCAAGTATTCTTATTCTTTACTTGATATCTTGGGATATGATGAATTGATGTCCACCATGAGTCGTTTTTATATTTTGTTTTACTCCGAACCGGGTGGGGGGAGGGCTATACGGTTACGGATTACTACATTATCCAGACTGGGGGGGATATACAGTCGGATACATGGTGGACCCGGTCGAGACCGAGGGGCAGGAAAGCCGCATTAGAGGCGGAGAGCCTAACGAGGACACTCGATATCGGAGATAGAGATGAGCACCGCATATATCCATGGGATACTGACCGGGGCTAGATTTGAGCACGGCGGATATCCAGGGGATATTGATCGGGGCTAGGGATATCGGGTGGCGATCATCTGTTGAGATGGTGTCGACGATATCTGCATTTGCGTATCGGTGATGGACACGAGGGATTTCTGATTTCGAGTGTCGATGCTGGACATCCAGATGTTGATATGTTGCTATCTTATGAGGTATTCAGTTATGTTATGAGTTATTGTAGCCGACCAGGACTGATCCTGGAGACAGTACATGCACATCTTTTTACGGGTCATTGCATATAAAAAGGATTTCAAAATCGAGCTATAGCCTCATTATTTTGACAGGTCCGATATGACACTGGGATCTTATAAAATTGTAAACCTCTTAACACCTTTCATTAAAACAGCAGGACGTACATCTTAATTAAGATACCTATTATATACTTCATACTATCATATCTGCTTTTATGTCATGACATATGTATTCTGCGGTTATTTTAAAGAAGAGATTTTACATATATATTTTCGGCTACTTATGGGCTTATACCTAGATACAGGTCATTTGCATATGGTATATTCTACTTTGGGATTCATATGATGGATAAAGTTGCATTTATGGTATATATGCATATCATATATTATATTAATGCAGAATATGATAGTATTATACTTATGACCTAGGTATCGTTGTGCATTTCGATTTCTACCTTGTGATATAATTTTATTCACTGAGTTGGCAACTCACCCTCGTTGTGCCGCGGTTTCTTGCAGGTTTTACCGCTTGGATTATCAGCGGCTTGGGGCACACTCCTTTCGGTGATTGCTTTGTTAGGTGGGTTACTGTTGTATCGTACTCACACTTGTATATTCATATCTTCTTGTATCTAGTAAAACTCCATCGATTTAGAACTGGTATATTGTGGACTTAGAAGCGAGATTTAGAATTGTGTGTTGTGGGCGTCGTACTTAGTGGAGTCGACCTTTTTATATTGTTGATTTTGTTTCGCTTTTCTTTTCTTCGCCATTGTGCGTCGTATATTATTTGTTTGGTTGCTCCGCCGTTTGGGCATGGAAGCTAGCTCCCATTGGGATCTATTTATATTGTTATGTTGTATCGGGTTTTATACAAAATTTACAAAGGAGGTGCTGCCGAATTTTAAAACGTTAGAGATGTTTTTCAAACATACTTAGTTAAACTTAAATGTTTATTTTAAACTGATCTCATCTGATGACTATTTCAAACTTCACCTCCAATATTTTCAAAAAGAGTTTAGATTCCGGGTTTCGGCTTACTTAAACCGCGTCGACGTCTTTAGATGTCACGTGATTTAAGTGCCGGTCACGTGCCACATTCGGATAGTGACAAACTCCCTCTCCCGCATGTGAGAGGGAGGCTCGCGTGAGGGGAAAAGCTTTCCACTTAGTGGGAGATCCCTCTCCCTCACGTGAGAGCGAGCAAGGGCTCTAAAAGCCTTTTTTTAATTTTAAAGGAGTTAAAGTTCAAAAGATTTTTTTATGGAGTTAAACTTCAAAAACATTTGTATAGAGTTAAAACTCCAAAAGGGATTTTTTTATATGGAGTTGAACTTATAAAGATTTTTAAAATATGGAGTTAAATTCCAAAAGATTTTTTTTATTGGAGTTAAACTTCCAAAAGCATTTGTATGGAGTTAAACTCCAGAAAAAATTTCGTGGAGTTAAACTCCTCAAAAGTTTTTGTATGAAGTTAAACTCCAAAAGATATTTTTTTTTATTGGAGTTAAACTCCTAAAAGTATTTGTATAGAGTCAAACTCCAGAAGATTTTTCGTGGAGTTAAACTCACCAAAAGTTTTTTTATGGAGTTAAACTCCAAAAGATTTTTTTTATAGAGTTGAACTCCCAAAAGCATTTGTATGGAGTTAAACTCCAGAAGATTTTTCGTGGAGTTAAACTCTCCAAAAGTTTTTGTATGGAATTAAACTCCAAAAGATTTTACGTGGAGTTAAAACTCCCAAAAAGAATTTTTATTGTGGAGTTAAACTCCAAAAACATTTCTACGGAGTTAAACTCGAGAAGATTTTTCGTAGAGTTAAACTCCCCAAAAGTTTTTGTATGGAGTTAAACTCTAAAAAATTTTACGTGGAGTTAAACTCCCCAAAAGAATTTTATTTTGGAGTTAAACTTCAAAAAAAACTTTTTTTTTATTTTGATTTTGATTTTGATTTTTTTTTTGTTTAAGAGGAAGCTTCCACTCACGTGAGAGGGAGCAAGGGTCTCCCACGTTGTAGGAGCTTCCCTTCCCCTCACGTGAGGAAGGGAACCCCCACTCATGTAGGGGGAAAGTGGAGGGTGCCTACTGGCTTAGAGTTAAATTCCAAAAGATTCTCTTTTTTATTATAATTATTATGGAGTTAAACTCCAAAAGGTTTTTAAATATGGAGTTGAACTCCTAAAGATTCTATATGGAGTTGAACTCCCAAAACAATTTTATTTGGAGTTAAACTCCCAAAATAATTTTATTTGGAATTAAACTTCCAAAAGATTTTTATATTTAGAAAACCCAAAAGAGATCTCTTGAACCCCCAAGATCTCTGTCTGGGATGATGAACCCCTTTCTCCTTTTTTGAGCCTTGAATCCTCTCAAAGTGAGGTCTTTTTTAAGGATGGGTCTCCTTCTCCCTCTTCTCTCTTCCTTTTTTGGGATCTTTGTGGGGGGGGGGATGAGATTTAAAATCTTCCCTTTTTGGAGACTTGATAGGAGATTTGAACTCCTCTCCAAAAGTTTTATGGTGAAAAACTATTTCTTTTTCTTTTAGGAAATAAGAGTTAAACTCTTGATTTAATTCAAAAACAAGAAAAGAAGGAGGCTGTGAACCTTTAAGAAGGAGGCACAAAACCCTAAGTTGATATGGGAAGAATCTTGTTTGTTATCATTCATCATGATGCCTTATATAGGCTTTACATTTTACATATGTCCCCTCGGGCTTTTCAAAATGGCACATGCGCCTTTCCCATACTATGTGCCTTTTTTTCTTTTGCACATAGGTCATGAACTTTTACATAATTTGGGTTTGTTGTCCATTTTATTACATTTATTCATAAAAATTACATTAAGCCTATTTATACTCTGACCATTATTTCTTTGGCATGGGGAAGGCCGGCCGCGGGGCTCGACTTGGGCATATGGTCACTTGACCTGGACTTAGGCCCGCTTACCCGGGATTGACTTTGACTTGGTCAACGGGGTGTTATTTTTGACCCGAGCAAAGTGCCCCCCATCAATAAATGCACACCGTGTATATGAGTAGTGTGCATGAAATTGATGGATCTTGTTTCGCAGAAGTCTGACATTGAGGTGGAGTATCATTCCGGGGACGGAGTATCATTCCCGGGACGGAGTATCGTTCCGAAGAGCGGAGCATAATTCCGGGGATCGGAGCATCATTCCGATTTGCGGAGCATAATTCTAGTATATCCCGAGACGAAGTATAATTCCGTTGTTGGGGTAAATATTCCGAACGAAACATAGTTCCGATGCAGAGGTTGATTCTAGGACGAAACATGATTCCGACATGGAAGGTGGACACTCCGAGGGGAAGCATGGTTTCGACACGGGATACATTCTGAGACGAAACGTGATTCTGACGCAGAGATTGTTGGTTGACTTGATTCCGAGGCGAGTATAATTCCGACAGGGAGGTTGATACTGCCCTTTTTGCGACTTGGACGGTCGGTGCTCGACGTGTCTCCAAGATGGAGTGTCACTGGTTAACGTTTGCCCGACACAGAGTGTCGCTAGTTGACGTATCCCAGAGACGGAGTGTCGCTGATCGACGTGTCCTCAAGGCGGAGTGTCTCTTTGATATTTTCCCAGCACGAAGTGTCGCTGGTCAACGGATCCTCGAGGCGGAGTGTCGCTGGTTGACTTGTCCCCGGCACGTAGTGTCTGTTTGACGTTTTCCCGGCACGGAGTGTTGCTGGTGGACGTTTCCTCGGCACAGAGTGTCGCTGGTTGACTTATCCCCAGCACGGAGTGTCTGTTTGACGTTTCTCCGGCATGGAGTGTCTGTTTGACGTTTCCCTAGCATGGAGTGTCGCTGGTCGACTTGTCCCCGGCATGGAGTGTCTAGTCGACGTTTCCCTGGCACGGAGTGTCGCTGGTTGACTTGTCCCCTACATGGAGTGTCTGGTTGACTTTTCCCCGACACAGAGTGTCTGTTTAACGTTTCCCTGGCACGGAGTGTCGTTGGTGGACGTTTTCTCGGCATGGAGTGTCGCTGGTTGACTTGTCCCTGGTATGGAGTGTCACTGGTTGACATGTCCTCGGCACAAAGTGTCGCTGGTTGACTTGTCCCCGGCATGGAGTGTCTGTTTGATGTTTCCCCGACACGGAGTGTCGCTGGTTAACCTGTCCCTGGCACAGAGTGTCGCTGGTTGACTTGTCCTCGGCACGAAGTGTCTGGTTGACATTTCCCCAGCATGGAATGTCGCTGGTTGACTTGTCCCTGGCACGAAGTGTCGCTGGTAGACTTGTCCACGGCACGAAGTGTCGCTGGTTGACTTTTTCCCGGCATGGAGTGTCGCTGGTTGACTTGTCCCCGCCACGGAGTGTCTGTTTGACATTTCCCCAGCATGGAGTGTCGCTGGTGGACGTTTCCCCGGCACGGAGTGTCGCTTGTTGACTTGTCCCCATCACGGAGTGTCTGTTTGATGTTACCCCGACACGAAGTGTCGCTGGTTGACTTGTGCCCTGCACGGAGTGTCGCTGGTTGACTTGATTCCGAGGTGGAGCATAATTCTGGCAGGGAAGTCAGATATCCCGAGGCGAAGCATGATTTCGACATGGAGTATATTCTGAGACGAAACATAATTTTGACGCAGAGATTGTTGATTTGATTTGATTTGGGAGTTTCTTATCCGTCCAGCGGGGCTTTTGAGCCTAGGACTTGGAATTTGGATTTTTGTTTGGCGTCAGCATCGCTACACTGGAATATGGTACCAGAAGTGAATCATCATTTGCCATGAAGAACATGGGATTTGGGTTAGCACCAGCATCGCTACACTGGAATATGGCATCAGAAGCGAATCATCACTTGCTATGAGAACATGGGATTTGGTTTTGGTTCGGCATCAGCACCGCTTACACTAGAATATGGCTCATTCCCAGTGTAACGACTTAGGGGTCATCTGTTCTCAGTTTAACGACTTAGAGGTCATCTGTTCTCAGTTTAACGACTTAGGGGGTCTATTGGATCGAAAGTTTAGAATTTTTAGGGTTGGGGTCGGCATCAGCGTTGTTAACACTAGAGCACAAGTGCCAGGAGAAATTCATTATTTTCCTTTTCCTGTTGGGGAGCCATGACTTAGGAGACAGGTTTAGGTCCCTATCATCTAAGGCTTTTCAATTTTATAAGCGGTACGGGTCCCATAAAAGCATTTTCTCCCTACGAGTCGAAAGGATCTCGTAGGTGTATTTTCTCCTTAGGAGTCGTGGGGACCCCCAAATGTGTTTTTCCTTTGCGAGTCGTAAGGATCCCACGAAAGTGTTTTCTTACGAGTCGAGAGGATCTCGCAAGGCTTGTTCTCCTCAGTATCGTGATGACACATGAGCGGGTCTTCCCAAATAGAGCATAATTCCATGGGTGGAAACCGGCTGCGAGACTAGTGATTGCGGTGAGACATGGGTATGATGAGGGTTATTTGAGACCTTGGATTGTATACGGTAGTCAATTTGGGGACTGGCCGTAGGGCTGGGAGAATTTTTTGAATTTGGGTTTTAGTTGGCGTTTGCATCGCTAACACTGGAATGATACCAGGAGCGACTCATCATTCGCCGTTTGGGAATTTAGGGGTTTGGATTTTGGTTGGCGTCTGCATCGCTAACATTGCAATGGTACCAGGAGCGACTCATCATTCGTCTTTGGAGATTTTTTTAACCACCGTGATTACTCTATCATTTCAGTTTTTCTTGTAGCGAAAGTCGCGATTGTCCTATCATTTCGGCTATTTATTCCCAGCTGCCCCATCATTTCGGTTTTTTTTATTTACAAATTTTTTTACACTCCGAGTTTAATGACCTAGGGGTCGAATGTTCCCAGTTTAATGACGTGGTGGTCAGCTGTTCCCAGTTTAACGACGTGGTGGTCGACTGTTCCCAGTTTAACGACGTGGAGGTCATCTGTGTTTGCTTATCCCAGCTCCTCGATCTTTGCTCTTGGCAAAGCCATGTTGATGACCGTGACTTTGTGTCTTGCCGGTACATCCGAGAACTGTGAGGTTTTCCCAACTTTGTATTGGTTCTCTACCCAATTTTTGAAAACATAGTAGTCTTCAATGGTATGACTCACCATTCTATGATATGGGCAGAATACGGGATTGTCGGTCATGTTCATTTCATGTGGCCTCTTTGGAATAGGCAGTTGCAGACCGTTGTTCAAGACGTCCTCGAATATTTTGAGAACTGCATCCCTCCTGATGGAGTATATTTTATTCCTTCTCTCCATTAGAGCAGGTGCCTTTCCTAATGCAGGTCCTCGAGGCCGATCGATTTTTGGTTCGCCTACTGTCTTCTTACCACGTTCAGTATATGTATCAAAGGAACTGGAGGCGGATCGCGGCCGTTTTTCGCAAAAGTGTTCCGCTCTTAGGCTGGAGAGGGTATCGGTTGGCTGTTTCAGGGTATCAATCCCTAGTTCAAGAACCAAATTTTGATTTTGCTGCAATTGCAATCGGACGATTTAGGTCGTGAGATCTGCCATGACGTTTGCCAGCTTGCCGATTTTGGAATGGACCTCGGCCAACTTCTCGTCTCTGTCCTGAAGTTGCTTTTGAAGCCATTGGAATAATACCTGCTCTATAGTTCCGGGTATGATGACCAGGTCATCCTTACTGCCTGAGCCCGATTTTGCAGGAACCACGAGCCCCTTTGGCTTAATGGCCTGAGCGGGCTCTTTATCATTTAGACCGAGCCGATGCTGGGTAGCAATAGCCACGTCATCATCACGGGTATGAGGCATAGGGGCATTTGTTCTTCTGGGCTCCACGATGTAGATCGTATGGATTGTGTACCCGTCTACTGCCTCTTCATTAATAATGTTGCTCGTTGGGCTTTTGGCTTGTTGCCATGGCCCACACCTTTCCAAGAAAGGCAGATGATTAAGAGCAGCAGATTCTCGAAGGTCTTCGGTCTCCGTTTGTATGAAATTGGCGGTCGCAGCATGATTGTTCGCTAGCACGCTTTTAGATAGTTCTATCTCTTCTGCCTTATGTTGCTTTTCGACCCAATCTTTAAAGACGAAGCAGTCCTCAATGGCATGACCTATCACTCTGTGATAGGGGCAATATTTGGGGTCGTCGGTCATATTCGCTTCTTGCGGTCTCTTTGATTCTGTAAATTGTAGATCGTTTCTTAGGGCGTCCTTGAATACTTTGTGGACTTTTTCCTTTCTGAAGGAATAGACCTTATCCAGTTTCTCTTTCAAAAGCGATTCTCCTCCCTCTCTCAACACTGGCTTCTGAAGCTGGTTGGCATTAGGCCCGCTCATCCCTCACTTATTTCGGTTAGCCGAAGTGTTGAAAGATTCGGCATCATCGGAATTTCCGCCTTTGCGATTATTATCCTTTCGGTTTCTTCAGGATCTATTGTTATTTGGGAATCCGAGGGAGAATCCTGCTTTGAGCGTTCCAACATTTGAACTTTCTCAGTCATTTCTTGGAACGTCTTGAGACCCGCGGTACATAGAAAAGGATTCATCCAGGTACCGAGATTTCCGATGAGGAGATTGAGGGATTGGTCTTGCTCCAACGGCGGTTCACATTTGACAGAGAGATTGCGCCATCGGACTATAAAATCCATGTTGCTTTCGTTGTTCTTTAGCTCGGTCCTTACGAGGTCGGCAATAGTAATTTTATCGCTGACACTCATGAACCTTTGCTTGAACATAGATTCTATTTGAGCGAACGTCGTGATCGAGTCATCCGGTATGCTTGCATACCAATCGAAAGCAACATCGGTCAAGCTATTGACGAACTGGTGGAGAAGGAGCGCATCATTGCCCCCAGTGTTCGCGCATGACGCTTTAAATTGGGCAATGTGTCGGTTTGCATTTTCCGTCCCATCGAACCTTTCAAATTTGGGGACGACATAGCCAGTTGGAAACTCCACAAGATCGTATCGAGCAGGATATGGTCTCCCGCTACTGTTGACATATTTTTGCTCTCCGGGTTTGGCTACCAATGTTTTGACTTGTTGGAGACCAAATCCATGATTTGATCTTGCGTTAGTGGGTTGCTGTCATCAGTAGTCAAGACATTTCCCGAGATAGGATGCGGCCGACTTTCATGCGGTTCGCCCACCTTTGGATTTGAGGGAATTAGCGTCGGCCACCTTGGGACACTTTTTCTTGGTTCATGAGCAGAGCCCTGCGCTTGATTGGGTGGCTGAGAGGCAACTTGGGCCGTGAATTGTCTTTATTTTTTAGCTGCTTCTGGAGCTCTTGGAGAAGTTGCTGCTCTGCGGTCTTGGGACGAAAGATTGGATCCTCTTCGCTTTCCTAGCCCGACTCCTCATGAACTGAGGGATCTCTTTGCTTATCAGCCTCCCTGGAAGGGTTTTCATTACCTTCCAGAAGAGGCTAGTCTTGAGAAGTGGCAGCCATATTCACACCAGATTGGATTTGAGATGTGGTGGCCCCGTCTTTACTCTTGCTGCGTGTGCCCACCATGTAGACAGTGTGGACCACATATCCAGCCATCTCTTTATCTTTGGCGGCTGATTTTTTGGACCATCGTCGCGGCTCTTCCTCTTCTGGAATGGACAAGCGACTGAAGATGGTTGGCCCGACTGGGTCCTTAGGTGGCGCTGCCCGAATCATAGCTTTTTTGACCCTTGCGGTCATGACATTCTTCTGAACCAATTTCAGCGGTGTTGGCGATCAAAAACTATACCCCGGTTTACCAAGTCAAAGTCAAAGTCAAGCCCAAGTCGAGCCTTGCGGCCAGCCACCCCATGCCAATATGAAAATTATGTAATAAATAATTTTGATGTAATTTTTATGAATAAATGTAAGAAAAATGGGCATAAAGCCAAATTTTTGTAAAGCCCATGGCTCATGTGCAAAATAAATGAGCATATGAGGCATGTGATGGGCAAAATACCATTTTGTATAAAGCCTAAGGGGCTATGTGTAAATTTATAAGCCTATATAAGGCAACATGATAATGAAATGAAGGAATCTTTTTTTCATTCCCCTCAAAAGTTAGGGTTTGTGCCACCTTCCCTTTCCTCAAGGTTTTAAACCTTCCCATTTTCAGAATTAAATTAAGAGTTCAACTCTTCCTTTCCTAAAAATAAATAGTTTTTCACCATAAAACTTTTAAAGGGGAACTCAAATCTCCCATCAAATCTTTAAAAGGTGAGATTTTTAAGTCCTACCCCCTTTCTTCAAGATCCAGCCAATAGAGAGGAGGAAGAAGGAGACCCATCTCCAAAAATCCCACTTTGGGAAGATCCAAATCTCAAGAGAAGATCTAGGGCTCAAGGGAGAAGAAAGGAGTCCCCTTTCATCATCTCCGAAAATATCTTGGGAGTTTAACTCCACAATATATATATATATATTTAAAATAATAAATCTTTTTTTAGGAGTACAACTCCCAGTGCAGGGGCTAAGCCCCTTTTTCCTCTTTTTCAGGAGTTTAACTCCAAAAGTCAATTGGGAGTACAACTCCCAGTATAGGGGCTAAGCCCCTTTTTCCCGCTGGTGCCCAGCGTCCACGTGCCAGCACGCGAGGCGTTGGCGTCCAGCGCCCAGCGCCCGCGTGCTGGGCACGTGAGGCGCTGGCACCCACTCGTCTTTTGGACGCTATTTTCCCTCTTTTTTTATATATACACATTCCACAACACATTCCCCGTTAGAAACCACTCAAGACACACATACACACACTGCACATTGAGTTCGCATGACAAGTTTGACCTGTCAATCGGAGGTTCTCTCGCTCCAAACACGAGGGGTAATTAACGGCAGTTTAGTCCGCAGCTGCCGGAGATTCGGACCCCCATAATCAATAAACCCCCGCCTACCCTAGGCAGGAGAAATCTGTAGTACGCCCGATAAGCGACGCGTATTCCCATCTCAATGGGGTGACGAAAAACACCCTACAAGCGGTTCAAAAGAGTTAGTGAGCTTCACAGCCGATTCGACTGTTATTGCGAAGTTACCCTGTTCTTGGAACCTCATGAAGTTCAGCCTAGCAGGAGCCCTAGCCCTTTTGTTGGCTCTGTATCTGAGCTTTTTTGTCTTAACTTCTCGATTTTGAAAGCTTGGCGGGCATCCGTTACCCAGGAAGCCATCGTGAGTCGATTGATGGGAGCTTAGAGAAGATACCCGATCGAGCGGTTGTCAGGGGCACTGTCGGAGCTTGCCCGAGATGCTTTGTTGCTTTGTTGATGTTGATGGCCTTTCCCACAGCTAGAGCAACGAAGAGTTTTTTGGAAACGAATTTGTGCTTGGGCTGAGGTGTCTTCGCGACCATGACATTTGGCCTTTTCCCTTTTGAGATCGGTTTGCCTTTTACCGGAGCTTGAGGTGCTGGGATGGCGTTAGCTGGCATGAACAGAATAGAGCCAAATGGTAGCAGCAGCTCCTCCCACTATCGCCCTAGACTGTCCGGAAGGACCGTCCTGACGTCCATCTTCATCGTGTACGAGATAGGAGCTGTGTTGAGAGCTGAGCTTGTCCTAAAAGATATTTTGTTGCGTCTGAAGGTTGCGATTGGAAAGTGTTAACCTGCACAAAGAAGCATGATTTCAGTACATGAAATCGATATATATGTTGATTGAGTTTGCATGAATGTTTAGCCCGAAATATGGGAGAAGAGAAAAGGTCCCACCGGGCGTGCCAGAACCTGTAGGGTGTTTTTTTCGTTACCCCATTGAGATGGGAAATACACGTCGCTTGTCAGGCGTATTATAGATTCCCCCAACCTAGGGTAGGCCGGAATTTATTGTATATGGGGATCCGAATCTCCGGCAGCCCCAGACTAAACTGCCGTTAATTATCCCTCACTTTTGGAGCGAGAGAACCTCCGATTGATCGGTCAAAATAGTCATACGAACTCAATGTGAACTGTCGGTGTTTGAAAGCAATGCAGAAGGGTATGTTTATTTCATTTTATTTATTCTATTTGTGACAAATGATTTATTATTATTATTATTATTTTTATTCAAAATATAAAAAACATTTTTTATGGAATTAAACTCCAAAAGATTTTATTTGGGGTTAAATTCCCAAAAGTTTCTGGTATGAAGTTAAACTCCCTTTTATTTAAAGAAACACTTTTTTTTATTGAGTTAAACTCCAAAAGATTTTATTTGGAGTTAAACTCCAAAAATAATTTTATTTGGAGTTAAACTCCTAAAAGTTTCTGTATGGAGTTAAACTCGCTTTTATTAAAAAAAACCAATTTCTTATAGAGTTAAACTCCAAAAGATTTCATTTAGAGTTAAACTCCCAAAGTTTTTGCATGGAGTTAAACTCCAAAAAAAACATACAAAAAGAAAAAGGGAATGGGAGCCTCCCCCTCACATTAGAGGGGGGAAAGCTCCTACAAAGTGGGAGCCTCCTCCTAACGCGAGGGGGAAAGCTCCCACATAGTGGTTGCTCCCTCACCCTCACGTGAGAGGGTGCAGGGGCTGGGAGCCTCCTCCTCATGTGAGATGGGAAAGCTTCCCACTTAGTGGGAACTCCCTCTCCCCCACGTGAGAGAGAGCAGGGACTCCGAAAGACTTTTTTTAAATGGAGTTAAACTCCAAAAGATTTTTTATGGAGTTAAACTCCAAATTTTTTTTTTTAATATGGAGTTGAAATCCCAAATTTTTTTAAAATATGGAGTTAAACTCCAATTTTTTTTTTATTGGAGTTAAACTCCCAAAAGCATTTGTATGGATTTAAATTCCAGAAGATTTTTCGTGGAGTTAAACTCCTCAAAAGTTTTTGTATGGAGTTAAACTCTAAAAGAAATTTTTTTTATTGGAGTTAAACTCACAAAAGCATTTGTATGGAGTTAAACTCCAGAAGATTTTTCGTGGAGTTAAACTCCAGAAGATTTTTTGTGGAGTTAAACTCCCCAAAAGTTTTTGTATGGATTTAAACTCCAAAAGATTTTTTTTATAGAGTTGAACTCCCAAAAGTATCTGTATGTGTTCTCCGCCGAAAAACGGAGACGCGACCGCGCAGGTCCGTCTCGCCTGAATTTCGGGGCAGATGCTAATTGGTGCTATCCGTCCACCTCTCCGAAGATACCAAGTTGATTTATGACACCATGTATCGAAGGTTTTAATGGATGCGGCCGATGTAGCAGACTTCGTCAGATTCCCCCTCATTGAGGGGTTTTTGATTGTGGGGACGCTCTTCCCCGCAGGCATAAGCCCCTGCAGTTAATTACGCTACCGCATCGCGGTAACCACTTTCTCCTTCTCCAGATGGTTTGTTTTGTTTTTGGTTGCCCGTGGATTGTATACGGAGACTAATTTATGTTGTCGCCCGTAGGGTATGGATTAGTCCAAATCCGTATCTTCTTAGATTTGGGTTTGGGGGTTGGGTTTAAGGATACGTTAGTCTCATTTGAGACTAAGATCGACTTAAACGTTCGTTGAGGATACGTTAGTCTAATTTTAGACTAAGATCAACTCAACGGAATCATTTAGATCCAACAAAAGAGCTTTTGGGCTCTATTGTTTTAGTTTAGGGACATTGCAGTCGATTACCAGTTTAAGGACATGGTGGTCCAAGGTTAAAGACATCATAGTCCATAGGCTTAAGGACCCCACAGTCTGAGGTTAAGGACATCATAGTCCATGGGTTTAAGGACCCCACAATCCGAGATTAAGGACATCATAGTCCGTGAGTTTAAGGACCCCACAGTCCAGTTTAAAGACGTCATAGTCTATGAAATGTATAGTTGTCGGGACCCGTCAACTCTCTGAAGGCGTTGAAGGATTACAACGATAAATATCAGAGGAGTAAAGAGATGTACCCTTGAACCAATTTTGGTTGGGATCTGTAGTCCAATTTGAGACTAAGATCTGAGATTTTATGAGCATATGGGCTCAGTTAATCTGAATTAAGGACTTATGGCCAATCTTGGGCTAATTCCAATCAAGTTAAAATGTTTAACATTTATTTTGGGCTGTTGAGCATTTCTTTAGGCTTAGCCCTTTTAACAATGCTGAGTATTGATTTGGATTCTGACAGTATTTCTGTCTTTTGTTGAATGTTGAGCATTCATCATAGCTCTGGGGCTTATTAAAGAACAATTTATGTTCTATCAGCGCACACGTGAGGAGCACGTGGTGCGCTTGGCGCTGAGCGCCAGTCTATGAGCGCATTGCGCTGATTTATGAGCGCATAGCGCTGATTTATGAGCGCATAGCGCTATTAGTTCAGTGGCGCACACGTGAGGAGTACGTGGTGCGCTCGGCGCTGAGCGCCAGATCAGGAGCGCCGAGATGCTTCTTTTAAGTAGCGCACACGTGAGTAGCACATGGCGTGCTTGACGCTGAGCGCCAGATAATGAGCGCAGTGCGCTATGTTTGGAGCGCTAAGGTTCTTCTTTTATGCAACTTAGATTGGTTTGCGCCGTGAGAATTAAATTCTCTTTTTATAAGAGACTTTGTCTCAAGGTTTTAAGAACACTTTGTAGGAGATGTTCAATCTCTTATGTTGATGAAAGTCTTTGCCTTTATGGATCTATGATCCTAAGAGAATTGAATTATTCTCCCCCATCTTGTAATGAGATACTATGATCTCCTTGAGAAAGAGTTTAGTCTTACAGATCTATGATCTGTCAGAGAGAAGTAAATTCTTCTTTTATTTTATGATGAGATCTTTTGATCTCTTTGTAAAAGACCTTGGTCGTGTAGATCTATGATCTTGAAGAAAGAAGTGAATTCTTCTTTTTAATTATGAGATGATTGCATTTCTCTGTCTTTTTACCTTGAAGAAAAGAAGTTCTTCTATCGAGAGCTTGGCTCTTCTTTCTGAGATTTTCTCAAAGTTTATGGGGGGTTCCTCTCTATACTTCTGTATATTTTTGTTTCTTTTCCTTTTTTTTGAAAAGAAGGATCATTGGTCGTTGGGACCCACCACCTCTCCGACGACACTGAGAGATTACAGCGCCATATATCGAAGGTGTAGAGGGATGTACCCTTTGAACCATGTCCCACTCATTAGGGGGAAAGAACAGGGTGGAGCTTTAGCTTCTCGCTGCTGAAAAAGACTTTTTTGCGTTCGCGCACGTGCGTCGCACGTGTTGGGCGTGTTAGTTATATGTATGTCCTAGAGGCCATTACTGTACATAGGATGTATATGGTAGTGGATGCTGGGACATATATAGGGAGGACTTTCTTGCTCGACATGATAGTATGCTATCTGGTTACTCTTTACCTTAACGTGTACACAGATTGTCTCTCTATTACATGTTGGTAAAGCCCTTAGGATGTGTACTTGACTACCTGGACTATGATGCGGATCATACTAGTGGGGATATGGTAGTCCATAAGTACATCCTTCAAAGTCCCTAGTCGTGGGTATATCGAGACGGGGCATCGATATACCAGAGTAGACTAGCGTATACCTTCTCGACCCATACAGATGGGCGATGGATGATCCCATATCCATTGGTGTTTGACATCAGAGATGATATACGGGTGCTCAGTAGAGACTGGGTACACTAGACGGACTCGCCGAGAACTCCCAGATGGTATTATACCTTACGTCAGATGGCAGTTCTCTGGTGACACTGGTACAGAGTAGTCTGTTGACCCGAGATCGTCATAGAGTCTTGTGTGGTTCCCACTGTGCTTTGATTTCCACCTTACCACGTCCAAGAGGGCGTGCAAAACGGTGGTTTTTGGGTACAGTCCCGAATCACATGGAGGCAATGAGCGATAGGAGGGGATTCGTCTCTCCCGGTATAGGGAGTTGATGTTGCACTGTGTTCGATTGGCTATAACCGGAAATCCCTGGCCAGGGTTGCTGAGATATACTGGTAAGTGTTACCAGTAGTTTATCGAACTGTTATAGACCTCGTATCGACACGACTTATCGAGCTATTGGGGTCTGACGTTTACCACCCCTAGGCAAGATATGCGACATATCAGACGACGAGACCGGACTGTACGGTAGTGTTACTGGTTGGATTCACTGGAGTGTGAGTGGGCTTGCTCGTCGATCTTCTGATCGCTCAATACCCGGGTGGCCGTTACGTTTAGCAGACTGCTTGCGGCTTGTGGGTGTTTGATATGATCATCACCTGCTGCCGGCGTATTGACGAGTCTTTAGAGTCCTACACAGAGGTTTCCTGGCTCAAGCGAAACGAAATAGGAGCGCATATGAGATATGTGCGGGACCGAGAATAATGCGTGTATGTGATACCGTATTTCATTCTCGCGATGAATGTTTCGATTGGTTGTATGCGATATAACCTAGTTATCGAATCGAAAATTGATTCGATAAGTCGATACATTTGATACTAGTCGGTTATGTGCGACATGACCGGATCATTGAATCAAGTGTTGATTTAATGATTTAATGTATAATTATATATTTGATATATTACTTTGCATTAACTAGTATTGGTTTACTTTAAATGGATTTTCTCACTTGAATGTGCACATCGTATATGTGATATATTTTTTGTGCACTTGATTGTATCATGTTTGATGATGCAAGATTGCTAGGGTTTGTGTAAAGAGTTAAACCTTGGTTAAGTAAATGGTTAGGGTTTTATTTCTTATTCATTCATTCATATATCTATTTATTTTGGATTAAAAGAAATGAGAAATGAAAGCATTAGGGTTACTTTCATTCATGATGCTTCTTGAAGCTTCATGCAACTTTGACCAAAGTGACTCTTTTGTCTTCATCTCCTAAACCCTAACCATTCATTTAACCTTAGTTATTTCTCTACACATTACCATGGTTAATATTATGATAAGAATCATTTTATTATTCTTTTCATAACACTTATCATAACATTCATCATATTCTTGCTTCTTCTTCTTTTTCTTCACTTCAAGAAAAAACTTGTCTTCATTAATGGCAAGTTGAGCATATAAGTGAGAAAACCAATTCTAAAGTGAACCCACCTCCTATTTCTTCATCCTCTACCTCTTGCCAAGTAGTATAGGGTGTTTCCTTCACAAGTTTTCTTGACTTGGTGAAGTTGGAGCTTGATCTAGTGATGCCTCGACGTAGATTATCTTCGGCATCGTCGTCGATGACCTAGCCCGCTTTTTCTCCGATGAAGCCGACGCTAGAGCCCAAGATCCGATTTGTACAGCGAGGAGACTTCATCGCGGAGCCATGGAGGTGGAGAACCGGATCTACAAAGGTTGTATTTCCGTTTACCATTTAGTTAAGTTGTTAACTAGTTTCTTTTTCGCCTAAACTTCTAGCCAACGATCTAGTCTAGGGTTTCTCGGCACCGTAAAGTTTGAAATTGGCATGGTTGATGCCTTGTGAGACCTCCTTAGCGTGCCTAGGAAACCTACAGTGGTATCAGAGCCTAGCTAGAGCCTTAGGCGATGCGTAGACGGAGTTTGAAGTCCGATCGAACCAAAACCCTAACTCGAATATGCTCTCTGGACTTTTTCTAAAAACTGGGTTTTTTCCAGATTAAAAATTTCTAAAAAATTCAGCAGGGTCTTATTAGAATTACTGTGAAATTCGTGGGGCTAATTCGTCAAAAGTGCGGCGGAACCGCGGCAGAAGCCTGGCTTCTGCGGCGGTTCCGCGGCCATTTGATGACGTCACCCTTCCTATTTTGCACAGTAATTCCTCTTTCACAGTGCTGAGTTTTATGGGAATTTTTAATATTTATTCAAGAGTTGAATTTTCTGGGTTGTTTTGGGGATTCGATGATTCGATCGGATTATTAGATTTTGTCTATGTGGATTCCGGATAATTTTTGAATATGTTAAAAAGTTCGACCGGATATAAATACCCAATTTTTCCCCTGTCGGGAAATTTCCAAGTGTTGGATTTTTCCGTAGTTTAATGACGTTCTAAGTAGTGCAAGTAACACGATGGACCCTCTAGAAGACAACAAACCTTAACTCGATTATGTGACCGTCTTGAACTGCCCTTTGAACCTTAGGGTTTGGGGCAGTACGGCGTGCCACATGTGAGGCGTTGGCTTGACCCTTCTACGGCTGGACCGTTGGTACTGAGGCACGAACTGAATGTTGTTAGACTTATTTCATGTGTTGATTTGTTTCGGGAAAACTTGGATGTTTGAATGTTCGATCGGAAAGTTTAACATTTTCTAATTATCTGGAATATGATACAATAATTGGAATTCACAAATAGTTATGAGATAACTGAATGAATATTATAAACATAGCACTTTAGTCTCACTTGATCGGTTGCCACGGAATTTTGATGCGATCAAAAGTCCGTCGCAATCACGTAGCGTACGCGGATACTCGCCGGGTAAACTTAATAGACAGCCTCACTCCATAGCCCCGACCAAGTGACTGTAGGAGAACCCCGTCGCCGAAAGCATCCGTTCGGGTGCTCGCGGCAGCGGTGTTCCGCCTTGGTGCACTTCGTCGACGGTATTAGGGGTGCGGCCGCCTACTAAAGTTTGCGACGAGCATTCGATCAGATTGTCGGGAATCCTGTTGAATTGCCCGACTTGATATTGAAAAGAGTTTTCGATAATGGGACTAAAATGCGGGGTTTATAATTGTTAGGCATGTGATGTCTAAGTATTTCATTTGATTAGGCATGCGATGTCTAAAGAAATTGCGGATTCCAACTGTTGTAGTTTTACACTTTCTTTTCTGTGACCGTAAGTGTAATATGTGATATCGCCGGTTTCGTTGCTATATGTCAACGACAATTGGGATGCGCATATTTACTTACGTTGATGACATGTGATGTTATGTGTTGCTGGATATGTTATATTGGATCGTCGTGATTGAATAGCTGGGTTTTTTTTATGTGAGATGAGTGTTTTTCATTTTCATTCATGTAAAAACTTGTATGTAATATTCTTTTATTTGGGGCACTTCCAGGTTGCGAAAGCTGTCACCTTTTGTATATTATTTACTTTTCCGCATTAGGATAGACCCAAGGAGGGAAGCACAAGTAACCGGGTTCTAGGGTCCAGCGGGAGACCATCTCGAGGAGTCGACTCCGGGTCTCCTAACCCTAGAACTGGCAGGGTTGCTTGCCGCTCTCGTAGGGGTCTAGGGGTGTGGGATTGGCTATTCATCACGACCGTGGAATCCGTGTTTTATACTGGCTCGTATTGAAAACACGGACGTCCTAGTATATCCAATGTTTCATATGTTTCTTCTGCTGCGATATCTGTGATGTGATCATTTGATATGTTCAGTGATAGATACAGTATACAGTATATATGATATATTATATAGACGTTACTTATGTTTTACACCCGCGCTAGCCTTGCCCTGCTCTGCCGTTAGTTACCTAACCTAACGGTGCACAAGAGGACATTGAGGCGAATGCGGATGGCATAAGTGTACGTCGTATTTATCTGTGATGTTTAGGTACTTAAATGATGGGACTTCATTAATGTGATTAATGAAATAAAAGAAACCTAAGATGTTGTAGAATCGAATTTCAAAATAAAACAGGTAGCTACAGTTCTTGCTTTGCACAGCGGTATATATGATATATCCCGCACCTTATTCGATAAGGAAAGGACCGAGATCCCTTCACCGGGAGTGACTCCTTTAGCAATAACTGGCAGATGCTACACACTCGGTTTGTCTTTTGATTGCTTTTAAGAGTTTTTGCTTTGCACAGTAATATATATGATATATCCCGCACCTCATTCGACGAGGAAAGGACCGACCATCCCTTCACCGGGAGTGACTCCTTTAGCAAAACTAGAAAAGCCTAAAAAACACTCCATTTCAAAATTCATTCGATCTTACAACGATATCAAGTTCATTACGCAAAGGGTTTTCTGAAAAACCCGTCGTAGCCCTCCGTCATTTCAGATAAGTACTACTTAGTATTCGTGCTGCGGTAGTTTGGCATTCGTCAAGGCGTAGTGTACGGTAGCTAACTAGTGCTTATCTGCTAGCATACGATGCGATTGGATTAGGGTATTCGTACGGCGTTGTTTGGCATTCGTCAAGGGTCGTGCGGGTGGGTTTAATTCAATCAAGAAATGTACGGGTTGAACTTGACTAGTGGACTATGGGTTGTTTGGCATTCGTCAAGGTCATAGAACACTAGGGGCAAAATATTATCAGGAATTTCAAGTGTTGAAATTTGCAATGAGATTGCATACCTTCTATGAGATAGTTGGATCCCGATACCCGCTGCGAGTAAGAGTTACTCCTGGGAGAGTTTTACACATTACAATTAGCCGATCAAGTAGGTGTCTAGAAAGGTGTTAACGAGGTTACGCCTCTGGGAAAACGAGGTTTACATTAATTAGGTTCGTGCGAAAGCAAGGGGGACCTCCCTCAAAGTACCGACACTGGCCTGGCTGAAAGATTGGTGAACTTGTAGTGTGTAATTAATCCCGGCTAGTCTTTCCTTTTAGGGTTTGAAGGAAGATTTGATAAAAACAGTGGGAGCCATCCTGATTAGATAAAATAATAACCAATATGATCTTGCAAGAGCGCACGCTGAGTGTTTTCTTCTCTCTCTCTCCTGGTAGCGACCATATCACGCCTTAATCAAGATAATAATACAGATTATTGACCGAACCCGCTTGTTATACTGAGCTGGGGAACGTTGGTCCCGCTCCAACTTATAATTGTTATAAGACCGAGCAGGAAATTGGGGAATACCAGATTTCCCGTACCGCCCAAACGAGGAAAGTGCATATGATTTATCATCTTCGGTTGTGTTCATTACAAAGAACTGTTTCTCAGTATCCTCCGCATCCTGGGTATATGATACCGGATCAGGATCCCGGATATGTAATCTGTTACATAGGGCTACAAAAAGGTAGAAAAACTGAGAACGGGTGATAAGTTTCATGAGACAGAAAACGGGGCAAGTGTTGCAGCCAAGTCTGTTGGTCACTGTCACCCTGTATTGTAATACATTGATTCTGAATGTATGTTATTAGATACCGAACCTGATATACAAAATCGTATCAGTCTCTTTATTAGTAAAGAAATGATAAAATTTTGTATTGTTGGATAATGTTTTGAACATTTCCTATATCAAAAGTTGATCGATTCAGGCACGTTATCTAAAAGCATTGATGTTCTAAATCAAACTACAGTTCTTAGTATACGGAACACACACAAGAGGAAGAGTTCAGAAATGAACGAATTCTTCTTGAGGCATTGTAGACCAGGTCATATCAATGCGACCCGACTGGCTGAAGTTACATTTAGATGTATATTTAAATCAGTTTGAAGTTACATCTTGTGAAACTTGCCAGTCATGTCACAAAGATAAGATGACACCAGCTCTGTTTATTGGAAACAGAGAAAGAGTTAATGAACTCTTGGGACAGATACATGATGATGTATGCAAGGAGATCATGTATGCAAGGTCTCCTGTCTACACATGCCAGGACTGGTTCTTTATACTTCATTATATTCTCTGATAATCTCTCAAGATTCAGACCTATGTTCCTGTTGAAACACAAGTCCGAACCTTTTAAGATATTCACAGAACATAAGTTAGAAGTAGAGAACCAAAATACGGGTATAAGTATTATGTCCTTTGATGTGATCAAGGAGGAGAATACCTGAGCACGGAATTCCTGGACTATTCTAAAGGAGAATGAGATTCTCTCTCAGCATTACTCTTCTGTATACACCACAGCACGATGGTATATCGGGGCGGAGCAATCACACCCTATATGATAAGGTGTGCTCTATGATGAGTACTACTGAGTTACCTATTTCCTTTTGGGAGTTATGCACTTATGAAGTTGCATACCTATTGAATAGGGTTTCGATCAAATCAGTTGCCTGCCACTTCATATGTGATATGGAAAGGGAAGAGCCCATATCTTAAGTTAGTTAAGATTAGGGGTTGTCCAGCCTATGTCTGAAAAGCAAAATCCGGACAAGCTCGAGGCAAGATCTGTTATGTAGAACTGGAAATGTTCCAGCTATACAAAATGCAGCTGCTAATTTGGTAGAACTAAAGGATTCGATAGTAACCAAAGAACCTGAGCCTCTCCGCCGATCTAGCAGGGTTCCTCACCCACCTGAGAGTTACTTCGGTTTCTCTATGACAGTAGGAGCGAGGAATGCATCATGAGATGATGACCCAACTAGTTTCGAGCTGGCCATCAGGAGTGAGACTCTGTAAGAATGGCTGGATGCTTAGTGATATGAGATGGAATCCATGTACACCAGCAAAGTATGGACTTTGGTTGCTAAATCTGAAGGGTTAAATCCCCATCAGGAGCAAGTATATCTTGAGAAGATTACTTGGTGTAGATGGAAAAGTTGAGACTTTCAAAGCTAGACTTGTTAAAGGTTTTCGTCATCGACCAAGCATGAATAATGATGAAACCTTTTATAAGGATCTATGCTTAAGTCCATCCAGATCCTACTTGCCACGGCTACATACCATGACTACGATATCTGGTGGTTGGGTGTCATGACTGCTTTTCTAAATCATGATTTAGAAGAGAACGTCTATAAGAACACAGCCAGAGGGCTTCGTAAACAGTGGGAGCAGCGGAAACGCGTGCAAGATGTTTTATATGATAAAGCAGGCATCGCGGAGTTGGAACGTCTATTTTGATGAATTAGTCAAAAAGTTTGACATCATCAAAATGGTAGATGAACCTTGTATATACAAAAAGGTAGTAGGGAGTATGGTGGGGATCCTCGTAGAGTACGTGGATGACATACTCTTGATAGGGAAGGAGTTTCCTATGCTATGCTCGGTCAATCTCCGCTTATCACAAGGATTCTCCATGTAGAATCAAACTGGTATCTTCTAAATCCTGGGTTTTGGATCTATGAGATAGATCTAAATGGATATTAGGATACTCACTAGTTGTAGTGAGATGGTATCAATTGGTCCTGGGGAGAATCACTGGAAGGGTTCCAGGGTGATAAGGATGACTGAAAGTCAGTCACAGGCATTGTTTTTACCTTCAGTAAAGGGACGGTATGTTGGAAGAGTTCCAAGCTAGATACCGTGGCATACTAGACGATAAAGGCTTGATACATCGCTACTTAAGATGCTACCAAAGAGGAAGTCTGGGTGTATATTTGTTCATGAGATGAACTTAGTTCCCCCCATTGTGTGACAATGGAGTTGTGGCTTTTGCCAAGGAACGTCCGTCCCATCAGTGATCCAGACATATTCTAAGGCAGTATCACCTGATCATGGAGATGGTTGATCTCCAGGGTGATCGAGGTTAGGAGAGCAGACTCAGAAGACAACACGGCGGATCCACTCACGAAGGCCTATTCCCAGAGAGAGACTTTTATGGGATGGTTGAGTATGAGATACTACAACCACTGCTACAAATGGCCCTAGTGCAAGTGGGAGATTGTTAGTTATATGTATGCCCTAGAGGCCATTACTGTACATAGGATGTATATGGTAGTGGATGCTGGGACATATATAGGGAGGACTTTCTTGCTCGACATGATAGTATGCTATCTGGTTACTCTTTACCTTAACGTGTACACAGATTGTCTCTCTATTACATGTTGGTAAAGCCCTTATGATGTGTACTTGACTACCTGGACTATGATGCGGATCATACTAGTAGGGACATGGTACTCCATAAGTACATCCTTCAAAGTCCCTAGTCGTGGGTATATCGAGACGGGGCATCGATATACCAGAGTAGACTAGCGTATACCTTCTCGACCCATACAGATGGGCGATGGATGATCCCATATCCATTGGTGTTTGACATCAGAGATGATATACGGGTGCTCGGTAGAGACTGGGTACACTGGACGGACTCGCCGAGAACTCCCAGATGGTATTATACCTTACGTCAGATGGCAGTTCTCTGGTGACACTGGTACAGAGTAGTCTGTTGACCCGAGATCGTCATAGAGTCTTGTGTGGTTCCCACTGTACTTTGATTTCCACCTTACCACGTCCAAGAGGGCGTGCAAAACGGCGGTTTTTGGGTACAGTCCCGAATCACATGGAGGCAATGAGCGATAGGAGGGGATTCGTCTCTCCCGGTATAGGGAGTTGATGTTGCACTGTGTTCGATTGGCTATAACCGGAAATCCCTGGCCAGGGTTGTTGAGATATACTGGTAAGTGTTACCAATAGTTTCTCGAACTGTTATAGACCTCGTATCGACACGACTTATCGAGCTATTGGGGTCTGACGTTTACCACCCCTAGGCAAGATATGCGACATATCAGACGATGAGACCGGACTGTACGGTAGTGTTACTGGTTGGATTCACTGGAGTGTGAGCGGGCTTGCTCGTCGATCTTCTGATCGCTCAATACCTGGGTGGCCGTTACGTTTAGCAGACCGCTTGCGGCTTGTGGGTGTTTGATATGATCATCACCTGCTGCCGGCGTATTGACGAGTCTTTAGAGTCCTATACAGAGATTTCCTGGCTCAAGCGAAACGAAATAGGAGCGCATATGAGATATGTGCGGGACCGAGAATAATGCGTGTATGTGATACCGTATTTCATTCTCGCGATGAATGTTTCGATTGGTTGTATGCGATATAACCTAGTTATCGAATCGGAAATTGATTCGATAAGTCGATACATTTGATACTAGTCGGTTATGTGCGACATGACCGGATCATTGAATCAAGTGTTGATTTAATGATTTAATGTATAATTATATATTTGATATATTACTTTGCATTAACTAGTATTGGTTCACTTTAAATGGATTTTCTCACTTGAATGTGCACATCGTATATGTGATATATTTTTTGTGCACTTGATTGTATCATGTTTGATGATGCAAGATTGCTAGGGTTTGTGTAAAGAGTTAAACCTTGGTTAAGTAAATAGTTAGGGTTTTATTTCTTATTCATTCATTCATATATCTATTTATTTTGGATTAAAAGAAATGAGAAATGAAAGCATAAGGGTTGCTTTCATTCATGATGCTTCTTGAAGCTTCATGCAACTTTGACCAAAGTGGCTCTTTTGTCTTCATCACCTAAACCCTAACCATTCATTTAACCTTAGTTATTTCTCTACACATTACCATGGTTAATATTATGATAAGAATCATTTTATTATTCTTTTCATATCACTTATCATAACATTCATCATATTCTTGCTTCTTCTTCTTCTTCTTCTTCACTTCAAGAAAAAGCTTGTCTTCATTAATGGCAAGTTGAGCATATAAGTGAGAAAACCAATTCTAAAGTGAACCCACCTCCTATTTCTTCATTCTCTACCTCTTGCCAAGTAGTATAGGGTGTTTCCTTCACAAGTTTTCTTGACTTGGTGAAGTTGGAGCTTGATCTAGTGATGCCTCGACGTAGATCATCTTCGGCATTGTCGTCGATGACCTAGTCCGCTTTTTCTCCGATGAAGCCAACGTTAGAGCCCAAGATCCGATTTGTACAGCGAGGAGACTTCATCGCGGAGCCATGGAGGTGGAGAACCGGATCTACAAAGGTTGTATTTCCGTTTACCATTTAGTTAAGTTGTTAACTAGTTTCTTTTTCGCCTAAACTTCTAGCCAACGATCTAGTCTAGGGTTTCTCGGCATCGTAAAGTTTGAAATTGGCATGGTTGATGCCTTGTGAGACCTCCTTAGCGTGCCTAGGAAACCTACAGGGCGCACGTGCGTCGCACGTGTTGGGCGCACATGTTTGCACGTAGCGCACATGGAGCTTGAGCATATGCGCATTATGGGGGGAGCAAGCTCCAATGAAGAAATAATCTCTTTTGAGTATTATGGAATATTCTCACGTGCGTTGCACGTGGCGCGCATGTGGCCGGCGTACATGCATTGCACGTAGCGTACATGGCGCTTGCACATATGCGCATTATGGGGAGGAGCAAGCTCTTATGGAGAAATAATCCCCTTTGAGTATTATGGAATACTCCTACGTGCGTTGCACGTGTTTGGCTCACGTGCGTTGTACGCGGCGCGCATGTGGCCGGCGCACGTGCATTGCATGTGGCGCACAATACATGTGGCCGGCGCACGTGCATTGCATGTGGCACACGGCGCGCATGTGGCCGGCACGCATGCATTGCACGTGGCGCTTGTGCATATGCGCATTATGCGGGGAGCAAGCTCCTATGGAGAAATAATCTCCTTTGAGTATTATGGAATACTCCTCCTTTTCTAAGAGGTATCCCCTCTTATTTATATGGGAGTGGTAGAGAATGGATCTCTCTTTTTCCCGATATGGGACTAAAAATGCATCCCCCATGTAGTAGATCATTACTTTAGATTACACGTGCGTAGCACATTTGCTCATAACTTTTGACCCCGGATGAATTATGAGGCCCATAATATATCAAATTGAAGGATTTTTCGAGACACTTTCGATACCATCAGAATTTAGCTGTTTCTCATTCGGGAGTTTGTCAAAATACGGTCCGGAAAATACTGGTTCGCATTTTCTTTCTTAGATTACACGTGCATAGCATATTTGCTCATAACTTTTGATCCCGGATGAATTATGAGGTCCATAATATATCAAATCGAAGGCTTTTTTGAGACGATTTCGATACCATCAGAATTTAGCTGTTTCTCATTCGGGTGTTTATCAAAATACAGCCCGAAAAATACTGGTTCACATTTTCTTAAGCGAATCGCTGCCATTTGATACCTTGGGCTCTTTTGCGCAGAAATTTTTTGGCGGGAACAATATGGAGTTAAACTCCCCAAAAGTTTTTGTATGGAGTTACTCCAAAAGATTTTTTTTATAGAGTTGAACTCCCAAAAGCATTTGTGTGGAGTTAAACTCCAGAAGTTTTTTCGTAGAGTTAAATTCCCCAAAAGTTTTTGTATGGAATTAAACTCCAAACGATTTTACGTGGAGTTAAAACTCCCCAAATTTTTTTTTATTGTGGAGTTAAACTCCAAAAACATTTGTATGGAGTTAAACTCCAGAAGATTTTTCGTGGAGTTAAAGTCCCCAAAAGTTTTTGTATGGAGTTAAACTCCAAAAGATTTTACGTGGAGTTAAACTCCCCAAAAGAATTTTATTGTGAAGTTAAACTCCAAAATCAATGCTTTTTTTTATTTTGATTTTTTTTTTGTTCAAGAGGAAGCTCCCTCTCACGGGAGAGCGAGCAAGGGGCTCCCACTTTGTGCAAGCTTCCCTTCCCCTCACGTGAGGAAGGGAACCCCCACTCACGTGGGGGGAAAGTGGAGGTTGCCCACTGGCTTGGAGTTAAATTCCAAAAGATTCCATTTTTTTGTTATAATTATTATAGAGTTAAACTCCATACGGTTTTTAAAAATGGAGTTGAACTCCCAAGATTCTATATGGAGTTGAACTTCCAAAACAATTTTATTTGGAGTTAAACTCCCAAAAGATTTTTATTTTTAGAAAACTCAAAAGAGATCTCTTAAAACTCCAAAATCTCTGTCTTGGATGATGGTGGGGGACCCCTTTCTTCTTTTTTGAGCCTTGAATTCTCTCAAAGCGAGGTCTTTTTTAAGGATGGGTCTCCTTCTCTCTCTTCCCTTTTTTTGGATCTTGGGGTGAAAGGGTGATGAGATTTAAAATCTTCCCTTTTTGGAGACTTGATAGGAGATTTGAACTCCTCTCCAAAGATTTTATGGTGAAAAAATATTTGTTTTTTTTAAGAAAGTAAGAGTTAAACTCTTGATTTAATTTAAAAAAGAAGAAAAGAAGAAGGCTGTGAACCTTGAAGAAAGTGTCACAAAACCCTAAGTTGATATGAGAAGAATCTTGTTTGTTATCATTCATCATGATGCCTTATATAGACTTTAAATTTTACATATACCCCTTAGGCTTTTCAAAATGGCACATGCATCTTTCCCATACCATGTGCTTTTTTTTTCTTTTGCACATAGGTCATGAGCTTTTACATAATTTGGGTTTGTTGCCCATTTTATTACATTTATTCATAGGAATCACATTAAACCTATTTATGCTCTGACCATTACTCTTTTAGCATAGGGGAGGCCGGCCGCTGGGCTCGACTTGGGCATGAAGTTACTTGACCTGGACTTATGCCCGCTTACCTGGGGTTGACTTTGACTTTGACTTGGTTAAAGGGGTGTTATTTTTGACCCCAACATCTTTCTCAATCTCTTTTCTTGTTCATTAAAATCCCATTTCAAAAATTATATCGGTAAGTGGATTTAATACCGATATCTATTTCTAAACCTTTGAAATTTACCTTTTTCCTATATATTGTTCACCCAAATTCTTACACAATACATGTAATCTTAATTATAAATGTTTAGAATAAATTTTTAACCTAGAATTCTATGCAAAATAGCTTTAATTTAAGTTTTTTCATTTAAATACCATGAACTTTAAATATCATTTTTTTTAGTTTTGTTAAAACAATACCTTTAGGAAAACTTCACGGGGTAATGACCTACCCCACACGCACACATGGTTCCATAGCACGATATCTCTTTTACGTGATTTTTTGTTACGAAGACATTATTACAAGAAAATACCAGTTACTATAAAAACCGAATTTCTTTTAAACGGTGTTTTAAATTCCTTTGCGATTATACATCTACAACCCTTGTTAGGGGACCCGCTATTGGATGGTGCGGATTATCGCACATCCTTGGGCTAGTAGAGTAAGATGCAGACCTTCTCACGGAGCATTCGGTCTCGAAAGGTTTTAAATACGATTTTTAAGAAAAACACATTTTTCTGATTAAATAAAATTTAATTTTTAATAATTATATAAAAATTATTAATCCATATATTTTCAAAATATAATAAACTTACATTTTTTAAAATGAAAGAATTACAAGTTTCACTAAAATACCATCAAGATACCAACAAAAGATAAGTTTTACAATAAAATACCATGAACTTTCCAAGCTAAGCAATTATCACTAAAATACCTCAAATCCTTAAAATTCATATCCATGAAAATCCTAAATATTATAAATAAATTCTCAAGCTTTATTTTTAACTATATTTAAAATATTTTTTTATAAAACCCCCTCAAGTTATATAAAACAATATTTAAGGATTTTAGTAAATATAGGTTTAAGCGGGAACAATACTCTTGAGCCTCAGGGAGCCGGAGAAAGTGAGTGGTTGCCTATTTAAGGTAGAAAATATAACGGAGTTATCAATAGTAATTGTCTTGGAAAAAGTCACAAATCCTGTTGTCCATGTACAGTAGTTACCGCTAACTCCCGAACCTAATTCAAGATCTAAATCAGTTTTCAAGCGTCTGACTCAGTCAGAGTCCAATTCAATCCTGAATCCAAAGTGAAACATAAATACTTGAATATGAACACGAATACTTGAATTCAAACATCAATATCAAATATGAATACTTGACTTGACTTAACCGAACCATGGTTATAACTTGACCTGACTACTTGAATACATGATTACATCCTGAACATGACTACTTAAACAAATTGTATCCATGGTTTCGGCAAGACTTGTAAATATAATCTATACAAAACATTATACGGGGAAAACGGGGTAGATTGGTACGGAACGTATTAACGTGGCACGAGATGGTTGTTTCCCCCAATAAAAGAGCAAAGCTTTATTCAAAATTAATGACGCGGCACCTCACGTGCTCCTCATGCAGGAGCCATTGTGAAAAGCACAAAAGAATATATTAGATTAAATAAGAGTTAAAACTCTCATATAGCTCCGCACGTGCTCCTCACGCGGGCGCCAGTGTGCAAAGCACAAAAAGAATTTATAAGAGCTAAAACTCTCAAGTGGCGCCTTACGTGCACAACACGTGAGCGCCGGCGCCCAGGTAAAATTAAATTCTACTCTCTGTTAAACAGAGCCATTGGATCAAAGATACAACGGAGATGATAAATCATCAAAAATGCATAATTAAATTCTGTCGGGAGGAAACATTCCCCAAATTGGATCATAGAATAAAATTCTATTTTTGGGATATATTCCCTCAATCTTTCTAAACAAGAAAGATTGCCCTCTGTATAGCAGAGAACCCTTGCATTAAAAATCTAATAGTGATTAAAAATCACCATTTCACATAATAAAACTTTGCATATGGAAAATATTTTCCCAATTTTGTTAGAAACAAGAAAATATGTTCTGTAAAATAGAAACCCTTGGATCAAACATCCAATGGTGGGTAAAATTCCCCAAATCAATTGGGATCACTTAATGAGATATTTCTTCAAAGATAATTAACAAACTTGCCTCTACTATATAAAAGGCTGAAGACTTCAAGTCTGAGATAGAGGAACCCCCATAAGCTTCTAAAAACAAAAACAGAAAGCTTCAAAAATGAATAGAGAATTAAATTCTCAAGGAAGATCTCCCTCCTTAAAAACTCTAGGTAAAGAAAAAAACAGAGATAAAAACATCTCATTTACATATCTAAGGGTCTAACCCTTCTCGAAGAACTTAGTTCTTTCTCTGGATCTGAGATCCACAAGACAAGTCTCCCATAAGTTGAGAATTTAATTCTCATCGGGAGGAACTTGTTCTTGAGAATCAAATATTCAGATTGGAATTAGGAATTGAATTCCTCAAAACAAAACATATAAGAGAAACCTAGTTCTCGTAAAAAGAACTTGGTTCTTAAAAATGAAAGCTTGATCCTAGATCTGCAAAACAAAGATCCCATCGATCATTAATGGGCAAAAATGCTATCAGCAGAGGAGAAAAGCACCCAGCGCCGCACGTGTTCCTCATGTGGCCGCCATAGAAGGGAAGAGTGCTTAGCACTCACTAGGCAGCGCCCAGCGCCGCACGTGTTCCTCATGTGGGCGCCACAGAAGGGAAGAGTGCTTAGCACTCATTAGGCAGCGCCCAGCGCCGCACGTGTTCCTCACGTGGGTGCCACAGAAGGGAAGAGTGCTTAGCAGTCACTAGGTAGCATCCAGCGCCGCACGTGCTCCCCTCGTGTGCGCCACAAAAGAGAAGAAAAGAGTGCTTAACACTCCATAAACAGCCCAAAACGGATGAGTGTTCAACACTCATTGGGCAGCGCCCAGCGCCTCACGTGTTCCCCATGTGGACGCCATTAAGAATGTCTAGCACTCCATATAAGGACAAAAGGAGTAAAGTGTTCAACACTTGTTGGGCAATCCCCATGACTGAAACCTCCGCAAGATCATATGTGGGCGTCAGAACTCATATAAGTGCTCAGCGCTTTTTGCATTAAAAAAAGGACTGATTAAACATAACCCAATCAAGTGTATAGCACTTTTTTCAAAAAAAAAAACGAGGGGAGAGTAAGCAGACTAAAGCCCAGATTAGCTAAATTGCTAAAGTCTTACAACTGAGTCCAAATGCTCTGTTGCTGGGTTTTAAATAAGGAAGATTCTGAAATGTTGTTAAGTGGATCTTAGTCTCAAATTGGACTAACGTATACTTAACAAAAATTCTTAAGGTCACCATAACTCCTCTCCCTAAAACACGGGATTTGGTTCAAGGGTGCATCTGTTCAAACCTCTGATATATGTCGTTGTAATTCTTCAACGTCTTCAGAGAGGTGGCGGGTCCCAACTATCAACAACTCCTTTCATCCCATATTGATGCACTTCCAAATTGACGTGCACAGCTCAAATCGGATCGTGCCTCAAATTGGGTACATTTCATATCAACATCGTTCACTTCGTCATATAACAAATACACGTGCGCGCAAGTTGAATGTTGGACCGAAATATCCTTAAACTAATATTCGCCTCCAAGATGGCGATAATGGACCGAAACGTCCTTAAACTAATATTCGCCTCCATAATGGTGATAATGGACCGAAACGTCCCTAAACTAAAACTTCGCCGCAAATATGGCGATAATGGACCATGATGTTCTTAAACTAAAATAATTGAGCCCAAATACTCATATGTTTAAGTCGATTTTAATCTCAAACTAGATTAACGGTCCTTAAATCAACCCAAACCCAAATCTAAAATATACGGATTTGGACTAATCCGCACCCTATGGGTGACGGTATAAATTAGTCTCTGTATACAATCCACGGGAAACCCAAAATAAAAACAAATACACACACGACACGAAGTGAACCTCCGGAGCATGAGAGAGTGGTTATCGCAACGCGGTAACGTAATTAACTGCAGGGGCTTACGCCTGCAGGGAAGAGCGTCCCCACAATCAAAACCCCCTCGCAAACGAGGGGAAATCTAATAAAATCTACTATAACGGTCGCGTCCATCCAAACCTCCGATATACGGTGCCATAAATCAACTTGGTATTTTCGGAGAGGTGGACGGATAAATCCAAATAGCATCTGCCCCTAGAATTCAGGCCAGACGTCCCAACGTCTCAGTCCGGTTTCCGGCGGTGAACAAATTCTGACACGCCCGGTAGGACCTTTTCCTCTTTCCACTCCACATTTCGTGTGTCGCGTTTCGCGAACAAAATCGCGGTTCTCTATGGTTGCCTTTGGATTCGAGATACTAAAATTTGGTGTCTTGTTCCTGTGCAGAAGAAGAAAAAATCAATGGCTTTCAACTGCACAACATGCAACAGCAACTCCCGGTCCGTCCTAACTGGAGGAGCGACTTATGGGCCCAAAACGGCCTCCATTTTTTCAATGACGGTGGGGCAAGTAACAGAAGCCACTACTGGATTGTTTTTCGGGTCCATGCTCCTACCAATGAGCGTCGGTGCCTCAACGTTGCAACCCGATATTCCCAAGAAGTCGGTCTTCCACCGAATGACGACCGCAACGGCTCCTCTCAATGAGCCGTCCAAAAAAAGGGTCTTAGTCTTTAATAGGCTGAGCCAAAGTTCAAGAGGGCCCACAAAGAAGCCCGTGATTCCCGAAGGGGCTACCCCAAAAAGGACAGCCCTACCAATTCCTGCTGCAAATGAAGCCGTCAAAAGTGCTTCACCAGTCAGGCGATCGGTCTTTGAAAGACTGACCATCTCCAATCAAATCTTGCCAAGGACGTCGGTCTTTAATAGGCTGGCAACGGCTGGAGCTCCTCAACAAAACCAGGGGTAAGCTGCAACCGCTTCCGAAACTGAGGCAGTCCCTTCAGTAAGACACGCTCGACATCACCACTAGAGCCAAGTAAGAAAAGTTGGGGCAACTCCCCCTCTGGACTTACCCCACCAGCTCTAATGGTGGAAGTCGATGCTGCTGTTCCAACGGGAACAGTTTTGAACCGCTGAAGAGGGTGCGCAAAATCTCCAGCACAGCGGTACTGAAGAAAACATCTCCTCCTGTTGAGGTCCCTGTACAGGAATAGCAGGAGCGGCCCATCAGCGGCTCTCCTCGTAAATTCACAGAATCTGGCGAAAAGTCCAGGACTCTGTGATCGACGAAAACTACTCCAGCCGACCGAAGAAATCGAAAGCTCGGCAAAAGAAAGACCATCCTTCCGTCATACAGAGAGGGACTTCTTCCACATGGATGCCTTTTACAAAGGCTCCTTCAACTTTGACCTCCCACAAAAGGGTATGGCTGGAGAACCTCCCACCGCCGCCGGAAAATTCCAAAGGCGATGGAACCGAACGCCCCAGGTCCTGGGGTATGATCGTGCACATGGTTTACATGGCTTCCGGAAAAGAAGAAAGCCGTGCTTCCGTGGGTCATCGACCGCAAACTCGGTCGTTGACAAAAGTTCATGAGCAATAACAAAAGCTCCAGGAAATGATGATCAAAATGTCAGCACATACCGGACAGAAAGAAAGTCCGGAATCAACAAGTGAACGGTGCCAAGAGCAAGAGACCGATACAGAGTTCCTGCGAAGGGTGCTTGAAAGGAATGATAAGGAGGCCACGGAACAAGCTGCTAACATAAAGCAGATGTCGCTTCTGTTCCAGGACATGGTTGGAATGATTATCCAGCTAGAACCTCCAGTCAAAGATCCACCGATAATCATTGAGGACGACAGAGGGGAAACATCAAACCCCCTTCCGGCTTTATCAACAGTTAAGGAGGAAACAATCTCCAAGGCTGCTCTTGATGACTATATAGCTCAACACATACGAGCTCATCAAGCGAATGAAGCGGCTGGCCAAATCGTCAGAATTGGGTGACCGTATCCAGGATGGTATGATCAAATCAAGTACCCGCCGGGATATACGATCCCCAAATTCCATGTATACAAGGGGACATTCAATCAACACCAGCATGTAGTGCAGTTCAGAGCTTTGTGCGGCAATACTGGAGGCGACGACAAATTGTTGCTTCGCCAGTTCGTTGGCAGCCTATCAGAGACGACATTTGAATGGTACTCGGAGCTCCCAAATGACTCTGTCAAAATGTTCACAGAGATGGAACTGCTGTTCACACAGCGGTTTGCCAGCGCAAGCGAGCGCACCCCGATCACGGCATTAATCAATGCCAGGGTGAAGTCAGGAGAAACTTGGGTCCAATACGCGATTCGGTGGCGGAACCTATGGTCAAAATGCGAACAACGTATCGAAAAATCTCCCACCGTGGGCATGTTCATCGGGACCCTTGATCCTCAAACGACTGTGTCCCAGTTCATGACGTTCTTCAATCCGACCACCATCCGGGCTCTGATCGATAAATTGGCCCAAATGGACCAGATGGGCCACGGGCCTGCCTCCTCAAAAATAGACCCTCGAAATGCCAAGGGTAAAGGGAAAGCGGCCTTCGTTGCCAACACACAACAGCAACCGAGTGACCCAAAACCGGTTGCTCGCCAAAACAACATGCTTCCGCACCTATCCCTGGAAGAAAGGCTAGGACGCGCTTACTCGTTTCCCCGTGACAAGACGAGGAGACTGTTCGAGATGGCAGTGCGCAACAAACTCATCACAATGCCTAACCCACGACATCCACCGCAACCCGGCGATGTCAACAACCCCAACTACTGCTCCTATCACAGAATGGTGAGCCACCCAATTGAGGATTGCTATGTCTTAAAGAACTGGGTCGAGGATCAGAATCAACAGGGGAAGTTTACGCTTTCTAAGAACTGGAGGGTAAACTCGCCACAGAAGAACGCTTTCAAAAAGGTGGATACGCCGGGGGCATCATGCTCGCTCGTAGAAGAAACTCCATGGGAAGTCGTTCTTTCAGCTAAAACCAAAATAATGCTGAAAAATCTCCAGGCATGTCCACCAGTCAGATGGAGAAGCCCACTTGAACCAGAAATCTTCAAAGGGATGCTGAAACCGTGACCTGTACTGAAAACTATCGATAAAGGGGAAAATCTCCAAGTTGAGCCTTCAAAGTCTTCGAAGAAAAGAAGAAGACCAAGAAGCATGTGCAACCTGCTGAGTATGACGACAAACGCACAGATCTACAAAGGTATATTGATGCGCTGGAGGAGTACAACCAGAAGGCGCGGACACCAATCACCCTCGAAAATTTCCTCAAGCATATTCTTGAGAATGAAGAGAGTAACAATGATGAGGAAAATGACTCATCAGAAACCGAAGACTATGTAGAAAGTTTCTACATGGTTTTCTATTCATCGTTAAATGCTGAAGAAGCCCCTCAGCGTCAGAAAAAAACGCATAGGAACTGGGGGTAGGATCGGTGCCAAAATCCCCGGAACTGTCGGAAGACCCAATCGATAGGCTTTAAACGAAGCTTTTCGAAAAAGCAAAGCTGACCGAGAACCCAAAATAGCCATATACGAAAAGGCTAAGCGTCAGCGTCAGGATGAACAAGCTGCGGCAAGAAGGAGTCGTAAAGTACTCTGACCAGACCAATGCACACCTACGGCAAACAAGAGCAGAATTAAGACAGAGAAGCGGTTCGCCAAAGCCCTGTCAGTGGGAATGAAGTTTCCACCTCTCAAAAGAAACACGCCTGGGGTCATAAGCCTCAACGGAGATGACTTATATCCAAACTACTTCCTATATCATCGTAGGGTTACTCATCCCACCGAAGAATGCAATGCCTTCAAGAAGTGGTGGCAAGGATACTGTAACACCCTAGTTCTTTTATACCAGTTCTAGTTCAATTATTTCTTTATTTATGGTATTTTCCTGATTTACTGTGTTTTGGGTGCAAATAGTATATCTGACATCCGCATTTGCATCCGACCCGACCCGCTTGCTTAAAATCTTTCTTGATTCATGTTTATGATTTATCCTGACTTGTTACGTGGACTCGTGCACTTTCATTTGCATACTGCATACTGGCATTTTATCCGGCATCTGCATTTTTAAATATAACATTTAAAGTCACATAAAATATTTTAAAAATACATTGCATGGCCTGCATGATACCCCTAACCCCGTGGTAGCATCCGCGCATCTTATTCTCGTCCCGTTCAGTGAAACGGACTTGTTTGGATGGCTATGCGCACGTACGTGCATCCGTTCTTGGGGATATGCATTTTCGTTACCCGGACATTCATTTTTAATTTTTGGTCGTCGCATATATTTTTCATATTTTGAAACTAAATTTTAGACCCGACCCGGGCGTGTTTTGGACTAAATTTGTATTTACCGGGAAAATCTAATTTTGTTTAATATAATATTTTTTTATTAAAACTTAGATAACAGTTTAACAATTTATATAACTAACAGATCTTTTATTAAAATGTAAGGATTGTTCAGTAGTTGTTTGCAGATTTCTTGGTGATCGATACCGATAGTTGTGATGTTGTCTTGGGAATGGATTTTTCCTCGGCACTTTCCATGCTCACATGTAGTGTAGGGTAAAGAAAGTGTTTTTCCAGATTCTTGGACATCCCAAGGATTCAGATGAAGTTGTTTCAGATATCTACTTGTTCATGATTTTCCCGCATTAGCATTATTCGATTCTAGTGCATCCCATTGTTTTATATCGTCCAAGTTTATTGCTGCATATTCAATTTATTGCACGACCCTGTCTAGTTGTTGGGACATACACATTGGGAATAGGAATATCATAGCTAGTAGTAAGTGTAAGGATTGTTCAGTAGTTGTTTGCAGATTTCTTGGTGATCGATACCGATAGTTGTGATGTTGTCTTGGAAATGGATTTTTCCTCGGCACTTTCCATGCTCACATGTAGTGTAGGGTAAAGAAAGTGTTTTTCCAGATTCTTGGACATCCGGAGTTTGTTGTTGGATGTAGCAGTTCTGTCGGGCCAGTCTAATTTAGGGCTAGGCCGACAAACAATGTTCTTTCAACGATGGAAGTTGATAAGGAGGAAGCACCAGCTGTAGTTCGAGAGTTCATGGACGTGTTCGAGGACATCTCGGGTTTACCGCCAAAACGAGATGTGGAGTTCGCGATCAATCTTGTTCTTGGTGCAGCGCCAATCTCAATGGCGTACTATCCAATGGCACCAGTGGAGTTGGAAGAAGTTAAGAAGCAGGTTACCGAATTGCTTGAGAAGAGTTGGATTCGCAGCAGCAATTTACCTTGGGGAGCTCCAGTTCTTCTAGTAAAGAAGAAAGATGGAACAAGGAGGATGTGCATTATCGAGAATTAAACCGGGTGACTATTAAGGACAAGTACCCAATCCCTCGCATTGGAGAATTACTTGAGCAAATCAGTGGCGCGAGGGTATTCTCGAAGATGAATTTGCGAGCCGGATATCATCAAGTTCGAGTTAAATCAAAGGATATTTGCAAGACTGCGTTCCGAACTCCATATGGACATTACGAGTATTTAGTGATGTCATTCGGAGTCACGAATGCACCAGCGATATTTATGGACTTGATGAACTGAATCTTTTCACCGTTCTTGGACCAGTTTATTGTGGTGTTCATCGATGATATTCTGGTCTACTCGAGAAGCATTGAAGAGCATGCAGAACACTTGAAGATCGCACTGTAGATATTGAGGCAAGAAACATTGTATGCAAAGATGAGCAAGTGCGAGTCTTGGCAGGAAGAAGTGAAGTTTTAGGGCATGTTGTATCCAGAGATGGAATCGCCGTTGACCCTGAGAAGATTGCAGCAGTTCGAGATTGGCCGATTCCGAAGAACGTAGCAGAGATTGGAAGTTTTCTTGGACTGGCCGGATATTACAGAAGATTCGTGGAGAATTTTGCTCGTTTGGCTGAGCCTTTGACCAAGCTTACGCGCAAGGAAGTACCGTTCGTATGGACGGATAGATGTGCGTCAGCTTTTGAGGCGTTGAAGCAAAGGTTGTTAACCGCTCCTATTTTGACCGTACCAGACGGTTCTGGAGGATTGGTGATTCACAGCGATGCATCTGGGAAAGGTTTGGGATGTGTTTTGATGCAGCATAAGAAGGTTAATACTATTCGAAATCATATGAAGGCAGCACAGGATCGGCAGAAGAGTTGGGCTGACACATCGAAATGACCTCTAGAGTTCGTTGTTGGTGATATGGTATTTTTGAATATATCACCGACTGGAGGAGTGATTCGTTTTGGGAGCGAGGTAAGCTTAGTCCTCGATTCGTGGGGCCTTTCGAGATTATGGAGCGTGTTGGAGAAGTGGCTTATCGATTGGCGTTACCACAATCTTTGGCGAATGTTCATGACGTGTTTCAAGTATCTCAACTCCGTAAGTATGTTCGAGATGAAACACACGTGCTGGATCATTCGGCGTTGACTGTAAGAGAGGATTTAACCTTTGAGGAACGACCGATGTCGATTGTTGATCGGAGAGAAAAGGTCCTTAAGAGCAAGATTATCCCTCTCGTACTTGTTTCTTGGGGGAATCGCTTGCATGGAGAATCGATTTGGGAATGAGAAGATGAGATTCGACAGAAGTTTCCACACCTATTCTTGTAGTTTCATGATTATTTATCTTTTCTTGTCTTGGGAATTTCGAGGACGAAATTCTTTTTGTAGTTGGCTATAATGTAACACCCTAGTTCTTTTATACCAGTTCTAGTTCAATTATTTCTTTATTTATGGTATTTTCCTGATTTACTGTGTTTTGGGTGCAAATAGTATATCTGACATCCGCATTTGCATCCGACCCGACCCGCTTACTTGAAACCTATCTTGATTCATGTTTATGATTTATCCTGACTTGTTACGTGGACTCGTGCACTTTCATTTGCATACTGCATACTGGCATTTTATCCGGCATCTGCATTTTTAAATATAATATTTAAAGTCACATAAAATATTTTAAAAATACATTGCATGGCTGATTGTATGTTATTTCGCGTGTGCGTTTTTAAAAAATGAATCAAAGAATAATTTTACCGCAATCAAGAACGGCGTCGCTTGGTAGCTAGCCGGTAAGTACGGGTCGGTCCACAGGGATGTTGTGTATTTCCTAATTTGGTCTAACGAGTTAATTCCAAACGGTGTGGATGGATTATCATTAAAAACTAAACTGATTTAAACTAGGATTAGAATCTTGCTAGGGTTTGGTTTAGGTTAAGTTTGGAAATTGAAGATTTCCTCACCGATTTCAATGCCCTAATTTAGATCTCTTTAGGTGTTATGGTAATAATTAATAAAAGGGATTAGTACCATCGGGAAGAAACGATGTTTCTTCCTCTAGGTTCTTGTCCTGCTTTCTTAATTATTACCCTAACCTCCATGGAAAACATACGCAACCGGTCGTTTATACTACGGTATCACCGCTACCTCGTGGGATAGGGTGCCGTAGGGAACGGTGTGTGTATGTATGCATGGAGTCCGATTAATTATATCTGATGGGCAAGAAAGGGGTGAGAGATTTTCATTTCTCAAGCCTTCCCTATTCCTAACCCTAACAAGTGAGGAATTACTCACTCATTAGGCAATTGATTAACATTTTCTAACTATCTAACTAGGGCAGATAAGAAAAATTATACTAAGGCAGAATGAAAATTAACTAGGGCAATGAAATAAAAAACCTTATTTTATTTGATGGCTCTCTCCAAACATTTACACCGAATTTAGAATTCTGAATAGATGAAATAAAAAGAGGCATACCTCAAAAAGAGGTTTAGGGTTTCTATTTATAGAATATAGAAACCATAGGGTTACAATCGCGTCATATCTGCAATTACAAATATACCCCTAAGAAGAATAGTCAAAGAACCGACGCACCGCCAGAATTCGCACCGACCCGGGCTCAACACGGCCGCGGATCCGCGGCCAAGAGCCAGGTTTGGCCGCGGATCCACGGCCATATGGGGGCATCTTGGGCTGCAATTTTTAGGGGTTCTTTCTGTTGCTTTTGGCTCCTCGTTTCTTCACTTGGTTTCTCAGATTTTCTTTAAGTTTTCTTCCAGTTTTTCTCAGTGCATAATGTCGTGGACTTTTACCGTTTGTTTCGTGTCGAAGTCTTGAACCTTGCGCTGCCTTTGTGCTTTGTGAACTTGTTCATTGATCTTCATTATCCCTCAAAATGTAGGCTTGATCAAGATTCCACCATTTATCGGTCGTAGTCTCACTTTTGTATCATCTTTTCATCAATTTCACTGTTTTTGTTCCGAGAACCTGTAACCTGCAACTATGTAGCAGATATGGATCAAAAGCACCTGTTTATTTATAAAATGAATAAGAACGGGGAATAAAATAATGCAAAATTATGGTATGAACAATGGCCTGCATGATACCCCTAACCCCGTAGTAGCATCAACGCATCTTGTTCTCGTCCCGTTCAGTGAAACGGACTTGTTTGGATGACTACGCGCACGTACGTGCATCCGTTCTTGGGGGTATGCATTTTCGTTATCCGGACATTCATTTTTAATTTTTGGTCGTCGCATATATTTTTCATATTTTGAAACTAAATTTTAGACTCGACCGGGGCGTGTTTTGGACTAAATTTGTATTTACCGGGAAAATCTAATTTTGTTTAATATAATATTTTTTATTGAAACTTAGATAACAGTTTAACAATTTATATAACCAACAGATATTTTTTTAAAATCTTAAACAAATTTTTCCTAACAACTCTCTCTCTCTCTCCGACCCCACCACCCAGCTCTCTCTCTTTCTTTTTCTCTTTCTCTCTCTCTCTCTCTCTCTTCGCAGCTCTCTCTCTCTCTCTCTTGAGCCTTTCTCTCTCCTCTCGCATCCCCTTCACTCTCCTCTCGCAGTGAGCGAGATCCCGTCACCGCCTCCTCTCCTTAGCGTCACCTCCCTTCTTTCTTTTCTTCTTCTTCTTCTATTTAACCCCGAGCACCACGAGAAAACCCACAATCGTCGCAACCCTAACCCTAGCCTCTCACTGTCGTCGCTGCCTCAACCTTCACCTCCGTCTCCTTACACCATCGACTTCCTCTCCTCGACCTCCCTCTTAAACTTCCAACAACACCACCATCCCTAAAAAAAATCCCCCAAACCACGGTACCCTGCACACCAAAACCGCACAACAGAACCGCACCCATCACCTCCCGTCACCGGCGACCCCTCGCCGTCTCACCACCCTCTTCGTCGCCTCCTCTCCTCGACCTCGCCTCCTCCATCTCCTCACCAACACCCCAGCCAAACCACGGTTCCCTGCACACCCGAGCCAATTCCCTGCAATAAAAAAGAACCCTAGCACTCACTGCCTGTGGCCGTGAAACCTCACCGGAAAACCCAAGAAAGCTCGTCATCACCTCCTCGCACCCTTCTCTGACCCCAGAGCCACATCAAACCACAGCCTTCTCTTCTTCTTCCTCTTCTTCTTCTTCTTTCTCTTTTCTTTCTTGATCTTGGTTCTTTTTCCGGTGATCACCCGCCGGAGCTGTGCTCGTCGCTGCCGATCCAGGTGATCCAGTGAACAACCCCAACCAGTATGGTCATGCTCTTGCCTTGCCTGGACCCATTCCCCGTGCGCGCGTGTGGTTTTGCGACGTTTACCCGACGTCGGACGTGTCGTACGCATCCGTCGCGTGATCCATCGAGGCAAGTTAATCTTGCTACATGCTATACTACAATATATTGCACCCATGTGAATAATAACATTTCATATTGTTTAGTTATGCATCCTATATTACCATTTTACTATTTTACTATGTTCGGACATCCGTGTGCATCCGTATTATTATTTACATGTCTAGTCGCATGCTAAATCATCTTGCTACGTGCTAGGTATAGTATTATGCATTCATATGAGTAAAATGTTACCCGTTTATCACATTGTACATCCATACTAAAGTTTTAATGTTTTTGGATACCCGTTTGCATCCATACCATTAACTACATATCTAGTTGAATACCATAACACGTCATTTCATATTACTGTTACATTAACACCCCATGCTAGATAATGTGCATCCTACATAGTTATGAAGTTATAGTTGTAACCCATGATAGTTATTTATGCATCCATGTTTATTAGTGTATCCATACCATTAATTCTGCATAACTAGTTGCACCCCATATTACATTAACTTATATTATTAATACATTAGTACCCCATGCTTGATATTGTGCATCCTACTTAGTCATGATATAATTCCTGATCGATAATTGTGCATCCATGTTTTTAATTGTGCACCCGTACTTGCTACAGTTTGATTATGAGCACCCGCTTGATACCTGTGCACTACTTGACATGACTTGATACATGTACACTACCTGACATGATCTGATATATCACTACTTGACATGTTACCTGATCCTGTTTCTAATGCCGACAATCCTGACATGTTGTCCCGATGGACATATCCTGTTGTCTGTATAGACAAACATGTTCCTGCTTGATCCTATGTTGGCATTAGCTTCAGATTTATCAATACCTGACTTGAACACATAACTTGGGGGTATGGGAAAATCAAGAATGTAACCGAACGTAACTCAAAGGGCTATCATATTGTTTGCCATTTTTCCATGCGTTACGGAATACCTATTGTTTGTCGTTTTTCCGGGCGTTACGGAATACCTATTGTTTGCCGTTTTTTCGGGTGTTACGGAATAATCACCGATGAGTTACGATGAGGATTACATTAATTGATTTCAAAGACTTTAGAAAAGATAACCTAGTAGCACACAGTTTAGATTACTCACTGCACATCACATATGCTTATGCCCTTTACTGATCCTTATTCGTGATACTGTTATACTCTTATTTCTGTTCATACTCATGCCTGCATGTCTTGTTACCTCCTGATTGTATTATTGTTTGATATTATGGCGCATTGACATCTGGGTTTTGCGTGGCCCAGATCCTCTCTCCCTGTCGCAGGCCGTTCAGGAGTATCTCAGTCCGCAGGCCGAGCAGTGAGGACTTTTAGTATTTTAGTTTAGTTTTCTTTCAGTACTTTTATTTCCTGTTGTGAGCCCGTATTTGGGACGTACTTTCCAGATTGTTATTGTTACTTGGATCTATTGCTTCCGCATATTATTTCTTGACTCGTTTATTCTGGCTCATGGACATGTACTAGATAGTTTATTTTATTTCTACTGTTCTTGATATCTCTAGACAACCGTAATGTGACCGTGGAGGGATGTTTCCTATCCACGGTTAGCATGGTTGACTCTGTCACGTGCCTATCTTAGCGTACTCTGGGAAGCGGGGCGTGACAGATACGTTTCCCACCAACAACACTTCAAGAGGATGAAGCGTGAAGCTCGTCGACGGCGAAAAAGTGCGACGAATGCGCATGAGAAAATGACTGGTAACTGTGATATGGTTGATACTAGTTCAGAAAAGGCAAATCTCTAAGTTCTTACCTTCGGAAGCGATTCTGAGGAAGAAACAACCCTCAGCCCTCTCTTCAAGGATTCCACCTTTGAAAAAGAAGAGGAGGAGAAGAACTGCGAGAACATTCAGCTGCATAGCTGCACGCTGCCTGAAAAGAACCTCGGACCCAAAAACAAAAGTTCAAGCAAAAGAGACAAATAGAAAGAAAAAATCATTGAGGAAATTGCCCTCGATGATCGAGTTGTCAAAGAGCTCGCAGCCAAGGATCCGCCTAAGAAAAATAAGGTGGATTATAATGTCTTAGCACATCTGAGAAAAATGCCCACATAATTGAGCATACTGGATTGTTCCCTCCAAAAATTTCTGCGCAAAAGAGTCCAAGGTATCAAATGGCAGCGATACGCTTAAGAAAATGCGAACCAGTATCTTCCGGCCTGTATTTCGATAAACTCCCGAAGGAGGAACAGCTAAATTCTGATGATATTGGAAGAATCTCGAAAAACCCTTCGATTTGATATATTATGGGCTTCATAATTCATCCAGGATCAAAAGTTATGAGCAAATATGCTGTGCACTGTTCCCTGATTAAAAATCAGGAATTACCTCAATGAGGTATCACGTGCTCACACGTGACCAATGGTCACGTGTTGACACGTGATAGTTAAAACAGAAATAAAAATAACGGCTGAAGAAGAACCCAATTGGGGGTCACGTGTTGACACGTGACAATTAAAACACAAATAAAATAACAAATGTCTGAAGAAAATACCTCAATGAGGTATCACGTGCCCACATGTGACCAATGGTCACGTGTTGACACGTGATGGTTAAAACTGAAGCATAAATAAACGCTGAGAAAAAAACCAATTGAGGGTCACGTGCTCACACGTGACCAAGGGTCACGTGCCAGCATGTGACAGGCTTTGAAAGCCTTACAGTTTAATAGAATTAAAATTCTAAATTTCTCTAAATCTTTCCAAATAGAATTAAAATTCTAAATTTCTCTAAATCTTTCCAAATGGAAAAGGATTATGGGGACCGTTGGATTAAAGATCCAAGGGTGATTAAAAATCACCAATTTATGGAAAGATTTGATACAAGGAAAGATTTTCCCTATCTCACCAGAAATAACAAACAGAATATCTTTGGATTTAAAATCCAACGGTAAATAAAATTCACTGAATGATCTAAAAGATCATATTAAATATGAAAACAAATCAAATCTTTCAATGAAAGATTTATTAAACAAATTGATTCTTTTCCTTCTCCTATAAATAGGAGCCAAGAAAAGAAGAGAAGGGACCTTTTTTTTTGGAAAGAAAAACAGAGAGAGGAGAATTTAATTCTCAAGAGGGAAGAAAAGAAAGGAGAATTTAATTCTTAACAAAGAAAACCCTAGGTGAGAAAAGAGAAAAAGATCAACTTCAAAAAGAGAATTTAATTCTCAAAATTTAAGAGTTTAACTCTTCTGCAAATAAAGAACTTAGTTCTTCTTCTGGTTGAAGATCTGTACAGAGCACATCTCCCCATAGGATGAGAATTTAATTCTCATAGGGTCGAGATCCTGCCATGCAGATCCTAAACTTAGAAGGGGAATTGAGTTTTGAGAATTTAATTCTCCCAAACTCACAGGAATTTAATTCCTCCTAAAATGAAACTAGGGTTTAACTCTAATCAAGAATTTAATTCTTTTACATATCTGGGAATTTAATTCCTTTAAAAAGAAATTAGGGTTTTACCCTAAATAAGAATTTAATTCTTTCACAATAGGAATTTAATTCCTCCAAAACAAAATTAGGGTTTAACCCTACAGAGAATTTAATTCTTAAAATAAAGAGACTTGAAAGATCTCCATGCACATAAAGAATATTGGTCACGTGATGACACGTGACCCCAATCCGCAGTGATCAGAAAAGAAGGAATAAAACACGTGTCCCCACGTGACCCCTAAAAAGATCCCCAAAAATAAAAAGGAAGCAGCTTTGAGGCAATGCCTCACGTGCTCCCACGTGACTCCCAAAAAGCAGAAAGAAAAAGCAAAGGGAATGAAAGCTTTAGGCGCTCTCACGTGTTATCACATGACCCCTCAGCAAATGCTTTAACAATTGGCGCACAGATCCCCATCACGTGCCAACACGTGTTGCTCTAAAATAAAAATAAAAGTGTTTAACACTTATTCGCAGATTTGAGGATAAAATAAAAGGAGATCTGGCTCCACATTTAGGGCGCCCTCACGTGTCCCCACGTGACCCCTAACAAATCCCTTTAATATCCAATGGATGGATGCCTATCAGTGCCCACACGTGTTGGCCAGGAAATGAAAAGTATTTAACAGTTAATTGCAGAACGAAGAAAAGGGATCTGGTCCCCCCTTTGGGCGCTCTCACGTGTCCACACGTGACCCCTCTGTCTTTAGTGTTTAACACTAATTTGGGGATTATATTTCCAGTGTTTAACACTGATAGTTTCTAGTGTTTAACACTAAATTAAAGATTTTATTTCCAGTGTTTAGCACTGATTGTCTTTTAGTGTTTAACACTAATTTGAGAGTTCTATCTCCAGTGTTTAACACTGTTGTTCTCTAAGTGTTTAACACCACTTTTAGCCAAATTGGCTAATTTTCCAGAGGCAAAAGTCCCTCCTCCAAATGAATCTCAAAATTGAGGAAATCAAAGACAAAATGTTGTCAGAGCCCCCAAACCTTTGTTTAACACTGCTGAATGACGAGGGTCTGAACCCAGACAAATGTCTAATGGCCCAAAGGGTCAATGTTTCAAACATAATTGGACTTAGCCCAAACCGGCCATAAGTCCTCAAATCATCTTGAACTGAGCACACCTGCTCTTTCAACCAACTCATTGGTTCAAGGGTACATCTCTGAACTCCTCTGATATTTGTTGTTGTAATCCTTCAACGTCTTCAGAGAGGTGACGGGTATCGACAACCACACATTAATACGGACTATGGGGTCCTTAAACTCATGGACTAATGCGTCCTTAAACTAACATTTGTCCCCAAAACGGGAATGATGGACCACCATGTCCCTAAACTGGAACAATAGTGCCCAAACGCTCTTTTGTCGGATTAAACGATCTCGTTAAGTTGATCTTAGTCTCAAACTGGACTAACGTATCCTTAACAAACATTTAAGTTGATCTTAGCCTCAAATACGACTAACGTATTCTTAAACCCTCAAACAGACTTTAGTCCCAAATTGGACTATAGATCTCCCAACCAACTTTGGTTCAAGTGTACATCTCTGAACTCCTCTGACATCTGTCGTTGTAATCCTTCAACGTCGTCAGAGAGGTGATGGGTCCCGATGGCCATACATTCAATGGACCACTATGTCCCAAAACTGGAACAATAAAGCCCCTAAACGCTCTTTTGTTGGATCTAAACGATCCCGTTTGAGTTGATCTTAGCCTCAAATATGGCTAACGTATCCTCAAACCAAAACCTCAAACCCAAATCTAAGAAAATACGGATTTGGACTAATCCACGTCCTACGGGCGACGACATAAATTAGTCTCCGTATACAATCCACGGGAAACCATAAATAAAACAAACACCCACGACACGAAGTGAAATTCTGGAGAAGGAGAAAGTTGTTACCGCGATGCGGTAGCATAATTAACCGCAGGGGCTTGCGCCTGCAGGGAAGAGTGTCCCCACAATCAAAAACCCCTCGAGCGAGGGGGAATCTGACGAAGTCTGCTACATCGGCCGCATCCGTCTAAACCTCCGATACACGGTGGCATAAATCAACTTGGCATCTTCGGAGAGGTGGACGGATAAAACCATATAGCATCTGCCCCGAATCTCAGGCAAGACGTCCATGTCTTGGCCGCCATTCGGGAGGGAACAGATTCTGGCACGCCCGGTGGGACCTTTTCCTCTTTCCACTCCACACTTCGTGTGTCGTGTTCGCGAACGAATCACGGTTTGCTAATGGTTGCCCGTGGGTTTCGAGGTACTAAGATTTGGCGTTTTGCTTGGTGCAGAAAGCAAAGGATCAATGGCGTTCACCTGCTCAAAGTGTTCCACATACAACTGCAACCCACGTCCTGCCTCAACTTGGGGTATATCTTAAGAGCCCCAGGCGGCTTCCATGTTCACAGTGCCGATGGAACAGGTCACTCAAGCCACCACAGGATTGTTTTTCGGGATCATGCTCCCGCCAATGAGCTTCACCGCTCCTGTGCCAACACCGGAAGCTCCTAAGAAGTCGGTCTTCGATCGGCTTACAGCTACTGCGGCCCCTCTCAACGGGTCATCCAACTCCAGCTCCTCGGTCTTCGCCAGACTGGGCCAAAATTCCTGTGGGCCCACAATGAAGCTTGCAATCCCAGAGAAGGTTATTCCGAAGAGGATAGCCATCCCTGCTCCTGAAGTCGTCAAGGCAGCTTCTCCTACCAAAGGGTCGGTCTTTACAAGATTGACTGTTCCGGCTCCCGCTACGGTTCCTGTCCCTGCTCAGAAGACTGTTTTCAACCGATTGGATACTACTTCTCAAAGGACATCAGTATTCAACAGGCTGACGCCAGCAGCAGCCCCTCACCTGGACAGGGGGCAAGACAAAGCCATCCCCATCACCGAACCAACTCCATCAGCTCGACACGCTCGACGTCGCTACTGGCGCCGAGTAAGGAAGGCCGGGAGCAACTCCCCCTCTGGGCTAACGCCACCAGCTCCAACGGTGGAAGTTAATGCTGCTGTCCCAACCGGGAACAGTTTTGAGCTGCTGAACAGAATACGCAGGAATTCGCCCACTGCCGTACTGAAAAGATCTCCGCCACCGGTGGAGACTGTCACGGAAATAAAGCCGAAGCAGTCCCCTCAACGGCTGTCTTCCAAAGTTTACAAAATCTGGCGACAAGTCCGAGAGTCGGTGATCGATCCAAATTTCTCCCGCCAGCACAAGAAACTGAAGCTCCAAAAGGAAGTCAGCCATCCTGCTAAGCCACGAAAAGCTGTCTGGGTGCCCACCTTGACGGCTCCCTTAACTTCGACCGCTCTTGAGAAAAGAAGGCTGGAGAAGATCCCTGTGCCGGCGACAAAAGTCAAAGGCACTGAACCCAAACGCCCTAAGTCTGGGGGCATGGTGGTACATACCGTCTACATGGCGTCCGGGAAAGAGGACAGCCGTACATCTACAGGTCATAGACCGCTTACGCGATCGGTGACTAAAGCTCAGGAGGAGCAGCAGAAGCTCCAAGAAATGATGAATGCGATGGCCGCACTCACTGGGCCAAAAGAAAGCCCGAAGCGTCCTCGGATCAACGCCAGGAGCAAGAAACTGACGCTGAATTCCTTCGTAGGATACTTGAAAAGAAGGACAAAGAGGCTGCGGAACAAGCAGCCAATATAAAGCGAATGGCCCTTCTGTTCCAGGACATGGTGGGTATGATGATCCAGCAGGATCCCCCGGCGGAAGATCCTCCGATTGTCCTCGAAGATGACAGAGGGGAAACGTCAAATCTACCTCCGGCTCTTTCAACAGCTAAAGAAGAAACGATCTCTAAAGCTGCCCTGGATGACTACATTGCTCAACAAATACGAGTTCACCAGGCAAATGAAGCAGCCGGTCAAATTGTTAGAACTGGACGACCCTACCCGGGCTGGTATGACCAAATCAGTTACCCGCCGGGATATACGATCCCTAAATTCCATGTGTACAAGGGGACAAGGAATCCACATCAGCATGTCGCTCAATTCGGGGACTTATGCGGCAACACTGGAGGTGATGACAAACTGTTGCTTCGACAATTTGTCGGCAGCTTAGCGGAAACGGCATTCAAATGGTATTCGGAGCTACCTAACGACTCTGTCTAAACATTTACGGAGATGGAGTTGCTGTTTACATAAAGGTTTGCCAGCGCCAATGAGCGCGCCTCGATAACAGCACTGATCAACGCCAGGGTAAGGCCAGGCGAAACGTAGGTCCAATACGCAGTATGGTGGCGAAGCTTATGGTCGAAGTGCGAGCAGCGGATCGAAGAAGTGTCGGCGGTGGGCATGTTCGTGGGCACTCTTGACCCTCAAGCGGCCATCTCCCAGTTCATGATGTTTTTCAAGCCGACCACCTTCCAGGCCTTGATTGACAAGCTGGCCCAAATGGACCAGATGGGAGAGCCTTGGAATGAAAAGGGCAAAGGGAAGGCAACATTCGTTGCCAATACTCAACCACGGCCGCGCAACTTAAAGCCGGTTGTTTGCCAAAACAATATGCGTCCACGCCCATCCCTCGAGGAAAGACTGGGAAGTCCTTACTCATTTCCTCAGGACAAAACAAGGATATTGTTCGAGCTAGCGGTGCGCAACGGGCTCATCAATCTCCCGAATCCAAAACGACCGTTCCAACTCGGCGAGGCTAATAGTCTCAATTATTTCCCTTACCATCGAGCAGTAAGTCATCCGATCGAAGATTGCTTCGTCTTCAAAAACTGGGTTGAAGACCAATACCAACAAGGCAAACTCGCGTTGTCCGAAAACTGGAAGGTGAGCCCGCCATATCCACATACTTCGAGAAAGATGGATATACCGGGGGCATCATGCTCATTCATAGGGAAAGCCCCATAGACCGAAAAGTCAGTAAACTAGAGATTCGCCTCAAATACGGTGACGGCGGACCGAAACGTCCTTAAACTAATGTTGGACCACTATGTCCTAAAACTAGCTGTGGACCGAAACGTCCTTAAACTAATGATGGACCACTATTTCCTAAAACTGGATAATGACCGAAACATCGTTAAACTACTACCAACCCGCGGCATCCCCAGGCTGACGTGGTTAAAAAAAACAAAACGGTATGTCCATAAGCAAAATGGGCACGAATGAAAACCCGAAAGGGCTCCGTGAGTAAAAACAGCAGGGCTACCGGCGAGTGTTTGTGAAAACCAGAAAGGGCGCAACCTCGTTAGAAAAAAAAAAGAATAAAAAAATGGTATGTCCATAAGCAAAATGGGCACGGATGAAAACCTGAAAGGGCTCCGTGAGTAAAAACAGCAGGGCTACCGGCGAGTGTTTGTGAAAACCCGAAAGGGCGCAACCTTGTTAAAAGACACTTACAGGGTCCTCTCGATCTTGTAAGGAGAAACCACCCGCGTGAGATCCTTACGACTCACAAGGGAGCAACACACTTAGGGATCCTCACGATTCTTAAGGAGAAATTACACTTGCGAGATCCTCACGACTCGTAAGGAGAACTCTCTTATGGGACCCTCACGGCTCATAAGATTTGAAAGTCTTAAGTTACAGAGACCTGAACTTGTTCTTAGGCAACCTCCGATACTGCCCTACAAGTGGTTCAGTATTGAGCCTTGTATACAATCCACGGGCGCGAATAAACATTTCCCATACAATGTCCCATCCGTGACTAGGGATATGCTTATACAGCAAACAACACTTGTAAGTCCTCTCGACTTATAAGGAGAAAACCTTCTTGTAAGATCCTTACGACTTATAAGAGAACATGCACATAGGAATCCTCACGATTCCCAAGGAGAAAACACACCTACAAGATCCTCACGACTTGTAGGGAGAAATACCTTTGTGAGACCCTTACGGCTCATGAAGTCAAAAGCCTTAGCCGACAGGGCTCTTAACCCTGTTTACTAAGCAACCTTTGTTCAACATCGACAGAGGAAAATGATGATTCGCTCCTGGCAATATCCCAGTTGTAGCGATGCTGACGCCTAAACCGGTATCAAATTCCAAGCCCTTTCATGGCAAATGATGATTCGCTCCTGGTAATATCCCAGTTGTAGCGATGCTGATGCCTGAACCGGTATCAAATTCCAAGTCCTTAAATGGCAAGTGACGATTCGCTCCTGGCAATATCCCAGTTGTAGCGATGCTGATGCCTAAACCGGTATCAAATTCCAAGTCCTTTCATGGCAAATGATGATTCGCTCCTGGCAATATTCCAGTTGTAGCGATGCTGATGCTAAGATTGGCATCAGATTCCAAGTTCCACACCCGCGAAAAAAAAAATCAGCGAGCCAAAAATTCATATGAAATAGCCAAAATGATGGGGCAACTTGTAACGAAATCAGCAAGTACAAATGTATGCATACAAAAACAGCCGAAATGATTGGGCACCGCGAAAAATAGCCGAAATATTTGGGCAATCGCGATTTTCGCGATATAAAAAGCTGAAATGATAGAGCATCGCGGAAAGGAAAAAAATGACGAAAGAATGAAACTTTATGCCCTACAGGTGAGATCACATCGATCCCTGTATACAATCCAGGGGCATAAACAAAGAGGGAACCATACCTTCCCAACAGGCTCCACAGAAAGCGAAGCCAAATCTCGACGGTTCATAGACAACCTAGAGACAACCTCGACATTTGTCGCAATATTGCAGACACAATATCAACAAACGAAGCAAAGGAAGATCCTTAGCTTCAAGGTCTCGACGTCAATATCGACAACTTAGAGATCACCAACGGCGTTTCTCCTCACTCCAACCAGTGCAGACGTGACGTCAACAACCGACCTCAGAGTCGCAACGAAATGGAGCCATGGCAAAGTCCCTAGTTCCAAATCTCAATGGCCACATCTACGGCCCGAAAACCAACAACGGTGTACCTCCTCATTCCAGCAGGACACAGATGTTACACTATCAAATGGAGCCATGACAAAATCCCAGCTTCACCTCAGCATTCGTCTCGATACAACAGACGAGATATCAACAACGGCGTTCCTTCGCAGTCCAGCAGGATGTAAATGCAACGTCAACAAAAGACCCCTTGGTTAGCAAAGCGGAGTGACGGCAAAATCCCAGCTCCATCCCAGCGTTCGTCTCGACACAGCAGACGCAACGCCAAAGCAAATGAAGCAAAGGCCAAATTCCTAGCTTCAGGGTCTTGACGGCAACTCATATAAAGCTTGAAAGAAAATCGAAGATCATCTTGCACCAGTGCGAAGTGGTCACCACCGTGACGTTCGTCTCAATACAGCAGACGAGATGTCACCCCAGCGTTCTTCCTCCAGCAGGGTTCAGACGCGACAATCAGACTAATGGAGCCACGGCAAAATCCCTAGTTCCAAATCTCGACGGTTCACCGGCAACCTAGAGACAACCTCGATGATCGTCTCGATACAGCAGATGAAATGTCACCCCAGCGTTCTTCCCCCAGCAGGATTCGGACGCGCCAAAGCAAATGAAGCAAAGGCCAAATTCCTAGCTTCAGGGTCTTGACGGCTACTCATATAAAGACTGAAAGACAATCGGAGATCATCTCGCACCAGCGCGGAGTGGTCACCACCTCGACGATCGTCTCGATACAGCAGATGAAATGTCACCCCAGCGTTCTTCCCCCAGCAGGATTCGTATGCGCCAAAGCAAACGAAGCGAAGGCCAAATTCCTAGCTTCATGCGTCTTAACGGCAAGTCATATAAAGCCTGAAAGACAATCGGAGATCATCTCGAACCAGTGCGGAGTGGTCACCACCTCGACGTTCGTCTCGATACAGCAGACGTAACATCACCAAAAGGAGCCACGGCAAAATCCCTAGTTCCAAACCTCGACGGTTCACCAGCAACCTAGAGACAACCACGACATTCGTCTCGATACAGAGGACGCAATGCCAGCAAACGAAGCAAAGGCCAAATTCCTAGCTTCAGGGTCTTGACGGCAACTCATATAAAGCCTGAAAGACTATCGGAGATCATCCTACACCAGCGCGGAGTGGTTATGACTCATCGGGGCTCTCCAAAATGAGCCTAACCTCAAGTAAAAAGCGGCATGGCAAATTCCTAACGCTTGCTTTTCCGACGGTCAAATTGCCTAGGAAGATTACTTGAAGATGTCTTGTCCAGCCCCCGAAGGGATCAGAGACACGGCAGTCGCAGGGCTACTCGAACAGCACGATTGCCTATCGAGGAATATATCAGCTGATGCGACGGTACGACGGCCAAAACCCTAAGTACCACAGACCCTAACGGACTTCTGTCGTAAAGAGCAGAGGTTAACTGTGACGTTAGGATATTCTTGCGAGAAATGCTCGATTCGTCTCGACTCGTGAGGAAATTGATGTCTTTGCGAGAACTGCTCGATTCGTCTCGGCTCGTGGGGTAAAGCCTTAGGCAGCAAGGATTAAAAAACATGTTTCCTAAGCACTGGGGCCCTGCAAGGCGATCCAAAACGGTCTCTTGCATACTATCCACGGGTCACACTCTCCAAAGTCGAATCTCGACAAGAAGGGAAACAACCGCTTATGGGTCCTCTCGACTCGTAAGAGGGAAAATTCTCTTATAAGATCCTTACGAATTATGAGAGAAAACACACTTATAAGTCCTCACGACCCCTAAGGAGAAAATACACCTACGAGATCCTCTCGATCCGTAGGGAGAAAAGTCTTTGTGAGACCCTCACGGCTCATAAAGTTGAAAAGTCTTAGGCTATAAGGACCCTAAACTTGTCTCCTAAGCCCTCAATTCGGTGACCATGCATAACTTTGCACTACTTCACCCACGTACATACTTACGTGGGCAAAGTAGTGGGGGGCATTTGTTCCCGCCAAAAATTTCTGCGCAAAAGAGTCCAAGGTATCAAATGGTAACGATACGCTTAAGAAAATGCGAACCAGTATCTTCCGGCCTGTATTTTGATAAACTCCCGAAAGAGGAACAGCTAATTCTGATGATATTGGAAGAATCTCGAAAAACCTTTCGATTTGATATATTATGGGCTTCATAATTCATCCGGGATCAAAAGTTATGAGCAAATATGCTGTGCACTGTTCCCTGATTAAAAATCAGGAATTACCTCAAAGAGGTATCACGTGCTCACACGTGACCAATGGTCACGTGTTGACACGTGATAGTTAAAACAGAAATAAAAATAACGGCTGAAGAAGAACCCAATTGGGGGTCACATGCTCACGCATGACCAATGGCCACGTGTTGACACGTGACAATTAAAACAGAAATAAAATAACAAATGTCTGAAGAAAATACCTCAATGAGGTATCACGTGCTCACACGTGACCAATGGTCACGTGTTGACACGTGATGGTTAAAACTGAAGCATAAATAAACGCTGAGAAAAGAACCAATTGGGGGTCACGTGCCAGCACGTGACAGGCTTTGAAAGCCTTACAGTTTAATAGAATTAAAATTCTAAATTTCTCTAAATCTTTCCAAATAGAATTAAAATTCTAAATTTCTCTAAATCTTTCTAAATCTTTCCAAATGGAAAAGGATTATGGGGACCGTTGGATTAAAGATCCAAGGGTGATTAAAAATCACCAATTTATGAAAAGATTTGATACAAGGAAAGATTTTTCCTATCTCACCAGAAATAACAAACAGAATATCTTTGGATTTAAAATCCAACTGTGAATAAAATTCACTGAATGATCTAAAGGATGATATTAAATATGAAAATAAATCAAATCTTTCAATGAAAGATTTATTAAACAAATTGATTTTTTTCCTTCTCCTATAAATAGGAGCCAAGAAAAGTAGAGAAGGGACCTTTTTTTTGGAGAGAAAAACAGAGATAGGAGAATTTAATTCTCAAGAGGGAAGAAAAGAAAGGAGAATTTAATTCTCAACAAAGAAAACCCTAGGTGAGAAAAGGGAAAAAGATCAACTTCAAAAAGAGAATTTAATTCTCAAAATTTAAGAGTTTAACTCTTCTGCAAATAAAGAACTTAGTTCTTCTTCTGGTTGAAGATCTGTACAGAGCACATCTCCCCATAGGATGAGAATTTAATTCTCATTGGGTCGTGATCCTGCCATGTAGATCCTAAACTTAGAAAGGGAATTGAGTTTTGAGAATTTAATTCTCCCAAACTCACAGAAATTTAATTCCTCCTAAAATGAAACTAGGGTTTAACCCTAATCAAGAATTTAATTCTTTTACATATCTGGGAATTTAATTCCTTTAAAAAGAAATTAGGGTTTTACCCTAAATAAGAATTTAATTCTTTCATAATAGGAATTTAATTCCTCCAAAACAAAATTAGGGTTTAACCCTATAGAGAATTAAATTCTTAAAATAAAGAAACTTGAAAGATCTCCATGCACATAAAGAATATTGGTCACGTGATGACATGTGACCCCAATCCGTAGTGATCAGAAAAGAAGGAATAAAACACGTGTCCCCACGTGACCCCTAAAAAGATCCCCAAAAATAAAAAGGAAGCAACTTTGAGGCAATGCCTCACGTGCTCCCACGTGACTCACAAAACGCAGAAAGAAAAAGCAAAGGGAATGAAAGCTTTGGGCGCCCTCATGTGTTATCACGTGACCCCTCAGCAAATGCTTTAACAATTGGCGCACAGATCCCCATCACGTGCCAACACGTGATGCTCTAAAATAAAAATAAAAGTGTTTAACACTTATTCGCAGATTTAAGGATAAAACAAAAGGAGATCTGGCTCCACATTTAGGGCGCCCTCACGTGTCCCCACGTGACCCATAACAAATCCCTTTAATTGTAGGGTTGCTATGCACGCGCACAAGGGTCTACGAGGCATCAACCATGCCCGATTAAAATTTTAGTCGTGCCGAACAACCCAAATACGGATCTTTAAACTAGAGATTAGGCGAAAACAAACATGCTAAACACTTTAACACTAAGTGAGAGGGATTACAACCTTTGTAGATCCGGTCCTTCACTTCATATGCTCCGTGTTGTGGTCCCTTCGCTGCGATCATCGGGTTCCGGACTCTCGAGAGGTTCCACGAAGAGAAAGATGCAACCTTTGCTTCCGATCTTCGATACAAAGATGATCTACCTTGAAGTTTCGTTAACACAAGCTAACACTCAGGAAATGATGTGAACACCCTCATCTAAATGGAAAGGAAAGATGAGGATGATGAAGTAGGATTTTCTCTCTCTTTATTTATCTTTTTCTCACATATTTTCATCACAAATATCAAAGCAAGAAATCTTTGTAAGCAAAGAAGAAGAAGGAAGAAGCTGAACAATATTCAATTATCATTTGTGATGAATAATAAAAAGTTATCATAATCATTTATGCAACCATGATTGTAGTAACCATTGTAGAGAGTTTACTAGGGTTAGGGTTTGGGTTGGGTTAAAGGGTGAGTCACAAAGAAATATCTATCATAATATCTTTATCATGACAAAAGAAAAGCTTCTAGAATCAACTAGAAGTCTTAACCCTAATCCAAACCCTAATCATGTTTAAACTCCACTAAACATGTTGCATTAATAATTATAACATGTTACAATATTATATATTACATATACAATATTTATTGTAACAAAATAAAATAATACATTTAACATATATCGCATATATATCAATGTATTACCCGAGTGAGAAAAAGAATCTTTTAGTGAGCTAATATTAGTTAATGTAATTTAATATATCATATATGTTATTATACATTAAATTATCGAATCAACACTTGATCCGACAATCCGGCTATATCGCATATAACCGACTAATATATATCCGTACCGATTCATCGAATCAACATTTGATCCGATGACCCGGCTGATATCAAATATCACGAGAATACAATACGGTATCACATACCGCATTATCCTCGGTCCCGCACATATCACTTATGTGCTCCTACTCCGTTTTGCCTGAGCCAAGAAACCTCTGTGTAGGACTCTAAAGAATCGTCAATACGCCGGCAGTAGGTGATGATCATATCAAACACTCACAAGCTGCAAGCGGTCAGCTAAACGTAACAGCTACCCAGGTATTGAGCGCTCAGAAGATCAACAAGCAAGCATGTACATTCTCCTGTGAATCCAAACAGTAACACTCCCGTACAGTCTGGTCTCGTCGTCTGATATGTTGCATATCTCGCCTAGGGGTGGTAAACGTCAGACCCCAGTAGCTCGATAAGTCGTGTCGATTTGAGGTCTATAACGGTTCGAGAAACTACTGATAACACTTACCAGTAAATCTCAACAACCCTGGCCAGGGATTTCCGGTTATAGCCAATCGAACACAGCACAACATCAACTCCCTATACCGGGAGAGACGAATCCCCTCCTATCGCTCATTGCCTCCATGTGATTCGGGACTGTACCCAAAAGCCACCTTTTTGCACGCCCTCTTGGACGTGGTATGATGGAAATCAAAGCACAGTGGGAATCACACAAGACTCTATGACGATCTCGGGTCAACAGACTACTCTGTACCAGTGTCACCGGAGAACTGCCATCTGACATGAGGTATAATACCATCTGGGAGTTCTCGGCGAGTCCGTCCAGTGTACCCAGTCTCTACTGAGCACCCATACACCATCCTTGATGTCAAACACCTATGGATATGGAATCATCCATCGCCCATCATATGGGTCAAGATGCGTATACGCTAGTCTACTCTGGTGCATCGATGCCCTGTCTCGATACACCCTCGACTAGGAACAATTATAGGATGTACTCATCGACTACCGTGGCCCCACTAGTATGATCTCATCATAGTCCCAGTAGTCGAGTACATATCCTAAGGACTTTATCAACATGTAACATAGAGACAATCAGAGTACATGTTAAGATAAAGTACAACCAGATAGCATACTATCATGTCGAGCAAGAAAGTCCTCCCTATATATGTCCTAGCATCCACTACAATATACATCGTATGTACAATAATGGCCTACAGGGCATACATATAACTAACAATCTCCCACTTGCACTAGGGCCATCTGTTGTGGTATCTCATACCCAACAATTAGCTGCGGTTGAAGTATCTCATACTCAACCATCCCATAAAAGTCTCTATTGGGAAAAAGGCCTTTGTGAGTGGATCCGCGCTGTCGTCCTCTGTGTCTACTCTCCTAACCTCGATCTCCCTGGAGATCAACCATCTCCATGATCAGGTGATACTGCCTAAGAATTATATCTGGATTTCTGATGGGACGGTAGTTCCTTGGCTAAAGCCACAACTCCATTGTCACACAATGGTAGGAACGAAGTTCATCGCATGAACTTATATATATCCAGACTGTCTCTTTGGTAGTATCCTTGGTAACGATGTATCTTGCCTTTAATCGTCTAGTAAGTCACGGTATCTAGCTTGGAACTCTTCCAACATACCGTCCCTCCACTGAGGGTAAAGACAATGCCTGCGACTGACATTCAGTCGTACTTATCACCCTGGAACCTTTCCAGTGATTCTCCCCAGGATCGATTGATACCATCTCACTACAACTAGTGAGTATCCTAACATCCAATTAAATCTATCTCATAGATCCAAAACCCAGGATTTAGGAGGTATCACTTTGATCCTATATGGAGAATCCTTGTGATAAGCGGAGATTGACCGAGCGTAGCATAGGAAACTCCTTCCCTATCAAGAGTATGTCATCCACGTACTCTACGAGGATCACCACCATACTCTCTACTACCTTTTTGTATATACAAGGTTCATCTACCATTTTGATGAAGTCAAACTCTTTGACTACCACATCAAACAGATGTTCCAACTCCGCGATGCCTGTTTTATCATATAAAACATCTTGCACACGTTTCCGCTTCTCCCACTGTCTACGAAGCCCTCTGGCTATGTACTTATAGATGCTCTTTTCCAAAACATCATTTAGAAAAGCAGTCATGACACCCAACCACCAGATATCGTAGTCATGGTATGTAGCAGTGGCAAGTAGGATCTGGATGGACTTAAGCATAGCTTTGAAAGTCTCAACTTTTCCATGTACACCAAGTAATCTTCTCAAGATATACTCGCTCCTGATGGGGATTTAACCCTTCAGAAAAAGCAACCAAAGTCCATACTTTGTTGGTGTATAAGGATTCCATCTCAGATCGATAAGCATCCAGCCATTCTTACAGAGTCTCACTCCTGATGGCCAGCTCGAAACTAGTTGGGTCATCATCTCATGATGCAATCCTCGTTCCCACTGTCATAGAGAAACCGAAGTATCTCTCAGGTGGGTGAGGAACCCTAATAGATCGGCGGAGAGGCTGAGGTTCGTTGGAAACTATTGAATCCTTTGGTTCTACCAAATCATCAGCTGCAGTTTGTATAGCTGGAACATTTCCAGTTCTACATAACAGACCTTGCCTCGAGCTTGTCCGGATTTTGCTTTTAGACATAGGCTGGACAACCCCAAATCTTAACAAACTTAAGATATGGGCTCTTCCCTTTCCATATCACATATGAAGTGGTAGGCAACTGATTTGATTTGAACCCTATTCAATAGGTATACAACTTCACAAGTGCATAACTCCCTAAAGGAAATAGGAAACTCAGTAGTACTCATCATAGAGCACACCATATCACATAGGGTGCTATTGCTCCGCCCCGATATACCATCGTGCTATGGTGTATACGGAGGAGTAATGCTGAGATAGAAACTCATTCTCCTTTAGAATAGTCCAGGAATTCCGTGCTCAAGTATTCTCCTCCTTGATCACATCAAAGGACATAATACTTTTACCCGTATTTTTGGTTCTCTACTTCTAACTCATATTCTGTGAATATCTCAAAAGGTTCGGATTTGTGTTTCAACAGGAACATATGTCTGAATCTTGAGAGATTATCAGAGAATGTAATGAAGTAAAAAGAACCGTTCTTGGCATTTGTAGACAGGGGACCTTCATACATCAGCATGTATCAATCCCAAGAGTTCACTAACTCTTTCTCTGTTTCCAATAAACAGAGCTATGGTCATCTTGTCTTTGTGACATGACCGGCAAGTTTCACAAGATGTAAATTCAAACAGATTTAAATATGCATCTAAATGTAACTTAGCTAGTCGGGTCGCATTGATATGACCTAGTCTACAATGCCTCGAGAAAGATTCGTTCATTTCTGAACTCTTCCTCTCGTGTGTGTTCTGTATACTAAGAACTGTAGTTTGATTTAGAATGTCAATGCTTTTAGATAACATGCCTGAACCGATCAACTCTTGATATAGGAAATGTTCAAAACATTATCCAACAATACAAAATTATATCACCTCTTTACTAATAAAGAAACTGATATGATGTTGTATATCAGGTTCGGTATCTAATAACATTCGTTCAGAATCAATGTATTCAGGTAATACAGGGTGATAGTGACCAACAGACTTGGCTGCAACACTTGCACCGTTTTCTGTCTCATGAAACTTATCACCCGTTCTCAGTTCTCTACCTATCTGTAGTCCATGTAACAGATTACATATGCGGGATCCTAATCCGGTATCACATACCCAGGACGTAAAGGATACTGAGAAACAGTTCTGTGTAATGAACACACCCGAAGATGATGCATCAACATGCACTTTCTTCGTTTGGGCGGCACGGGAAATCTAGTATTCCCCAATTTCCTGCTCTGTCTTATAACAATTATAAGTTGGAGCGGGACCAACGTTCCCCAGCTCAGTATAACAAGCGGGTTCGGTCAATATATCCGTATTATTATCTTGATTAAGGCATGATATGGTCGCTACCTGGAGAGAAAGAGAAGAAAACACTCAGCGTATGCTCTTGCAAGATTAGATTGGTTATTTAATATATCTAATCAGGATGTCTCCTACTGTTTTTGTCAAATCTTCCTTCAAATCCTAAAAGGAAAGACTAGCCGGGATTAATTACACGCTACAAGTTCGCTAATCTTTCAGTCAGGCCAGTGTCGGTACTTTGAGGGTGGTCCCCCATGCTTTCGCACGAACCTAATTAAAGTAAACCTCGTTTTCCCAGGGGCGTAACCCCGTTAACACCTTTCTAGACACCTACTTGATTGGCTAATTGTAATGTGTAAAACTCTCCCAGGAGTAACTCTTACTCGCAGCGGGTATCGGGATCCAACTATCTCATAGAAGGTATGCAATCTCATTGCAAATTTCAACACTTGAAATTCCCAATAATATTTTACCCCTAGCGTTCTATGACCTTGACGAATGCCAAACAACCCATAGTTCACTAGTCAAGTTCAACCCGTACATTTCTTGATTGAATTAAACCCACCCGCACGACCCTTGACGAATGCCAAACAACGCCGTACGAATACCCTAATCCAATCTGCATCATTTGCATAAGCAGATAAATACTAGTTAGCTACCGCACACTACGCCTTGACGAATGCCAAACTACCGTAGCACGAATACTAACTAGTACTTATCTGAAATGACGGAGGGCTACGACAGGTTTTTAAGAAAACCCTTTGCGTAATGAACTTGATATCGTTGTAGAATCGAGTGATTTTAAATGGAGTGTTTTTTTAGGCCTTTCTAGTTTTGTTAAAGGGGTCACTCCCGGTGAAGGGATCGTCGGCCCTTTCCTCATCGAATAAGGTGCATGATATATCATATATACCGCTGTGCAAAGCAAGAACTATAGAAGCAATCAAAAGACAAACCGAGTTTGTAGCATCTGCCAGTTATTGCTAAAGGAGTCACTCCCGGTGAAGGGATCTCGGTCCTTTCCTTATCGAATAAGGTGCTGGATGTTCTACAAGGAACACCGCTATGCAAAGAAAGAACTAGAGCTACCAGTTTTTAAAAAAAAGTTTCTACAACATCTTTAGGTTTCTTTTATTTCATTAATCTCATTAATGAAGTCCCATTTTATTATGTTTCACAAGCATCTCTTTTGAAACGAAATCTGCAATATAACATATATCTCATATATATAAAATATAAACATTCGTCTCAGGCAGTAATATGATCTCATCACAGAACATTGCAGCAGAAGAACATATATGAAGTATTGGATATACTAGGACGTCCGTGTTTTCAATACGAGCCTGTATAAAACACGGATTCCACGGTCGCGATGAATAGCCAAACCCACATCCCTAGACCCCTACGAGAGCGGCAAGTAACACAGCCAATTCTAGGGTTAGGAGACCCGGTCCCGACTCCTCGAGATGGTCTCCTACTGGACCTTAGAACCCGGTTACTTGTGCTCCCCTCCGTGGGTCTACTTAATGCGGAAAAGTAAATAATATACAACGGTGACATCTTCCGCAACCTGGAAGTGCCCCAATAAAATAATATTACATACAAAAGAATTTTACATGAATGAAAAAGAAAAACTCTCATTTCACATAAAACCCCCGGCTATTCAAAACGTGACGATCCAATATAGCATATCACAGCAACACATAATATCACATATCATCAACGTAAGCAAGTATGCGTATCCCGATTGTCGTTGATGTATAGCAATGAAGCCGGCGATATACCACATACTACGCTTACGGTCACAGAAAAGAAAGTGTAAAACTACAACAGTTGGAATCCGCAACCTCCTTAGACATCGCATGCCTAACCAAATGAATTCCTTAGACATCGCATGCCTAACAATTATAAACCCCGCATTTTAGTCTCATTATCGAAAACTCTTTTCAATATCAAGTCGGGCAATTCAGCAAGATTCCCGACAACCTGATCGAATGCTCGTCGCAAACTTTAGTAGACGGCCGCACCCCCAGATGCAGTCGACGAAGTGCACTAAGGCGGAACACCGTTGCCGCGAGCACCCGAACGGATGCTTTCGGCTATAGGGTTCTCCTACAGTCACTTGGTCGGGGCTATGGGGCGTGGCTGTCTATTAAGTTTACTCGGCGAGTATCCGTGTACGCTACGTGATTGCGACGGACTTTTGATCACATCAAAATTCCATGGCAACCGATCATCTGAGACTGAACTGCTAGATTTATAATATTCAAATTAGTTATCTCATAACTACCTGTGGATTCCAAATATTGTATCACATTCCAGATAAATAGACAATGTTAAACTTTCCGATCGAATAATCAAACACCCAAGTTTTCCCCAATATATCTCAATACTTGAAATCAGTTTAAAAACATCTATCACATGCCACAGTACCAATGGTCCAGCCGTAGAAGGGTCAAGCCAACGCCTCACATGTGGCACGCCGTACTGCCCCAAACCCTAAGGTTCAAAAGGCAGTTCAAGACGGTCGCATAATCGAGTTAAGGTTTGTTGTCTTCTAGAGGGTCCACCACATTACTTGCACGACTTAGAACGTTCTTAAACTCGAGAAAAATCTAACTTTTGAAAAATTTTCCGACTGGGGAAAAAGTGAGTTATTGATATCCGTTCGATCTTTTTAACAGTTTCTAAAAATTATCCGGAACAACTAAACGAAATTAAAATATCCGATCGAATCAATAAGTCCCCAATACAACCCAGAAAACTCAACACTTGAGTAGAAATAAAAATACCCAGAAGAATCAGGAAGTACAGACGGTCATTACTGTGCAGAAACTAACCATCAATCAACAGTAACGGCCGCGGAACCGCCGCCAATGCCATGGTTTGGCCGCGGTTCCGCGGTGAAATAGTTGAGTTAGGGTGTCGTTTTTCACAGTAATTCCTAAAATACCCTGCTGAATTTTTTGAGCATTTTTAATATGAAAAAAATCACAGTTTTGAAAAATTTCCAGAGAAGGGGTTTTATCGGGTTTTCCGGGTTCGATCGGACTTTAAACTTCGTCTAGACATCGCCTAAAGCTCTAGCTTGGCTCTGATACCACTGTAGGGTTGCTATGCACGCGCACAAGGGTCTACGAGGCATCAACCATGCCCGATTAAAATTTTAGCCGTGCCGAACAACCCAAATACGGATCTTTAAACTAGAGATTAGGCGAAAACAAACATGCTAAACACTTTAACACTAAGTGAGAGAGATTACAACCTTTGTAGATCCGGTCCTTCACTTCATATGCTCCGTGTTGTGGTCCCTTCGCTGCGATCATCGGGTTCCGGACTCTCGAGAGGTTCCACGAAGAGAAAGCTGCAACCTTTGCTTCCGATCTTCGATATAAAGATGATCTACCTTGAAGTTTCGTTAACACAAGCTAACACTCAGGAAATGATGTGAACACCCTCATCTAAATGGCAAGGGAAGATGAGGATGATGAAGTAGGATTTTTTCTCTCTTTATTTATCTTTTTCTCATATATTTTCATCACAAATATCAAAGCAAGAAAGCTTTGTAAGCAAAGAAGAAGAAGGAAGAAGATGAACAATATTCAATTATCATTTGTGATGAATAATAAAAAGTTATCATAATCATTTATGCAACCATGGTTTTAGTAACCATTGTAGAGAGTTTACTAGGGTTAGGGTTTGGGTTGGGTTAAAGGGTGAGTCACAAATAAATATCTATCATAATATCTTTATCATGACAAAAGAAAAGCTTCTAGAATCAACTAGAAGTCTTAACCCTAATCCAAACCCTAATCATGTTTAAACTCCACTAAACATGTTGCATTAATAATTATAACATGTTACAATATTATATATCACATATACAATATTTATTGTAACAAAATAAAATAATACATTTAACATATATCGCATATATATCAATGTATTACCCGAGTGAGAAAAAGAATCTTTTAGTGAGCTAATATTAGTTAATGTAATTTAATATATCATATATATTATTATACATTAAATTATCGAATCAACACTTGATCCGACAATCCGGCTATATCGCATATAACCGACTAATATATATCCGTACCGATTCATCGAATCAACATTTGATCCGATGACCCGGCTGATATCAATAATCGCGAGAATACAATACGGTATCACATACCGCATTATCCTCGGTCCCGCACATATCACATATGTGCTCCTACTCCGTTTTGCCTGAGCCAAGAAACCTCTGTGTAGGACTCTAAAGAATCGTCAATACGCCGGCAGTAGGTGATGATCATATCAAACACCCACAAGCTGCAAGCGGTCAGCTAAACGTAGCAGCTACCCAGGTATTGAGCGCTCAGAAGATCAACAAGCAAGCCTGTACATTCTCCTGTGAATCCAAACAGTAACACTCCCGTACATTTCGGTCTCGTCGTCTGATATGTTGCATATCTCGCCTAGGGGTGGTAAACGTCAGACCCCAGTAGCTCGATAAGTCATGTCGATTTGAGGTCTATAACAGTTCGAGAAACTACTGATAACACTTACCAGTAAATCTCAACAACCCTGGCCAGGGATTTCCGGTTATAGCCAATCGAACACAGCACAACATCAACTCCCTATACCGGGAGAGACGAATCCCCTCCTATCGCTCATTGCCTCCATGTGATTCGGGACTGTACCCAAAAGCCACTTTTTTGCACGCCCTCTTGGACGTGGTATGATGGAAATCAAAGCACAGTGGGAATCACACAAGACTCTATGACGATCTCGGGTCAACAGACTACTCTGTACCAGTGTCACCGGAGAACTGCCATCTGACGTGAGGTATAATACCATCTGGGAGTTCTCGGCGAGTCCGTCCAGTGTACCCAGTCTCCACTGAGCACCCGTACACCATCCTTGATGTCAAACACCGATGGATATGGGATCATCCATCGCCCATCATATGGGTCAAGATGCGTATACGCTAGTCTACTCTGGTGCATCGATGCCCTGTCTCGATACACCCTCGACTAGGAACAATTATAGGATGTACTCATCGACTACCGTGGCCCCACTAGTATGATCTCATCATAGTCCCAGTAGTCGAGTACATATCCTAAGGGCTTTATCAACATGTAACATAGAGACAATCAGAGTACATGTTAAGATAAAGTACAACCAGATAGCATACTATCATGTCGAGCAAGAAAGTCCTCCCTATATATGTCCTAGCTTCCACTACAATATACATCGTATGTACAGTAATGGCCTCTAGGGCATACATATAACTAACATTAATATCCAATGAATGGATGCCTATCACATTCCCACACGTGATGGCCAGGAAATGAAAAGTGTTTAACACTTAATTGCAGAACGAAGAAAAGGGATCTGGTCCCCCCCTTTGGGCTCTCTCACGTGTCCACACGTGACCCCTCTGTCTTTAGTGTTTAACACTAATTTGGGGATTATATTTCCAGTGTTTAACACTGATTGTTTCTAGTGTTTAACACTAAATTAAAGATTATATTTCCAGTGTTTAGCACTGATTGTCTTTTAGTGTTTAACACTAATTTGAGAGTTCTATTTCCAGTGTTTAGCACTGATTGTCTTTTAGTGTTTAACACCACTTTTAGCCAAATTGGCTAATTTTCCAGAGGCAAAAGTCCCTCCTCCAAATGAATCTCAAAATTGAGGAAATCAAAGACAAAATGTTGTCATAGCCCCCAAACCTCTGTTTAACACTGCTGAATGACGAGAGGCTGAACCCAAACAAATGTCTAATGGCCCAAAGGGCCAATATTTCAAACATAATTGGACTTAGCCCAAACCGCCCATAAGTCCTCAAATCATCTTGAACTGAGCACACCTACTCTTTCAACAAACTCATTGGTTCAAGGGTACATCTATGAACTCCTCTGATATTTGTCGTTGTAATCCTTCAACGTCTTCAGAGAGGTGACGGGTCTCGACAACCACACATTAATACGGACTGTGGGGTCCTTAAACTCATGGACTAATGCGTCCTTAAACTAACATTTGTCCCCAAAACGGGAATGATGGACCACCATGTCCCTAAACTGGAACAATAGAGCTCAAACGCTCTTTTGTCGGATTTAAACGATCCCGTTAAGTTGATCTTAGTCTCAAACTGGACTAACGTATCATTAACAAACATTTAAGTTGATCTTAGCCTCAAATACGGCTAACGTATCCTTAAACCCTAAAACAGACTTTAGTCCCAAATTGAACTATAGATCTCCCAACCAACTTTGGTTCAAGTGTACATCTCTGAACTCCTCTGACATCTGTCGTTGTAATCCTTCAACGTCGTCAGAGAGGTGATGGGTCCCGACGACCATACATTCAATAGACCACTATGTCCCTAAACTGGAACAATAGAGCCCATAAACGCTCTTTTGTTGGATCTAAACGACCCCGTTTGAGTTGATCTTAGCCTCAAATATGGCTAACGTATCCTCAAACCAAAACCCCAAAACCAAATCTAAGAAAATACGGATTTGGACTAATCCACGTCCTACGGGCGACGACATAAATTAGTCTTCATATACAATCCACGGGCAACCACAAATAAAACAAACACCCACGACACGAAGTGAAATTCTAGAGAAAGAGAAAGTTGTTACCGCGATGCGGTAGCATAATTAACTGCCGGGGCTTGCGCCTGCAGGGAAGAGCGTCCCCACAATCAAAAACCCCTCGAGCGAGGGGGAATCTGACGAAGTCTGCTACATCGGCCGCATCCGTCTAAACCTCCGATACACGGTAGCATAAATCAACTTGGCATCTTCGGAGAGGTGGACGGATAAAACCATATTGCATCTGCCCCGAATCTCAGGCAAGACGTCCATGTCTTGGCCGCCATTCGGAGGGGAACAGATTCTGGCACGCCCGGTGGGACCTTTTCCTCTTTCCACTCCACACTTCGTGTGTCGTGTTCGTGAACGAATCACGGTTTGCTAATGGTTGCCCGTGGGTTTCGAGGTACTAAGATTTGGCGTTTTGCTTGGTGCAGAAAGCAAAGGATCAATGGCCTTCACCTGCTCAAAGTGTTCCACATGCAACTGCAACCCACGTCCTGCCTCAACTGGGGGTATATCTTATGGGCCCCAGGCGGCTTCCCTGTTCACAATGCCGATGGAACAGGTCACTCAAGCCACCACAGGATTGTTTTTCGGGACCATGCTCCCGCCAATGAGCTTCACCGCTCCCGTGCCAACACCGGAAGCTCCTAAGAAGTCGGTCTTCGATCGGCTTACAGCTACTGCGGCCCCTCTCAACGGGTCGTCCAACTCCAGCTCCTCGGTCTTCGCCAGACTGGGCCAAAATTCCTGTGGGCCCACAATGAAGCTTGCAATCCCAGAGAAGGTTATTCTGAAGAGGATAGCCATCCCTGCTCCTAAAGTCGTCAAGGCGGCTTCTCCTACCAAAGGGTCGGTCTTTACAAGATTGACTGTTCCGGCTCCCGCTACGGTTCCTGTCCCAGCTCAGAAGACGGTTTTCAACCGATTGGATACTGTTCTCAAAGGACATCAGTATTCAACAGGCTGACGCTAGCAGCAGCCCCTCACCTGGACAGGGGGCAAGACAAAGCCATCCCCATCACCGAACCAACTCCATCAGCTCGACACGCTCGACGTCGCTACTGGCGCCGAGTAAGGAAGGCCGGGGGCAACTCCCCCTCTTGGCTAACGCCACCAGCTCCAACGGTGGAAGTTAATGCTTCTGTCCCAACCGGGAACAGTTTTGAGCTGCTGAACAGAATACGCAGGAATTCGCCCACTGCCGTACTGAAAAGATCTCCGCCACCAGTGGAGACTGTCACGGAAATAAAGCCGAAGCAGTCCCCTCAACGGCTGTCTTCCAAAGTTTACAAAATCTGGCGACAAGTCCGAGAGTCGGTGATCGATCCAAATTTCTCCCGCCAGCACAAGAAACTGAAGGTCCAAAAGGAAGTCAGCCATCCTACTAAGCCACGAAAAGCTGTCTGGGTGCCCACCTTGACGGCTCCCTCAACTTCGACCGCTCTTGAGAAAAGAAGGCTGGAGAAGATCCCTGTGCCGGCGACAAAAGTCAAAGGCACTGAACCCAAACGCCCTAAGTCTGGGGGCATGGTGGTACATACCGTCTACATGGCGTCCGGGAAAGAGGACAGCCGTACATCTACAGGTCATAGACCGCTTACGCGATCGGTGACTAAAGCTCAGGAGCAGCAGCAGAAGCTCCAAGAAATGATGAATGCGATGGCCGCACTCACTGGGCCAAAAGAAAACCCAGAAGCGTCCTCGGATCAACGCCAGGAGCAAGAAACTGACGCTGAATTCCTTCGTAGGATACTTGAAAAGAATGACAAAGAGGCTGCGGAACAAGCAGCCAATATAAAGCGAATGGCCCTTCTGTTCCAGGACATGGTAGGTATAATGATCCAACAGGATCCCCCGGCGGAAGATCCTCCGATTGTCCTCGAAGATGACAGAGGGGAAACGTCAAATCTACCTCCGGCTCTTTCAACAGCTGGGGTCTGACGTTTACCACCCCTAAACTAGATATGCAACATATCAGACGAAGAGATCGGACTGTACGGGAGTGTTATTGATTGGATTCAAAGGAGAATGTACAGGCTTGCTTGTTGATCTTCTGATCGTTCAATACACGGGTGACTGTTACGTTTAGCTGACCGCTTACAGCTTGTGGGTGTTTGATATAATCATCACCTATTGCCGGCGTATTGACGATTCTTTAGAGTCCTACACAGAGGTTTCCTGGCTTAGGCAAAATGGAGTAGGGGCACATATGCGATATGTGCGAGACCGAGACTAATACGATATGAGATTGTAAGTCCACGGCGGTGCCCCGGCCGTCGATCCGACGCCGGTAACGAGGAAACAAAAACTTTGCAAACTAGCAAACCGGCACCACCGCGCACTTTTCACCCGGATCGGGCCATTAACCTAGAAACTAGCAAAATACAAGATGGGTAGAGAAGTATACCAAACGATCCATGTCCTTCGGTCTTCGTCTCCACTCCGATCTCCCGCGGAATCTCCGTTCATCTCCTCCTCGTCGGAAAGGGCACCACGTAGCCGGAATCTTTTACGGGCTCCCACCTCTTGACCGAGGCAACTCGGGCGCGAAGTTGGCTAGCCGACGCGTCCAAGGGATGCTGTAGAATAGTGTAGTAGCCATGTCTCTTTGGGGATTATGGAAGTTGCCATGTATGAGGGATCAAGAAAGAACTATTGGAGAGAGGTACATGAAATTGTGTAGCAAGGAAAAAGGAGAAAGTTTTTCCTCATGAAAAATGAGCTCACCCTATCACTCCTCTCTAAGTGGCCAGCCCCTCAAGCATGAGAATGGTGGTGGAACAAAAGAAAAGTCACAAAGATATATGAGGGAAAAAGAAATGATAATGAGAAAATGGTCACACTTTTTTCTCATCTAAATCTTTTCACCAACCATCACTAGAAAAGCCAAGGAAAAGACCATAATGGAATCTCATCATGATAAAGGCACAAATACAATAAAGCCCTCCACAAAAGAGTTATTTGCAAACTGCAAATAACCCCCTCCATCAATCGGAAAGTCCGGTCGGGAAGGAATAAAAGAAAACCGGCCGGAACGGAATGCAAACTGGCAACTTCAGAAAACTGATCCCGTAATAAATTACAGGAAAACCCCGCTACTGCAAATACATGCTAGCATTTGTATTCCCACTGAACACAAATGCAAAGAGACAAAACTACACTATCTAATACTAGAATCCGGCTTAAGCCAAAGCCGGCTAGAAAAATCCGTCCGATCACGATCCGTGCAATACCGCACGTATCTGATCGAACCCTGCCATATCTCCATACGGCCTCTACAGCGTTTCGCCCGAAACCTGAGTAACTGTGTGTGGTGGACTCTAAAGACTCGTCAATACTATGGCTGTGGATTTAACCACTAGCACGTCAGAGGTATTAGCCATACGTGACGGGCCACCAGCTATTGACCAAAGGGACGTCGATGAGCGAACTCATCCTGACACCCTACTGAGCCTGTCAGTGACAATATCCGTACAGTCCGGTCCGTTCGTCTATGAGCATCGCATGGCGGGCCTAGGGGTTGGTAAAAGTCAGACCCCCAAAAGCGGTACAAGTCGTGTCGGAGTGTAGCCCAGAACACCCTGAGATACTACTGGAATACCTAACAGCAAATCTCCTGCCTTGGCCAAGGACTTTTCATGTTCTGGCTCTCCTAGACACAGCGCGACCTCACCCCCAATACCGGGAGAGACGAACCCCTGCAGATCCACTCACTGCCTCCATGTGGCTCGGGACTGTACCCAACTAAAACCTGTTTGCACGACTAATTTGAGCCGTGGTAGGGTAGTAATCAAAGCGAAGTGGGAACTCACACGAGACAAATGACGATCTCAGGTCGATGAACTAACCTGTACACATGTCACCAGGGAACTGCTATCTGACGTCTGGTATAATCCCAACTAGCAGGTTCCCGGCGAGTCCTGTCCGGTGTACTCATAACCCAATGAGCACCTGTATACATCTTAGGTGAACCAACTGACACCAGTGGCTTGTGAGACCGGCCACCGCCCCTCGTCGGGGTCTCGACTGTATACACTAGTCTACTCTGGAGAATCGATGCCCTGTCTCGAAACTCCCACGACTAGGGACCATTTAAGGATGTGCTTATAGACTACCAGCTCCCACGTATATGATCGCCCTCATACTGCTGGTAGTCAAGCAAGAATCCTAGGGGCTCTATCAACGTGTAATAGCGACTCGTAAAGTCACCTAAAGCAGTACACGATGATAAAGATAAACCAGATAGCATACTATCATCTCGAGTAAGACTGTCCTACTGGGACAGGTCCTCCCTCAATCATTGCAATCACGTGCCTGTGATCCAATAATTGACTCTGAGGGCCCTATCTCCAACAATCTCCCACTTGCACTCAAGGCTAATTATTGCGATGTCGCATACTCACAGCCCGTGTGATACCGAACACCCAACTCCTCTACTAGTCAGTCTCACAAAGCTCGTTTGCGAAACTATTGCGTTCGAGGAATAGCCTCAGTGAGTGGATCCGCTCTGATGTTTCTTTCTATGTCTCTCTTTACCTCAAGTTCGCAGAGAAAGCCATCTCCCGAAATGAGCAATACCTGTCTTAGAATGTGTCTGGATGTCTGATGGGACCTAGCTCATAAATGAACTCCAAATCCAAACTTCTTAGACTGTATCGTCAACTGAACTTAATCAGTATCCTGCGCCATACCTTCCCTCAGTATCCACCTGGACAATCTGTCCAAAATACTGCCCTTCGTCAAAGGGAAAACTATAACTCTGACAGCCAGTCTGCCATCCAGGTCACCTTGGAAGCCTGGAATGATAACCGTCTCCTAAAAGAGGCTGCCGTTATCATTTCCCTAGAACATCCAGTTATGTTCTAAAACTGCTTCCGACTGCTTCTCCAGGATTGGATCAATATCAACTTATTGCATCTACTGCAAGAACAACATCTGGTGTGGTACTTGACATCTCATGATTGACTCAATTGCCTAAGCAAATGATCTGCCAATTATGCGCATCCCTCTCCCCTTTAGTCTGTAAGACACCTTTAGAGAGGGTGACTCCATTATCTGCAGGTACACCACCATGCCAGGAGTCGTCCATTATAAATACTCATAGAATGCTGTCAAAGTACCCTAATTGGGAAACCACCCAAATCTAGATCTAAAACCATAGATCTAGTTACCAGAATGTCTAATATAAGATCCAATTCCTATGTGGAGAAACTACTGTGTGACGACCAAAGTATAACCGATCGTAGTATAGGAATATCACTTCCTACTCTGTGTATGTCATCAAATACCAGGACATCACACCCTACTCCCTTCTTAACAGATCCATCCCCTATTCTGATGAAGTCAAACCTATGACTGTCACATCAGAAATAGATGATCTATCTCCGCTATATCTGCTTTAGTCTATAAATAGACATAAGCCAACTGTCCACCAATGCTTTCGCTGCTCCCACTGACTACGACAACCCTCTGGCAGAGTCATATAGACGTACACATCTAAAGCTAGTTTAGAACGACGCTATACTCATCCTCCTGCCGGGTCTCACAGTCTGGAACAACAGCAATGGCAAGTCTGGGTAAACAAGAACCTCCCTGCCACCGTCCTTGAGCATACCGAAGTACCTCTCGAGTGCCTAAGGTTACCCACCATATCTGCGAAGTGGCCAATGGAATGTCAAACCAGACTAAATCTTTAGGTTCTTATCAAATCTTCAATAATCGTTTGCGGTTCTGGAATCACTTCCAGTTCTACCATACTCCCACTACTGTTTTCTGAAAAAAAAAACTATTTTTATTAAAACTGTGGCGAGTCAAGAACAATATCACTATTGATCTTCCAGATGGTAGAAAGTCAACCCTCGTCATAGCCCGGGTCAACCCACAAACAGCCATTACAGAAACGTGCCTTGAGTTATCCAGAGTCTGGTTTTAAGCATAAGCTGGACAACTCCCCGTACCTTAACAATGTCAAGATATGAACTGTTCTATATCCAATACAGAAACAGAGGCACTGATTTAATTGAACCAGATTCAAATCATGCAGCTGTCTCCAGTGCATGTCAACTAAATGGAAGGAGGCCGATCGGCGTTACTCAACTCAGGAATGCTTCCAATTATGAGTAACCTGAAAGAGAAGCAAGTTCTCTTAATCATTACTATCAACTGAATACCATATACAAGTATCTACATCTTCGATCACCTTGAAGAATCCCGATACTTGCAATATCTGGTTCTCTACTTTATTCTTATACCTATAACTTCTCAAAACTTGGACCCTGTGTTTCTACGAAACACCTGTCTAAAACTAGAGAAGTCATAAGTAAACTGAATATAGTACGAGGACCAAGCCCTCTGTCCTGATGGACACTGGACAATATACAATACTCTGTATAAGTCCCTTGAGTCTAATAACTCATTCACTGTGTGTCGTAGGTTGAAAACTGTACTTATGGTTAAGAAGAATCACACCGCTGTTCAATGCTCCTTACCTAACCATCCACTGATATAGGTAAATGTCATAGACATAATTTGAAAAAGGTATATCTCACTCTATAAAAATAGACGTACAAATATATCAATTTGAAATTGGTGCACAACAACGGATATTCAAAACCAAATATTTGCCGACCGGCAAACAACCCAGGTGGCTTCCTCAAATATCACCAATTCCAACGAATCCCGATATAATGAGGATGGTCACCTAATTCCCAATAACTTACTCCCACTCATCATCTGTAAAACCATACAGATGTGAGAATCATACCTGGTAAATACATACCCTGGAGCAAGTGTCTAATTGGGAAATCAATTTTCTTTTAACAGTACACAGTGACACTGAAACATTGAAATGTTTCGATGGGTATCCTGGTATTCCTAGTAATGCCTCTTCCATTATCCAGATTCACAACTATAACCGTATAATTCTTTTCCACCTCTCCAAATCCCTTTATATGTCTTTAGTCATTACCTTCTGTACACCCCTTTAAGCCAAATGGTTTTCTTCCTTCCCTACCGTTCGGCACCAGCCTATGGTTTGAAAGAAGACTATCCAATAAGCATAATGGGTGTACTGTCCTAGTCCTAGGAGCACTTGCAATGCGAGAGAAGGTGAAGATAAAAGACACCTGAATGAACTTTATTCCTATTTCTCCTGAACTAGGATCCATCCCCGAACTGGAACAAGTTCCTTTCGAGTTCGTATATAACCATACGATGGATTATCCAATAAACTTGGGATCTTCGTAGTGATACGGAGTGTCCTGGAGAAATACAAAGGTGATTTAGGATTGACGAAGAAATACTTGGTTTGGTCGTGAATAGCAGTCGCAATTTACTTTGCCCTCTTACAAATCCCTTTCTTTGTCTTTACTTAATACCTTCTGTACACCGTTTAGGCTAATTGGTTTTCTTCATTCTCCACCGTTCGGCACCAGCCTAAGGTTTGGAAGAAGACTATCCAATTTGCGTAATAGGTGTACTATCTCCTAAGCCAAGGAGTACTCGCAACCTGAGAGAAGGTAAAAGGAAAAGACAACTGAATAGTCCTATTCGTTTTCTCCAGAACCGGAAACCATCCTCGAATTCCTTCGAGTTCGTATATAACCATACGATGGTTTTGTCCAATGGAAGTGGACGTTCGTAGTAATACGGGGTGTCCTGGAGAAAAGGGTAAAAGTAGGAGTGGCAATGAGGTTTGCAACTCTGACAATCCAAAAGCCAGTGTTAAGAAGGTTCGGTCAACTTGGTCACTGAGTCATAGTCTAGGGTCGGGTCAATGGTCGCTGCCAAAGAGAGAGAAAAAAGAAACACTCAGCGTGCACTCTAACCTAGATCAGAATGGTTATCACTTTATCTAATCTGGAAACCTCCCACTGTAACGTCAAATTCTTCCCCAAACCTGAAAGAAGAATTAGCCAGGATCACCCGGGGAGTAAACCAACTCATCAGTGGGAATCGGGATCCAACTATCATCGCACGATAACGTGACGGAATCCGCTCACGTTATCACACTCCAGAAGGTATGCGCATATCTGGCAAGTTTCAGTTCTTTTGAAACTCCCGATGTGGATTTTTACCCCATGCTCTTATGACCTTGACTTTGGTCAATATATCATAAGCCACATGTCAAGTTCTACCCGTCATTCTCCTGGTTAATTTGAACCCACCCGTACCTACCCTTGACTTTGGCCAAAATGGCAGTACGACTGTCCCAAACCAACGCATCTATCTATGCTGCATATGAATACCCAACAGCTACCAAACACTGTGCCTTGACTTTGGCCAACATACACAGCTTGAATACTATTGACTATCCATATGAAACGACGGAGGGCTACGAATGGTTTCTGGCGAAAACCTTTAACGTAATGAACTTGATATCGTTGAAGGAACTGATAGCTTTTTAAAAATATAGTGACGAAAACCTTTGCTAAAGAGGTCACTCCCGGTGAAGGGATCTCGGCTCTTTCCCCGTAGAATGAGGTGCAGGATATTCCAACTGAATACCACGATGCAAAGCAAAAGCAATCGGCTATAGTGAAGTTATTGCCCTGACGCAAACTTTTGTCCAACGGGTCACTCCCGGTGAAGGGATCTCGGCCCTTGCCTCGTCGACTGAGGAGCAGGATATTCCAACTGAATACCACTGTGCAAAACAAAAGAGAACGCCCTTGCAATAACATCTTTTTGAAAAAGTGTTCCAACAACATCAGAATAGGTTTGTTTAACTTGCATTGATCCGAATCAACGCAGTCCCATCAATTGATCACACCACAAAAGAACGAAAATAATGATGTACGTATATGCCATCCGCATTCGCCACTGGGTCCCGTCATCACCCGTTAGGTTACTTAACTAACGACAGAGCGGGGACTGGACTAGCGCGGATGCAAAACATATACAACATATACTAGTATATATATAATATATAATTTTCGCTCAAGGCGTGATAAAATGCAACAACACAGAAATGTATAGCAACACAGAACAATACAGATATCTGGGATCCCCGGGTTTCATAGAGCCGCTACTGAAACCCGACGTTCCCCTGGTCGTGTGGATAGCCTGTGCAATGAAAATCCTAGACCCCTACGGGCGCGGCAAGTCACCCGCCAAAACTTGAAGCGAGGCAGCCCCCTTCAACGACGTGAATGGACCACCCAGCACTTCACGGAATCCGGTAACTTGGGCACCCCTCTTGGGTCAACCTATACCCCCTACGAGTGCGGCGAATAGCCCGCCAATTCTAGAGTAAAGCCCCCTCCGTCTCAATGCCATGAGATGCGGGCTTGTTGCCCTCTAGAATCCGGCTATCCGTGCACCCCTCCGCGGGGTAATCCTAGTACAGAAAGTAAAATATACATACAACGGGTACATCGACCGCAACCTGGTCGTGCCCCAAAATAATAATTCAAACAGGCAGTGACGGCAGTCCACATGTCGGACGCTCGCCCCGCAATATCAAAAGTACATATAAAACAAAACTGTACTATCACTGCAACCAGGCTATCCCCACGACCGATCCGCAACATCACAGCACAACACAGAACATCAACGTGAATGTCACGTTCGCAAATCCGTCTAATAGGGCTGTAGCAGTTAGACATGATTTACCGATCAAGTGACATTCACGGTCGCAGATATAATGTAAATACTGTGAACTAGCATATTTAAAACATCCGATCGAACAAATTTATCGAAGTGGGCCCCATGCAATACTGTAGCATTTACAGAAAATCTGGGCCCCAAAAATAATATCCCAAAACCCCTATTTCCTATTCAAAAGCTTACAGTGAAAATATGGTGCAACGATTCCTCTTACCCACCGCGGAACCGCGGCCAAACCAGGGGTTTGGCCTCGTTTCCGCGGTCATAGTAAGGAATCATTGAACCGTATTTTCCCAGAATTCTTAGAATTTCTTACAAGTCTTTCTGCAATGACCTGAAAAATTTTTGGAGCTGGAAAAATTTCAACAGAGAACACATGCACTAGAAATACGGTTTTTATGATTTTGTTCGATCGAGTCTTTAAACATACTAGAACAAGCTAGGCATGGTTAATGGCGTGGTTATGATACCAATGTAAGTCCGCGGCGGCGCCCCGGCCGTCGATCCGACGCCGGAAACGCGGAAACAAAAACTTTGCAAACTAGCAAACCGGCACCACCGCGCACTTTTCACCCGGATCGGGCCATTAACCTAGCAACTAGCAAAATACAAGATGGGTAGAGAAGTATACCAAGCGATCCGTATCCTTCGGTCTTCGTCTCCACTCCGATCTCCCGCGGAATCTCCGTTCATCTCCTCCTCATCGGAAAGGGCACCACGTAGCCGGAATCTTTTACGGGCTCCCACCTCTTGACCGAGGCAACTCGGGCGCGAAGTTGGCTAGCCGACGCGTCCAAGGGATGCTGTAGAATAGTGTAGTAGCCATGTCTCTTTGGGGCTTATGGAAGTTGCCATGTATGGAGGGATCAAGAAAGAACTATTGGAGAGAGGTACATGAAATTGTGTAGCAAGGAAAAAGGAGATGAACAAAGTTTTTCCTCATGAAAAATGAGCTCACCCTATCACTCCTCTCTAAGTGGCCGGCCCCTCAAGCATGAGAATGGTGGTGGTGCAAAAGAAAAGTCACAAAGATATATGAGGGAAAAAGAAATGATAATGAGAAAATGGTCACACTTCTTTCTCATCTAAATCTTTTCACCAACCATCACTAGAAAAGCCAAGGAAAAGACCATAATGGAATCTCATCATGATAAAGGCACCAATACAATAAAGCCCTCCACAAAAGAGTTATTTGCAAACTGCAAATAACCCCCTCCATCAATCGGAAAGTCCGGCCGGGAAGGAATAAAAGAAAACCGGCCGGAACGGAATGCAAACTGGCAACTTCAGAAAACTGATCCCGTAATAAATTACAGGAAAACCCTGCTACTGCAAATACATGCCAGCATTTGTATTCCCACTGAACACAAATGCAAAGAGACAAAACTACACTATCTAATACTAGAATCCGGCTTAAGCCAAAGCCGGCTAGAAAAATCCGTCCGATCACGATCCGTGCAATACCGCACGTATCTGATCGAACCCTGCCATATCTCCATACGACCTCTACAGCGTTTCGCCCGAAACCTGAGTAACTGTGTGTGGTGGACTCTAAAGACTCGTCAATACTATGGCTGTGGATTTAACTACTGGCACGTCAGAGGTATTAGCCATACGTGACGGGCCACCAGCTATTGACCAAAGGGACGTCGATGAGCGAACTCATCCTGACACCCTAGTGAGCCTGTCAGTGACAATATCCGTACAGTCCGATCCGTTCGTCTATGAGCATCGCATGGCGGGCCTAGGGGGTTGGTAAAAGTCAGACCCCCAAAAGCGGTACAAGTCGTGTCGGAGTGTAGCCCAGAACACCCTGAGATACTACTGGAATACCTACCAGCAAATCTCCTGCCTTGGCCAAGGTCTTTTCATGTTCTGGCTCTCCTAGACACAGCGCGACCTCACCCCCAATACCGGGAGAGACGAACCCCTGCAGATCCGCTCACTGCCTCCATGTGGCTCGGGACTGTACCCAACTAAAACTTGTTTGCACGACTCCTTTGAGCCGTGGTAGGGTAGTAATCAAAGCACAGTGGGAACTCACACGAGACAAATGACGATCTCAGGTCGATGAACTAACCTGTACACATGTCACCAGGGAACTGCTATCTGACGTCTGGTATAATCCCAACTAGCAGGTTCCCGGCGAGTCCTGTCCGGTGTACTCATAACCCAATGAGCACCTGTATATATCTTAGGTGAACCAACTGACACCAGTGGCTTGTGAGACCGGCCACCTCCCCTCGTCGGGGTCTCGACTGTATACACTAGTCTACTCTGGAGAATCGATGCCCTGTCTCGAAACTCCCACGACTAGGGACCATTTAAGGATGTGCTTATAGACTACCAGCTCCCACGTATATGATCGCCCTCATACTGCTGGTAGTCAAGCAAGAATCCTAGGGGCTCTATCAACGTGTAATAGCGACTCGTAAAGTCACCTAAAGCAGTACACGATGATAAAGATAAACCAGATAGCATACTATCATCTCGAGTAAGACTGTCCTACTGGGACAGGTCCTCCCTCAATCATTGCAATCACGTGCCTGTGATCCAATAATTGACTCTGAGGGAACTATCTCCAACAGAGATACCGTATTCTATTCTCGCGATATGTGATATCGGCCGGGTATATGTGATATAGCCGGGTCATCGGATCAAGTGTTGATTCGACGAAATGGTACTTGTTATATTAGCCGGTTATATTTAATATAGCCGGATTATCGGATCAAGTGTTGATTCGATAATTTAATGTATAATTATATATGAGATATATTACGTTACATTAACTAATATAAGCTCGCTTTATTGATTCTTTTTCTCACTTGGATAATACATTGATGTATATGCGATATATGTTAATTGTATTATTTTCTTTTGTTACATTATATATTATATATGTGATATATAATATTGTAACGTGCTAGGTTAAAATTGCAACTAGAGTTTATGAGACTTGAACCATGCTAGGGTTAGATTAGGGTTTATAATTATTATTAAGGAAATACAAATAATGGTGGAATTATCCATGGTTGATATTTTGATGGAAGCTTGTAGGCTTCTTTGACTTTGCCCACCATTTTTGTCTTCCTTAAGATATTTGTTGACCTAACTCTTACCATAGCAAATGGTTAAGTCTCTACAAGGGTTAAGGATGTTATCTTTTAACACATGGTTGCAATTATAACCACACAATAATTCATTATTCATCACAAAAGCTTTCTTCTTCTTCTTCCTCCTTTGAAAAAGCTTTCTAACATTTTGTGTTGTGATGATTTAAAGTGAGAAATTGAAGACAAAAGAGAGAAAAATTCCTACTTCATCATCCTCATCTATTCTAGCCACTTAGATTAGGGTGTTCACTTCACCAATACTTAATTAGAGAAGTGAGATCTTGGGTTTGAGATTCTTCAAGGTAGATCATCTTCGAAAATGAAGACTTCAAGTAAGATGCCTCATTCACCTCATGGAGCCTCTCTAGAGTCCAGGTTCATGATGATCGCAGCGAAGGGACCTCAACACGAAGCTTATGAAGCGAAGGAACGGACTACAAAGTTTGTAATCCCAAACTCTTATAAGTAAAGTTGTTTACATGCAAAGTTAACCCTAATTCTCTAGTTCGATTACTTGGTTGGTTTGTTTAGCACCCTAAAAATTTTAATATAGCATGTTTGATGCTTGCCAAAACCTTGCTAAGGTGCTAAGCTAACCCTACAGGAAAATCCCGAAATAGAGGCAAAAACAAGGCGAAGAAAGAAAACAACGCCCGAAAACAGCAAAACGGATCCAAGAAGCCGTACACTCGAGGAAAAGCCAGCTGGAACCTGTCCTTTATGAAGAAAATGGGCCGGGAATACTCTTTCCCTCAAAACAAGACAAGGAAAATATTCAACCTTGTCATGAAGCACCAAATGATGACGCTTTCGGAGTATCGGCACTCCGAATAAATAAATGAGGCCTATCATCCGGATTATTGCTCCTATCACCGAGCAATAGGCCATGCCCTTGAAGACTACTTCACCTTCAAAAACTGGGTTGAAGACCAGTATCAACAAGGCGGGTTCACTTTATCCGACTGCTGGAGGATAACCCCACCGCAAAAGTATGAGCCAAAGAAAACCTATATCGCAAGGATAGGACCAGCCCAGCATCAAGAATGGAAGCAGACTCGTACCTGCCATGTGATAACACTTTCAGAAGGGGAAGGGCATGAGGCTATGGATGACCTTTTCAAGTATTTCATAAATGAAGACGAGGATGAGGTGATCTCAGAATTTCCACCGGCACCAAAAGAGCTGGAAGACGGGATATACACCACGGCGGACAACCTAAGGAAAATTGACTTAGGAACGGAAAACGATCCGAGGCCAACGTTCGTCAGTGAACTGCTATCTAGAAAACAGGTAACCACGTTAAAAGGAGTGCTCATGCAATATAAAGAATGCTTCGCATGGAATTATTCCGAGATGCCGGAATTAGATCAAAAAGTAGCAGTATATAAACTGGCCATATCGCCGGACATCAAACCAGTCAAGCAAGCGCCAAGAAGAATGCGGCTCGAACTCGAGATGCGTATCAACGCCAAAGTTAAGAAACTAATTGACTCCGGCTTCATCCAAGAAGTTCAATATCCTGACTGGATCGCTAACATCGTTCCGGTGATGAAGAAAAATGGGATGGTGCGCATATGCGTGGACTTTCGGGATCTCAACAAAGATTGCCCGAATGATGATTTCACAGTATCTGTTACCGAGCTGATTATCGATAACACGTCTACCTATGAGGTCTTCTCTTTCATGGACGGATCTTCAGGATACAATCAAATAAAGATGCATCCCGAAGACCAAAAGCATACTGCCTTCCAGACTCTACTGGGCATATTTTGCTATAAAGTGATGCCTTTCGGTCTGAAGAACGCTGGCGCTACCTACCAGAGGGCCATGACGAAGATCTTCAATGACCTCATCCATGAGATTGTTGAATGCTACATCGACGATCTTGTGGTGAAAAGTAAGTCATATGAGGAACATTGGGAACATCTAAACACAGTGTTTCAACGTCTTCGGAAGTATAATCTGAAGATGAACCCTCTAAAATGCGCGTTTGGAGTCTCCTCAGGTATATTCCTAGGATTCATCATACGATATCGGGGTATCGAAATCGACCCCTCAAAAATCAAGGCGATCACGGAAATGCCCACGCCAAGGACTCTAAAGCAATTGCGATCCCTTCAAGGAAAGCTCGTGTATATCCGACGGTTCATAGCTAACCTGTTAGGAAAATGCCGTCCCTACAGCCAAGAAGGGGACCCCGTTCGTCTAGGATCAAAAGTGCCAAAACGCACTAGATGAAATCAAACAGTACTTACTAAATCCGCCGGTACTGACCGCTCCGGTGAAGGGAAAACCCCTCATCCTGTACACAGCAGCCCTTGAGGATTCTCTAGGTGCGTTATGGGCACAGGAGAACGACCAGGGAAAGGAAAGAGCTCTATACTATTTGAGTCGAGTTCTCTTGGGGGTAGAAAACAACTACTCCCCCATCGAAAAGCATTATCTGGCACTAATCTTCGCGATTACGAAGCTCAGACACTACGCCTTAGCACATGAGGTCCATCTTATATCAAGGGTTGTCACGCTATGCCCCGCTTCCCAAAAGAGTGGTAACGACACGTGACAAGCCCGCGGCGTATATATTTCGAGAATGTCATTTCTCAAAATAAATACGTTAAGCGTAATGTAAGCAGTATAATAATGACAAGAATAGACAAGTGAAAAATAAAATTCAACCACTTTATATAATTACATTCCCAACTTTACAAGATTTAAATTGATACATGATATCTAAAATAAGAACATAAACATAAAAGCCTAAATATATGGCTTACTAAATTAAAGCTTAAAGAAACTAGAGATCGGCCCGTGCTATGAACTGGTTGTACTCCTGTTCCACCTCCTTAGTCTCTAGACCACCTGACGAACATTCCAAGAAACAAAGAAATGGGTGGAATGAACGTCAGCGAACTAGAGCTCGGTAAGTCCCCAGAAAGGATAAGAAAGGTATATGATGCATAACAGGTACAAAATGAAATATAATATGGCATATATAGCATAACAGGTAATAATTGTGTGTGAGTGAACATGAGGTATGTATCTTAATAGGTCTCTACAAGGTAATCTAACTAACGTAAGTTTAAGTGTGAATGTCAACCAATCTCAAGAGTATTCTCGAACCCAAGGCTATCGTCTAGGAGTAAGGAATCACGAGTTCTAAAGTAATCGGGACTCTAATTATTATTGAAGTATTCCAAAACCAACAAGTTATCGTCTAGGGGTTTGGAAACACGGGCACAAAATAAATATTAATTAAAATATTGAGAGTGTTTAATAAAAATATACTTTAGATGTTATGGTACTTTAGTGACAAAAGTTAACTTTTAGAATTTTAGGTTATTTTAGTCAAAGAATCTATGTTTTGAAAACATAAAGGATTTTAGTATAACTTAATCTTTTAAACTTAAGGTATATTATAAAAATCTAATTTTCAACTTGTTTTCTTTTAAGCTATATGTAGATGATAAAAATTATTTCATTATTTAAATAACCTTGAAATTGTTCTAGTTTTTGTTTTAAAAAAACATATTTCCTTTCGAGCCCGCGCTCCGTGAAGAGCTCTGCATCGCACTCTACTAAACTCAAGATGTGTGATATCCGCACCATCTTTAACAGGGTTCCCCTAACGAGGGTTGTAAAGACGAAATTGCAAACGAAAACGATTAAAGGTTAAATTCTATTTTATAAAAACTTGAGAGTATTTTAGAGTAAAAATATACTATTTAAATATTCTTATGTCCTTGGTAAATCATCTATCATAATACTGAACATCAATCTTGGTATCAATTGATTCAATTAAAAAACTATGTTGCAAGTTGTTCCAGTATGTGGCAGCTCATTATTCAAAGCATAACTAGTTAGCCATCACTTTAATTGTAGGTTCTCATGAATATTTAAGTTGATGGCATTCATCTCATATAATTGGTCATATCTCTGTGCCAATGATCTTTGATATAAACACATGAAAAAGAAATTATCACAAGCCAAACAAAATGAACAAACATACCTCTTTATCACTAATGCTGGAGGCAAACTAATCAATTGAATATGGAAATAGTAGGAAAACATGAAATCTTAAACATGAGAAGCACTAAAATACTTAAGACATACCATTACTCGTATATGTATATTGGTGGTTAATGACAAGGCCATATGATGCTTGAATATATATTTCTTATAAATATATTAAAAGAAAAGATTGCAAAGGAGCAAAATATCTGAAATCTAAACTTTTTTTTTGCCTGGATATGTACCAATCACAAATGGTGAATTGCTTTCTCGATTAGTAGCGGAATCTAAAAGATATGCAGCAAAAGGAAAGGCAAGCTTCATGCATTAGGTACATGCATGCTATTATCCACTAAAGGCACAGGGATAAAAATTGGAGAGGGATGGTTTGAAACCTTCTAAAAAGATACATACGATTAGTAATTTAACGTATACTTGGTGATGAATATCGATGGGGAAAAAGAAAAGGGAGAGAAATGGATTAAAGATGGGACTAACATGCGATTGGAATGAAAGAAAATGACGGGAGTTTTCATTAACTCATTTTGTCGAACACTGTCGTACGAAACTTGAAATGTTGATGGAATGCAGATCCGAAGGCGGTGAAGCGATCGTGGCGTTCACACGGTCTCGGACCCGACCTTGGAGTCTCAGTTCACAGGTCAGTCACGTCATACAGACTTTTTGAATGTTGAGAGTTTGGTTCTCGCGATAGGCTCGACAGCGGTTCTGCTGCAGTTGTTGAAGTTGCGGCCTACGACGGAGACGGGGGTGTTGTTGATGATCGAGTGGATCTAAGGATGCTCAGCCAAGAAAGGGTCGCCGGCCATGGGTGCTAGCTGGTGTTGTCGGTGGTGATGATGGGTTGTGGGTATTGTGGTTTGAAAAATATTAAAGAAGTAGAGGGTGTAGTTTATATATAGAAGAGGAATTGAAAGAGAGAGAAGAGATATGGAGGAACAGAGAGGGGGGGGGGGGGGAGAGAGAGAGATGTATGGTATAATATTAATATCAATGTAATAAAAGGAGTGATTGATATTTAAAAGAATATTTAACAGAGAAAATGAAAGGGTGTGAGTTATATAATGATGACTTTGATGATGGTGAGGATATGGGGAAAATGTGAATTGAAAGTTCTCATTCGTAGGTTATGAGGAAATTTAAAAAAAAATAGTTAAAAATAGTTGCAAGAATGGGGATTTGAACATATGACCTATGAAATAACAATGCAATGATTTAACCAATATGCTACAAAGTTGTTGTAACTACTCCAATTTCAATGTACAGAAAATTGTTTAAAAGTTAATATACACTTGGAGTATTTACATTCCTGTGAATGCTATAATAATTTGTTTTGCTTTAGAACAGTAAGAAATAACTTGTAGCTCATTGGTAAGACCTTGCACTGCTGAAACATAGTACCAGAGTTCAAATCCCATCGGCCACATATTCTTTTTTATTAAAATTTCTTTTAATCTTTTTAGAAGCCCAAAGGTCTACACGTGCACAACACGTAAAATGAAAAGACAATGCATATTTAAACATGTGCACTGAAGAATACAAAGCAACAAGACACGTGGCACCAAACCCTAGCCCCCCCGTCGGTGTTGGCCCAGCGAAACCCTTGAAAAGCCCGGTACCGCCGGTCTAAACCGACGGTAAAGCCCCCATCTCTTGCCCCTGCAACCTTTGGCCTACCTCACCCCCCCTACACTGTTTATCTTCTCTGCAATTATCCAGAGAATTAAAATACTCCTTTAATCAAATTTTAATGCATATTTTTAAAGCATTCTTTAACACACCAAACCCTAATTTGTCCTATAAATACCATACCTCATTTCACCCCTCCTCACTCACAATTCGCTGCCAAAACTCTTAAAAACTTTCAAGTCCCAATAGTGTGCAAGTGGAGTTAGCAAAGGGCGAACCTCCGACGAAGTTCCGGCGACGATCCAAGGAGATTCCGGCGACAAAACGACGCCCCGAAGCATTCCGTAGCTGCCTCTCCCTCTTCTCTTGATCCCAAACCAGTAAGTCCCTTCTTTCCCTTTCATCTCAAAGTCTAAAAGTTTCAAATTATAAAACCCGACGGAAGCGGAGTTAATCCGACTTCCGATTCGGTTTTTCTTCAAAAACCAACTTTTCTTAATCCAGAATATACCATACTCTCACATATTGTTTAACAAACATTAATAAATCTATTAAAATAAGTTTCACCGTAAAAGAATCATTTTTGTAATTTTTATCACACTTTTACAGAAAAGTACCATATATTTTAGTTTCAAAATAATAACTTTATTCCTTGCTATACCTTTAGATAACTCACGAGGTAATGACCTACCTCATCACAACACACATCTCTATCATAGCACGATGAAATTTTAGGAATTTATTCTTGGGATAAAACGACTTTACAAATAAATACCATCAACCTATAAAACAATTTCTATAAAAAGATGTATTAAACATTTCCATACAATTGCGCCTCTACAACTCACTTTTGGGGACCCCGTTCGGGATGGTGTGGATTATCGCACATCCTCGGGCCTAGTAGAGCGAGATGCATACCTCCTCAAGGAGCATTCGATCTCGATGGAATTTTTATGCATTTTTCTTTAGAAAATGAGATTTCTACAAGAAAATAAATAAATTATTTTCATTAAATATATATATATATATATCATCAAAATGTCTATTTTAATTATATAAATAATCCAAGTTTTCTAAATCAAGAAATCACTATTACATGAAAATACCATCCAAATACAACACAAATTCCAATATTTCAAGAAAATACCATATACTATGAAAACTAAGTTCTACTCACTAGAAATTTCACAATTATAAAATATACATCTATGAAAACCCTAAAGACGATAACTAAATACTTGAGGTGTATTTTGAAAATTATATCAAACTATTTTTACATAAAACCCCCTCAAGTTATACTAAATCACAATAAAGACCCTAGTATACATAGGTTTAAGCGGGATCAGTCTCTTGAGCCTCAGGAAGCCGGAGATATGGGTGCTTGCCTATTTAAGGTAGACAATCTAACAAACAGTGTTATCAACACGGTAATTGTCTTAGAAAAAGACACAAATCCTGCCGTCCATGTGCAGCAGTTACCGATAACATCAAAACTAATTCAGGATTTCAAGTTCTTTTCAAAGTGTTTGACTCAGACCGAGTCTCAATCTAATCAATCTGACTAGAATGTGAGTCAAGTATAAACTTACAATACAACAATTCAATATAAATCCGTCTGTGCAATCTATTTCAATATACAACATGACCGAACCGAACCATGAATGTACATCCATCTACATGATTCTCCAGTTACATCCATTTACCGATATCACTGTTTCGGCAAGTCATCCATTTACAATTTACAATACAATACAATACAATACAATACAATCAATACAATAAAGACATTGCGGGGTTTATAAGGGGTAGATTGGTACGGAAGGTGTTAAAAGTGGTATGAGACTGTAACCATAATACACCTAACCTGAATCTCCATTGCCGTTGTACCGTGGCTGAACGATTCCTTGTACTCCGTATACCTTAGTCTCCGGAATAGTGAGACTCCTCTCGTATACACTGGCATTTTCTGTACCAAGCTACAAACAACAGCGTTAACAATATAACACTACTTTAAAAGTTACATTCTCCTTCTGTCTATTCTGTCTCCACCCATTTTCTGGGACTTACCGAGCGATTTTTCGCTAACGACATTCCTTTTCTTATTTCTTTGGAATGTTGTCAGGTGGATCGGACCTTCTGGAGACATAGCCCACCAGCAAGGACTTGGATCAGATAGCCTTCGACCCAGAGCTCTAGTTTACTTGTATATATTTTCATTTCTGTTATACCACTATTTAGGCATCACTTTCATTCTATGTATTTACTTTTCCTTTATATTGTAAAAAGAATGTTTAATAAATAAAGTTGTTGTTCATTTATATCTCATCTCTTGTGTACATTTCATTTTATATTGCTTAGATACGCTTAGCGTGTTTACTTCTGAGTAAATACGCAGCGGGCCTCGTCGCGTCCTCTGCCCGTACACTGGGAAGCGAGGCGTAACAGTTGTTCATGCACAAATTTAACAAGTATTAAATATATAACGTTGCTCGACAAGAAAATGGGCTTTTAGACTCATAGTTTTATAAAAGAAAATGAAAATGAAATTGGATTTGAGTTATGGGATGGGTTAGCTCTTGTGTTTAATTTGAAAAAAAGTGGTTAAAATTTAGTTTTAAAAAATGCGTTTGGGAAAGATAGATAGAATAATAAAATAATATATTTAATAGAAAACAAAATATACAGAAAATACTAAGAATAAATAGATAAAATATTTTACTAAACAAAGAAAATATGAAGATACAGTAATATTGGGGTCGTTACAAAGATTGATCCTCTCAAATATCTAATGTCGAAGGCCATACTAACGGGAAGGCTCGCCAAATGGGCCCTCCTCCTAATGGAGTTCTCGATAACGTATCGACCCCTCAAAGTAGTGAAAAGCCTGGCCATTGCTGACTTCTTTGCCGAGCATCCGATACCAGCCGACTCCCTTTTAAATTACGATTTGCCGGATAAACATGCGTTCGACACAATCGAAAGAGAGAAGGAAGAAAATGATTCCCAATGGAAACTCTAATTCGACGGAGCACCTTCCTTGAAGAGGCGAAGGCAAAACACCCCCATAATCAAGGCCGGAGTGGGCCTTATCTTCATGACTCCGCAAGGAAGGATACTTTGTTACGCCCTTTTCTTAACGGAGCCAAGGACTAATAACGAAGATGAATATGAAGTTTTGATAGCAGGTCTCAAGATCGCTGTTGACATGGGAATCAAAGACCTCCTCATATATGGAGACTCACAGCTGATCATTAGCCAAGTAAATGGCGACTATCAGACGTGGAAGCTAGAGCTGATAACGTACGGCGAAAGAGTGCAGCAACTGCTGACACAAATCCCTTCCTACATTCTGAAGAGTATACCGTGTGCAAAAAATAGCAAGGCGGATGCATTGGCCAAGCTGGCCAAGGAATTGGCCGACGAAGATCTCGATGACGTAAGGATCATCGTGCAACGCCGCAGGGTTCTCACGCTAGCAGGAATATCTTCGGAGGATTTAAGATAGCCATCTGAATAGAAAAAAATGACCAAACAAGCAGCCCTCCAAATAGAGGATGAAGAAAAGGTCAAGGATTGGAGGGAAGTTTTCATAGACTACATCAAATCCCAACGAACGCCCAAAAATGCGCCATCTAGACATCAGCTCATGAAACGAGCTCTGTCTTTGCCTTCGTCAATGATACTCTATACAAGAGTCCGTTCGACTGCCTGTGTCTAAGATGCCTGAGACCAGAAGAAGCGAACATAGTCGTCCAAGAAACTCATGACGGACTCTGCGGTTCTCATCAAGCTGGGCCAAAAATGAAGCTGAAGATCAAAAGAATGGGTTGTTATTGACCCATAATGATTCAGGCCTGCCTTGAATATGCGAGGCAGTGTCATTCGTGCCAAATTTACGGGGACTTCATCCACCAGCATCCAAACCCGCTACACCCAACAGTAGCTAGTTGGCCGTTCGAAATGTGGGGAACCGGTATAATCGGCCATATTGAACCAGCATCATCCAAAGGACACCGGTTCATACTGGCAACGATCGACTACTTCTCCAAGTGGGCAGAAATAGTACCGCTAAGGGAAGTGAAGACGGGGAATATCCTTAATTTATTCAGGACACATGTCATCTATCGATTCGACACTCCGCGACAAATTATCTCGGATAATGGACCAGCTTATAAAAGTCATAAAATTAGTCGCTTCGCACAGCAGTATAAAATAGATTGGAGATACTCTTCGGTCTACAATTCTCATGCCAACGGTCTAGCTGAAGCTTTCAATAAGACCTTGACAAAGATTATAAAGAAAACGGTGTCCAGAAACAAAAAGGACTGCCACGAAAGGCTGCATGAAGCTCTCTGGGCGTACCGAACGACGTTCAAAATGACCATGAATACGACATCATACGCGTTGGTGTTCGGCACGGAAGCGGTGCTTCCCCTGGAAATAGAATTCCCTTATCTTCGAGTAGCGGTTTGACATGAGTTGACGGATGAAGAAAACGCTCATTTCCGGCTTGAGGAGCTCGACACCCTCGACGAAATTCGCCTTATAGCACAACAAAACCTGGAAGCTTATAAGGTAAGCCTGACACGGTCATATGAAAAACTGACTAGGCCGAGAACATTCTGCCAAGGCGAACTCTTGCTAATCGTCAAAAGACCTATGATCCCCAACCGTACAAAACGGGGGAAATTCGAGACGAACTATGAAGGCCCGTACATTATAAACAAGGTCTACCAAGGTGGAGCCTACTTGCTCATGGATATGCACGGCGAAAGACCCTTCCAGCCAATAAACGGCCGATTCCTCAAAAAATACTACGCATAACGGGTTACGACCTAGATCAATAATATGTGACGACACTTGTGTCCGCTCGCTATCTTCCTGAGTCAGAACCCCAAAAATAGTATAAAAAAACAGTATGTCTACGAGCAAAATAGGCACGGATGAAAACCCGAAAGGGCGCCGTGAGTAAAAACGGCAGGATTACCGGCGAGCTTGTGAAAACCCGGGAGGGCGCAATCTCATTAAAAAATAACGGTATGTCCACAAGCAAAATGGGCACGGATGAAAACCCGAAAGGGCGCCGTGAGTAAAAACAGCAGGATTACTGGCGAGCTTGTGAAAACCCGGAAGGGCGCAATCTCGTACAATTTTCACTTACGAAATCCTCTCGACTCGTAAGGAGAACCCCCTATTAGACCTTCACGGCTCATAGAATTCGAAAGTCTTAGGTTATAGGGATCTAAACCCATTCTTAAGCCGTCATATCCTCCAAGTTGCCCTACAGGTGGTCCAATATTGGCCCTTGTATACAATCCACGGGCACAAATAAATACATCCCTCACCTAGTTCCACTGATGGTGCGAAATGTCCCCATATGGTGAACGACACTTGTAAGTCCTCTCGACTTCGAAGGAAAAAACACTCTTGTAAGATCCTTACGACTTGCTAGGGAGAACACACACTTAAGAATTCTTACGATTTCTAAGGAGAAAATACACTTACGAGATCCTCACGACTCGTAGGGATAAATAACTTTATGAGACCCTTAAGGCTCATAAAGTCAAAAAGTCTTAGTCGACGGGATCCTAACCCTGTTTACCAAGCCATCTTTGTTCAAATCCACAAAAGCACATGATGATTCGCTCCTGGTAATATCCCAGTTGTAGCGATATTGATGCCTAAACAGGCGTCAAACTCCAAGTCCTTCCACGGAAAATGATGAATCGCTCCTGGCAATACTTCAGTCGTAGCGATGCTAATGCTAAGATTGGTATCAGACTCCAAACTCGCAATAAAAATCAGCAAGCAAAAAAATATGCATATAAAAATATCCGAAATGATGGGGCAACTCGCAATAAAAATTAGCGAGCAAAAAATATGCATATAAAAAAAGCCGAAATGTTTGGGCAACTCGCAATAAAAAATAGCGAGTAAAAATATAAAAACAGCCGAAATGATTGGACACCGCGAAAAATAGCCGAAATAATTGGGCAATCGCGACTTTCGCGACATAAAACTGAAAAGATAGAGCATCGCGGAAAATAATAAAAAATTAAAACGAAAATTTTCTTCCCTGCAGGTGAGTATACACTGACCCCTATATACAATCCATGGGCAAAAATAAAAAATGAAACCATGTTTTCCCACCTGGCTTCATCAAAGGGAGAGCCATATCTTGATGGCGACATCTACAGCCTAGAGATCGACCTGATGTTCCTTCTCAGTGCATACGCGACGTCAAAAAAGACCTAAGGGTCGAATAAAAAAGGAGCCATGGCAAATTCCTAGCTCCAAGTCTTGACGGTACATTTACAACCTAGAGACCACCCCGACGTTCCTTCTCATCCCATCAGGGTGTTGACGCGACGTCAATAAAAGCTCCAACGAGCCAAATCAAAATGGAGCAATGGCAAACTTCTAGCTCCAAGTCTTGACGGTTCATATATAACCTAAAGACTACTCCGGCGTTCCTTCTCATTCCATCAGGGTGCAGACGCAACGTCAACAAAAGCTCCAACGAGCCAAATCAAAATGGAGCAACGGAAAACTCCTAGCTCCAAGTCTTGACGGTTCATATACAACCTAAAGACTACATCGGCATTCCCTCTCTTTCCATCAGGGTGCAGACGCGACGTCAGCAAAAGCTTCAACGAGCCAAATCAATTTGGAGCAAAGGCATATTCCTAACTCCGGACTTCAACTGCAATACATACTGCATAGAAGTCCTATAGATGTCTACCCTACTTCAGAAAAGAAACGGCATAGCATCGTCAAAACAAAAATCGGGTTTTGACGGCAACTCATATAAAACCTAAAAGACTATCGGAGATCATCCTACACCAGTACGGAGTGGTTATGACTCATCGGAGCTCCAAATTGAGCCTAACCTCAAGTAAAAAGCGACATGGAAAATTCCTAACGCTTGCCCTTCCAACGGTAATATATCCTAAGGAGATTACTTTAATACGTCTTGTCCATCCCCCGAAGGGATCAGAGACACGATAGCCGCGGGGCTATTCGAACAGCAGCTTAAAGACTGCATGTCGAGAAATACATCAGCCAATGCGACGGTACCACAGACTAAAACCCTAGTACCACAAACCTAACGGACCTCTATCGTAAAGAATAGAGGTTATATATATACAACGTTAGGACAAGTTTGCCTGTAAACCCAAGAGAGGTAAACTAAACAAACTCCGAAATGAGTCCATAAACTAAATAAACTCCAAAATGAGTCCATAAACTAGAAACTATGAAACGTGTGAATAAACTAAACAAACTACAAAATGAGTCCATAAACTAGAAACTCCGAAATGAGTGAATAAACTACGAACTCCGAAATGTGTACATAAACTAGAGATTTCGAAACGAGTGAATAAACTACGAACTCCGAAACGAGTAAGTAAACTAATTAGTGCTGCATTAAGACATCAAAACACAGATAAGCACATGCAAAAAAAGTGTATATTCTTATTCACGAATCAAAGTGTTTAAGAGATACAATTAATACAAAAAGGGGAATACAATTACAATTATTAAGAAGGAGGGGCTTTCAACAAATTGACAACCCGCTCATGCGCTCCCCGCGGCTCCTCTTCACATGCTACTACTGTGGCCAGCCCCGCTTCAATTTAAGCCCGCTGTTGCAAGCATGATGAGAGCTTCTTAGCGATTTCCTGCTTGGCAACTTCGCAATCTTGCATACCCTACTCGGTAAAGTTGAGCTTTTGCCTCAGCACCAGCCCATCAGAAATATATTGTTGGAGGTTTTCAAAAATAACTTGTAGCTGCGCGACATTCGCTTCGATCTGGGCACGCAATTGGTTAGATTCGCCAGAAGCCGTCTCATACTCCTTCCGCTTCAGGGTCAACTTTTGTTCAAAATATTGAATGAAATCAGCACTTTGCTTGATCCACGTGACCCGCTGAGCCTTCAAAGTTAATACTTCAGGAGTAAGACGCTTGAGCTCGATCTTATGCAGACAATCCTCGATCCTCTTACAATAGTCGACCCAAAAGGAGACAAAATCTTCGTTATGGAAATTCACAAGCGTCGCTGGCATAGGATTGACTTCGTTAGCAAAATCCGCAGCAGAGGTGAGAGCCTCGGCATCAGGATCTTCGATAAATTCGCTTAACATCCGCCTGCTAGTCACCGCGCCCCTAGAAAATTGATTCTTAGCAAAAGGTCTCGTAGGAATGGGAATGCGAGACTCAAAAGGGACCGAAGCTGGTATAGTTACTGAAAAACAAATCACGCACGAATAAGGGTCGGATTTCAAAATGAAAGATAAAGAAGAAAGCTGATGGACGAGATATACCGTACCAGCATTTGAAAGTGGCAAGACAGGTAGCACAAGAGGCTCGGCTATTCCTTCGCTCCCTCCCTCGAGCAATTTAAAATAAAAATGTACACAGGAGACAGGAATATAAATGAATAGCAACTTTTATTTATTTAACAATTCTTTACAAGTATAACTGGAAATGTAAATATATTAATAAAAAGCAATGCCTAAACAATGACATAACTGAAATGAAAATTATATACATGTGTCTACAGCTCTGGGTCGATAGCAAACTGCTCTAAGTCCTCAGTACTGGGCTCGATCTCAAGTGAGTCCGATCCACCTGAAAACATTCCAAAGAAAGAAGAAAGGAATGTTGTTGGCGAACAATCGCTCGGTAAGTCCCAAAGAAGAAGAGAAGTAGAGTAGACAGAAAAGAGAATATAACTAGTAATATTTGATTATAATGTTAACGCGGTTGTTTGTAGCTTGGTACAAAATATGCCAGTGTATACGAGAGGAGTCCCACTATTCTGGAGACTAAGCTATACGGAGCACAAGGAACTGTTCAGCCATGGTACAACGACAATGGATATTCATGTTAGGTGTATTAAAGTGACCGTCTCATGCCACTTTTAACACATTCCGTACCAGTCTACCCCTTTAAAACCCCGTAATGTCTTTTGTATTGATTATATTATTTTTTTTATATAGATGGATGACTTACCGAAACCATGATATCAGTAAACGGAATGGATATAAATGGATAGTCATATAAACAGAGTATATCCATGGTTCGGTTCGGTCATGTTCATATTGATATAGATTGAATTCTGGTATTCATGGATTCATGTTGTATTGTACTTTATACTTGAATCATATTCAAGTCAGATTGATTAAATTGAGACTCTGTCTGAGTTAGACACTTTGAAAAGAAATTGAAGTTCTGAATTAGTTTTGATGTTATCGGTAACTGCTGCACATGGACGGCAGGATTTGTGTCTTTTTCCAAGACAATTACCGTGTTAATAACACCGTTGTTAGATTGTCTACCTTAGATAGGAAAGAACCAACATTCTCTGGCTCCCCGAGGCTCAAGAGAACTGGTCCCACTTAAACCTATATTTACTGGGGTTCTATTGTAATTTAATATAATTTGAGGGGGTTTATGTAAAAATTGTTTTGATATATTTTCAAAATACACCTCAAGTATTTAATTATCGTCTTTAGGGTTTTCATAGATGTGTATTTTATAAAAATGAAATTTTCTAGCGAGTAAAATCTAGATTTCATTGTATATGGTATTTTAATGAAATACTGGAATTTGTATTGAATTGTAATGGTAGTTTTATGAACTTGTAATTCCTTTGATTTAGAAAATATGGAATATTCATAATATATTTTAAAATAGATATTTTGATAATAGTTATGAATATATATATTTAAAAATAATTTTTATTATTTTTATAGAAATCTCATTTTCTTAAAAATTGTATCAAAAATTCCATCGAGATCGAATGCTCCTTGCGGAGGTCTGCATCTCGCTCTACTAGGCCTAAGGATGTGCGATAATCCGCACTATCCCGATCGGGGTTCCCCAAAATGGGTTGTAGAGGCACAATTGTAAGGAATTTAATTAATACACTTTTTAAAGAAAACGATTTTGTAAGTTTAGGGTATTTAAATCTATTGTCGTGTTATCCCAAAAGAATGTTATACAAACCATCGTGCTATGTCAAGGATGAGTGTTGTGATGAGGTAGGTTATTACCTCGTGAGTTATCTAAAGGTAATACAAGGAAATATGTTGAATTGTGTCAAAAGAAAGGTATATGGTATTTTACCGTAAAAATGCGATAAAAGTTACATAATAGATTCTTTTGAGATGAAACTTATTCTAATGTGTTTGTTTATGATTTCTAAACAATCTATTAAAAATTTTTAGGTTTTTTATTAAGAAAAATTAGATTTTTAAAGAAAAGAGAATCGGAAGCCAGAATAACTCCGCTTCCGACGAGTTTTGAAAAGGAGATATTTTAGAATAGCAAAAGTGGAAGGAAGAGGGAACTTACAGGCTATAAAAAAAGAGGGAAGGTAGAGAAAGATTTTGGAACCATCGGGACGTCGTTTCGTCGTCGGATTCTTCTTGGAACGTTGCTGGAACTTCGCCTCTTGCTCACTCCATTTGCACAACTTGGGACTTGGAAATTTTATAGAGTTTTTGTATTGAAATTCTGAATGAGGAGAGGTGAAATGGGGTGTGGTATTTATTGGGAAAATTAGGGTTTAGAGTAATGAAGAATAGAATTAAATGTGCATTAAAATGTGGATTAATTCCCATTTTTAATTCTCTGGAAATGTGCAGAGAAATCAAACAGCATGGGGGTAGTGGGATAGGCCAAGAGGCATTGGGGTTGATGTTTGGGGAACATTCCTTATGGGGGGCCCGACGGTGCCGGTTTCTCTAGTTCATCTCACCGGTCCAATCATGTGAGATGGGCTTGGGATTTTGGCCACGTGTCCCCGTCGCTTCAACTAGCCTATTGCATATGTTTGTTTAATCCGTGACTTTTGATTTTACGTGTAGTGCACGTGTAAATCTCTGGGCTTCTAAAAGATTAAAAGAAAAATCAACAAAAAAGATAATGTGGCTGGGGGGATTTGATCACAATGGCTACGTCAGAGCAGTGCAAGGCTTTACCAACGAGCTACAAATACTTTCTTGCTGTTTAAAAGCAATTCAAATACTTATAGTGTACACATGATTACAAATACTCGATTTGTACATTAACTTTTAAATAAATTTTCTCTATATTGAAATTGGAGTTACATTCTACCCTCCTTACAAAAATTTTTTCCTAGAAATTTACAATTATTTTAAGAACTAGTTTACAAACAAATAAGGGTATCTTGCTGTCACGACCCGAAATAGCACGTGACTGGCCCTTGAATCATATGAAGTCTATAGGACCTCATCTAATTCAAGTAAGCCAAAATCCCAGAAATCTAAAACCATTTTAAATAATAAACGAAGAAAAACTAGTTTTAAAGAAGTGAAGAAAACATGTTTTTAAAAACAAGGTTTTTAAATAAGTAAGCCGAATACGCATTTGTAAATCCTCAAGACTTTTCTGAAAATTTCGGCAGAGTTTCCTTTGTAAATACTGGCCCCAAACGGGATACAACAAGGATAATATATGCATAATGATAAAAGGCATCCCCAAGCGGGAGCTAGCTCTTCGTCAATCGACGGTCACAACCACGCAAGCAATATAATATACAACGCCAAAGGGCGAGAATCAAAACTCAAAAGGAAACTCAAAATCATCATGAAAACCATAATACTACAACGCGCGACTCTAAGGTCGAAATAATACACAACTGGTTTTCTAAGTCTGAATAAATATACAAGTTTGGTTGATGGAATTACTAAATACAGCTGATTAAAATAAATAAGTACAATGGTGGTCACGATGCATGTGAACCCACCTACCAAAGCAATCACTCGGAATGAAGTATTGTGCCAACAAAGCCGTAACGAAACCTATACGGCAAAACCTGCAAGAAACTGTGGCACAACGGGGGTGAGTTGCCAACTCGTGAGTAGAAAATATCACAGAGCAGAAATCGTATGTATGACACAATCCTAGGTCAAACGATCAGTAATATATATCCTCAAATGATAAAGTCTGAAGCATGATAAGGTGGTAAGGGTAAACAACTATACATTAGTATAATACAACGTGCTCGTGTCAGTGCCTCAGGGAGCAACATATCATAAATATGAGGTAAGATCGATGTAATCAGTGTCAACTATATCATGAAGTCTATAAGTATGTGGATATCATCCAACTATGTAATCAATGCCCGTATGCACGTAAATATCATAAAAAAGTGTGCATGAAAGTATGAGAATATAAATCAACGGTGTCTCTCGCGACACATCAAATCATGGAACCTGGGTGTCCAACATCGACACCCGAAAATATCATGAAACCCGTATCCAGCATCGACACGTAAATCCTCATATCTCGGGCTTCGTCAGTCCGAATCGGCCCACGAGCTCCGTCAGTCCGGATTGGCCCATATCATCTCTCGACTCCGGTCGGTATCCTCCGGATATCCGCCGAGCCCAAATACTATCACCGGTAGGTAGTGGTCCCTCTGCCAGGCTCACCGTCTGCAGCACAGCGATCCGTTCTCGCCCCGGGGTACCATACCGGGTCCACCATGTACCCGCAATCGGCCTCATCCAACTCCTCGAATCGGGTTTCACATGTCATACGTTTCAGAACCGAGAAAACACATGGTGGACATACTGAAATATCATATCAAGGGAAACCGGGTTTTAAAAACAATACATACTCTCTTTTGAAATAACCACGGTTTCCAAATCCAGAAATCTCATGAAAACAAATATCTCAATGCGTATAATCATAAAGCATGATGTATGCGACATATAAAAGAAATGTAAGCATATCAGTATATCATGCAACATGGAATAGTAAAATGCACATATCGAGAGAAACCGCTCTTTTAAAATGAATCCAGTTTTAAAATATATCTTGCGGTTCCCAAATCTCCAAAATCAAGCCAGAATCATCTATGTATGTGCAAATATGTATGTATGCAACTATGGGTGTACAATATATGTGTACGCAAGTATGTCATGCAAGGGGTCATATCCTGATGCAACAATCCTACTGTGTAGTAACATGGCAATTATCGATGATGAAGTGTGTGAGCCGGCAAGCAGGTGTACGTGGAACATACGCATCATCGATAATGGTGCTGGTGTCCTGACAGCATGGTTTTAATATAATAATAAACACATTTAAACATGCAATGCGACGCGAACAGCAAGAATATGCGGAAAAAGAATGATAAACACAACAGTGAAGAATCTACATCAATACATATATATATCATACAGTTTTTCCATTTGAAATAACACGAATCGTGGGGTTTAGAAAAATAAGGGCTACGATGTTTTTAAGAAAAGATACGTATTTTGAAAAATATCCGTAGAATCCCTTGACTGTCTTAAAAAATACTCACGATTCGTTAGTTTTGAAATATGTATGACTCGGTCTAGTCTAACATCTACTAAGTAAACTACAGATCTAACTAACAAGCTAATCTAAAGGGTATGGAAACCACCTAAATCTGAGTCGATATATACATACACATAATAGTCGGTGATCCCGCCTCAATAGTATCGCATACGATACAATATACAATATGACATCCTCGAGTCAAGAGTGCGGATCTATCATCAATACATAGCTCGTACGTAAATCCGTCGTACGGCATCCCAAATCAGGGTACGGGTCGAATCTCACATTTATCTCATCAATTAACTGGTATCCTTATCATCATATCTCATGAACTGGGGTCTGATCTAAGTCTAGTACAAACCGATACCATCTATATAGATATATATATGCGTGTGTAAAACACACGCCTAAAGGCCCACTAAAATCTCATGTCGTATCACATCATACGAACCACATCATATCACCGATCTCATGGCACCGTGCCCAAACCCATCGACTCATCTCCAAATACCATAACAATCCTCATCATCCATGTGTGGGTATACATGTATATATATACATAGTCACATACCTATGTGTGTGTATATATACGTATTCCCATATACGCACAAGTATAATAAAGTAAACATGTGTGTGCGTGTGAGTGAAAACCTATTCTAGGGTTCGCAACTAAGAAGCTATACTAGTTCACTTCTAAAACCCTAATCTAACCATTGAACACCTAATCATATCCTGAAAATCTATGTCACACATAAAAGATATCATATATATAGTATACTATACATCGAACTGCGGGGGTGCTATACGCCATCCACCCGACTTCCCCCGTAGATATAATCTACTCACCTTGATCTTTCTTGCTGATGTCGATGTCTCCACTATCTTCTTCATCGTCTCGAATCATCGTGGGGGTACCTACATTTCATACGTATCGTATCGCATTAAAACCAAATTGAAACCAAAACGACACGCAGAACTCACATAGGTCAAAACCTATGGTTTGCCCTCGCAAAACAACCCGATATCACTCGATATAGACGTACAAACGTCACGTGATCGAGATAAAGCACAAATACAAAAATCCAGAATTTAAAATACGTAAAACCATAACTCGAATCAAAACAGCAAATCGATTTTTTAGTCCCATATTTTGTATAGGGTGAAAACAATGTGAGCAAACAACACTAGGGTGATATATAGGGTGCATGCGACCTACTGAAGCAACCTGGGCCCTAACCCCCACCCCATGGCCGGCCACATACCAAGTAAAACCGGCCTCCTTGGTTTTCCAGTGGATTTGGGATGTCGTATTGGTAGGGTGTCTTCCTATGGGTCCCACTAGGTCTCTGGTATTGTTTACTTTTCTAGTAAAAGTCCCGGTTCATTCCAGATTTCCCTGCACACCCTAAAACTCACAAAACCGACATGAAAAGTTCTGTAAGTCCGTATTTTTGGGTTTCAGTTGGGTTGGTCTAGGTTTCTATCAATTGGGAGGGGTTTAAGGTCACCACTAGGCCTCAATTCACAATCACAACTCAGTTCAAACCCTAGCCCCCTCTAGAAATCTCCAAAGTTCACCAAATCGCACCAAATCACAACTAAACACAAATATGGTTTAAAGTGAAGGGAAAACTACACTAAGTGTGAAGGGATTACCTCATTTAGCACCCATGAATCCTCTACAGCGCCAAAATGCGAACTTTCTTGGTCCAAAGTGTAGCTTGTGAGCTTGTGCACATTTTTTGTGAAGTGGGAATGAGGTTTTGGGTTTGTTTTGGAGATGAAGTGAGGGTTTTGAAGAGGAGGGAGGAGAGGGTGCTGCCATGAGAGAGGAGGCAAAGGTGATGAAGAAGATGAGAAGAGAAGGAATGGCCAAGACCTAACTTTGACTCCTCACCCTCTCTCTCCCTCATACTCATGCTTCATATAAAAAAAAATTCCCTTTTTCTTTTCTTTTCTTTTATTTCCTTCTCTTGCAATAGTAAACCCAAAACAAATAACCATACACACAAGAATCATGTAGGAAAAATGTAACACAAGTATAAAAATGATATGGTGCATGTTTTGCACAAAACCCGCTTAAAGCCTGATTAGCGATTTTTAATCGCAATTAGCAAAAAATTAGTGTATAATTAATCATAAAAACTTAAATTTGCATAATTCACATAAAACACCCTCTTTTAGAAATTTCCATAATTTTCCAATTTTTTTTTCAATTTATCGGTATTTAATTATACCACCTTATTAAAATATTCAATATTTTATTATTTAATTATAAAAAATCCCAAAAATAATATTTTATTTTTTTGAAATGTTACACTTGCACGCATGTCGTCCTCACGTTCGCATATTGATTCTCCTGGTGAATCTTTTCTCCACATCACTTGAACCAAGTTTACTTCCTTGTTCCGAAGTGACTTCACCTTTCTATCCAGGATTTCAACATGTTGTTGCTCACAGGATAAATCTGGCTGTACAGTGAGCTCGGAGTGATCAAGAATATGGAAGGGTTCACTCACATACTTTCTGAGTTGGGATATGTGGAACACATTATGCACTCCTTCCAATGAAGATGGAAGTGCAAAGCGATAAGATACTTCTCTGACTCGTTCGAGTATGTCGAACGGTCTAATATACCTCGGACTTAGCTTATCCCGTCTTCTAAAATGAATCACTCCATGGTTTGGAGATATCTTCAAAAATTCATGATCTTCCGGTTGAAACTCCAAGTGACGGCGCTTTGCATCAGCCCAATGCTTCTGTCGATCTTGGGCTATGCGCATTCTTTCCCTGATAGTGCGAACTATATCGACAGTTGCCACTATCATCTCAGGTCTAAGGAGTTCTCTATCTCCGATGTCGTCCCAACTTAATGGAGATCGACACTTCCTTCCATAGAGCGCTGCAAATGGTGTCATTCCGATACTTGCTTGGTAGCTGTTGTTGTATGAAAACTCCACAAGATGTAGGTGATCTTCATACGATCCTCCGAAGTCTATCATACACACTCTTAGCATATCTTCAAATATCTGAATAGTTCGCTCAGACTGTCCATCTGTTTGTGGATGGTAAGCTTTTGTAACATTTCAAAAAAATAAAATATTATTTTTGGGAATTTTTATAATTAAATAATAAAATATTGAATATTTTAATAAGGAGGTATAATTAAATACTGATCGATTGGAAAAAAAATTGGAAAATTATGGAAATTACTAAAAGAGGGTGTTTTATGTGAATTATGCAAATTTTAAGTTTTTATGATTAATTATACACTAATTTTGTGCTAATCGCGATTAGATATCGCTAATCGGGCACTAAACGTGTTTTGTGCATATGACATGCACATGTCATTTTTACACTTATTACATTTTTCTACATGATTCATGCATGTCTATTTATTTTGGATTTACTATTGAGGAGAGAAGAAAACAAAAGAAAAGAAAAAAAAGAAAACATTAGAATAATGGGTATGAGCATGAGAGAGAGGGTGAGGGGTCAACCATAGACTTGACTCTTTCTCTCTTCATCATTTTCATCATCTTCTTTCACTCTCCCTCTCATATGGCAGCACCTCTCCTCCCTCCTCATCAAAACCCCCCACTTCTTCATGAAAAATTCACCAAAACATCACCCCCACTTCACAAAAAAGGTGCACAAGCTCACAAGCTATACTTTGGGCCAAGAAAGTTTGAGTTTTGGCGCTGTAGAGGATTCTTGGGTCCAAAATGAAGTGATACCTTCACAAATAGCGTAGTATTTCATTTGCTTATGCATCTATTCGAGTTTGGTTTCGATTTAGTGGTGATTTGTGAACTTTGGAAATCCCTAGTGAGGGTTAAGGGTTTCTTTGAGTTGTGATTGTGTAGGTTAGTGCTATTGGTGACCTTAACCCCCCCCCCCCTAGTGTTTAAAACTAAAACCAAATTCAATTTACTGAAACTACGGAAAAACAGAACTTTTCATGTCGGTTTTGTGAGTTTTAGGGTGTGCAGGGAGATCTGGAATGAACCGGGGAATTTACTAGAAAAGTAAACAATACCAGAGGACTAGAATTGACCGTAGGAACCCCCTGTAGAAAGACGAACCCCATAGGAGCATGCATGGCCGGCGAGATCGGAATTTAGGGGGAGGGGCTCGGCCACTTGGTGAGGGGGTGGGTCCAGGTTTCTTCTGTAGGTCACATATACCCTATATATCACCCTAGTATTTTTTTGCTCACATTGTTTTCACCCTATACAAAATCTGGGACTAAAAACTTGATTTGCTGTTTTGATTCGAGTTATGGTTTTGCGTATTTTAAATTCTGGATTTTTGTATTTGTGCTTTATCTCGATCACGTGACGTTTGTACGTCAACATCGAGTGATATCGGGTTGTTTTGCGAGGGCAAACCATAGGTTTTGACCTATGCGAGTTCCGCGTATCGTTTTGGCTTCGACTTGGTTTTTAATGCGATACGATACGCTATGATGTGTAGGTACCCTCGCGAAGACTTCGAGACGACAAGCAAGCGCGTGGCAACGTCGACATCGGCAAGCAAAGATCAAGGTGAGTAGTATATCTACGGGGGAAGTCGGGTGGATGGCGTATAGCACCCCGCAGTTCAATATTTAGTATGCTATATATACTATATATATATGATAGCTTTATGTGTGACATGGATATTCGAGATATGATTAGGTGTTCAATGGTTAGATTAGGGTTTTAGAAGTGAACTAGTATAGCTTCTTAGTTGCGAACCCTAGAATAGGTTTTCACCCACACGCACACACATGTTTACTTTATTATACTTGTGCATATATGGGAATACGTATATATACACACACACATAGGTATGGGACTATCTATATATATACACGTATACCTACACATGGATGATGATGATTGTTATGGTATTTGGAGATGAGTCGATGAGATTGGGCATGGTGCCATGAGATCGGTGATATGATATGGTTCGTATTATGAGATACGACATGAGATTTTAGCGGGTCTTTGGGCGTGTGTTTTCATACACGCACATGTTTATATAGATGGTATCAGTTGTACTACACCTAGATCAGTACCCCAGTTCATGAGATATGATAATAAGGATACCAGATAATTGATGAGATAAATGTGAGATTCGACCCGTACCCAGATTTGGGATGTCGTACAACGGATTTACGTACGAGCTATGTATTGATGATAGATCCTCACTCTTGATGTGTGTGTGTGTGTGTGTGTGTATATATATATATATATATATTTAGGTGGTTTCCATACCTTTCGATTAGCTTTAGTTAGATCTGTAGTTTACTTAGTAGATGTTAGATTAGACCCGAGTCATACCTATTTTCAAAACTAACGAATCGTGAGTATTTTAAAGACAGGCTAAGGGATTCTACGGATATTTTCAAAAGACGCATCTTTTCTTAAAAACACCGTAGCCCTTATTTTTCTAAAAACCCTGATTCGTCTTATTTCAAATGGAAAAAACTGTACGACATTTACATATTGGTGTAGATTCTTCACTGTTGCATTTATTATTCGATTTCCGCATATTCTTACTATTCACATCGCATTGCATGCCAGTTGTATTCTCTGCAGTTATTATGAAACCCATGCTATACGGACACCAGCACCATTATCGATGATGCGTATGCTTCACGTACACTTACTGCCGGCTCACACACTTCATCATCGATGATTGCCATGTCACTACACAGTAGAATTGCTGCATTTTGATATGATACCTTGCATAAATTATCTGCTATAGTCGCATGCACCCTTATATGATATTGCATCTGACTTGAAGGAAATTGGGAACCGCAGAATATATTTCAAAACTGGATTCATTTAAAAGAGCGGTTTTCCATTAATACGTACATAGTATTGTTCCATGTTCTACGAAATACGGATATGCTTACATTTCCGTTATATGTAGCATACATCATGCTTTATGATTATACGCATTGAGATATGCTGTTTTCATGGGATTTCTGGATTTGAGAACCGTGGCTATTTCAAAGGAAAGTAAGTACTGTTTTAAAAACCCGGTTTCTCTTAATATGATATTTCAGTGCGTCCACCATGTGTTTTCTCGGTTCTGAGTGTGACATGTGAAACCCGATTCGAGGAGGCGGATGAGGCCGATTGCGGGTACATGGTGGACCCGGTATGGTACCCCGGGGTGAGAACGGATTTGCTGTGCAGTAGACGGTGAGCCTGGCAGAGGGACCACCGTTAGTTATATGTATGCCCTAGAGGCCATTACTGTACATTGGATGTATATTGTAGTGGATGCTGGGACATATATAGGTAGGGCTTTCTTGCTCGACATGATAGTACGCTATCTGGCTGCTCTTTATCTTGACGTGTATACTTTCTGTCTCTCTGTTACATGTTGATAAAGCCCTTAGGATGTGTACTCGACTTCCAGGAATATGATGTAGATCATACTAGTGGGGCCTGGGTAGTCCATGAGTACATCCTTCAATGTCCCTAGTCGTGGGAATATCGAGACGGGGTATCGATATTCCAGTGTAGACTAGCGTATATCTTCTCGACCCATGTGATGGGGGATGGATGATCCCATATCCATTAGTGTTTGACATCAGAGATGGTATGCGGGTGCTTAGTGGAGACTGGATACACTGAACGGACTCGCCGAGAACTCCCAGATGGTATTATACCTCACGTCAGATGGCAGTTCTCTCGTAACACTGGTGCAGCTTAGTCTGTTGACCCGAGATCGTCATAGAGTCTTGTGTGTCTCCCACTGTGCTTTGATTTCCACCCTACCACGGCTCTACTGAGTCGTGCAAAAAGGTGGTTTTTGGGTACAGTCCCGATTCACATGGAGGCAATGAGCGATAGGAGGGGATTCGTCTCTCCCGGTATTGGGGGTTGATGTTGTGCTATGCTCGACTGGCCATAACAGGAAATCCCTGGCCAGGGTTGCAGTGATATACTGGTAAGAGTTATCAGTAGTTTCACGATTGTTATGGACCTCATGTCGGCATGACTTATCAAGCTATTGGGGTCTGACGTTTACCACCCCTAGACGAGATATGCGACATATCAGACGAACAGACCGGACTGTACGGTAAGTGTTACTGGTTGGATTCACAGGAGTGTGAGCGGGCTTGCTCGTCGATCTTCTGATCGCTCAATACCCGGGTGGCCGTTACGTTTAGCAGACCGCTTGCGGCTTGTGGGTGTTTGATATGATCATCACCTGCTGCCGGCGTATTGACGTGTCTTTAGAGTCCTACACAGAGGTTTCCTGGCTCAAGCGAAACGAAATAGGAGCGCATATGAGATATGTGCGGGACCGAGAATAATGCATGTATGTGATACCGTATTCTATTCTCGCGATGAATGTATCGATTGGTTGTATACGATATAACCTAGTTATCGAATCGAGGATTGATTCGATAAGTCGATACATCGGATATTAGTCGGTCATATGCGATATGACCGGATCGTTAAATCAAGTGTTGATTTAATGATTTAATGTATAATTATATATTTGATATATTACTTTGCATTAACTAGTATTTGTTCACTTTAGATGGATTTTCTCACTTGATGTGCACAAGTTGTATATGTGATATATTTTTGTGCACTTGTTTGTATCATGTTTAATGATACATGCAAACATGGGTGTGTGTAAGACTTAAACTATGTTTAGTTGATGGTTTAGGGTTTTTACTTGTTTATTCATTCTCTTTATTTATTTTGGTTAAAGAAAAAGGAAACTAAATGGTTGCTTTTTACATGAAGCTTCTTGATGCTTCATGCATCTTTGACTAAGTGACCATTTTGTCTCCATCTCTTAACCTAACCATTTAACTAAACACTAGTTAATTCTCTACACTTAACCATGGTTGCTATATGATAAGAATGAATGGGATTTTCTTTTTAAAATAATTCTTTTTATTCTTTCATCTTCTTCATCTTCATTAAGCTTCATGAAAGCTTGCTAGCTTCAATGGTGACTTGAGATAAAGAGTGAGAAATCCAATTCTAAAGTGAACCCACTTCCTATTTCTTCATCCTCTACCACTTGCCATGTAGTATAGGGTGTTTTCTTCACAAGTTTCATGACTTGGTGAAGTTGGAGCTTGATCTTGTGTTGCCTCGACGTAGATCATCTTCGGCATCGAAGTCGACGACCTAACCCGATCTTTTCTCCGATGAAACCACCGCGAGAGTCTAGGATTCCGATGGATACAGCGGAGGGACGTCATCACTGAGCTAAGGAGGTGGAGGACCGGATCTACAAAGGTTGTAGTCTCTTCCTTTTTAGTTAAAGTTGTTAACTTGCTTCTGCATCGCCTTACCTCTAGTTAACGATCCGTATTAGGGTTTGTAGGCATATGAAAAAATTTGAATTGGGCATGTTTGATCTGTTGTGAGACCTCATTAGTGTTCCTAGGAACCCTACAGTGGTATCAGAGCCTAGCTAGAGCCTTAGGCGATGTGTAGACGATGTTAGAAGTCCGATCGAACCGAAACCCTAATGCAAATTCCTTCTCTGTACTTTTTTTTTAATCGGGGATTTTTGTGAATTAAAAATATGCAGAAAAATCAGCAGGGAATTGTAAGAAATACTGTGCAGCACGTGCGCATGAATCCACTAAAGCGCCGCGGAAGCGCGGCACGAGCATGGCTCGTGCGGCGGTTCCGCGGCCATATTGTCACATCATCTTCTGGAAATTGCACAGTAATTCCTATAATTTAGTGCTGTATTTTGTGGGAATTTTTAAATTCTACTCAAGAGTTGAGTTTTCTGGGTTGTATTGGGGACTCGGTGTTTCGATCGGGAAGTTTAACTTCGTCTGTGTTTTTCCGGATAATTTTAGAAAATCTTGAAAAGTTCGACCGGGTATAAATACCCAATTTTTCCCCTGCCGGAAAATTTCCAAGTGTTGGATCTTTCCGTAGTTTAATGACGTTCTAAGTAGTGCAAGTAACGCGATGGTCCCTCTAGAAGACAACAAACCTTAACTCGATTATGTGACCGTCTTGAACTGCCCTTTGAACCTTAGGGTTTGGGGCAGTACGGCGTGCCACATGTGAGGCGTTGGCTTGACCCTTCTACGGCTGGACCGTTGGTACTGAGGCATGAACTGGATGTTTTTAAACTTGTTTCATGTGTTGAGCTGTTTCGGGAAAACTTGGGTGTTTGAATGTTAGACCGGAAAGTTTAACATTTTCTATTTTATCTGGAATGTGATACAATAATTGGAATTCACAAGTAGTTATGAGATAACTGAATGAATGTTATAAATCTAGCGGTTTAGTCTCACTTGATCGGTTGCCACGGAATTTTGATGCGATCAAAAGTCCGTCGCAATCACGTAGCATACGCAGATATTCGCTGGTAAACTTAATAGATAGCCATGCCCCATAGCCCCGACCAAGTGACTGTAGGAGAACCCCATCGCCGAAAGCATCCGTTCGGGTGCTCGCGGCAACGGTGTTCCGCCTTAGTGCACTTCGTCGACGGTATCGGGGGTGCGGCCGTCTACTAAAGTTTGCGACGAGCATTCGATCAAAATGTCAGGAATCCTGTTGAATTGCCCGACTTGATATTGAAAAGAGTTTTCGATAAATGAGACTAAAATGCGGGGTTTATAATTATTAGGCATGCGATGTCTAAGGATTTCATTTCATTAGGCATGCGATGTCTAAAGATGTTGCGGATTCCAACTGTTGTAGTTTTACACTTTCTTTTCTGTGACCGTAAGTGTAATATGTGATATCGCCGGTTTCGTTGCTATATGTCAACGACAATTGGGATGCGCATATTTACTTACGTTGATGACATGTGATGTTATGTGTTGCTGGATATGTTATATTGGATCGTCGTGTTTGAATAGCCGGGGTTTTTATATGTGAGATGAGTGTTTTTCTCTTTCATTCATGTAAAAACATGTATGTAATATTCTTTTATTGGGGCACTTCTAGGTTGCGGAAGATGTCACCGTTGATGTATATTATTTACTTTTCCGCATTAGGATAGACCCAAGGAGGGGAGCACAAGTAACCGGGTTCTGGGGTCCAGTGGGAGGCCATCTCGAGGAGTCGAGTCCGGGTCTCCTAACCCTAGAATTGGTAAGGTTGCTTGCAGCTCTCGTAGGGGTCTAGGGGTGTGGGATTGGCTATTCATCGCGACCGTGGAATCCGTGTTTTACACTGGCTCGTATTAAAAGCACGGACGTCCTAGTATATCCAATATTTCATATGATATTTTCTGCTGCGTTATCTGTGATGTGATCATGTGATTTGTTCAGATAGATATAGTATATAGTATATATGATATATTATATAGACGTTGCTTATGTTTTACACCCGCGCTAGCCCTGCCCCGCTCTGCCGTTAGTTACCTAACCTAACGGTGCAGACGGGACATCGAGGCGAATGCGGATGGCATAAGCGTACGTTATATTTATCTGTGATGTTTAGGTGGACTTAAATGATGGGACATTCATTAATGAGATTAATGAAAGAAAATAAACCTAAAAGATGTTGTGGAATTGAATTTCAAAAATAAAACAGGTAGCTACAGTTCTTGCTTTGCATCGCGGTGTTCCTTGTAGAACATCTTGCACCTTATTCGATAAGGAAAGGACCGAGATCCCTTCACCGGGAGTGACTCCTTTAGCAATAACTGGCAGATGCTACAACCCTCGATTTGTCTTTTGATTGCTTCTATAGTTTTTGCTTTGCACAGCGGTATATATGATATATCCTGCACCTTATTCGATGAGGAAAGGGCCGACGATCCCTTCACCGGGAGTGACCCCTTTAGCAAAACTAGAAAAGCCTCAAAAACACTCCATTTAAAAACCATTTGATTCCGCAACGAGATCAAGTTCAAAGCGTTAAAAGGTTTTCTCAAAAACCATCCGCAACCCTCCGTCATTTTAGGAAGTAGAGTACTTAGTATTCGTGCTGTGTTTGTTGACCATAGTCAAAGCACAGTGTACGGTAGCTAAGTGATGTCTTCCTACACCGCATATGATGCGATTGGTTAGGACAGTCATGTGGCTTTGTTGACCTTAGCCAAGGGTCATGTGGGTGGGTCTAATTAATCACGAAATGACGGGTAGAACTTGACTAGTGCTTATGATTTGTTGACCTTAGCCAAGGTCATAGGTGCTAGGGGTAAAAATCCTTTATCGGGAGTTTCAAGTGTTGAAATTTGCAATGAGATTGCATACCTTCTATATGATAGTTGGATCCCGATACCCACTGCGAGTAATTGTTACTCCTGGGAGAGTTTTGCACTTTGCAATTAGCCGATCAAGTAGGTGTCTAGAAAGGTGTCAACGGGGTTACTCCTCTGGGAAAACGAGGTTTACTATAATTAGGTCCGTGCGAAAGCACAGGGAACCTCCCTCAAAGTACCGACACTGGCCTGGCTGAAAGATTGGCGAACTTGTAGAGTGTAATTAATCCCGGCTAGTCTTTCCTTTTAGGGTTTGAAGGAAGATTTGATAAAAACAGTGGGAGCCATCCTGATTAGATAAAATAAATAACCAATCTAATCTTGCAAGAGCGCACGCAGAGTGTTTTCTTCTCTCTCTCTCTAGGTAGCGACCACATCATGCCTTAATCAAGATAATAATATGGATGAATTGACCGAACCCGCTTGTTATACTGAGCTGAGGAACGTTGGTCCCGCTCCAACTTATAATTGTTATAAGACAGAGCAGGAAATAAGGCAATACCAGAATTCCCATGCCGCCTAAACGAAGAAAGTGCATGAGATGCATCTCCTTCGGGTGTGTTCATTATAAAGAACTGTTTCTCAGTGTCCTCTACGTCCTGGGTATCTGATACCGGATCAGGATCCCAGATATGTAATCGGTTACATAGGGTTAAAGAAAGGCAGAGAACTAAGAAAGGGTGATAAGTTTCATGAGACAGAAAATGGGGCAAGTGTTGCAGCCAAGTCTGTTGGTCACTGTCATCCTGTATTACCAATACATTGATTCTGAACAAATGCTATTAGATACCGAACCTGATATACAAAATCATATCAGTCTCTTTATTAGTAAAGAAAGGATATAATTTTGTATTGTTGGATGATGTTTTGAACATTTCCTATATCAAAAGTTGATCGGTTCAGGTACGTTATCTAACAGCATTGACGTTCTAAATCAAACTACAGTTCTTAGTATACAGAACACACACAAGAGGAAGAGTTCAGAAATGAACGAATCCTTCTTGAGGCATTGTAGACTAGGTCATATCAATGCGACCCGACTGGCTGAAGTTACATTTAGATGCATATTTAAATCAGTTTGAATTTACATCTTGTGAAACTTGCCAGTCATGTCACAAAGATTAGCTGACCATAGCTCTGTTTATTAGAAACAGAGAAAGAGTTAGTGAACTTTTGGGACTGATACATGATGATGTATGTAAGGTCCCCTGTCTACACATGCCAAGACACGTTCTTTATACTTCATTACATTCTCTGATAATCTCTCAAGATTCAGTCATATGTTCCTGTTGAAACATAAGTCCGAAGCTTTTGAGATATTCATAGAATATAAGTTAGAAGTAAAGAACCAAAAAACCGGGTATAAGTATTATGTCCTATGATAAGATCAGGGAGGAGAATACTTGTGCATGGAATTCTTGGACTATTCTAAAGGAGAATGAGATTCTCTCTCGGTGTTACTCCTCTGATTATACCACAACACAACGATGTATCCGGGCGGAGCAATAGCACCCTATATGATATAGTGTGCTCTATGATGAGTATTACTGAGTTACCTGTTTCTTTTAGGGAGTTATGCTCTTATGAAGTTGCATACCTATTGAATAGGGTTCAATTCAAATCAGTGCCTACCACTCCATATAAGATATGGTATGGGAAGAGCCTATCTCTTAAGTAAGTTAAGATTTGGGATTGTCCGGCCTATGTCAAAAGCAAAATCCGGACAAGATCGAGGCAAGGTCAGTTCTGTAGAACTGGAAAGGTTCCAGCTATACAAAACTGCAGCTGATGATTTGACAGAACCAAAGGATTCAATAGTCCCCGACGAACCTCAGCCTCTCCGCCGATCTAGCAGGGTTCCTCACCTGCCTGAGAGATACTTCGGTTTCTTGATGACAGTGGGAGCGAGGATTGCATCATGAGATGATGACCCAACTAGTTTCGAACAGTCCATCGAGAGTAGGGACTCTATAAGAATGGCTGGATGCTTAGCGATCTGAGATGGAATCCATGTGCACCAACAAAGTATGGACTTTGGATGCTATATCTGAAGGGTTAAATCCCCATCAGGAGCAAGTATATCTTGAGAAGATTACTTGGTGTAGATGGAAAAGTTGAGACTTTCAAAGCTAGACTTGTTGAAGGTTTTCGTCATCGACCAGGCGTGGAAAATGATGAAACCTTTTCCAAGTGGCTATGCTTAAGTCCATCCGGATCCTACTTAACATTGCTACATACCATGACTACGATATCTGGTGGTTGGGTGTCATGACTATCTTTCTAAATACTGATTTAGAAGAGAACGTCTATAAGTACACAGCCAGAGAGCTTCGTAAACAGTGGGAGCAGCGGAAATATGTGCAAGTTGCTTTACAGGATAAAGCAGGCATCGAAGAGTTGGAACGTCTGTTTTGATGTGGTAGTCAAAGAGTTTGACTTCATCAAAATGGTAGACGAACCTTGTATATACAAAAAGGTAGTAGAGAGTAAGGTGGTCATCCTCGTATTGTACGTGGACAACATACTCTTGATAAGAAAAGAGTTTCCTATGCTACGCACGGTCAATCTCCTCTTATCACATGGATTCTCCATATAGGATAAAGTTGATACCTCCTAAATCCTGGGATTTGGGTCTATGAGATAGATCTAAATGGATGTTAGGATTCTCACTAGCTGTAGTAAGATAGTATCAATCGATCCTGGGGAGAATCACTAGAAAGGTTCCAGGGTGATAAGGACGACTGAATGTCAGTCGCAGGCATTGTCTTTACCCTCAGTGGAGGGACGGTATGTTGGAAGAGTTCCAAGCTAGATACCGTGGCAGACTAGACGATAAAGGCTGGTAACATCGCTATTAAACATACTACCAAAGAGGAAGTTTGGGTGTATATTGGTTCATAAGATGAACTTGGTTCCCACCATTGTATGACAATGGAAGTATGGCTTTGGCCAAGGAACCATGATCCCATCAGTGACCCAGACATATTCTGAGGCTGCATCACCTGATCATGGAGATAGTTGATCTCCAGGGTGATCGAGGTTAGGAGAGTAGACTTAGAGGACAACACGGCGAATCCACTCACAAAGGCCTTTTCCTAAAGAGAGACTTTTATGGGATAGTTGAGTATGTGATACTGCAACCACTGCTACAGATGGCCCTAGTGCAAGTGGGAGATTGTTAGTTATATGTATGCCCTAGAGGCCATTACTGTACATTGGATGTATATTGTAGTGGATGCTGGGACATATATAGGTAGGACTTTCTTGCTCGACATGATAGTACGCTATCTAGTTGCTCTTTATCTTAACATGTATACTTTCTGTCTCTCTGTTACATGTTGATAAAGCCCTTAGGATGTGTACTCGACTTCCAGGAATATGTTGTAGATCATACTAGTGGGGCCTGGGTAGTCCATGAGTACATCCTTCAATGTTCCTAGTCGTGGGAATATCGAGACGGGGCATCGATATTCCAGTATAGACTAGCGTATATCTTCTCGACCCATGTGATGGGCGATGGATGATCCCATATCCATTGGTGTTTGACATCAGAGATGGTATGCGGGTGCTCAGTGGAGACTGGGTACACTGAACGGACTCGCCGAGAACTCCCAGATGGTATTATACCTCACGTCAGATGGCAGTTCTCTCGTGACACTGGTGCAGCTTAGTCTGTTGACCCGAGATCGTCATAGAGTCTTGTGTGTCTCCCACTGTGCTTTGATTTCCACCCTACCACGGCTCTACTGAGTCGTGTAAAAAGGTGGTTTTTGGGTACAATCCCGATTCACATGGAGGCAATGAGCGATAGGAGGGGATTCGTCTCTCCCGGTATTGAGGGTTGATGTTGTGCTATGCTCGACTGGCCATAACAGGAAATCCCTGGCTAGGGTTGCAGTGATATACTGGTAAGAGTTATCAGTAGTTTCACGATTGTTATGGACCTCACGTCGGCATGACTTATCAAGCTATTGGGGTCTGACGTTCACCACCCCTAGGCGAGATATGCGACATATCAGACGAACAGACCGGACTGTACGGTAAGTGTTACTGGTTGGATTCACAGGAGTGTGAGCGGGCTTGCTCGTCGATCTTTTGATCGCTCAATACCCAGGTGGCCGTTACGTTTAGCACACCGCTTGCGGCTTGTGGGTGTTTGATATGATCATCACCTGCTGCCGGCGTATTGACGAGTCTTTAGAGTCCTACACAGAGGTTTCCTGGCTCAAGCGAAACGAAATAGGAGCGCATATGAGATATATGCAGGACCGAGAATAATGCATGTATGTGATACCGTATTCTATTCTCGCGATGAATGTATCAATTGGTTGTATACGATATAACCTAGTTATCGAATCGAGGATTGATTCGATAAGTCGATACATCGGATATTAGTCGGTCATATGCGATATGACCGAATCGTTAAATCAAGTGTTGATTTAATGATTTAATGTATAATTATATATTTGATATATTACTTTGCATTAACTAGTATTTGTTCACTTTAGATGGATTTTCTCACTTGATGTGCACAAGTTGTATATGTGATATATTTTTGTGCACTTGTTTGTATTATGTTTGATGATACATGCAAACATGGGTGTGTGTAAGACTTAAACTATGTTTAGTTGATGGTTTAGGGTTTTTACTTGTTTATTCATTCTCTTTATTTATTTTGGTTAAAAGAAAAAGTTAACTAAATGGTTGCTTTTTACATGAATCTTCTTGATGCTTCATGCATCTTTGACTAAGTGACCATTTTGTCTCCATCTCTTAACCTAACCATTTAACTAAACACTAGTTAATTCTCTACACTTAACCATGGTTGCTATATGATAAGAATGAATGGGATTTTCTTTTTAAAATCATTCTTTTTATTCTTTCATCTTCTTCATCTTCATTAAGCTTCATGAAAGCTTGCTAGCTTCAATGGTTACTTGAGATAAAGAGTGAGAAATCCAATTCTAAAGTGAACCCACTTCCTATTTCTTCATCCTCTACCACTTGCCATGTAGTATAGGGTGTTTTCTTCACAAGTTTCATGACTTGGTGAAGTTGGAGCTTGATCTTGTGTTTCCTCGACGTAGATCATCTTCGGCATCGAAGTCGACGACCTAGCCTGATCTTTTCTCCGATGAAACCACCGCGAGAGTCTAGGATTCCGATGGGTACAGCGGAGGGACGTCATCACGGAGCTAAGGAGGTGGAGGACCGGATCTACAAAGGTTGTAGTCTCTTCCTTTTTAGTTAAAGTTGTTAACTTGCTTCTGCATCGCCTTACCTCTAGTTAACGATCCGTATTAGGGTTTGTAGGCATATGAAAATTTTGAATTGGGCATGTTTGATCTGTTGTGAGACCTCATTAGTGTGCCTAGGAACCCTACAACCACTACCTACCGGTGATAGTATTTAGGCTCGGCGGATATCCGGAGAATACCGACCAGAGTCGAGAGATGATATGGGCCGATCCGGACTGACGGAGCCCGATATATGAGGATTTACGTGCCTATGGTGGGCACGGGTTTCATGATGTTTTCGAGTGTCGGTACTGAACACTCAAGTTCCATGATTTTGATGTGTCGCGAGGGACATATGTTGATTTATATCCTCATACTTTCATGCATATGCTTATGATATTTACCTGCATGATGTTTTGTGTCATTGAATGACACGTGAACGAGATCCACATACTTACAGACATTGATTACATAGTTGGATGATATCCACATACTTTTAGACTTCATGATATAGTTGACACTGATTTCATGATGATTACATTGATGATACCTCATATTTATGATATGTTGCTACCTGAGGCACTGACACGAGCACTTGGTATTACACTGATGTATAGATGTTTACCCTTGCCACCTTATCATGCTTCAGACTTTATCATATTGAGGATATATATTATTACTGATCGTTTGACCTAGAATGAGTCATACATACGATTTCTGCTCTGTGATGTTTTCTATTCACGAGTTGGCAACTCACCCCCGTTGTGCCATAGTTCTTGCAGGTTTTGTCGTACTGGTTTCATTGCGGCTTTTCTGGCACACTACTTCCTTTATGGGTGATTGCTTTGTTAGGTGGGTTCACTCGCATCGTGGCCACCCTTATATTTATTTTAATCAGTTGTATCTATTAATTCCATCAACCAAACTTGTATATTTATTCAGACTTAGAAAACCAGTTGTGTATTATTTTGACCTTAGAGTCGCGCGTTGTAGTATTATGGTTTTCTTATTGATTTTGAGTTTCCTTTTGAGTTTTGATCCTCGCCGTTCGGCGTTGTATACTATATTGCTTGCGTGGTTGTGACCGTCGATTGACGAAGAGCTAGCTCCCGCTTGGGGATGCCTTTTATCATTATGCATATATTATTCTTGTTGTACCTTGTTTTGGGCCAGTATTTACAGAAGAAACCCTGCCGAAAATTTCAGAAAAGACTTGAGGATTTAAAAATGCATATTCGGCTTACTTATTTAAAAACCTTGTTTTTAAAACATATTTTCTCCACTTCTTTAAAACTAGTTTTCCTTCATTTATTATTTAAAATGGTTTTAGATTTCTGGGCTTTTGACTTACTTGAATTAGATGAGGTCCTATAGACTTCATATGATTCAAGGGCCAGTCACGTGCTATTTCAAGTCGTGACAAAGTTGGTATCAGAGCGCTAGGTTAACCTTGGTTCGAGTCTAAGTTTGACTATACGGAGCCTAGAGCGTTTGTATATATACGGAACTTAGGCTTGACCTTACGGAACTTAGACTTAGTCGAGGGGGTATTAGACCCGAACTTTCGTCGTGTTGGTTGACCTTGGTTGATGGAGTAGCTGACTTAAGTAGAGTGACGTACCGTACATATGTTCTGCGGCATATTTACGATACACTACTCCACTTAAGAAGCCTTAGAATGTACATTTCCTTGCACAGTATTATATTCATTCCTATGATCTATCCTCATCGATATCGGTTATGATTTTGCTGCCACGATCACATGGGCAGAGAGAGCTACGGCTAGAGTTGCGGTCGGCATGAGCTCATTACGGACGAGGACTGACCAGGGCGTGATTCCAAGGACATACGATTTGCATAGATGCACCGTGTTATTGTGTTTCCGTGCCATGAGCGTTTGACGAATCGCTTTTACGGGATTTCTCGGACGTGCAGATCGGCACCAGAGGATTGAGCCACTGATAGAGGCCAGCCAGAATGTGATGACCATTGATGTATCACTTATTCATGATGATTGAGGCACTATTCAGCGTATAGACGAATGAGCCAGTTGTTGCTCCGAACGACGAGATGTTGCCCCTGATGTTGGAGCTATTGCAGTACGAGTTGTACTTAGAGATATGACTGAAGATCGCTAGTCACCCATGGAGGAAAGACTAGGACATGTGGTTCGTTCGCTTACCCCGATGCGAGGTCATCAGATGGATTGATTCCAGCTAGAGACGACTTCACGCAGGTATGTTGAGAGTCGATGGAGACGATCGAATGTCAGGAGCCCAATTTCAAAGTTTAAAGTATTCGGAAAGACATGCAAGTGATTCTATGGACCCTCTAGAAGAATGAAACCCTAACTCGACATAATGACCGTGTGAAAGCCTTTGAACCTTAGGGTTTGCGGCAGTTCCGCGGTGCCATTAGTGAGGCTTGGGTTTGCCCTTCTATGGATGGTCCACCGATGCTGTGCTATGTACTCGATACTATTAAACTGTACACAAGATGTTGAGTTCTTGGGGGATTATGAGGTTTTGACGAATCGATCGAAAGGTTCAACATCTTTCGGATATCATGTAATGGGATGCATTGCTTGGGAGACTCTAGATACGAGTATAGCCGTTGGAGCATAGTCCATGCAGCCGCGATGAGACGAGTCCGAAGCAGTCGACAGCAGAGAAAAGTGGAGTAAGGGGTTCGTACTAGATCTTGATGAGATGACGTTCCACTCCGCCGATATCAGAGATGTGATACGCATGCAGAGGCGTTGGTTATGGATATATCTTCCAGAAGGAGTCGCGATGAGTATGCAGCCATTCCGGAACAAGAAATAGCTTTAGTAAAGGACGATGACTTCTGGGCAGTTCGGCAGAAGCTAGATTTGAGAGAGACCTCGACAGGACCTTTCTGGAATACTATACGAGAGACTTGGACCCAGGAACGGTCATATTGCGCACACCCAGCAGGCCAGAGTTCGGCATCATTGACGAGATAGTTGGCCAGAGATCTTTAGAGGATGTGCCAGAGCGGGACTGTTTCCATCGTCATTCCACATTGGGCCGTTGAGCCGAGGAGCTATATATCTAGCAATGCACAGTGAAAGAGAGAGCCTAAAAGTACCAGGCGCCAGATCATGAACAGGAGGCAAGTAGATATCTAGCTCTGCTAGCATTGGATGCACCGACACCTTCTCGACTTTGAAGGAGGAAATATCGACGACGGTATTTATGATTTATGAATTGGTGATTCGATTATCACGTATCCGTCACCTTGGATTTCGGTATTTTGGGCAATCTATTCGCATGATTTAGTCTTGATGACTGAGTTTCATGATATTTATTTTATGCACCACGGTTGCACCTAACTTCGGTTTGATGTCATTCGATATGTTGATTTTGATTCTATGCCTATGTTATGTATGTGATTTGCCTTATGCTTTCGGCATAGTTTTCATGCACTTTTAGTGTTTTGATTTGATTTGTGCACGCTGATGCACATGGTTGTGAGATTATATACCGCGGTATACCTGATTTGGATTGAGCTGTATTGTATACCGTCGATTTCGATTCTAATATTGATGTTGATTTCGTGCACTCTGTGCATTGATTTGGATTCTTGCGCATATTTGGTGCGCTTGGATTGGATTTCACGCATGTTGGGTTCATGTTATGAGATGCGATTTTGGTGCACACCAGATGCACCAAATCGAGATTCTTCATGCATATCAGATGCACCTGATTTTGCTGCCAGGCACACCCGTTGCCTTTGACAGGTGTTTCGTGCACACCCGTTGCACTTAGATGTTGTTTCTGTGCACATATATGGCACATATATGGATTTTTATTTCCGTGCACACCAGACGCACGTAGCATTCTTATGCACATCTTAGGATTGATTTCTTATGGAGCGATACGTTTTTATGATATTTACTAGTGTTTTCGTACTGAGCAGGACTAGTCAGAGGACGGTACCTGGATGTATTTTGCATGCATTGATAGTTATCAAAGGGATTTCCAAAAAGGAGAGCTATAGTCTCAGTATTTACCTACGTGTCTGATATGACACGAAACGTTTAAAACAAGGAAACCCTTCTAAATTGTTTTCAAAACGGCGGAACGTACATATTAAACAAAAGATAAGTATATTTATAGTTATTTTCTTACAATAGACGTCCGCCCCTGTGCCGCAATACGCGCATCGCACAGCAACATGAAAAATTTGACATGCATTTATTTCAGATGTTTACATGTACAGATATGATGTTTATATGTATAGTGTTGATGTATATCATATTGGTTTTCGCATTGGATTTTGACATTGATGTCTTCCCCATGACTCCGATGATTGCGGGATGCTTGACGGAGTTTTATTTTTGAGTTATATGCTCATTGTTCATGCGCATGTATTGCGCTATGATGCGTTTTATGTATTGATGATTTCGGAGCCCCGACGACTTGGACTTTTTACTGAAATGTTTTAGTATTGAGGGATTTAAATTTCAATTCGGAGACCGAATTTCTTTAAGGGGGTAAGATTGTAACATTTCAAAAAAATAAAATATTGTTTTTGGAAATTTTTATAATTAAATAATAAAATATTGAATATTTTAATAGGGCGGTATAATTAAATACCGATAAATTGGAAAAAAAAAATGGAAAATTATGGAAATTACTAAAAGAGGGTGTTTTATGTGAATTATGCAAATTTTAAGTTTTTATGATTAATTATACACTAATTTTGTGCTAATCGCGATTAGATATCGCTAATCGGGCACTAAACGTGTTTTTTGCATATGACATGCACATGTCATTTTTACACTTGTTACATTTTTCTACATGATTCATGCATGTCTATTTATTTTGGGTTTACTATTGAGGAGAGAAGAAAAGAAAAGAAAAGAAAAAAAAGAAAACATTAGAATAATGGGTATGGGCATGAGAGAGAGAGGGTGAGGGTTCAACCATAGACTTGACTCATTCTCTCTTCATCATTTTCATCATCTTCTTTCACTCTCCCTCTCATATGGCAGCACCTCTCCTCCCTCCTCTTCAAAACCCCCACTTCTTCATGAAAAATTCACCAAAACATCACCCCCACTTCACAAAAAAGGTGCACAAGCTCACAAGCTACACTTTGGGCCAAGAAAGTTTGAGTTTTGGCGCTGTAGAGGATTCTTGGGTCCAAAATGAGGTAATCCCTTCACAAATAGCGTAGTATTTCATTTTCTTATGCATCTATTCGAGTTTGGTTTCGATTTAGTGGTGATTTGTGAACTTTGGAAATCCCTAGTGAGGGTAAAAGGTTTCTTTGAGTTGTGATGGTGTGGGTTAGTTCTATTGGTGACCTTAAACCCCCCCCCCCCTTAGTGTTTAAAACTGAAACCAGACTCAATTTACTGAAAATACAGAAAAACCGAACTTTTCATGTCGATTTTTTGAGTTTTAGGGTGTGCAGGGAGATCTGGAATGAACCGGGGAACTTACTAGAAAAGTAAACAATACCAGAGGACTAGAATTGACCCTAGGAACCCCTTGTAGCAAGAAGAACCCCATAGGAGCATGCATGGCCGGCGAGATCGGAATTTAGGGGGAGGGGCTCGGCCACTTGGTGAGTGGGTGGGTCCAGGTTTCTTCTGTAGGTCACATATACCCTATATATCACGCTAGTATTGTTTGCTCATATTGTTTTCACCCTATACAAAATCTGGGACTAAAAAATTGATTTGCTGTTTTGATTCGAGTTATGGTTTTGCGTATTTTAAATTCTGGATTTTTGTATTTATGCTTTATCTCGATCACGTGACGTTTGTACGTCTACATCGAGTGATATCGGGTTGTTTTGCGAGGGCAAACCATAGGTTTTGACCTATGCGAGTTCCGCGTGTCGTTTTGGTTTCGACTTGGTTTATAATGCGATACGATACGCTATGATGTGTAGGTACCCTCGTGAAGACTTCGAGATGACAAGCAAGCGCATGGCAACGTCGACATCGGCAAGCAAAGATCAAGATGAGTAGATTATATCCACGGGGGAAGTCGGGTGGATGGCGTATAGCACCCCCGCAGTTCGATGTTTAGTATGCTATATATACTATATATATATGATAGCTTTATGTGTGACATGGATATTCGAGATATGATTAGGTGTTCAATAGTTAGATTAGGGTTTTAGAAGTGAACTAGTATAGCTTCTTAGTTGCGAACCCTAGAATAGGTTTTCACCCATACGCACACACATGTTTACTTTATTATACTTGTGCGTATATGAGAATACGTATATATATATATATATATATACACACACATAGGTCTGGGACTATGTATATATATACACGTATACCTACACATGGATGATGAGGATTGTTATGGTATTTGGAGATGAGTCGATGAGATTGGGCATGGTGCCATGAGATCGGTGATATGATATGGTTCGTATGATGAGATACGATATGAGATTTTAGCGGGCCTTTGGGCGTGTGTTTTCATACACGCACATATTTATATAGATGGTATCAGTTGTACTAGACCTAGATCAGTACCCCAGTTCATGAGATATGATGATAAGGATACCGGATAATTGATGAGATAAATGTGAGATTCGACCCGTATCCAGATTTGGCATGCCGTACGATGGATTTACGTACGAGCTATGTATTAATGATAGATCCGCACTCTTGACTCGAGGATGTCATATTGTATATTGTATCGTATGTGATACTATTGAGGCGGGATCACCGACTATTATATGTATCGTATAGATCCGCACTCTTGACTCAGATTTAGGTGGTTTCCATACCCTTCGATTAGCTTGTTAGTTAGATCTGTAGTTTACTTAGTAGATATTAAATTAGGCCCGAGTCATACCTATTTTCAAAACTAACGAATCGTGAGTATTTTAAAGACAGGCTAAGGGATTCTACGGATATTTTCAAAAGACGCATCTTTTCTTAAAAACACCGTAGCCCTTATTTTTCTAAAACCCCCGATTCGTCTTATTTCAAATGATAAAAACTGTATTCTTCACTGTTGCGTTTATTATTCGATTTCCGCATATTCTTACTATTCACATCGCATTGCATGCTAGTTGTATACGACATTTACATATTGGTGTAGATTCTTCACTGTTGCGTTTATTATTCGATTTCCGCATATTCTTACTATTCACATCGCATTGCATGCTAGTTGTATTCTCTGCAGTTATTATGGAACCCATGCTATGAGGACACCAGCACTATTATCGATGATGCGTATGCTTCACGTACACTTACTGCCGGCTCACACACTTCATCATCGATGAATGCCATGTCACTACACAGTAGAATTGCTGCATTTTGATATGATACCTTGCATAAATTATCTACTATAGTCGCATGCACCCTTATATGATATTGCATCTGACTTGGAGGAAATTGGGAACCGCAGAATATATTTCAAAACTGGATTCATTTAAAAGAGCGGTTTTCCATTAATACGTACATAGTATTGTTCCATGTTCTACAAAATACGGATATGCTTACATTTCCGTTATATGTAGCATACATCATGCTTTATGATTATACGCATTGAGATATGTTGTTTTCACGGGATTTCTGGATTTGAGAACCGTGGCTATTTCAGAAGAAAGTAAGTACTGTTTTAAAAACCCGGTTTCTCTTAATATGATATTTCAGTGCGTCCACCATGTGTTTTCTCGGTTCTGAGTGGACATGTGAAACCCGATTCGAGCAGGCGGATGATGCCGATTGCGGGTACATGGTGGACCCGGTATGGTACCTCGGGGCGAGAACGGATTTGCTGTTAGTAGACGGTGATCCTGGCAGAGGGACCACTACCTACGGTGATAGTATTTGGGCTCGACGGATATCCGGAGGATACCGACCAGAGTCGAGAGATGATATGGGGCGATCCGGACTGACGAAGCCCGATATATGAGGATTTACGTGCCGATGCTGGGCACGAGTTTCATGATGTTTTCGAGTGTCGATGCTGGACACTCAGGTTCCATGATTTTGATGTGTCACGAGGGACACATGTTGATTTATATCCTCATACTTTCATGCATATGCTTATGATATTTACCTGCATAATGTTTTGTGTCATTGGGTGACACGTGGACGAGATTCACATACTTACAGACATTGATTACATAGTTGGATGATATCCACATACTTTTAGGCTTCATGATATAGTTGACACTGATTTCATGATGATTACATTGATGATACCTCATATTTATGATATGTTGCTACCTGAGGCACTGACACGAGCACTTGGTGTTACACTGATGTATAGATGTTTACCTTTGCCACCTTATCATGCTTCAGACTTTATCATATTGAGGATATATATTATTACTGATCGTTTGACCTAGGATGAGTCATACATACGATTTCTGCTCTGTGATGTTTTCTATTCACGAGTTGGCAACTCACCCCCGTTGTGCCACAGTTCTTGCAGGTTTTGCCGTACTGGTTTCATTGCGGCTTTTCTGGCACACTACTTCTTTTATGGGTGATTGCTTTGGTAGGTGGGTTCACTCGCATCGTGGCCACCCTTGTATTTATTTTAATCAGTTGTATCTAGTAATTCCATCAACCAAACTTGTATATTTATTCAGACTCAGAAAACCAGTTGCGTATTATTTCGACCTTAGAGTCGCGCGTTGTAGTATTATGGTTTTCTTGCTGATTTTGAGTTTCCTTTTGAGTTTTGATTCTCGCCGTTCGGCGTTGTATACTATATTGCTTGCATGGTTGTGACCGTCGATTGACGAAGAGCTAGCTCCCGCTTGGGGATGCCTTTTATCATTATGCATATATTATTCTTGTTGTGCCCCGTTTGGGGCCAGTATTTACAGAGGAAACCTTGCCGAAAATTTCAGAAAAGACTTGAGGATTTAAAAATGCATATTCGGCTTACTTATTTAAAAACCTTGTTTTTAAAACATATTTTCTCCACATCTTTAAAACTAGTTTTCCTTCGTTTATTATTTAAAATGGTTTTAGATTTCTGGGTTTTTGGCTTACTTGAATTAGATGAGGTCCTATAGACTTTATATGATTCAAGGGCCAGTCACATGCTATTTCGGGTCGTGACAGCTGTGCTGAAGTTCAGATTTGTTCCCAAGCTAGCTTGCAGACTTTGCCAAAATTACGATCGAAATCTGGTGTCATGATTGAAGACAATGCAAACCGGTACTCCATGTAATCTCACGATTTGTTGCATGAGTCTATGGGTATCATAACTAGTACACTATGAAGATCTAAATCTTACTTAGATTTTTACATTCATATATTTCTTTGCTAATGTCTCAGTAGATTGGCCAACTCGAAATGGGAAGAAGTGAGCCGACTTTGTGAGTCGATCCACAATAACCCATACCGCATCGTTACCTTTCGTGCTGCGAGGAAGAGCAGTCATGAAGTCCATAGTGATGTGTTGCCACTTCCATTCTGGAATTGGTAACGATTGAAGTAAACCAGCAGTCCTGTGATGTTCAGCCTTTACTTGCTGACACACCAAGCATTTAGCGACGCTTCTGGCTACTTCACGCTTCATTCCATGCCACCAGTAATTTTGACGCAGATCTTTGTATATATTTGTACCTCCAGGGTGTACTGAATAAGGAGAGTTGTGAGCTTCTTTCATCAACTCTTCTCGCATAGAACCTTTTGGTACACACAATCTACTGCCGCATCTCAAAGATCTGTCTTCATGTATGATGAAGTCTGTTCGAAGTCCACTTTCTACTTTTTCTATGATCTTTTGCAACTTAGCATCACTTGATTGAGCTGCTTTGATCTGATTGACAATAGTAGATTGAACTTGTAAGTTCATCAAACTTGAAGCGTTACCTGGCATGACTACTTCAATCTCCAGCTGATGTAAATCTTGTTGGAGCTTCCACTGTGCGGTGAGATTCAATGCTAATGGTTGGCGACTAAGTGCATCAGGTACTACATTCATCTTCCCTGGATGATATTGTAGGTTGATGTCGAAATCTGCCATAAGTTCTAACCATCTTCTCTGCCGCATATTCAACTCCTTCTGAGTAAACACATATTTCAGACTCTTGTGATCTGTGTATATGTCCACTCGTTCACCAAGAAGATAATGTCACAAAATCTTAAGAGCAAAGATTACGGCCGCCAACTCCAAATCATGCGTCGGATAATTGCGCTCATGAATCTTCAGCTGTCTTGATGCATAAGCTACAACTTTACCATGCTAATGTAGAACGCATACTAATCTCTTACCAGATGCATCGCAATGTACTTCAAAACCTCCAGATTGGTCCGGTATAATGAGAATCGGCGCTGATGTCAATCTTAACTTGAGTTCTAGGAAAGCTCGTTCGCATGCTTCTGACCACACGAATTCTTCATCTTTACGTGTGAGCTTGGTCAGGCGTGTTGCAATCTTCGAAAATCCTTCAATAAACCTTCTGTAATATCCTGCTAATCCCAAGATACTTCGAATGCCCTTCATTGACTTCGGTGTCGGCCATTCACTTACTGCTGATATTTTAGCTGGATCTACAAAGATTCCATCGTCTGATACAATATGTCCGAGAAAACCGACTTGATCTAGCCAAAACTCGTACTTGCTGTACTTGGCATAGAATTGATGCTGTCGTAAAGACTCCAGGACAATTCGTAGGTGTTCGGCATGTTCTTTCCAACTCTTACAATACACCAGGATGTCGTCGATGAAGATGATAACAAACCTATCTAGGTACTCTCGGAAAACTTGATTCATTACATTCATGAATTTAGCCGGTGCATTGGTCACTCCAAATAGCATCACCAGAAATTCGTAATGTCCCTAGCGAGTTCTGAATGCCGTTTTATGGATATCAAATTCTTTGACCTTCACCTGATGACAACCCGAACGAAGATCTAACTTTGAGAAAACGCAAGACCCACTTAGCTGATCGAACAGGTCGTCGATGCACGGAAGTGGATACTTGTTCTTTATAGTTACTTCATTTAGAGCTCTATAATCAATGCACATTCGATATGAACCTTCCTTCTTCTTCACAAGTAGAACTGGCGATCCCCAACTTGAAGTGCTGGGACGAATCCATCCTTTCATTAATAATCCGTCCAACTGAGTACGGACCTCCTTCAAACCTTCAAGGCTTAACTAATATAGTGCTTTGATCACCGGTTGTGCTCCAGGTACTAAATCAATGTTGAATTCAAGAGCTCGATCAGGAGGCAAACCTGATATGTCTTCAGTAAATACATCATCGAACTCTCGAACTATCTCTGGCTTTGATCCTTCCTCCACTTGAAGTGTTGTAATCACTACCTTCTTCTGTTTTGCCTTGTATGTGCTTAGCTCCAGGGTACGGTCTCCGCTTTTGAAATAAAAGACCGGATGGTCTGGAATCTCGAACACTACCCTCCTTTGACGACAGTCGATGGTAGCATTGAATGTTCCTAGCCAATCCATACCCAAAATGACATCGAAATTTGGTATGTCCAGCACCTTGAAGTCAGCATAGAATTCACTGCTGCAGACGACCACTGGATACAGGTCGTATCCCATTATTGCCTTTAGAACACTGTTCTCTGAACTGACATTCCAGCTGGATACGAGAGGTTTGACTGGAATCGCATGAGTTCGGACAAACCGTTGCGACATAAAGCAATGAGATGTTCCAGTATCGAAGAGTGCTAGTGTAGGTTATGAGGCTACTAAGATTATACCTAAGTTATGTGGGATAGGTTTTAGGTATAAGGAAAAGATACATAGGTATGCATATAGACTGAAAGAAAGTATGAAAGGAAATTGTTACCAGTGATGACTTGGCCGGTGGCTTCAGCTTCTTCCACAGTCATTGTGAAAGCCTGTCACCTCGGTACATTCCTCCTTGCTGGAGGAGCATTCCTCTGCCCGTTCCTTTGTACTTGAGGTATGTTCCTTTGAGCTTGATGGAACTGATGAGGAGGAGGTGCAATTGGTCTATGATGAGGTAGAGCAGGGAGAGTGAGTCTTGGAGTAGGTGCCTGGATGGCTAGGCGCTGCTGATAAGTAATTGCTGGTCTGGGTGCAGCATTTGGGTTATATCTATGAGGACAAGACCTAATGTCATGAGTGGCTGAGCCGCAGACTAAGCAAAGGCGATTTGCACGCCGACAGTCTTTCACCAGGTGTCCATCTCTCCTACAGTAAATACAAAAGGCTGGGTTAGGCCGGTTGTTTGGTACTCTCGGTCTCCTGGGCACAAAAAGTGGCCTTGAAGAGGCTCCTCCTGCCATCTGAGTGGCAGGGCGCTTCATCCCGACAGAGTGGGGTCTGCCCTTCATCTTCACCACTGCCTCATATCGACGGGAAGCTTTCAGGGCCAATTCATGGGTTGGGAAATCTCCTGTAGCTAAGGCAGCTTGGATTTCCGGATCTAACCCTTGCTGAAATCTTCTGGACCTGATCTCAGCAGTTGGTATCAAGTGTGCCGCGAACCTGTTAAGGTCTTGAGTTAGCTATGTAATATGTGATATTAGAAAATCGAATATTGAGACATAGCTTACCTACTAAGCATGGTAAACTCAGCATCATATTCATCCACGGATTTGGTCCATATCGAACCCTGTTGTAGATGGATAAATTGCTGCTCCATGTCAAATCGGGCAGTCTCCGGGAAGTACTTCGCGTAGAACATGTCGCGAAAAGTCCTACATTCGATAGGTTGGGCAAGACGGCTTTCTTTCGCCTTCAACCATATTCGGGCGTTGTCGGTGAGTTGCAGCTTCGCAACTCGAACCCAAGCGATCTCTGGCACTTGTGTAGCTGCCAGATCATCCTCAATACTTTGAGCCCATTCTTCAGCTTCGAGAGGGCTCTATTTTCCCAAAAAAAAATTGGGTGCAATTCCCGGAATTGCTTCACTCCGGGCGCTTTCGCTTCTGGACGGTTCATCAGAATAACAGTCTGCTGCTGTCTTTCCAGGAGGCTCCAGATCGCCTTAGTCTGCTCATTGATAGGAGCAGCGACGGTAGGCGTAAGCGATAGAGGTGGTGGTGTGTTGTTGAAGTTGGTGCTGGTGTTGTTTGGAGAATCTATAACCTTGAAATAAAAATAGAGTTAGGATAGATTCAAAGTATATGAAACTGTAAGATTCATGAAATATGAAATGTAAAGAATGTTTTTAGTTGCTGATTCTTGTGTTATATTGCTTAGAACTTCATGCAGAATTGACCTGCATGTCCATGCAGAACTGACCTGGTTGGGACCGCCAACAAAACCTGTTAACGCCCCGCTTCCCGGTGTACGGTAAGGGGACGCGACGGGTCACGCGATGTATTTACTCAGAAGTAAATACGCTAAGCGTATCTAAGCAATATAAAGTAAAAATGTACACAAGAGACAGGAATATAAATGAACAACAACTTTTATTTATTTAACAATTCTTTACAAGTACAACTGGAAATATAAATACATGAATAGAAAGCAATGCCTAAACAATGGCATAACTGAAATGAAAAGTATATACAAGTGCCTACAGCTCTGGGTCGATAGCAAACTGCTCCAACTCCTCAGTACTGGGCTCGATCTCTAGTGAGTCCGATCCACCTGACAACATTCCAAAGAAACAAGAAAGGAATGTCGTCAGCGAACAATCGCTCGGTAAGTCCCAAAGAAGAAGAGAAGTAGAGTAGACAGAAAAGAGAATATAACTAGTAATGTTTGATTATAATGTTAACGCAGTTGTTTGTAGCTTGATACAGAATATGCCAGTGTATACGAGAGGAGTCCCACTATTCCAGAGACTAAGGTATACGGAGCACAAGGAACCGTTCAGCCACGGTACAACGACAATGGATATTCAGGTTAGGTGTATTAAAGTGACCGTCTCATGCCACTTCTAACACATTCCGTACCGGTCTACCCCTTTAAAACCCCGTAATGTCTTTTGTATTGATTGTATTCTTTTGTTATATAGATGGATGACTTACCGAAACCATGATATCAGTAAATGGAATGGATATAAATGGATAATCATATAAACAGAGTATGTCCATGGTTTGGTTCGGTCATGTTCATATTGATATATATTGAATTCTGGTATTTATAGATTCATGTTTTATTGTAGTTTATACTTGAATCATATTCAAGTCAGATTGATTAAATTGAGACTCTGTGTCATGCCCCGCTTTCCAGTATATGGGCAGAGGACGCGACGAGGCCGCTACGTATTTACTGTGAAGTAAATATGCTAAGCGTATCTAAGCAATATAAAAGGAAATGCACAAGAGACAAGATATAATAAAACAACAACTTTATTTATTCACATTCTTTTTGTACAATGCATGGAAAAGTAAATAAAACTGAAATAAAAAGCAATGCCTAAACAATGGCATAACAGAAAAGGAAAGGTACTGAAATGGAAAGTGTACAATGCACTAGAGCTCGGGGTCTTCACTGAATTGATCCAAGTCTTCACTCGTGGGCTCGATCTCTGACGTGTCCAGATCACCTGACGACATTCAAAGAAGAAAGAAAGAGAATGTCGTCAACAAACAGATCGCTCGGTAAGTCCTAAAGATAAGGGAGAAGTAGAATAGACAGAGAGTAAGAAAGAGAGTGTAGCTTTTAAAGTTGTATTATATTGTATTAGTGTTAACGCTGTTGTTTGTAGCTTGGTACAGAAGGATGCCAGTGTATACGAGAGGAGTCTCTATATGCTAGAGACTAGGACAAATGGAAGTACAAGGCTCCGTTATACAACCCGGAATAACGGCAATTGGATTCAGGTTAGGTGTCTTAAATATTGCGGTCTCGTGCCACTTTTAACACCTTCCGTACCAATCTACCCCTTAAATCCCGTGTTATCTTGTTTGTATTGTTTGTATTGTAATTGTATTGTAACTTGAATTGTATTGTAATATAAATTGTATAATTGGATGACTTGCCGAAACTATGATATCAGTAACCGAATGTAACTATATAATCATGTAAATGGATGTAACTGGAGAATCATGTAAATGGAATGTATATCCATGGTTCGGTTCAGTCAAGTTGTATAGATTGATAGATTTAATATATGGAATAATGGATTCGTGTTGAATTGTAATATTGTATATTGTAGATTGTAGATTGCAGATTGTACTTAAATTATATTCAAGTCAGATTATAGAGAGACTCGATCTGAGTCTGACAATTAGAAAAGTAAATTGAAGTCCTGATTGTTTTGATGTTATTGGTAACCGCTGCACATGGGCGGCAGGATTTGTGTCTTTTGCAAAGACGGTTATCTTATTGATAACACCATTGTTAAGTTGTCTACCTTAGATAGGCAAGCACCCATATCTCCGGCTCCCTGAGGTTCAAGAGACTGGTCCTGCTTAAACCTACGTTTACTAGGGTCCTTAGGGTAATTTATAGAACCTAAAGGGGTTTTATGTAAAAATACTTTTATATACTTTTCAAAACACACCCCAAGTATTTATTATTCATCTTTAGAGCTGTAATAAATGTACATTTTATATTGTGATATTTCTTGTGAAAATATCATAATTTCATAAATAAAGGTATTTATTTGTAATATTGATTTATATGGAATTCATGATATTTTAGTGTAAAATGATTCTTGTGACATTTTTAGAAAAAAGTGGAATATTTAAAATAGATATTTTTATGTTACACATACATATATTTATATGAAAATAATTTTAGTATATATATAATATTCTAGAAATCTCGTTTTCTTAAGATGTCGTATTTTAAATCTTTCGAGACCAAATGCTCCTTGCGGAGGTCTGCATCTCGCATTACTAAGCCCGAGGATGTACGATAATCCGCACCATCCCGAACGGGTTCCCCATATGGGTTGTAGCGGCGCTTTACAAAGATTTGTATAAATACTAATCATTAAGGAAAAACGGTTTTATTAATTATGGTATTTATTTTTAAAGATATTGTTTTTCCCGTATTCTATATTCCCAAGGGTATTGTGCTATGTTGCATATGAGTATGTGAGGAGGTAGGTCATTATCTCGTGATCTACTTAAAGGTATAGCAAAGTTTTGTGATGTTAAATGTAGAATTGAAACCATGTGGTATTTAAATGAAAAATACGGTAAAATGAAATAGCAATTACTTTATGATATGAAACTTGATCAATATGGCTGATTAGTGATTAGTAGTCAACATGAATTGGTTTAAGCATGATTGTATTAAAGAAAAGTGAAGTTTTATAAAGAAACCGAATCGGAAATCGGATTTGTTCCGATTCCGTCGGGTTTTGTAATTCCGTATTTTAAAATAAGAATAGCGAAGATAGAATTAGGACTTACGGGTTTCGATCAAAGACAAGAGGAAGATGGATCGGGAGGATTCACCGGTGCGTCGTTTCGTCGCCGGGATCTCCTAGTGTCGTTGCTGGAAAATCCGCCGGAACTTCGCCTTTCGCTCACTTCGATTGCACACTAGGGCTTCTAAAGATTTCTTGAGAGTTGGCTCAGGTTTTTGGGGTGAGGGGGTAGAGTGTAGGGGTGATATTTATAGGGTTAGGCTAGGGTTAGGGTAGATGAAGAGTTAAATAATAAAAATATAATAAAATATGATAAATTGTAATAAAATGGAGTAAATAGGGATTTATGACTTCTCTGGAACCGATCTGGGAAAAGGAAGTGTGCAGGGGGGTTCAGAATAGGAAAAGACACAACATTAATGAAGGGGACTCGGCGGTCCGACCGAGTCCAGCCGGCGGCGCCGGCCCGAGTCGGCCGGTCCACCGGCCGACTCGAGGGGTCGAGGGGTGGCTGGTCGGTTGGGGTGCTCACTGGTATATTTAGTTTTGTGGGTGTAGTGGGGTTTTGTGAGAAATGCACGTGTAACTGTTTGTATTCTATAAATTTCAAAACAAAATAATATTGAAAATAATGTGGGGTATGGGATTTGAACTCTGGTGGCTTGGTTCAGCAGTGCAAGGTATTACCAATGAGCTACAAGCTCCTTCTTGTAATTATGGAGCTAATTAATTACTTATCTTGTGTTCAGGCAATAAATACCCCTTTATGGATTTTTGAAAAATAATATTTTGAAAAAAATTGTATAGGAAATTTAGGGTTGTTACACTCTGTCTGAGTCAGACACTTTGAAAAGAAATTGAATTCCTGAATTAGTTTTGATATTATCGGTAACTGCTGCACATGGATGGCAGGATATGTGTGTTTTTCCAAGACAATTGTTGTGTTGATAACACCGTTATTAGATTGTCTACCTTAGATAGGCAAGCACCCACATTCTCCGGATCCCCGAGGCTCAAGAGAACCGGTCCCGCTTAAACCTATATTTACTAGGGTCCTTATTGTAATTTAATATAACTTGAAGAGGTTTTATGTAAAAATAGTTTTGATATGTTTTTAAAATACACCTCAAGTATTTAATTATAGTCTTTAGGGTTTTCATAGATGTGTATTTTATAAAAATAAAATTTTCTAGTGAGTAGAACCTAGATTTCATTGTATATGGTATTTTAATGAAATACTGGAATTTGTATTGAATTGTAATGGTAGTTTCATAAACTTGTGATTCTTTTGATTTAGAAAACATGGAATATTCATAATATATTTTAAAATAGATATTTTTATAATAGTTATAAATATATATATATTTAAAAATAAATTTTATTTATTTTTGCAGAAATCTCATTTTCTTAAAAACTATATCAAAAATTCCATCGAGATCGAATGCTCCTTACGGAGGTCTGCATCTCGCTCTACTAGGCCCGAGATGTGCGATAAACTGTACCATCCCGATCGGGGTTCCCAAAAATGGGTTGTAGAGGCACAATTGCATGGAATTTAATTAATACACTTTTTAAAGAAAACGGTTTTGTAAGTTTAGGGTATTTACATGTAATGTCGTATTGTCCCAAAAGAATGTTTTACAAACCATCGTGCTATGTCAAGGATGAGTGTTGTAATGAGCTAGATCATTATCTCGTGAGTTATCTAAAGGTAATACAAGGAAATATGTTGAATTGTGTCGAAAGTAAAGTATATGGTATTTTACCGTAAAAATGCGATAAAAGTTTCATAATAGATTCTTTTGAGATAAAACTTGATCTAATGTGTTTGTTTATGATTTCTAAACAATATATTAAAAATTTGTAGGTTTGTTATTAAATAAAATTAGATTTTTAAAGAAAAGGGAATTGGAAGCCGGAATAACTCCGCTTCCGACGAGTTTTGAAAAGGAGAAGTTTTAGAATAGCAAAAGAGGAGAAAAGAGGGAACTTACAGGCTATAAAGAAAGAGGGAAGGTAGAGAAAGATTTTGGAACCTTCGGGACGTCGTTTCGTTGCCGGATTCTTCTTGGAATGTCTCCGGAACATCGCCTCTTGCTAACTCCACTTGCACAACTTGGGACTTAGAAATTTTATAAAGTTTTTGTAATGGAATTCTGAATGAGGAGAGGTGAAATGGGGTGTGGTATTTATAGGGAAAATTAGGGTTTAGGGTAATGAAGAATTGAATTAAAATGTGCATTAAAATGTAGATTAATGCCCATTTTTAATTCTCTGGAAATGTGCAGAGAAATCAAACGGTATGGGGGTAGTGGGGTAGGCCAAGGGGTGTTGGGGTTGAAGTTTGGGGAGCATCCCCTACGGGTGCCCGGCGGTGCCGGTTTCTCTAGTTCATCTCGTTGGTCCAATCCGGTGAGATGGGCTTGGGATTTTGGCCACGTGTCCCCATCGCTTCAACTAGCCTATTGCACATGTTTGTTTAATCTATGAATTTTCATTTTACGTGTAGTGCACATGTAAACCTTTGGGCTTCTAAAATATTAAAAGAAAAATCAACAAAAAAGATAATGTGGCTGGGGGGATTCGATCACAGGGGCTATGTCACAGCAGTGCAAGGCTTTACCTGTTGGAGATAGTGCCCTCAGAGTCAATTATTGGATCACAGGCACGTGATTGCAATGATTGAGGAAGGACCTATCCCGGTAGGACAGTCTTACTCGAGATGATAGTATGCTATCTGGTTTACCTTTATCATCGTGTACTGCTTTAGGTGACCTGACAGGTCGCTATTGCACGTTGATAGAGCCCCTAGGATTCTTGCTTGACTGCCAGCAGTATGAGGGCGATCATATAAGTGAGAGCCGGAGTCTATAAGCACATCCTTAAAAGGTCCCTAGTCGTGGGAGTTTCGAGACAGGGCATCGATTCTCCAGAGTAGACTAGTGTATACAGTCGAGACCCCGACGAGGGGCGGTGGCCGGTCTCACAAGCCACTGGTGTCAGTTGGTTCACCTAAGATGTATACAGGTGCTCATTGGGTTATGAGTACACCGGACAGGACTCGCCGGGAACATGCTAGTTGGTCTTATACCTGACGTCAGATAGCAGTTCCCAGGTGACATGTGTACAGGTTAGTTCATCGACCTGGGGATCGTCATTTGTCTCGTGTGAGTTCCCACTGTACTTTAATTACTACCCTACCACGGCTCAAAGGAGTCGTACAAACAGGTTTTAGTTGGGTACAGTCCCGAGCCACATGGAAGCAGTGAGCGGATCTTCAGGGGTTCGTCTCTCCCGGTATTGGGGGTGAGGTCGCGCTGTGTCTAGGAGAGCCATTACACGAAGTCCTTGGCCAAGGCAGGAGATTTACTGGTAGGTATTCCAGTAGTATCTCAGGGTGTTCTGGGCTACACTCCGACATGACTTGTGCCGGTTTCTCTAGTTCATCTCGAACGGAACGGACTGTACGGATATTGTCACTGACAGGCTCAGTAGGGTGTCAGGATGAGTTCGCTCATCGACGTCCCTTTTGGTCAATAGCTGGTGGCCCGTCACGTATTGGCTTATACCTCTGACGTGCTAGTGGTTAAATCCACAACCATAGTATTGACGAGTCTTTAGAGTCCACCACACTTACAGTTACTCAAGCTTTCGGGCGAAACGCTGTAGAGGCCGTATGGAGATATGGCAGGGTCCGATCAGATACGTGCGGTATTGCACGGATCAGGATCGGACGGTTTGTACTAGAGGCCGTATAGATATATGGCAAGGTTCGATCGGATACGTGCGGTATTGCACGGATCAGGATCGAACGGATATTACTAGCCGACTTTGGTTTAAGCCGGATCCTAGTATAGTACAGTGTAGATTTTGTCTCATTGCATTTGTATCCGGTCGGAATACAGATGCGGGTGTGTATGCACAGTATCGGGGTTTTCCTGTAATTTATTACGGGACCAGTTTTCTGGAGTTGCCAGTTTGCTTTCTGTTCCGGCCGGTTTTCCTTTGTTCTTTCCCGGCCGGACTTTTCCGATGGAGGGACTAATTTGCAATGTGCGAATTGGTATTTGAGGAGGGGTTTTATGCATTTGTGGGGCTTCATGATGGTTGTTAATCATGAGATGCTTTCTTGGTCTTTTCCTTTGCTTTTTGTGATGAGAAAGGATTAGATTTTGATTTGAGTTTTGTTATCATGATGCTTGGATATGGTCACCCTCCACCTTTTACTACACTCACCTCCCTCTTGATTTTGGTTTTCACTCCACCACCATTCCAAATGGAATATGGCCGGCCACAATTTGATGAGAGAAAGAGAGAGTTTCATTTTGCATGTGGCAATTTTCTTCATCTCAATTTCCTTGCATGAAAAATGAAAGCACCATTTTTCTTAACCTCATTCCTCCATCATCTTCAAAGGAAAAAAACCCCAAATGAGACATAGCCTCTACACTACACATTCTACAGCAAATCTTGGACGCGTCGGCCAGCCAACTTCGCACCGAGTTGCCTCGGTATTGAGGTGGGAGCCCGTAAAAGATGCAGGCGATGTGGTGCCCTTCCGGCGAGGAGGCGACGACCGGAGTTTCCGCAGGAGATCGGGACGACGACGAGAAGACCGGAGGACTCGGATCATTCGGTATATCTCTTCCCCTTCTTGTAGTTAGCTTAGACTAGTTAATGGTTCGATCCGGGTGTTTAGTGCGCGGTGGTGCCGGTTTGCTAAGTTCGCAAAATTAAAGTTTATCACCGCTTCCGCATTCCGGCATCGGATTGACGGCCGGGGCGCCGCCGTGCACTTACAGTGGTATCAGAGACTAGCCATTAACTTAGTCTAGCTTTGTTTGATGTGTTTGCATTTCCGATCGACCAAAATTCCAAAAAACCTCATTTTCCTCACATCAGTTTTCTGTTGAAATTTTTTGATGTCTAAAAATTTTTCAGATTGTAGAAAATTGATGTGCTATAAGTTCTAAGAGTTCTGGGAAAATTCGAGACATTGATCTCTCAGGTAGAGCGCGGAACCGCGGCAAAACCCCCCTTGTTGCCGCGGTTCTGCCGCAGGTTTGAGGGATCAATGGGTCGAAATTTTCCAGTGGGCTTGTGGGCTGATTTTGGGGGTTTTGGAATATTAAACTTGGGCCCAGAATTTCTGTGAGTGCTACAGTATTGCTTTGGGGCCCACTTGTTAATTTTTGATCGATCGGATATTTTAAACACATTTTTCACAGTATTTACATTATATCTGCGACCGTGAATGTCACTTGATCGGTAAATCCAGTCTAACTGCTATAGCCCGGTTAGACGGATTTGCGAACGTGACTTTCACGTTGATGTTCTATGTATTGCTGTGATGTTGCGGATCGGTCGTGGGGGATAGCCTGGATGCAATACTAGTACAGTGCTGTTGTATTATGTACATTTGTTATTGCGGGGCGAGCGTCCGACATGTGGACTGCCGTCACTGCCAGTTTGTATTATTATTTTGGGGCACGACCTGGTTGCGGTCGATGTACCCGTTGTATGTATATTTTACTTTCTGTATTAGGATTACCCCGCGGAGGGGTGCACGGATAGCCGGGTTCTGGAAGGAAACAAGCCCGCATCTCATGGCATTGGGACGGAGGGGGCTTCACTCTAGAATTGGCGGGCTATTCGCCGCACTCGTAGGGGGTACAGGTTGACCCAGGAGGGGTGCCCAAGTTACCGGATTCCGTGAAGTGCTGGGTGGTCCATTCACGGAGCTAAAAGGGGCTGCCTCGCTTCAGGTTTTGGCGGGTAACTTGCCGCGCCCGTAGGGGTCTAGGATTTCATTGCACAGGCTATCCACACGACCAGGGGAACGTCGGGTTTCAGTAGTGGCTCTGTGAAACCCGGGGATCCCAGATATCTGTATTGTTCTGTGATGCTGTACATTTCTGTGATGTTGCATTTTTATCACGCCTTGAGCGAATATAATATATTGGTATATATATTAGTAGATGTTGTATATGTTTTACATCCGCGCTAGTCCAGTCCCCGCTCTGTCGTTAGTTAGCTAACCTAACGGGTAATGACGGGACCCAGTGGCGAATGCGGATGGCATATACGTACATCAGTATATTTTCGTTCTTTGTGGTGTGATCAATTGATGGGACTGTGTTGATTCGGATCAATGCAAGTTAAAAACAAACCTATTCTGATGTTGTTGGAACACTTTTCAAAAAGTTGTTATTGCAAGGACGTTCACTTTTGTTTTGCATCGCGGTATTCATTTGGAATATCCTGCTCCTCAGTCGACGAGGCAAGGGCCGAGATCCCTTCACCGGGAGTGACCCCTTGGACAGAAGTTTGCGTCAGGGCATTAACTTCACTATAGCCGATTACTTTTGCTTTGCATCGTGGTATTCATTTAGGATATCCTGCACCCCATTCTACGGGGAAAGAGCCGAGATCCCTTCACCGGGAGTGACCTCTTTAGTAAAGGTTTTCGTCACTATATTTTTATAAAGCTATCAGTTCCTTCAACGATATCAAGTTCACTACGTTAAAGTTTTTCGCCAGAAACCATTCATACCCTCCGTCGTTTCATATGGGTAGTCAATAGTATTCAAGCTGTGTTTGTTGGCCATAGTCAAGGCACAGTGTTTGGTAGCTATTGGGTATTCATATGTTGCATAGATAGATGCGTTGGTTTGGGACAGTCGTATAGGCTTGTTGGCCCTAGTCAAGGGCTTGTACGAGTGGGTTCAAATCAACCTGGACAATGACGGGTAGAACTTGACATGTGACTTATGATTTGTTGGCCTTAGTCAAGGTCATAAGAGCATGGGGCAAAAATCCATATCGGGAGTTTCAAAAGAACTGAAACTTGCCAGATATGCGCATACCTTCTGGAGTGTGATGACGTGAGCGGATTCGGTCACGTTATCATGCAATGATAGTTGGATCCCGATTCCCACTGATGAGTTGGTTTACTCCTCGGGTGACCCCGACTAATTCTTCTTTCAGGTTTGGAGGAGAATTTGAGGTACAGTGGGAGGTTTCCAGATTAGATAAATTGGTAACCATTCTGATCTAGGATAGAGTGCACGCTGAGTGTTTCTTTTCTCTCTCTCTCTCTGGCAGCGACCATTGACTCGACCCTAAGACTATGACTCAGTGACCAAGTTGACCGAACCTTCTTAACACTGGCTTTTGGATTGTCAGAGTTGCAGACCTCATTGCCACTCCTACTTTTACCCTTTTCTCCAGGACACCCCGTATTACTGCGAACGTCCACTTCCATTGGACAAAACCATCGTATGGTTATATACGAACTCGAAGGAATTTATTCGAGGATGGTTTCTGGTTCTGGAGAAAACGAATAGGATTATTCAGTTGTCTTTTCTTTTCACCTTCTCGCACGTTGCGAGTACTCCTTGGTTTAGGAGTAGTACACCTATTACGAAAATTGGATAGTCTTCTTCCAAACCATAGGCTGGTGCCGACCGGTAGGGAATGAAGAAAACCAGTTAGCCTAAACGGTGTACAGAAGGTATTAAGTTCAGACAAAGAAAGGGATTAGTAAGAGGACAAAGTAAATTGCGACTGCTATTCACGACCAAACCAAGTATTTCTTCGCCAATCCTAAATCACCTTTGTATTTCTCCAGGACACTCCGTATCACTACGAAGATCCCAGTTTATTGGATAATCCATCGTATGGTTATATACGAACTCGAAAGGAACTTGTTCCAGTTCGGGGATGGATCCTGGTTCAGGAGAAATAGGAATAAAGTACATTCAGGTGTCTTTTATCTTCACCTTCTCTCGCGTTGCGAGTGCTCCTAGGATTAGGACAGTACACCCTTTATGCTTTTTGGATAGTCTTCTTCCAAACCATAGGCTGGTTCCGAACGGTAGGGAAAGAAGAAAACCATTTGGCCTAAAGGGGTGTACAGAAGGTAATGACTAAAGACATATAAAGGGATTTGGAGAGGTGGCATAGAATTATACGGTTACAGTTGTGAATCTGGATAATGGAAGAGACATTACTAGGAATACCAGGATACCCCATCGAAACATTTCAATGTTTCAGTTTCACTGTGTACTGTTAAAAGAAAACTGATTTCCCAATTAGACACTTGCTCCAGGGTATGTATTTACCAGGTTGGATTCTCACATCTGTATGGTTTTACAGATGATGTGTGGGAGTAAGTTATTGGGAATTAGGTGACCATCCTCATTATATCGGGATTCGTTGCAATTGGTGATATTTGAGGAAGCCACCTGGGTTGTTTGCCGGTCGGCAAATATTTGGTTTTGAATATCCGCTGTTGTGCACCAATTTCAAACTGATATATCTGTACGTCTATTTTCATAGAGTGAGATATACCTTTTGATATTATGTCGATGACATTTACCTATATCAATGGATGGTTAGGTAAGGAGCATTGAACAGCGGTGTAATTCTTCTTAACCATAAGTACAGTTTTCAACCTACGACACACAGTGAAAGAGTTGTTAGACTCAGCGGACTTATACAGAGTATTGTATGTTGTCCAGTGTCCATTAGGACAGAGGGGTTGGTCCTCATACTATATTCTGTTTACTTTTGACTTCTCTAGTTCTTAGACATGTGTTTCGTAGAAACACAGGGTCTAAGTTTTGAGCAGTTATAGGTATTTGAATAGAGTAGAGAACCAGGTGTAGCAAGTATCGGGATTCTTCAAAGTGATCGAAGATGTAGATACTTGTGTATGGTATTCAGTTGATAGTAATGATAAAGAGAAATTGCTTCTCTTTCAGGTTACTCATAATTGGAAGCATTCCTAAGTTGAGTAACGCTGATCGGCCTCTCTCCATTTAGTTGACATGCACTGGAGACAGTTGCATGATTTTGAATCTGGTTCAATTAAATCAGTGCCTCTGGTTCTATATTGGATATAGTACAGTTCATATCTTAACATTGTTAAGGTACGGGGAGTTGTCCGGCTTATGATTAAAACCAGATTTTGGATAACTCAAGGCACGTTTCTGTAATGGCTGTTTGTGGGTTGACCCAGGCTATGAAGAGGGTTGATTTTCTACCATCTGGCAGATCAATAGAAATATTGTTCTAGACTCGCCACAGTTTTACTAAAAATGGATTTTTTTAAAGGCAGTAGTGGGAGTATGGTAGAACTGGAAGTGATTCCAGAACCGCAAACGATTACCGAAGATTTGATAAGGAACCTAAAGATTCAATCTGATTTGACATTCCATTGGCCACTCCGCAGATAAGGTGGGTAACTTCAGGCACCCGAGAGGTACTCCGGTAGCCTCAAGGACGGTGACAGGGAAGTTCTTGTTTACCCACACTTGCCATTGTTGTTGTTCCAGGCTGCGAGACCCGGCAGGAGGATGAGTATAGCGTCGTTCTAAACTAGCTTTAGAAGTGCACATCTATATGACTCTGCCAGAGGGTTGTCGTAGTCAGTGGGAGCAGCGGAAGCATTGGTGGACATCAGGCTTATGTCTATTTATAGACTAAAGCACATGTAGCGGAGATAGATCATCTATTTCTGACGTGACAGTCATAGGTTTGACTTCATCAGAATAGGGGATGGATCTGTTGAGAAGGTAGTAGGGTGTGATATCCTGGTTTTTGGATGACATACACAAAGTAGGAAGTGACATTCCTATACTACGATCGGTTATACTTTGGTCGTCACACAGTGGTTTCTCCACATGGGACTTAGACATTATATCAGACATACTGGTTACTAGATCTATGGTTTTAGATCTAGATTTGGGTGGTTTCCCAATCAGGGTACTTAGACAGCATTCTAAGAGTATTTAGAATGGACGACTCCTGGCACGGTAGTGTACCTGCAAGTGATGGAGTCACCCTCTCTAAAGGTGTCTTATAGACTAAAGTAGAGAGGGATATGCATGATTGGCAGATCACTTGCTTAGGCAATTGAGTCAATCATGAGATGTCAAGTACCACACCAGATGTTGTTCTTGTAGTAGATGCAATAAATTGACATTGATCCAATCCTGGAGAAACAGTCAGAAGCAGTTTTAGAACATAAGTGAATGTTCTAGGGATATGATAACGACAGTCTCATTTGGGAGACAATTATCATTCCAGGCTTCCAAGGTGACATGGACGACAAGGAGGTTGTCAGAGTTATATTTTTCCTTCTGACGAGGGGCGGTATTCTGGACAGGTGATCCAGGAAGATACTAAGGGAGGCATGGCGCAGGATACTGATTAAGTTCAGTTGACGATACAGTCTAAGAAGTTTGGATTTGGAGTTCATTTATGAGCTAGGTCCCATCAGACATTCTAAGACAGGTATTGCTCATTTCGGGAGATGGCTTTCTCCACGAACTTGAGATATAGAGAGACATAGAAAGAAACATCCAAGCGGATCCACTCACTGAGGCTATTCCTCGAACGCAATAGTTTCGCAAACGAGTTTTGTGAGACTGACTAGTAAGGGAGTTGGGTGTTCGGTATCACACGGGCTGTGAGTATGCGACATCGCAATAATTAGCCTTGAGTGCAAGTGGGAGATTGTTGGAGATAGTGCCCTCAAAGTCAATTATTGGATCACAGGCACGTGATTGCAATGATTGAGGAAGGACCTATCCCGGTAGGACAGTCTTACTCGAGATGATAGTATGCTATCCGGTTTACCTTTATCATCGTGTACTGCTTTAGGTGACCTGACAGGTCGCTATTGCACGTTGATAGAGCCCCTAGGATTCTTGCTTGACTGCCAGCAGTATGAGGGCGATCATATAAGTGAGAGCCGGAGTCTATAAGCACATCCTTAAAAGGTCCCTGGTCATGGGAGTTTCGAGACAGGGCATCGATTCTCCAGAGTAGACTAGTGTATACAGTCGAGACCCCGACGAGGGGCGGTGGCCGGTCTCACAAGCCACTGGTGTCAGTTGGTTCACCTAAGATGTATACAGGTGCTCATTGGGTTATGAGTACACCGGACAGGACTCGCCGGGAACATGCTAGTTGGTCTTATACCTAACGTCAGATAGCAGTTCCCAGGTGACATGTGTACAGGTTAGTTCATCGACCTGGGGATCGTCATTTGTCTCGTGTGAGTTCCCACTGTACTTTGATTACTACCCTACCACGCTTAAAGGAGTCGTGCAAACAGGTTTTAGTTGGGTACAGTCCCGAGCCACATGGAGGCAGTAAGCGGATCTTCAGGGGTTCGTCTCTCCCGGTATTGGGGGTGAGGTCGCGCTGTGTCTAGGAGAGCCATTTCACGAAGTCCTTGGCCAAGACAGGAGATTTACTGGTAGGTATTCCAGTAGTATCTCAGGGTGTTCTGGGCTACACTCCGACACGACTTGTACCGCTTTTGGGTGTCTGACTTTTACCAACCCCCTAGGCCCGACATGCGATGCTCATAGACGAACGGACCGGACTGTACGGATATTGTCACCGACAGGCTCAGTAGGGTGTCAGGATGAGTTCGCTCATCGACGTCCCTTTTGGTCAATAGCTGGTGGCCCGTCACGTATTGGCTTATACCTCTGACGTGCTAGTGGTTAAATCCACAACCATAGTATTAACGAGTCTTTAGAGTCCACCACACTTACAGTTACTCAAGCTTTCGGGCGAAACGCTGTAGAGGCCGTATGGAGATATGGCAGGGTCCGATCAGATACGTGCGGTATTGCACGGATCAGGATCGGACGGTTTGTACTAGAGGCCGTATAGATATATGGCAAGGTTCGATCGGATACGTGCGGTATTGCACGGATCAGGATCGAACGGATATTACTAGCCGGCTTTGGTTTAAGCCGGATCCTAGTATAGTACAGTGTAGATTTTGTCTCATTGCATTTGTATCCGGTCGGAATACAGATGCGGGTGTGTATGCACAGTATCGGGGTTTTCCTGTAAATTATTACGGGACCAGTTTTCTGGAGTTGCCAGTTTGCTTTCTGTTCCGGCCGGTTTTCCTTTGTTCTTTCCCGGCCGGACTTTTCCGATGGAGGGACTAATTTGCAATTGTGCGAATTGGTATTTGAGGAGGGGTTTTATGCATTTGTGGGGCTTCATGATGGTTGTTAATCATGAGATGCTTTCTTAGTCTTTTCCTTTGCTTTTTGTGATGAGAAAGGATTAGATTTTGATTTGAGTTTTGTTATCATGATGCTTGGATATGGTCACCCTCCACCTTTTACTACACTCACCTCCCTCTTGATTTTGGTTTTCACTCCACCACCATTCCAAATGGAATATGGCCGACCACAATTTGATGAGAGAAAGATAGAGTTTCATTTTGCATGTGGCAATTTTCTTCATCTCAATTTCCTTACATGAAAAATGAAAGCACCATTTTTCTTAACCTCATTCCTCCATCATCTTCAAAGGCAACAAACCCCAAATGAGACATAGCCTCTACACTACACATTCTATAGCAAATCTTGGACGCGTCGGCCAGCCAACTTCGCGCCCGAGTTGCCTCGGTATTGAGGTGGGAGCCCGTAAAAGATGCAGGCGATGTGGTGCCCTTCCGGCGAGGAGGCGACGACCGGAGTTTCCGCAGGAGATCGGGACGACGACGAGAAGACCGGAGGACTCGGATCATTCGGTATATCTCTTCCCCTTCTTGTAGTTAGCTTAGACTAGTTAATGGTTTGATCCGAGTGTTTAGTGCGCGGTGGTGCCGGTTTGCTAAGTTCGCAAAATTAAAGTTTATCACCGCTTCCGCATTCCGGCGTCGGATTGACGGCCGGGGCGCCGCCGTGCACTTACATTACCAATGAGTTACAAGTGCTTTCTTACTGTTCAAAAGCAATTCAAATACTTATAGTGTACACAGGATTGTAAATACTCCATTTGTACATTAACTTTTAAATAAATTTTCTGTACATTGAAATTGGAGTTTTTATATTACTCGAACTCGCGCCCGCAGCCAAGAGAGCCTGACGTTCCCTCGCAGCGTGCTTTTTACGCTTCCTCTCAGCTTGGGTTGTTTGAACCGATCGCCTTAAAACTTCTGATAGGGGGACATCATCGTCCAAATCGAGCTCGGCCTCCAGATCCGCTGTGGCATCCATCATCGGCTGCTTCAGCAACGCCTCCTGTGGTGGTCTTGGGAAGGCCTCGGCCGTAGTCGGTGGCTCTGAGGGCTTTTCTGCATCACCACCCGGGATTGGCATTACATTCAGAACAACCGGAGTTATGGTGGTTTCTGTAATAGGATAAAGAAAATGGGTCAGATCATGAATTAAAAATATAAAGGTGTAGTGAAACGAATCATACCAATGCCCAAGGAGGCGCGGTACCTCTCCGCCTCCTCAAACGTCTTGAGGGAAATCGAGAGAGCCTCTTCAGCAGAAATATCTATTAAGGAAGAGAGCGTTATTAAAGCACAATAAATTCAAAAAAAGGGAGGGGATATATACAGGAGAGTATAAATGAAGTATACCGGACTCCGCAATAGAGGCTAACGCCGCCTGTTCACGGGCCGGTCGTTTGGAAGCTTCAATGGCAGCCTGAAAATCGGTATCAGTCACAGGCGCATCGAACATACCGACATTGGTGACATACTCACACAAGCCCTCGCTATAGGGGGCATGGGGCTCCTGGCCGAATACGACGTCAGCAGAAAATAAGGATTTCTTTTTTTTTCTTCTACGAAATGACACCAACAGTCGATGATAAAATCTTTCGCTTAACAGGCTTCTTCGGACGGCGGGTCCCGATCTCCAAACCATTGCCCGATTCTGGAGACACTACGGTTACCGCTGTCGCAGGAACATCTGGTCGAGGCTTACTAGGAAAAGCGTGCAGGGCTATAACCGTGGCGATCTCTCTCAAAGAAGGGAGCATAGCTGCCCGTTGCTTCAGTGGGACCGCTGGATTACTGGCTGGGACAACATCCTTATGGTCAAGCAGCAGCCGCCTCTCCTCCTAGATGACAGCACCCGTTGCATGCTGGTACCAAACAGCGTAAGCATTTGAAGCCTTTGGAATATAACTCGGCTCGCTGATGAGGAAATGGGACCCCGTATTTAACCGCATGAAATGATGCGCCGCATTGTGAATGCCCTCTTCCGTAGCAACCAGATCAATCAGGAACGCCTCAAGAGAAACGCCTTGATTGTAATCCGATTGCTGGGCAAAGCGATGTGGGTTATACCTCATAAACAGCACCAAGGCATTCTGTCTAAATACTAGAAAACCTGGCCTGATAGAATACAGGTGTACAACCTCTCAAGCCCTCAACACAGAAGCCCTGTCCTTGAAAACATCATGCAATGGTTGGATCACTTTAGAAGATTCTTTACCGATGGTCATGACTTTATTAACAAAAGGCATACTGTCCCCAACCATGCGTGGGCGAAGGAGCAATCGCCGAGCCTCCCGCTGTGTTGAGTCTGGAGCAGAAGCGTTGACTAGGCGCATGACCCAGGAAAAATTGTAGCCTTCGTAAAATTGGGGTCGTTTATGAACACCGAAAGCACTCAGTACGTGCATCTCGATCCATGAGGTGAAGTACTGCAATAGGAGATTTACGGGCTTTACCCCCGGATGCATAGTGTCAGCTGCTAAGCTCAGGCCATGATATAAATGAGCTAATCCCGCGACCCCAATGGCCATGCGCGTCCCCGTGGCGATGTGATGAGCCAGATAAAAGACAGATGGTCTCATGTAGTGGGGGTGCGTCGGAAGCGCGAACCAACTCAACCACAAGCCGATAAACCCTATAAAGAACATCCCCTCGTTAATGTCTGGGGCGGCAATCTCTGCGAAGGGGATGACTAGAGTATCTAGAATAAAGAATTTTGAATTTCTTTAAATCCGCAGTAGGCAAGTTGTCCGAACCAAATCCGAACGGGTCGTCGAGTTTGGCGAACTTCGCGGCTTGTTTAGATAGAGCCTCTAGACGAAGAAAGCGGGCGATGAAATCTGTGAAGCTAACTCCATGCCCACCAGACTCTAAGAATAAGCTCTCATACATGTTCAACACCTTAATCAAGCTCGGGAACTGATGTTGAACGGCATTCTCCGGACCACTGATTTGGTGGCAAAGATATACTCGTCGGGGGGAAATATCTCCTCATAATGTTCCCCTCTGATAGGTAATCCGGATATCTCCGCAAACTCCTCCAATGAGATTAAAACCTCTTGATCTAATAAGAGAAAGATGTGGGTCGGGATGTTCCATTGTTCCAGGAAAGATTTGACCCACCACACATGAGGAGTGTGGTAGTGAAAAAGGGACGCATAGATCGCAGGATACAGCCCGGTCTTCAATAGCTGCGATTTCTTGGCCGACAGGATATATCGTGCCTACTGTAGATAGCCAGCCGAATGACGGGGAGTCATTCCAATCATGTAAACTTTCCCCCAAGGACGCGACTCTTCTTGGCATATACGTCGCCCTAAAATGTCCAAGGCCATCGGTGGCTGCACTGGGATTGATGACATGGAAGGCTGAAGACGACCTTCCGAGGTCCAGTTGACCTCTTCTACTGCGTAAGTTACTTGAGGTGGGTCAGCGTAATGGATCGCGGGGATCGGTTCCGAAGGCGCTGGGCAAGTAAAACTGCGCCGACCCTGGATAATTTGACTGTACATGATCCCCACAAATGAAGAGACTTTTGCTCTGGGTCATAGTCCTGAATAAGTGCGAAGACTTCCCGATCTGTGGGTGCGTTGGCGAAAGCACTCTCCGAGCGAACGAAGGGGAAGGAGGAATCAGAAGCCATAGTACCTGCACAAAAAAGGGGAGGGGTTAATTATCGACACAATGTTCAAGACTTTAACATTCTTTTACACCTAAAATTATACTGCATCACAGTTCAAAGATAAAGGCACCCCACACAATCAAGGTAACTCCCCATCAATGGTGAGGCAGTCACTCATTGAAAGAATCCAAAAGGATTCTCATTTAATGAGAAAATCTCATTGAACTATGGAGTTAAACTTCCTCAAGAAATGTGTTCTGCAAACAGATTTCAAATATGCTAGGAAAATAAGAAAGGGAATAAAATTACCAAAAGAATTTCTTTAAAAGAAATCTTTCTCAGAGCCAAGCTCTGTAGAACAATGGGATAAAATCCCAGAAATCCGCTCGGGACATGGAATTAAATTCCAAACAGCCTTAAAAAATTAAGGTTAATAACAGGGTAAAACCCTAAAAGAACTTTAAGACCTATGGTCTACTCAAGTAAAAATTTAAGATTTCTAAGAAATCATTACAAGAGAAGAGCAAAGCTCTGTTAATGGGTTAAAAAAACCCTAGAACATGAAAAGATTCTTTGAAGAGTTTATTCAGGAGTTAAATCATGGTCATGACTCTTACCAATTTTGACAAAGTATTAACTCTAAGAGGAGTTTCTTTGAATAGGGAATTGAGCTCTGAAAAGAGAATTAAATTCTCAGGGAAGGAAAAACACTCAAGAAAATGAACAACAGTCATCTCAAGGGCTAAAGGCCTTATTTATAAAACATAAAAAGACGGTTCAACTTTCCAGAAAATCGAACGGTGGAAAAGGTGCCACCGATGCACTCACGTGTGAGCCACGTGAGCGCAACGGTGGAGGGCATTTGTTTCCCCCAAATAAAAGAGCAAAGCTTTGTTCAAAATTAATGAGGCACCGCCTCACATGCTCCACACGCGGGCGCCAGTGTGCAAAGCACAAAAGAATCTATTAGATTAAATAAGAGTTAAAACTCTCATATAGCGCCGCACGTGCTCCCCACGGGGGTGCCAATATGCAAAGCACAAAAAGAATTTATAAGAGTTAAAACTCTCAAGTAGCGCCTCACGTGCACAACACGTGAGCGCCGGCACCCAGATAGAATTTAATTCTACTCTCTATTAAACAGAGCCGTTGGATCAAAAATCCAACAGAGATAATAAATCATCAAAAATGCAGAATTAAATTCTGTCGGGAGAAAACATTCCCCAAATTGGATCATAGAATAAAATTTTATTTTTGGGATATATTCCCTCAATCTTTCTAAATAAGAAAGATTGCCCTCTGTAGAGCAGAGGACCCTTGGATTAAAAATCTAATGGTGATTAAAAATCACCATTTCACAGAATAAAACTCTGCATATGGAAAATATTTTCCAAATTTTGTTAGAAACAAGAAAATATGTTCTGTAAAACAGAAACCCTTGGATCAAAGATCCAATGGTGGGTAAAATTCCACAAATCAATTGGGATCTCTTAATGAGAGATTTCTTCAAAGCTAATTAACAAATTTTCCTCCACTATATAAAACATCGAAGACTTCAAGTCTGAGATAGAAGAACCCCCCAAAAGCTTCTAAAAACAAAAACAGAAAGCTTCAAAAAGAAATAGAGAATTAAATTCTCAAGGAAGAAGATCTCCCTCCTTAAAAACTCTAAGTAAAGAAAAAAAAACAGAGATAAAAACATCTCATTGACATATCTAAGGGCCTAATCCTTCTCGAAGAACTTAGTTCTTTCTCTGGATCTGAGATCCACAAGACAAGTCTTCCAAAAGTTGAGAATTTAATTCTCATCGGGAGGAACTTGTTCTTGAGAATCAAAGATTCAAAAAGAAATTAGGAATTGAATTTCTCAAAACAAAGTATATAAGAGAAACCTAGTTCTCGTAAAACGAACTTGGTTCTTAAAAATGAAAGCTTGATTTTAGATCTGCAAAACAAAGATCCTATCGATCATTAATGGGAAAAAATGCTACCAGCAGAGGAGAAAAGCGCCCAGCGCCGTATGTGTTCTTCACGTAGGCGCCACAGAAAAGAAGAGTGCTTAGCACTCACTAAGCAGCGCCCAACGTCGCACGTGTTCCTCATGTGGGCGCCACAGAAAAGAAGAGTGCCTAGCACTCACTAGGTAGCGCCCAATGCCCAGCGCCACATGTGCTACCCACGTATGTGCCGCAAAAGAGAAGAAAAGAGTGCTTAGCACTCTATAAACAGCCCAAAACGTCTGAGTGTTCAACACTCATTGGACAGCTGTAACATTTCAGAAAATAAAATATTATTTTTTTGAATTTAATTAATTAAAATAATAAATAGTATGAATATTTTAACGTATGGAGATTAGTTTTAATGAAATGGTATAATTATATACCGATAGTTTGGAAAATATTTGGAAAATTTATAAGAATTATTAATTTTGAAAGTGTTTAGTTGATTTGGACATTTTATAAATTAGTATATAATTATTTGTATACGAGTTTAATACTAAACTCGATTAGCATTTCACTAATTATGCATTAATCTAGTTTATGTGTTATGCATGCAACAAAACATGTTGCATAACACTTATTGCATTAAATTGAACCATGGCATTCTTTTGTTTTTAAATGGTTTTGTTTTAATTAGAGAAGAAAAAAATAAAGGTGAGTGAGAGAGGGTGGGGACAAGGGAGCATGGTGAGAGAGGAAGGGAGAGAGAGTGTGAGAAAATTCTACACACTTCCTTAGCCTTCCTTCATATCATCTCACATTTTCTACACCTCATTCTCATCTTCATTTTTCTTCATGTCATTTCCCTTCAACCCTCCACCACCTCCACTACCACCCACAAAACACCTCTAAATCTCCATTAAAATAACATGCTCACTTCACAAAAGCTACTCCAAACCTTACTACAAACCCTATGGTGGAATAAAAATTGGACTTTGAGCACTTGGGATCATGTAGGGTTTTTCTCTAGTTGCCAAATGAGGTATATTTCCACACCATTAGTTTAGAATCTTGTTTTCCTCATATCCTATCATAGCTTAGAATTAAACCGATGTGGTTTAGTGAACTTTAAGAATTTCTAGAGGAGGGTTAGGAGATAGTATGACTTGTGAAGATGTAATTGAGGTGTAGTGATGTTTTTCATGATCTTAGTGATGTATTAGGGACCCAAACAGAGACCATGAACTTTGAATTTTTTTTCGATATCGTATTTTGTGGATTTGTGATGCCAACAAGGGATCTGGAGCAACTTGAGGTGTTTTTAAGAAAATCAAACAAGTAGAGTAACCTAGATAGATCACTAGAAGACCACCACGTGAAGACGAGAACCAAATTTCTCCTTGAGACCGACGAATTCGAGGATATGGGGAATCTCGCCGGGTCCATGTTTGTATATGGGGTTGGATTTTAGTGTACAGCTCAGTTACATCATAATCTAGCCTCTGTATTGTTTGTTTAGCCCACACCACCTGAGTCAAAATCTGGAGCTAGTTTTCTAAGTTGTTGTTTTGGTATTGTGATTTTAAATGAATTAAGTTTTGACATTGTGTTTTATCTCGATCGATTGGCGTTTGTACGTCGATATCGAGAGTAGTTGGTTATTCTTGCATGCGTAGACCATAAGTTCTAACCTATGTGTATTTCTCGTGCCGTTTTGGTTTTCGTATTCGATTCGTGTTACGATATAACGTATTGAAAACTGTAGGTACCCCGCGTGGACGTCGTACGACAAGGGAGAGCGTGGCGTCATCGACTTCGGCAAGCGAGGATCAATGTGAGTAGATGTATATCTACAGGGAAAGTCGGGTGGATGGCATATAGCACCCCCGCAAATTCATATATTAGGATGTCTATGGTATGTATATGGATAGTGTGGATACTTAGCAATAGGATTTTCTAGGAGACCTTAAGTGAGATGAAATGTACTTGGAAGAAGATTGCTCTTAGTTAGTTTCTAGTCGCGGACACGCAGTGTAAAGGTTGTCACACACGCACACATGCACGCACGAGATATGATGTGGGTGTATATGTATGTGTGTGTGTGGATGCGTTGATATATATATATACACGTATAAGATGAAGATATGAGATGATAAATGGATATGAGTCGATATGATCGGGCATGATGCCGTGAGTTGTTGATATGTGATTGAGTCATGATATGATATTATAATGGATCGTTGGGCGATGTATATTCATACATATGATAATATGTGTTGATGATATTAGAATGTACGAGACTTTAGAACAGTACTCCTGATCATAATATTGTACGATGATGATACAATATGAATGAAGATGTATACATAATATTTGACCCGCACCCCCGATTTTGGGGATGTCATACGATGGATTTTACCGTACGAGGTATATATATGATGATTGATCTGCACTCTTGACTCGAGGAGCTGTACTATATATTATACAGTATGTGACGCTATGAGGCTGGATCGCCGACTACTAGGTATATCGACTCGGAATTTAGGTAGATTTTCTTACCCTTCTGACTAGGTTCTTAGTTTAATCTTTTAGTTGTTTAGGTACATGCTAGACTAGGATCGAGTCATACCTATTTTCAAAACTAACGAATCGTGAGTATTTTCAAAGACAGCCCGAGGGATACTACGGATTTTTCAAAGGACATATCTTTTCTCAAAAACACCGTAGCCCCTACTTTTCTAAAAACCATGATTCGTGCTATTTCAAAACACTAAAACCGTATGACTGTACACCGATACTATTTTATGATGCTACCCTTACTGTTCACTTTTCTATTATTTTTATGTCATTCTCATTGCATTGCATATTTATTACATGTGTTTTCTTTAGCTATTATAAATCCCGTCTGTTAGGACACCAGCACCATTACCGAAAATGCGTATGTTCCAACATACATTTGGTTGCCGGCTCACACACATCATCATCGGTAATTGCCATGTCACGTACACTTTAGAAAACGTTACTTCATTGGTATAACCTGCTAGCTGGTAGTTTCAACATATTATTTGTATGCTTGCTCTCACATGCTAATTTAGATATTACATTCCTTACTTAGATACCCCATGAATTTATATATTCATTCTATTATACAATATTGTGGGCTTTATGCCTGTATTCACTGCTTATTGACTCTTGATTTTGCGATTTCGGATTTTCCATGAAATTTCTGGATTTGTGGGAAAACCGCAAGAATTTTATAAACTCATTATCATTTTACAAATTTGCAAGTTGTAGTTTTCTCGTGATATGATGTATATGGCGTCCACCATGAGTTTTCCTGATTGAGTTGGTTTTCGAGATCCGATTCGAGGAGTAGGATGAACCGTTTCGGGTACATGGTGGACCCAGTAAGGTACCCTGGGGCAAAAAGCTCGATTTGTAGATGATGAGCCTGGCAGGGATAGACTACCTACCGGTGATATTTGGCACGACGGATATCCTGAGGACACCGACCGTAGTCGTGAGATTGGATGATATGGACCGGTCCGGACCGACGGAGCCCGGGATTTGAGGATTTTGTGTTGATGTTTGACACGGATTCTGTTGATTTCATTGATGATACTCCAGTTTTCTTATACTGAAATCTTACTGAGATAAGAACACAGTTTTCTCATACAGATATATTCTGATTTCATTCTTGATGCATTCATACCTCATATATGTGACTTGTTGCTACTTGAGGCACTGACACGAGTACTTGGTATTATACTTATGCTTAGATTATTACCCTTGCCACTACTAGATTTTCAGTGTTATAATTGAGTATGTTACTGTATGACCTAGGAGATCGTCATACATGCGATTTCTACTCGGTGATCTATTCTACTCACGAGTTGGCAACTCACCCTCGTTGTGCCACAGTTTCTTGCAGGTTTAGCCATACATATTCCATAGCGGCTTCGCTGGCACACCCCTTCCTTCCGGGTGATTGCTTTGGTAGGTGGGCCCACTTGCATCGTGATCACCATTGTACTTTTATTTATTTTTGTTGTATCTAGTTTAAAGCTTCATCAAACAGACTATGTATATTTAGTAGACTTAGAAAACCACAGTTGTTTATTCTTTCGGCCTTAGAGTCGCGCTTATGTATTTATTGTTGTTTCTGGTTTTCTTATGATGCTTAGTTTTCTTGCTTTCATTCTGAGTTTTGATCCTCGCCCTTCGGCATTGTATATTTATATTATCTTGCATGGTTGTTCCGCCATTGGCGAAGAGCTAGCTCCCGCTTGGGGATGCATATTATATATTTTATGTATTCATTTTCGGGTTAAAAATTACAAAGGAGGTGCTACCCAAATTTTAAATGACAAAAGGTTTTCAAGTTAGATACAAATATAGCGTTTCATATATTACTACTTATCTATATATATATGAATAAACTTGATTTCAGTGTATCTTATTTCAAAACTGCACCTCTACTATATTTTCCTAAAAAGATTTAGACTTCTGGGCTTTTGGCTTACTTGAAATAGGTGGGGTTCTATAGACTTCACATGATTTAAGTGCCAGCCACTGTTTCTTTTTCGGGCTGTGACAAAATTGGTATCAGAGCGTTAGGTTTAATCTTGGTTCGAGTCTAGGTTTGACTATGCGGAGTCTAAGGCGTATGTTTATTCGGAACCTAGGCTTGACATTAAAGAACTTAGACTCGGCCGAGGGGGTATTAGACCCGAAATTTCGTCGCATAGGTTGACCTTGGTTGATGGAGTAGGTGACTTAAATAGAGTGACGTACCGTGTGTATATTCCGCGGCATACTTACGATACACTACTCCGCTTAAGAAGCCTTAGGATGTACATTTCTTAGGCGTTGTATTTCTATTATTTCTTATGATCTATCCTCATTGATGTCGGATTGTGGTTTCTGTTACCACGGTTACACGAGCAGAGAGAGTTGTGGCTAGAGGTGCGGTCAGCACGAGCTCATCATGAACTAGGACTAACCAGGGCGTAATTCCGGTGACACACGATTGCATTGATACATCGTTTTATTATGTTTTCTCGTTAACGCGAGCGTTCGAGATCTGCACTAGATAATCGGGCTATTGCTAGAGGCCAGCCAGAATGTGAAGACTGTTGATGTACCATCTATTCCAGATGATTGAGGCATTGTCTACAGTGTGGACGGATGAGCCAGTTGTGGCTGCGATTGATAAGATATCGTCCCCAGACTTTGAAAGCTACTGTAGCATAAGGTTACATTCAGGAATGTGATAGAAGATCGCTAGTCACCCTTGGATAAGACTAAAACCTTTTTGTTCATTGGATGCTTCAATGCGAGATCATCGGATTGACTAACTTCAGCTAGAAGAGGACCCCACACATGCATGTTGTGAGTCGATCGAGAAAGTACGAGCGTAAGCGCATCACTCCGATGATTTGAACGAGTTCCCGAGAAGGTAATTGGCAAGATGCCTACTACAGGATATTAGGGATACCGAGTTCGTAGCTTCGGAAAAGAGACTCTAGATATGAGTGCAGCCGGTTGGAGCGCAGTTCACACAACTACGAAGAGATAATTCTGAATTGGTCCACATTGAAGAAAAGTGGAGTAAGATGTTCGTATGAGATCTTGACTAGAGGACGTTCTACTCCGTTGACATCAGAGACTAGATTTCTACGCAGAGGCGTTGAATGTAGCCATAATTCCAGAGAAAAGTCATGAAAAGATTGCAGCTGTTCCGGAACAAGAAATGGATTAAGTAAAGGGTGATAACTTCCGGGTAGTTCGGCAGAGATGGGATTTGGGAGAGACCCCGACAGGATCTTTCTAGAATACTACACGAGAAGACTTGGATCCAGGATCGGTCGTACCACACACACTCAGTGGGACAGAGTTTGCCATCATTGAAGAGATACGTTACGAGTGACCATGCTAATTGGTCAGGAGATCTTCAGAGAAAGTGCCAGAGCGGGATTGTTTCCGTCGGTACCCTGAATCGGGCTATCGATCCGAGAGGGCACATAACTGGTAATCCACAGAGAGAGAAAACAAGAGCTAAGGGCAGAAGGCGCCAGACCGTGAACAGGAGGCAAGTAGATACTTCCTCTGCTATCTTTGGATGCACCGACACCCTTCGACATTGAAGGAGGAGCATATCGACGACAGTATTTATGATTTGCGATTTGGTGATTCGAATATCATGTTTCCATTGTTTTGGATTCTGGTATTTTGAGGATTTCATTTCATGATTGATATTTCTTATATGCGCCGCAGTTGCACTTGATTTGTATTCTCATATATCAGTTGTACTGATTTTCGTTTTGTGCAGACCTATTGCACCTGGTTTTGATTTCATACCCTCTGATATGTTCGATTTTGATTTCACGCATAAGGGTTGCACACGATTTTGACTTATGCATTCGGTGTAATTTACACGAGCTTTCAGTACCTTGATATGATTTTGGGAACGCAGATGCACGCGTTTACGTGTTTATATACCACGGTATACCTGATTTGGATTGATGTATATTGTATACCGGCGATTTCGATTATGATGTTCGATATTTGTTTTCGTGCACCTTGTGCACTTGATTTGGATTCTTGCGCACACTTAGCGCACTTGATGTGATTTTGTGCACACCAGATGCACTAAAAATCGAGATTCTTCGTGTATATCTGATGCACCTGATATTGTTGTCGTGCACACCCGTTGCACTTGACAGATATTTTTGTGCACGCCCGTTGCACTCAGTTTTGTTTCTGTGCATATTCGTGGCACCTTTATTTGGTTTCGATTTCTGTGCGCACCAGACGCACATGGTATTTTTGTATGCTATATTTGAGATTGATTTCATTTTGAGCATCATGTTTTTATGATATATACTATATGGTATAGTAACCGAGCAGGACTAGTCCGAGGATAGTACCTGAATATATTTTACATGCATCGATATTTACCGAAGGGATTTCCAAAAATGATCTATAGCCTCAATATTTTCTTACGTGTCCATGATGACACGAAACCTTACAAAGGAAACCCTTCTAAATTATTTTCAAAAGGCGGGACGTGTACATTAAACAAAGGATATATCTATGTAGCTATTTCTTATAAATGAACGTCCACTACTTATGCCGTGAATACACGCATCGCACGGCGATTTTAAAGAGGTTTTGCTTGCATTCTATTCGGATGTTTTGACGATTTCACAATGATGCGTACTATATACATATTATAGTTTTGATTATATCATGTTGGTTTTCGTATTGGATTTTGACATTGTATTTTCGCCATGACTCCGATGATTGCATGATACTTGACGGAGTTTTGATTTTGAGTTTTACACTCGTTCTCATTACGCATGTATTGTGCTATGTTATGTTTTAAGTATTCATGATTCGGAGCCCTGACGACTTGATCACGTTACTGAAATGTTTTGGTATTTGGGGGGGAGTTTTAAATTTAAATTCGGGAATCGAATTTATTTAAGAGGGGAAGATTGTAACATTTCAGAAAATAAAATATTATTTTTGGGAATTTAAATAATTAAAATAATAAATATTATGAATATTTTAATGTATGGATATTAATTTTAATGAAATGGTATAATTATATACCGATAGTTTGGAAAATATTTGGAAAATTTATAAGAATTATTAATTTTGAAAGTGTTTAGTTGATTTGGACATTTTATAAATTAGTATATAATTATTTGTATACGAGTTTAATACTAAACTCGATTAGCATTTCACTAATTATGCATTAATCTAGTTTATGTGTTATGCATGCAACAAAATATGTTGCATAACACTTGTTGCATTAAATTGAACCATGACATTCTTTTGTTTTTAAATGGTTTTGTTTTAATTAGAGAAGAAAAAGATAAAGGTGAGTGAGAGAGGGTAGGGACAAGGGAGCATGGTGAGAGAGGAAGGGAGAGAGTGTGTGAGAAAATTCTACACACTTTCTACACCTCATTCTCAGCCTTCCTTCATATCATCTCACATTTTCTACACCTCATTCTCATCTTCATTTTTCTTCATCCCATTTCCCTTCAACCCTCCACCACCTCCACTACCACCTACAAAACACCTCTATATCTCCACTAAAATACCATGCTCACTTCACAAAAGCTACTCCAAACCTTACTACAAACCCTATGGTGGAATAAAAATTGGACTTTGAGCACTTGGGATCATCTAGGGTTTTTCTCTGGTTGCCAAATGAGGTATATTTCCACACCATTAGTTTAGAATCTTGTTTTCCTCATATCATATCATAGCTTAGAATTAAACCAATGTGGTTTAGTGAACTTTAAGAATTTCTAGAGGAGGGTTAGGAGATTGTATGACTTGTGAAAATGTAATTGAGGTGTAATGATGTTTTTCATGACCTTAGTAATGTATTAGGGACCCAAACAGAGACCATGAACTTCGAAATTTTTTTGATATCGTATTTTGTGGATTTGTGATGCCTACAGGGAATTTGGAGCAACCTGAGGTGTTTTTAAGAAAATCAAACAAGTAGAGTAACCTAGATAGACCACTAGAAGACCACCACGTGAAGATGAGAACCAAATTTCTCCTTGGGACCAACGAAATCGGGGATATAGGGAATCTCGTTAGGTCAATGTTTGTATATGGGGTTAGATTTTGGTGTATAGATCAGTGACCTCATAATCTAGCCTCTGTATTGTTTGTTTAGCCCCGCACTACCTACATCAAAATCTAGAGCTAGTTTTCTAAGTTGCTGTTTTGGTTTTGTGATTTTAAATGACTTAAGTTTTGACATTGTGTTTTATCTCGATCGATTAGAGTTGTACGTCGATGTCGAGAGTAGTTGGTTATTCTTGCATGCGTAGACCATAGGTTCTAACCTATGTGTGTTTTGCGTGCCGTTTTGGTTTTCGTATTCGATTCGTGTTACGATATATTGTATTGAAAACTGTAGGTATCTCGCGTGGACGTCGTACGACAAGGGAGAGTATGGCGTCATCGACTTCGGCAAGCGAGGATCAAGGTGAGTAGATATATATCTACGGGGGAAGTCGGGTGGATGACGTGTAGCACCCCCGCAAATTCGTAGATTAGGATGTGTATGGTATGTATATGGATAGTGCGGATACTTAGCAATAGGGTTTTCTAGGACACCTTAAGTGAGATGAAATGTACTTGGAAGAAGATTACTCTTAGTTAGTTTCTATTCGCGGACCCCCAGTCTATAGGTTATCACACATACACACAAGATATGATGTGGGTGTATATGTATATATTGCAGGGTTACCTAGGACGGCAACAAGGTTTCGGGAGGCATCGTTCATGCCAAATTCAAAAATTTGCCGTTTTAGCTAACCCTAACAAGAATCGTAAACTAGAAACATACGGAATCGAATGCAAACACTTTGCAATAATTAAAGAGAGCAAGGAATACAACCTTTGTAGACCGATCCTTCACTTCAATAGCTCCGTGTAGAAGTTCCCTTCGCTGCGATCGTAAACTCTGGACTCAAGAGAGGCTCCATGAAGAAATGAACATGCTTGCTTCGATGACTTCGAGGCCGAAGATGATCTACGTCGGAAAGACACTAACCCAAGCTATTTCTTCACTATGTCAAGAACTTTGTGAAGAGAACACCCTCTACTAAATGGCAAGTAGTAGAGGATGATGAAGTAGGAAGTTTGCTCATATTAGAAATGATTTTCTCATATTTTATCTCATACCTCCATTAGAGTTAGAAAGCTTTTGAGGAGGAGGAAGAAGAAGAAGAACTAACTCATCCAAATGAATTATTGGTGAGGTTAATAATTCAACCAAGGGTTAAGCATATCATGCTTAACCCTTGTAGAGAGTTAACCATGTGCTATGGTTAAAGGTTAGGTCAAAAATATCTTAAGCAAGACAGAGAGAGAGAACAAAGTCAAAAATGCCTTGAAACTTCTACAAGCTTTCAACAAATATCAACCATGACTAATTCCTCAATTTTGAATTACTTAATGATAAATTTAAACCCTAATCTTAAGCCTAGTATGGTTTAACCCTCATTAACTCTAGTTGCATTTGTAACCTAACTTGATACATTTAACATATATCACATATACATCAATGTACCCAATGTGAGAAAAGAAATCATAAGTGAGCTAATACTAGTTAATGTAATGTAATATATCAAATATATAATTATACATTAAATTATTAAATCAACACTTGATTTAATAATTCGGCTATATCACATATAACCGACTAATATCATAATGTAACATCTTATCGAATCAACACTTGATTCGATAACCCGGCTATATCATATATAACCTTTCTGTCACACATCGCGAGAATATAGTGTGGTATCACATATCGCATTAATCTCGGTCCCGCACATATCGCATATGTGCTCCTACTCCGTTTCGCTTGAGCCAGGAAACCCCTGTGTAGGACTCTAAAGACTCGTCAATACGCCGGCAGTAGGTGATGATCATATCAAACACCCACAATCCGCAAACAGTCTACTAAACGTAACGGCCACCCGGGTATTGAGCGATCAAAAGATCAACAAGCAAGCCTGCTCACACTCCTGCGAATCCAATCAGTAACACTACCGTACAGTCCAGTCTCTTCGTCCGATATGTCGCATATCTCGTCTAGGGGTGGTAAACGTCAGACCCCAGTAACTCGATAAGTCATGTCGATATGAGGCTCATAACGGGTTGAGAAACTACTGATAACACTTACCAGTATATCTATGAAGCAGCTTTGGCCAAGGACTTCCTGTTATAGCCAATCGAGCACAGCGCAACATCAACTCCCAATACCGGGAGAGACGAAACCGCTCCTATCGCTCATTGCCTCCATGTGACTCGGGACTATACCTAAAAGCCACCGTTTTGCAGGTTCTCTTGAACGTGGTAAGGTGAAAATCAAAGCACAGTGGGAATCACACAAGAATCTATGACGATCTCGGGTCTACAGACTAACCTGTACCAGTGTCACCAGAGAACTGCTATCTGACGTGAGGTATAATACCATCTGGGAGTTCTCGGCGAGTCCGTTCAGTGTACCCAGTCTCCACTGAGCACCCGTATACTGTCTCTGATGTCAAACACCAATGGATATGTGATCATCCATCGCCCATCTACATGGTTTGAGAAGCTATACGCTAGTCTACTCTGGTATATCGATGCCCTGTCTCGATACACCTACGACTAGGAACATTTGAAGGATGTACTTAGCGACTACTCTGTCCCCACTAGTATGATCTGCATCATAGTCCTGGTATTCAAGTACTCATCCTAAGGGCTTTATCAACATGTAACAAAGAGACAATCAGCGTACATGTTAAGATAAAGAGCAACCAGATAGCATACTATCATGTTGAGCAAGAAAGTCATCCTTATATATGTCCAAGCATTCACTACAATATACATCGTATATACAGTAATGGCCTCTAGGGCATACATATAACTAACATATGTGTGTGTGTGTGTATGGATGCATTGATACACACACACACACACACACACACACACACATACATACATACATACATACATATACGTATAAGATGAGGATATGAGATGTTAAATGGATATGAGTCGATATGATCGGGCATGATGCCGTGAGTTGTTGATATGTGATTGAATCATGATATGATATTATAATGGATCGTTGGGCGATGTGTATTCATACATACGATAATATATGTTGATGATATTAGAATGTACGAGACTTTAGAATAGTACCCCTGATCATGATATTGTACGATAATGATACCATATGAATGATGATGTATACATGATATTTTACCCGCACCCCCGATTTTGGGGATGCCATATGATGGATTTTACCGTACGAGGTATATATATGATGATTGATCCGCACTCTTGACTCGAGAATGTTGTACTATGTATTATACAGTACGTGACGCTATGAGGCTGGATCGCCGACTACTAGGTATTTCGACTTGGAATTTAGGTAGATTTTCTTACCCTTTTGACTAGGTTCTTAGTTTAGTCTTTTAGTTGTTTAGGTACATGCTAGACTAGGCTCGAGTCATACTTATTTTCAAAACTAACGAATCGTGAGTATTTTCAAAAACAGCCTTAGGGATACTACGGATTTTTCAAAGGACATATCTTTTCTCAAAAACACCGTATCCTCTACTTTTCTAAAAACCACGATTCGTGCTATTTCAAAACACTAAAACCGTATGACTCGTACACCGATACGTATATTTTATTATGATTTCTGTTATTTTTATGTCATTCTCATTGCATTGCATATTTATTACATGTGTTTTCTTTAGCTATTATGAATCCCGTCTGTTAGGACAACAGCACCATTACCGATGATGCGTATGTTCCACGTACACTTTCTTGCCGGCTCACACACATCATCATCGGTAATTGCCATGTTACCTACACTTTAGAAAACGTTACTTCATTGGTATAACCTACTAGCTGGTAGTTTCAACATATTATTAGTATGCTTGCTCTCACATGCTAGTTTAGATATTACATTCCTTACTTAGATACCCCATGCATTTATATATTCACTTCCTTACTTAGATATTACATTCCTTACTTAGATACCTCATGCATTTATATATTCATTCTGTTATGCAATATTCTGTTATGCAATATTGTGGGGGAAACCGCAAGAATTTTATAAACTCATTATCATTTTACAACTTTGCAAGTTGCGGTTTTCTCGTGATATGATATATATGGAGTCCACCATGAGTTTTCCTGATTGAGTTGGTTTTCGAGACTCGATTTGAGGAGTAGGATGAACCATTTCGGGTACATGGTGGACCCGGTAAGGTACCCCAGGGCAAGAAGCTCGAGTTGTAGACGATGAGCCTGGCAGGGACAGACTACCTACCGGTGATATTTGGCGCGGCGGATATCCTGCGGATACCGACCGTAGTCGTGAGATTGGATGATATAGGCAGATCCGGACTGACGGAGCCCGGGATTTAAGGATTTTGAGTCGATATTTGACACGGATTTCTGTCGATTTCATTGATGATACTCCAATTTTCTTATACTGAAATCTTACTAAGATAAGAACATAGCTTTCTCGTACAGATATATTCTGATTTCATTCTTGATGCATTAATACCTCATATATGTGACTTGTTGCTACTTAAGGCACTGACACGAGTACTTGATATTACACTTATGCTTAGATTATTAGCCTTGCCACTACTAGATGTTTCAGTGTTATAATTGGGTATGTTACTGTATGACCTAGGAGATCGTCATACATGCGATTTCTACTCGGTAATGTATTCTACTCACAAGTTGGCAACTCACTCCCGTTGTGCCATAGTTTCTTGCAGGTTTAGCCGTACAGATTCCATAGCGGCTTCGCTGGCACACCACTCCTTCCGGGTGATTGCTTTGGTAGGTGGGCTCACTTGCATCGTGACCACCATTGTACTTTTATTTATTTTTGTTGTATCTAGTTTAAAACTCCATCAACCAGACTATGTATATTTAGTAGACTTAGAAAACCACAGTTGTTTATTCTTTCGGCCTTAGAGTCGCGCTTATGTATTTATTGTTGTTTCTGGTTTTCTTATGATGCTTAGTTTTCTCACTTTCATTCTGAGTTTTTATCCTCGCCCTTCGGCGTTGTATATTTATATTATCTTGCATGGTTGTTCCGCCATTTGGCGAAGAGCTAGCTCCCGCTTGGGGAGGCATATTATATATTTTATGTATTCGTTTTCGGGTTAAAAATTACAAAGGAGGTGCTGCCTAAATTTTAAATGACAAAAGGTTTTCAAGTTAGATACAAATATAGTGTTTCATATATTACTACTTATCCATATATATGTGAATAAACTTGATTTCAGTGTACCTTATTTCAAAACTGCACATCTACTATTTTTTCCTAAAAAGGTTTAGATTTCTGGGCTTTTGGCTTACTTGAATTAGGTGGGGTCCTATAGACTTAACGTGATTCAAGTGTCAGTCACATACTTTTTCTGGGTTGTGACAGCAGTGCTCAGCGCCCAGCGCCTCACGTGTTCTCCACGTGGATGCCATAAAGAGTGCCTAGCACTCCATATAAAGACAAAAGGAGTAAAGTGTTCAATACTTGTTGAGCAATCCCCATGACTGAAAGCTCCATAGGATCATATGTGGGCGTTAGAACTCATATAAGTGCTCAGCACTTTTTTCATAAAAAAAAGGACTGATTAAACAGAGCCCAAACAAGTACCTAGCACTTTTTTCAAAAAAAAGAAGGGAGACTATGCAGACTAAAGCCCAAATTGGCTAAGTTGCTAAAGTCTTGCAATTGAGTCCAAATGCTCTGTTGCTGGGTCTTAAATAAGGAAGATCTTGAAATGTTGTTAAGTGGATCTTAGTTTTAAATTGGACTAACGTATCCTTAACAAAAATTCTTAAGGCCACCATAACCCTTCTCCCTCAAACATGAGATTTGGTTCTAGGGTACATCTCTTCACACCTTTGATATATGTCGTTGTAATTCTTCAACGTCTTTAGAGAGGTGGCGGGTCCCGACGACCAACAAATCCTTTCATCTCATATTGATGCCTTCCAAATTGACGTGCACACCTCAAATCGGATCATGCCCCAAATTGGGCACATTCCATATCAATATCGTTCACTTCGTCACGTAACAAATACACATGCGCGCAAGTTAAATATTGGACCGAAACATCCTTAAACTAATATTCGCCTCCAAAATGGCGATAATGGACCGAAACGTCCCTAAACTAAAACTTCGCCTACCTGGCGATAATGGACCGTGATGTCCTTAAACTAAAATAATCGAGCCCAACTCTATTTTGGCGACTCTACTAGTCCCGAGTGAAGCGCAGCGGAACGATAGGGAGTTCCATCCGGGAGGTTGGTTCTTGCGATTGAAGGCGACGAATTTTGAACTAAAATCAAACTTTTTGATGAGCGGGTTCTCCCGCCCTAGTTAGAAACTTATTTTACACAATTCTTTTGGTTATGCCTGATCCTCTTGCTCATATGTTTAAGTCGACCTTAATCTCAAACCAGATTAACGGTTCTTAAATCAACCCAAACCCAAATCTAAAAATATAGGGATTTGGATTAAACCATGCCCTACGGGCGACGGCATAAATTAGTCTCCGTATACAATCCACGGGTAACCCAAAATAAAAACAAACATACACACGACACGAAGTGAACCTCCGGAGCATGAGAAAGTGGTTATCGTGATGCGATAACGTAATTAACTGCAGGGGCTTGCGCCTGCAGGGAACAACGTCCCCACAATCAAAAACCCCTCGCAAATGAGGGGGAATCTGATAAAGTCTGCTACAACGGGCGCGTCCGTCCAAACCTCTGATATACGGTGCCATAAATCAACTTGGCATTTTCGGAGAGGTGGACGGATAAATCCAAATAGCATCTGCCCCCAGAATTCAGGCTAGACGTCCCAACGTCTAGGTCCGGTTTCCGGCGGTGAACAATGGTCACTTAAAATATACCTACATGAACTCTCGTGTCGTTGTCCTGTAGGTTATGACGGGGCATTGTACTATATGTTACTATAGTCCACGGGGTAAGATGGACTCCTCTCGTATACATAAATACTTTCTATATCAAGCTACAAACAACCACGTTATAATAACCATCATATATCAGTAACCAATTATACACAATTCATTTCATATAATGTCTTCTCATTACTCTTTTGGGACTTACCGAGCGCTAGTTCCCTGACGACATTCCTTTCTATTTCTTTCTTTGGATTGCTCTTCGAGAGGACAGGACTCTAAGGAGATCGAGCCCAGCCAGGAGAACTTAAATCAGATTGCGGCACAACCAGACTTCTAACTCTTCTTATATTTACTTTTATTTTGTATGACACTGTTTAGGCACTACTTTATTCATTGTATCTTTCCTTTTTCAAAACAGTTGTATATAAAAATGAATGTAAATAAAGGTTGTTGTTTATTTTAATTCTCTTGTTATTCTTGTGCATTATATATATATTGCTTAATTACGCTTAACGTATTTATTTCTCAGTAAATACGTTGCGGCCCGTCACGTCACCGATTCTATACACTAGGAAGCGGGGCAGGTTTTATTGGCGGTCCATGCAGGTCTGTTCTACATGAAGTCCTAAGCAATATATATCACAAGAATTATAAGAATTGACAACTATACATTTCTTACATTTCAAATTCCTTGAATCTATCATAACCTTTCTTTTTCTATTAAAGTCATGGATTCTCCCAACAACACAAGCACGAACGTCAATGGCAACACCCCACCGCCTACTCTACCACCACCACCCACCGTTGCAACTCCCATCAACGAGCAAACAGTACTTCTTGAGGCAATCAAGAGCCTTTTGTAGGGTCAGCAGCAGCAGACTGCTATCCTCATGCACCGTCCTGAAGCCGAGGCATCCGGAGTCAAGCAATTCGGGACACTGCACCCAAAACACTTTTCAGGAAAAGAGAGCCCACTGGAGGCGGAAGAATGGACTCAGTCGATAGAAAATGACCTGACGGCAGAACAAGTGCCAGAGTTTGCTTAGGTGAGGGTTGCGAAGCTGTAATTAACAGACAACGCCAGAGTCTGGTGGAAGGCTGAAGAAAGCCGTCTCACCCAACTGATTGAATGGAAAACATTTCATGATATATTCGATGCGAAGTACTTCTCTGAGACCACCCGTTTCGACATGGAACAACAGTTCATCCATCTACAATAAGGCTTGATGTGGGTCGAGTCTGTTGATGAATACGACGCTAAGTTTACCATACTTACCAGGTAAGATATTGTCTTAATATTCAAATTCCTGATTTCACTCATTACACTGCTAACTCAAGGTCGTAACAGGTTCGCGACATACCTGATTCCTACTGCTGAGATCCGGACATGACGATTTCAGTAGGGGTTGGACCCGGAAATCCAAGCTGCACTCGCTACAGGGGATTTCCCAACCCATGATCTTGCTCTGAAGGCTGCCCGATGTTATGAGGCAGCTGTGAAGAAGAAAGGCAGACCACAGACTGCCGGTGTGAAACGCCCTGCCACACAAATGACAAAAGGAGCCTCTTTTAGGCCGACATTTACACCCAGGAGACCGGGAGGATCATTTAACCGGCCTAGTACAGACTTTTATTTCTACTGCAAGAGGAATGGACACCTGGCAAAAGACTGCAAGCATGCAAATGACCCGTGTTTGGTTTGTAGTGCATCCACTCACGCCATAGGAGCATGTCCATATCGACTCTACCCAGCTCCAGCACCTAGACCCGCAATCACAGTCCCACAGCGGCCAGTTATTCAGGCTCCTACATCTCGTCTAGCTCTCCCTGCACCACCTCCATGTGAACCTCCTGCACAACCTCAACGTCAGTTCTATCAGGCACAGAGAAACGTGCCTCAAGGGCAGAGAAATGTGCCCCAGGGACAGAGGAATGTGCCTCCAGCAAGGAGGAATGTACCCAGACATCAGGCTTTCACAATGACGGTTGAGGAAGCCGAAGCCACTGGCCAAGTAATCACCTGTACTATACTAGTAGCCACCCTTCCTGCACTCGCACTGTTCGACACTGGAGCGTCACACTGCTTCATGTCGCAACGATTCGTGAGAACGCATGCGATTCCCGTGAAGCCAGTCATTTCAAGCTGGAATGTCAGTTCCGGGAATGGAGTATTAAAAGCAACTATGGGATTTAATCAGTGTCCAGTTGTAGTTTGCGGACTAGAATTCTACGCGAATTTCAAAGTACCGGACATCCTAAATTTCGATGTTGTGTTAGGAATGGACTGGCTGGGAGTTTTCTATGCTACGATTGACTGCCGTCAAAGAATGGTAGTATTTGAGATACCAGATCACCCAGTTTTCTACTTCAACGGTGGAGATAGAACATTGGAGCCAGGAATCTTCCATGTTAAACCAAAGAATGCAGAAGTGTTTACTCTACCGGCGGAAGAATCGAAACCGGAAGTAGTTCAAGAGTTTGGGGATGTATTCTCTGAAGATATATCAGGCTTGCCTCCCGATCGAGCTCTTGAATTCTGCATTGATTTATTACCTGGTGCGTAACCTGTAATCAAACCTCTGTACCGGCTAAGTCCAGAAGAATTGAAGAAGATCCGCATTCAGTTGGACGAACTCCTGAAGAAAGGTTGGATTCGTCCCAGTACTTCAAGTTGGGGATCTCCAGTTGGACGAACTCCTGAAGAAAGAAGGTTCATACAGGATGTGTGTAGATTATCGAGCTTTGAACGAAGTGACGATTAATAACAAGTATCCACTATCTCGGATCGATGATCTTTTCGATCAGTTAAGTGGGTCTTATGTATTTTCGAAACGAGATCTTCGTTCAGGTTATCATCAGGTGAAGGTCAAAGAGTCTGGTATTTCGAAGACGGTGTTTAGGACTCTATATGGTCATTATGAGTATCTTGTAATGCCATTTGTAGTGACCAATGCACCTGCCATCTTTATGAATCTGATGAACCAAGTTTTCTGAGAGTACTTAGACAGGTTCGTTGTCATCTTCATCGACGACATCCTGATGTATTCAAAGATTCGGAAAGTACACGCCGAGCACTTACGGATTGTCCTGGAGATATTGCAATAACATCAGCTCTATGCCAAGTACAACAGTATGAATTTTGGCTAGATCAAGTCAGATTTCAAGGACATATTGTTTCAGGTGAAGGAATCTCAGTAGATCCAGCTAAGGTGTCAGCTGTCAGCGAATGGCCGACACCAAAGATGGTGAAAGATATACAAAATTTCTTAGGATTAGCAGGAAACTACCGACTATTCATTAAAAGCTTTTCGAAGATTGCAGCACCCCTGACCAAGCTCACACGTAAAAATGAAGTATTCGTGTGGTCGGAAGCATGTGAAAACACTTTTGTAGAACTCAAGTCAAGATTAACTTCTGCTCCTATTCTCGTAATATCGGATCAAACTGGAGGATTTGTTGTGCATTGCGATGCGTCCGGTAAAAGATTAGGATGTGTTTTACACCAGCATGAAAAAGTTGTAGCCTTTACATTAATACAGCTGAAGGTTCATGAGCGCAACTATCCAACACATAATCTGGAGTTGGCAGCCGTTATCTTCGAACTTAATATTTGGCGCCACTATCATTTGGGAGAACGAGTGGATATATACACTAACCACAAGAGTATGGAGTATGTATTTACTCAGAAGGAATTAAATATGCGGCAGAGAAGATGGCTAGAACTCATGGCAGAACTTGACATCAACCTACAGTATCATCTTGGGAAGGTGAATGTAGTTCATGATGCACTTAGCCGCCAGCCATTAGTAATGAATCTCACCGCTCAGTAGAAGCTACAACAGGAATTGCACGGAATGGAGATCGAAGTAGTTATGCCAGATAACGCTTCAGATTTGATGAACTTACAAGTCCAGTCCACTCTTGTCAATCAGATCAAAGCAACTCAAGCAAATGATGTTAAGATATAAAAGATCTGAGAACAAGTAGAAAGTAGACTTCGAACTGACTTCATCATCCATGAAGATGGATCCTTGAGATATGGAATTCGATTATGTGTACCACACGGTCCTGTTCGAGGAGAGTTGATGTAAGAAGTTCACAGCTTACCATACTCAGTACACTCCGGTGATACAAAAATGTATAAGGATCTACGAAAACACTACTGGTGGTATAGAATGAAGCGTGAAATAGCAAGGAGCATAGCCAAGTGTTTGGTGTGTCAGCAAGTAAAGGCTGAACATCACAGAATAACCGTTACCAATCCCAGAATGGAAATGGCAGAACATTACCATGGACTTCATGACTGCCCTTCCTCACAGCACGAAGGGTAACGACGCAGTATTAATTATTATGGATCGACTCACCAAGTCGGCTCACTTTATTCCATTCAGAGTTGGCCAGTCAACTGAGACGTTAGCAAAGAAGTACATGGAGGTGAGCTTGGATCTAAAGTAAGATTCAACTCTTCAAAATATACTATATTGATACCCATGAACTCATGCAGAAGATTGTGAGATTACATGGAGTACCAGTTTGCATCGTCTCCGATTGTGATACAAGATTCCGAACACAGTTTTGGCAGAGTCTACAAGCTAGCCTGGGAACGAGTCTGAACTTCAGCACGGCTTACCATCCACAAATGGACGGACAGTCTGAGCAAACAATTCAGATTCTGGAGGACATGCTAAGATCTTGTAAGTTAGACTTCGGAGGTTCGTGGGAAGATCACCTACACCTTGCGGAGTTCTCATACAATAACAGCTATCATGTGAGTATTGGAATGACACCATTCACAGCACTCTATAGACGAAAGTGTCGTTCACCACTAAGTTGGGACGAAGCCAGAGATCGTGAACTCCTTGGACCAAAGATGATCGTGGCAACTGTGGACGTAGTTCACACGATCAGGGAAAGAATGTGTATAGCTCAAGATCGACAGAAACATTGGGCAGATGCAAAGCGCTGACAACTGGAGTTCCAACCTGGAGATCATGTTTTCTTAAAGATATCTCCAAATAGAGGAGTGATCCGTTTTGGCAAGAGGGGTAAGCCCAGTCCCAGATACATAGGACTGTTCAATATAATCGAACGGGTTGGAGAAGTGGCATACCATTTAGCACTACCACCCTCATTGGAAGGAGTGTACAATGTGTTCCACATATCTCAGCTACGAACATATGTGAGCGACCTCAGTCACATCCTTGATCACTCAGAGCTCACAATCCAGACTAACCTAACTTATGAGCAACAACCCGTTGAGATCCTGGATCGAAAAGTGAATACATTACGGAATAAGGAAGTAAACTTGGTCTGAGTGATTTGAAGAAAAGATTCACCAGGAGAATCAACTTGGGAACGAGAAGAAAACATGCGTGCAAGATACCCTTACTTATTTGTAAATTAGTCCCTATGTAAATATAAATTTCGAGGACGAAACTTTTATAAGTAGGGTAGAATGTAACAACTTTGAATTTATTTACGAATTTTTCCAGTTTAATATACAGAAAATGAGTTATACAGCTTGAGTTTGAGTTATACGTAAATTTTGTTAAATAACAGCAAGAAACAACTTGTAGCTCACTGGTAAAGCCTTTGGACTGCTGTGACGTAGCCCCTGTGTTCGATCCTCATCAGACACATTATTTTTTTTAATTTTTCTTTTTAATTTTTTGGAAGTCCAAAAGTTTACACGTGCAATGCACAGAAAAATGGAAAAGTTGGAAAAAATCAAACATGTGGAAAATGGAGTAAACACTGAGATGTACACGTGGCACAAATGCAGACCCCAAATCCTTAGATCGGCTGGCGGAAAGCCAATATTAGCCGGCACCGACGGTTGGATTAGGTCCAATTGTCCTCGGGCTTTGCACACTGACCCCTTCACCTACCCCTAACACCCATGTACTGTTTGATTTCTCTACAATCAAACAGAGACCTTTCATTTCACCATTAAACCAAATTTTAATGATTTTTAATTCTAAAAACCCTAATTCTACACTATAAATACCATCCCACATTTTGGCTCATCATCATTCTGAAATTTCTAGCCAGAACTCTCAAAATTTTTCTAAGTACAAGTGGAGTAAAGAGGAGTTAGCAAGCGGTCAACTTCCGACGAAAAATCGAAGCTATTCTGGAACTCCCGCGACGCCGCGACGACAACCTTCTCTTCTTTTACCTCCTATTAAGCTTCCTAACCAGCAAGTCCCTCTCAATCTCTTTTCTTCTTCATTAAAATCCTATTTCAAAAATTATATCGGTAAGTGAAGTTGATACCGATATCTATTTTTAAACCATTGAAATTTACATTTTCCCTATATATTGTTCATCCAAATTCTTACAAAATACTTGTAATCTTAATAATAAATATTTAGAATAAATTTTTAACCTAAAATTCCATGTAAAATAACTTTAATTTAAGTTTTTTCATTTAAATACCATGAACATTAAATATCATTTTTTTTAGTTTTGTTAAAACAATACTTTTAGGAAAACTTCACGGGATAATGACCTACCCTACACGCATACATGGTTCCATAGCATGATAGCTCTTTTACGTGAATTTTTGTTACGGAGACATTATTATAAGAAAATACCACTTACTATAAAAACCGGATTTCTTTTAAACGGTGTTTTAAATTTCTTTGCGATTATATCTCTACAACCCTTGTTAGGGGACCCACTATTGAATGGTGTGGATTATCACACATTCTTGGGCTAGTAGAGCGAGATGCAGATCTCCTCACGGAGCATTCGGTCTCGAAAGGTATTAAATACGGTTTTAAGAAAAATGCATTTTTAATTAAATAAAATTTAATTTTTAATAATTATATAAAAACTATAAATCCATATATTTTCAAAATATAATAAACTTACATTTTATAAAATTAAATAATTACAAGTTTCACTAAAATACCATCAAAATACCAAAAAAAGACATGTTTTACAATAAAATACCATGAATTTTGCAAGCTAAGCAATTATCACTAAACTACATCAAATCCTTAAAATTCATATCCATGAAAACCCTAAATATTATAAATAAATTCTTGAGGTTTATTTTAACTATATTTAAAATATTTTTTCATAAAACCCGCTTGAGTTATATAAAACAATATTTAAGAACTTTAGTAAATATAGGTTTAAGCGGGATCAATTCTCTTGAGTCCTAGAGAGCCGGAGAAAGTGAGTGCTTGCCTATTTCAGGTAGAAAATATAATGGAGTTATCAAAGGTAATTATCTTAGAAAAAAACACAAATCCTGCCGTCCATGTGCAGCAGCTACCGATAAATCCCAAACCTAATTCAAGATCTAAATCAGTTTTCAAATATCTGACTCGGTCAGAGTTTAATTCAATCCTGAATCCAAAGTCAAACATGAATACTTGAACATGAACATGAATACTTGAATTCAAATATCAATATCAAATATGAATACTTGACTTGATTTGACCGAACCATGATTATAACTTGAACTGACTACTTGAATACATTATTATAACCTGAACATGACTACTTGAACAAATTGTATCTATGGTTTCGACAAGACTTGTAAATATAATCTATACAATATATTGCGCGGGGATAACGGGGTAGATTGGTACGGAATGTATTAACGTGGCACGAGATGGTCACTTAAAAAACACCTATATGAACCCTCGTGCCATTGTCCCATGGGTTATAACGGGGCCTTATACTATATATTACCATAGTCCACGGGGTAAGATGGACTCCTCTCGTATACACAAATATTATCTGTATCAAGCTACAAACAAGCACGTTATAATAACCATCATATACCAGTAACCAATCATACACAATCCATTTCATATAATGTCTTCTCATTTCTCTTTTGGGACTTACCGAGCGTTAGTTCGCTGACGACGTTCCTTTCTATTTCTTTCTTTGGAATGCTCGTCAGGATGACAGGATTTTCAGGAGATCGAGCCCAGCCAGGAGGACTTGGATCAGATTGTGGCACAACCAGACTTCTAGCTCTTTTTGTATTTACTTTTATTTTGTATGCCACAGTTTAGGCACTGCTTTATTCATTGTATCTTTCCTTTTCAAAATAGTTGTATGTAAAAATGAATGTAAATAAAGATTGTTGTTTATTTTAATTCTCTTGTTATTCTTGTGCATTTTATATATATATTGCTTAATTACGCTTAACGTATTTATTTCTTAGTAAATACGTTGCGGCCCGTCACGTCACCGATTCCGTACACTGAGAAACGAGACGTGACAGAACATACTTTAAAAAGTGATTTTTAAGAAAGGCCGAATCATAATTTTTGGAATATATAGACTAGTTGTATTGGATATAAGAATAATAAATAAGTAGGGTGCCCAAAAAAAAAATTCCATGAATAGTAAGAGAATTAAATAGAGTCTGGATAACATTTTTTTCAATAAATTCTAGGCTAAATAAAGAAATGTTCTCTCGTATAGTTTTTAGGCTTATTTACTGAAAAATTGGCCGGAATCACAAAACCACCAATATCTTTAAAACTATTAAAAAACTATCATGACTTGATGGTCAACGTTAACGATTATGTCAAATGACCATTTTACCCCTTTTAATAATATAATTAATTGAATATAAATTATACTTTAAATAATTTAATAATCATTAAATATTAATTAAATCATGAAAATAGAAATTATTTATTTCTTTAGATGGAGGTGGAGAGGAGCCGGAGAGGAGGACCGATGCCGCCGCCGGAGAAGGAGGAGGGCCAAGTGTTGATGATGATGGTGGTGGTGGTGGAGAGCCGGTGGTGGTGAAGGTGGTGTTTGTGGTGGCGGCGGCGGGGAGGGGAGATGAGAAAGGTGGAGGAGGAGGATGACGATGATCGTGGTGATGATGGGAAGTGATGAAGAAGAAGATGAGATAAAGATGAATATGGACAAGGTGATGATGAAGGTGGTGAGAGTTAGTGGTGGTTGTGGGTGTGGCGGCAGAGAGGAAGAGGAAGAATAAAAAGAAGATGGCGGCGGCGGCTGCGGCTGCAGCTGCGGCGGCTGCGGCTGCAGCTGCGGCGGCGGCGGCGAAGGAGGATGGAGGGTAGCGGAGGTGTGAGAGGGATTTGGGGGTTTGGAAGAGGCAGAAGAAGAATAAGAGGAAGATGATGCTGTTAATGGTGGTGGTGGTGGGGAAGATGCAGAGGGAAGAGGCGGGGACGGTCGGGGTGATGGCGTCGTTGCCGGAGCCATTACGTGCGATTGATGGCCCGGAAGGAAGAGGGTGGATTTTATTTATTTATTTATTTTTATTTGAAATTAGGTTCGGATTAAGGAGGGGTATTCTGCTGGTTTTTTAATTTTTATGCTGACGTGGCACCGTTAAGTTTGGCAGTATTTTTTTATCATTTTAAAGGTAATGAAAATTTATTGATTTTGGCCCTCATTGGGAGTTTTCAGTAAATAATCCTAGTTTATATATATATATATATATATATATATATATATATATATATATATAATTTATCCATCTTGTTTTACCTATCTCTATGTAGAGTAATTGCGGAAAAAAAATAGTATGCAAGGGCTTGTACCATGTAAGCAAGCCACTTGCAAGCCCTTTGATAATTTTGGATTTTGTGCAACGGAAACCATCCAAAAGCTTGCATCATGTAAGCCCTTACATAAAAAAAAATTTCCGTAATTGCATAAGCACGCATTCATGTAGCTATAAAAACAAGTTAAAAACATAGACGGTTAGGAAAAACATTGCTCCCACATGGTCAGAAGTAGGTTGGTGTATTAAATGGAAAATTTTACATGTATCCATGATACCGGCTTATAAGTGTGGTTAATTAGTTATGAGAGCTCGAGAGAGAAGATACCGCATTATAAATTTCAATAAGCTGCCTGAAAAATTCTTGATAACTAAATATCACTTGTTCTGTCCGGATGCACAGCGTCCGACATATGAAATAAATGATCCGTAATTGAGATATCAAATAATTCTTATTTTCTCCTAAAGGAAAAAAAACCATTTTTAAATGTATGAATAGGCTATAGCGTTGTTATAGTATTTATGGACGTGCTGATCATGACCATGAAAAATATATCATGGGTGGTTGATTTATATATATGCTTAAATATTATGAGCACTAGAATAGATTTATGAGAGAGAAATGCAGTGCGTGTTAGAACGTTGTTCTTCCTAATTGTAGCAATTGACAACCAGTTGGCTAAGGCATAACCAATAATTGGTAGATAAAATTAACAACATTCATATATATAAATAATAAATTAATACATAGTGCATGTTCATCGGGCCAACATAATGACATTTTTCTAAGTCTCAAGCATGTTTATTGGTCTCAAAAATCTTATATTTGATGTTATATCATCAAAACAATCTACTTGCTAAGCCATTTCAAATTAGTTCATGTGAACAAATTAACATGCAACCAAGAAGCATAGCCCTTAACTTTTTTCTTCTAAAGGAGAGGTCATAGGTTAAATTATTAAATGGAGGTGATTCCCAATTAACATCATCCATATGATATGTTTGAATCTAAATCCTAATTAATCGTACAAAAATGGCCATATAGAGTAATACTAATTAGCCGGTAGGAAATGAACCTTGTCTTCTATTGGAGGCTAGATACAACAAAGGTGGCCCTTGTAGTACATAAGCCAAATACTTACTCTCATGGCCGGTAGGTTAAGTATAAAAGAAACGCACTTTTCTTACTGAGATCTGTCAATCAATTCAGACATGTTGCAGAAGAAGAAACAAAACACACGAAGATAAAACTGTAATTATCCAAAAGATGGTTATAACTAAATGGAGTATTTCCTAGTTCACGACTCAATTCCAACCGTGCTCTAATTTGAACCAACATGCTAGATTTAATTTTTTTAGAGACTACTATATATCGAACATATTCATATTCCGAAAGACTTAACCATGAAGACAATACCTAATTTCAAGTACGATTCATGTTCTTCGTTTTGTTTCTCTTTATTCTAATCCTGCTAAGCAAATATAACGGCTGGAATTAATGGAAAAAAATGAGGGCCCCTACTTGCGAGGATTAAAAAAGTATGGAATCCGGAGACTTAGATTAACATATCAGGGAAAAATCAGAGCAAGGATCCAAACTCGGATAAACAATAAGGAAATAAAAGTTGTGCCAACGACCACAAAACAACTATGAGATACCCCTTAATTTTCACCGACTCATATTTGTCCAAGTACAAAGGAAAACCCTCAACAAGGAAAAAGAGATGCACTTGAACCAATCTCTGTGGCCTCTCTCTCTCTCTCTCTCTCACTCATATCTTACTCTTTTTCTTCCTTACAATATTACAACCACTACGACCCTAAAAACCTTTGATTAATCATTAACCAACATTTTTCACATTATCAAGCACATATAAACAAACATATCAAGACAACAACTTGATTAAATTATAAGGGGCTTGAAAACAAAGTTTAGGCCCCATTATATATACACACCTAAAGCTACTCTCTTCTCCTCCCCTACAAGCTATGAGCTTTGGAGAAATGATGAAGAGCGCCGCGGTGAAAGCTTTGGTGATTAAGATCAATTTCTTGTTCCTTGCTTTCTTCCTCGTTATCTATGTTAGTCTTCTCCTTCAACCTCCATCTCTCTACGATCAAAATGTGAGCTCGACGACCGCCTCGTCGCATGATTGCCTTATGAAGAAGGTAAGGTGAGTACAAACTTTAATATATATATATATATATATATATATATATATATATATAAAGGGAGAGAGAGAGAATAATGGAGATTTCTTTGTATGGCATCGAAAAAATACATACTCACTTATTTTTTCCGCCGATCGGCACCCACCATCTTCACCGTTATCATCTAAGATGTGGGTATACTAAATTTCATGTGATTCTACAACCTTTTCACCGTTGATTTAGCAATGTAAAAAGTTCTAATGTCGGTAAACCGTTAATTTTGAACCCACATCTTAGATGATAACGATGAAGATGGTAGGCACCGATCCTCGGAAAAATAAGGGAGCATGTATTTTTTCGACGCTATAGAAGGAAATTCCCTCTCATGGCCTCTTTCCTCCATTAAACTTATAATTCACTCGCATGGCCTCTTTCCTCCATTAACCTTATATATATATATATATATATATATATAAAAGGCAATTCTATAAATTATTTTTTGTTTTAACTTTTTGTGTTTGTTTTGTAAAATGATAGTTCGCGTTTGACTATATGGCAGAAAATCACTCTAACTTTAAAAATCCGCACTTCTAATATTTAATTATGTTACATTTTCACAAATTATCCTTGGCTGACATTGCTTGTTTCTTTCATGATCATCAAATATTATCATGCATGCAGGTTGAAACCAATATGGCGAAGAAGACGGTCTTAGGAAAAAAAAACATATTAACAACAAAGAAAGAAATCCCTGGAATATTTAAACGCCTCCACGGCGACAACCTAAACCTAGGACTGATCAACATCAACGAAGAAGACAAAGACTCAATCGACTGGCGATCGATAGGCCAACCTTCCACCATCGATTTCGAGCGAGTCTCCAACAACTTCGAATGGAAAGACCTGTTCCCCGAATGGATCGACGAAGAGGAGGAAAACGAGGGCCCCACGTGCCCCGAGATCCCAATGCCGGACTTCTCGCTCTATAATGATGTCGATGCCGTGGTTGCGGAGCTGCCATGCAACCGGTCCGAAGAAGGGTGGGCCCGCGATGTGTTTCGACTGCAGGTACAGTCATGCCTTATTAGTCGACTTAATTAGTAATATGGAGGAGTTATATATTTTCTGATTAACCAAGAAAGTCATCGATCTGATCGATCTACAGGTGCATCTGATTGTTGCGAATGTGGCGGCGAGGAGAGGGAGGAGAGACGAGAATGGGAAGGTGAAGGTGGTGGTGAAGAGCAAGTGCCGGCCGATGATGGAGATATTGAGGTGTGATGATGTGGTGGGGAGAGAGGGGAGTTGGTGGATGTTTGAGGTTGAAGGGGTGAGGTTGGAGGAGAAGGTGGCTTTGCCTGTAGGTTCTTGCAAGTTGGCTTTGCCATTGTGGCGACAAGGTACGTAATTATTTACTTATCAACTTTATAACCCACTGTATGTATACTCATCATAACCATACATAACTTACAAGTTTAGGCTTGCATATATGCGCTGCATCAATACTTTAAATTTTCACATAATTAACGAAATGAAAAAAAAAACTCGTTTAATTCACCTGATCTAACTCGGTCATAAAGACCGAGGCTACATATATACTTGCTGTTCGGTTCAACGACCCAAGATATTATACAGCAATATTAATTATATTTTTCTAATCTGTTAAATATACTCTGATGCCATTGTAAAGTTGTACATCACATAGGATCATGGTTGAGAAAAATACTACGTACATGTCCACGTTTTAACATAGTTAATCACATTAATTTCCCAACTTTGGACTCAAATCAAGCTAAGAGTTTCACTTCCAAAAAAAATAAGAAAATAAACTCTTAGTCTGCATTGGTGGTTGTGTTTAGGTATATTGCTGGTAGACACGCCAAATGCATGGGTCGATATCAGGGACGGACCCACTTAAAGGCAGGCCACATCTTGAATTGAAAAATAAACAGAGAGAGAATAACGAGGGAAGATGCCATAAAAGGGAATTTCCTCCTATGGCGTCGAAAAAATACATCCTCTCTTATTTTTTCCGCCGATCGGCATCCACCATCTTCATCGTTATCATCCATTATGTTTTCCGACGATCGGCACTCATCATCTTCATCGTTATCATCTAAGATATGGGTACACCAAATTTCATGTGATTCTACAACTTTTTCACCGTTGACTTAGTGGGTTCAAAATTAACGGTTTACCGACAATAGAACTTTTTACATTGTTAAATCAACGGTGAAAAGGTTGTAGAATCACATGAAATTTGGTATACCCACATCTTAGATGATAGCGATGAAGACGGTAGGTACCGATCGTCGGAGAAAATTAGTGGGAATATATTTTTTCGACGCCATAGGAGAAAATTCCCTCCTATGGCATTTTTCCTCCATTAACCTTTTATATATAGAGAGAGAGAGAGGGAGGGTTTTAATGGAAGAAAGAGGCCATAAGAGGGAATTTCCATCTATGGCAGCTACACCCTTCCTTATTTTTTCCGACAATCAGTATCCAGCACCCACCATCTTCATCGTTACCATCTAAGATATGGGTTTGCCAAATTTCATGTGATTCTACAACTTTTTCACCGTTGATTTAATGGGTTCAAAATTAACGGTTTACCGACAATAGAACTTTTTACATTGCTAAATCAACGGTGAAAAAGTTGTAGAATCATATAAAATTTGGTGTACCGACATCTTAGATCATAACGATGAAGATGGTAGGTGCTGATCGGCGGAAAAAAATGAAGGAGGATATATTTTTTCGACGCCATAGGAGGAAATCCCCTCCGATGGCATCTTTCCTCCATTATTCTCATATATATATATATATATATATATATATATATGAGAATAATGGAGGAAAGATGCCATCGGAGGGAGTTCTCTCCTATGGCGTCGAAAAAGTATGTCTTCCGTTGTATTCTCCGACGATTGGGATCCATCATCTTCATCGTTATCATCTAAGATGTGGGTACGCCAAATTTCATGTGATTCTACAACTTTTTCACCGTTGATTTAACAATGTAAAAAGTTCTATTGTCGGTAAACCGTTAATTTTGAACCCACTAAGTCAACGGTGAAAAAGTTGTAGAATCACATGAAATTTGGTGTAGCCATATCTTATATGATAACGATGAAGATGATGAGTGCCGATCGTCGGAAAACATAATGGAAGGCGTACTTTTTCAACGCCAGAGGAGGAAATTCCCTTTAATGGCATCTTTCCTCCATTATTCTCTCTCTCTCTATATATATATATTAATATATTATTATAAATAAAAACATGAAGTTGATGGTGGCTTAGTGGTCTAAGATGCTAGTCTTGAGTTTTGGTCTTCCCGAGGGGCGAAGGTTTAACTCCAACTTGTGACATTTTTTTTTTGAATTAAATTATTCTCACACAATTCAAAATTCCATCACAACATAATTTCTTCTTTTTGCAATGTCTCATTATTTTAACTTCATAAAAAATATAGATAGATAATATTATGAAAATATAGATAGATAATATAGGAGTTTTTCTCTGTTTTATTTTTACAAATTTGTCGTGATATATATATATATATATATATATATATATATATATATATGATCCAGAAAGACGTTTTTTTACGTGAGACAAATGAGACGCACTATATAACGCCCTACCTTCGTGTATTTCACCGATTTAGACCGTTCACCATGATTTGCATGTCACGTATACCCTACATATCAATTTTCATAAGATTCCTACACCTCTACCACGCACGGTCGATGATATCGAAAGACGTTCATTTTTCGTTCACTTGATCGCATGTGTTAGAGGTGTAGAAATCTCATGAAAATTGATACGTAAGGTATGCGTGACATACAGATCACGGTGAACAGTCTGGTTCAGTAAAATACATGGAGGGTGGGATGTTATAGATTGCGTCTCATTTGTGTGTGTGCTTGTAAAAGAATAATGAAGGAAAGAGGTCTAATGAGGCTTTTTGTGTTAGGTGGCGGCACAAATCATGTCTTCCACCATTTTATTCGACGATCGGCACCGATCATCATGATCTGCATCGTCTAATATGATGATACACCAAATTTCATGTGATTTTAACACCTTTTCACCGTTAATTTAGTGGGTGCAAAATTAACTGTTTACCGACAATAGAACTTCTTACATTGTTAAATCAACGGTGAAATGATATTGTAATCATATAAAATTTGGTGTATGGACAAATTAGAGGATGAAAATCAAGTTGGAAGGTGCCGATAATCGAATAAAATGGTGGAGGGTGTACTTTTTGCTGCCACCTAACGCAAAAAGGCTCCTAATGCCTCTTTCCTCCATTATTATGTGTGTTTTGAAATCTCTTTATGTGTCACATAGAAATACTATACGCGTTCCATTACTCAAAAAATTCGGTTCAGAGGATACCGCCCTCGAACCCCCACGTTCGGACAAGAGGCCTTTACAATGATAGTAATTTTGGGCTCACCCTTGCTAAAATTCTGGATCCGTCACTAGTTGATATGAATAGGTCCACATGAGGTTTATACAGTTGCTGGGATTATGGGTTGTAAATTGAAATTAAAGTAATACTTAGATTGCCAAATTAATAATAAAAAAAATTAAACAAAAGAAAAGAAAGCAAGGGAGGAGAAATGCGCACGCATGAAGATGATAGTGAGATTTTAGGTGGAGAATCGTCGTGGTTGGTAGAGATGAGATAATTGAGTGTTGAATTATTTTATTGCTTTATTAATTGCTACAAATGAACAACCTCTCACTTTTGTGCAATTTGCACACACAACCTTAATAGTATTTTTTTCTTAAATTTTCTGAATATGCATCTTGATTACAATATTAATGATGACAATGACAGGAAAGTGATAAAGTTTAGGCTAAACATTCAAACACCCAAACTCCCCCCTCCCCCCAACCACCCACACCACACACCACACCAAAGACAAGCTTTCCCACAGACAAAAAAATCTGGCCTCCAAACCGTTGTCCAAAAAGAGTTTTCAGATGTCAAAAAATCCCGCCATTGTTATATCTGCATAGCTGGTTGTTATATTTAATTTTTATGTGATATATGTGCAGTTGCCTGCGAAATGTATGGCCTAATTAGATATATCAGACAACCATACAGATATTACAGGAAAACATGCAAGAGATTTTTGACAACCATTTCGAGACGAGGGTTTTTCGTCAGCGGTAAAACCTGCCGGGGATTTTGACGATTTACCATAAATTTTGTTTGGTAATTTGTCAATAATAATCTGATTTAAGTGAAAATAACGCCATTAAAATCGAAAAAGTAAATGCTGGTTTTTGAAATTGGAGATGGGGTTTTTTACCAAGAAATTGCAAATTGTTTTGTGAATAATAAATATTATAAATTTTATTCTTAGAAAATACATATTTAAATTTGGTGACTGCCATGTGTATATAATTAACAAGAATATATCTGGGTCCGGGTTAAAATATGTATTTATCACATAGACCCGTAGTATTTTTTCCCCTCTAATATAAAATTAGAATATTTATAAGTGCATTAGTGTTATTGTGCTTATGCTTAATACAAGAATTAGTTTGGACTGGTCTCTCATATATATGGCTATTATACAAGGTTAGTTAAAGTTGGTTAACTAATAAGCACTACACAAAAATAATGTGCATTAAGCTTTCGAGGGTGTGCTTACATGTGAATTTGACCTTCATAAACAAATTAATGTGAAATGTCAATAATTAGATGATAAACATTTCAATTACTATATCATTCTGTGTGTGGGTTTCAAAACTAAACACCTTGCATGCATCATCTCACATGGCCTTTTCATTTGTGCTAAAACAACAGCAATAAATATGTTTCACATAAAATTGGCCAATAACTTCTTCATATATATCTAACTTTGTGATTTATGGTTGCTTTCATTTCAACAAGAAAAACCCTTGAATAATATATTTTATGGGAGGGACTCCTAAGAGTTGTGCTCTTATGATCAAAAACAAAAAAACCAAAAACTTGAATATTCTAAAATGAAATGCCTTATATTTGAATCCCTTTTCTGATTAATAAAATAGTCGACATTGTTTTAATGAGAAAACTTAATTTGATCGATTATGGTTATAGGAACCAATGAAGAATACAATGTTTCTAAAATCAGCAACCTCCCAATGCTCACCGCCCGTCGTGAAGCCTACGCGACCGTCCTCCACTCCTCAGACAATTACGTCTGTGGTGCTATCGCTCTGGCCCAAAGCATCCTCAAAACCGGTTCCACCCACGACCTGATCCTCCTCCATGACGCTTCCATTCCCCAAGCCAAACTCGACGCCCTGGCCTCTGCGGGATGGAAACTCCACCAAATCACCCGCATCCGCAACCCTCGCGCCCAAAAATACTCCTACAACGAATATAACTACAGCAAATTCCGCCTGTGGCAACTGTTACACTATCACAAAATCATCTTCATAGACTCCGATATCATTGTTCTACGGAATCTTGACCTTCTCTTCCGCTTTCCTCAGATATCAGCAGTCGGAAACGATGGTGTTATATTCAATTCAGGTATAATGATCATCGAGCCATCAAATTGCACATTCAAAACCCTAATGAAGCGTCGTAGAGAAATCGTTTCTTACAACGGTGGCGACCAAGGATATTTAAATGAAGTTTTTGTATGGTGGCATAGGTTGCCGAGGAGGGTCAACTTCATGAAGAATTTTTGGTCGAACAAGACGGCCGAAGAAGTGCGGAAAAATGCGCTTTTCGGGTCGGATCCACCGAAGCTCTATGCAATCCATTATCTTGGATTGAAGCCATGGTTGTGTCACAGAGAGTATGATTGTAATTGGAACATTGAGGATCAAAAAGTTTATGCAAGTGATGTTGCACATAAAAGGTGGTGGAAATTGCATGATGAGATGGATGACAAGTTGAAGGGATTTTGTGGGTTGACAAATGAGAGGAAGTTACAGTTGGAGAAAGATAGGAAAAATGCTGAGAGATTAGGGTTTAGTGATGGGCATTGGAGGATGAAGGTTGAGTAGTGAATATATGTCATGCTTGTAATAATTGATGCAACTATTGTTGATAGGAATTTTTGTTTGTTTGGGATATAGAAATTAAGTTGAATTCTTTTAATAGTTGTTGTTTTAGTATTTTATGTTTTGGGAAAAATGAGACCGTGATCGATTAGGCCGTGAACAACAGACACAACCCTCTTATAGGTATCCTACAACTTAAACAGAGAGACTAGGATCCTATGACCGTAGTAATTCGCGTTCACAATCCCATTAAGCTCTTATGTCTTTTGGCTAATTAAATTTTTATCATTCCTTTTTTGGTTAATTTAGCTTGGCATGTGTTTCTTAGAATAAAAGGTCACTTTTGGTAAACTGGTTGTCTTACCTGAAATCAAAACATCCATGTGTGATTTCAAGAGATCATGCATCAGACATGTCGATTCATGGAAATAATACATCAATTTTTTGGACACCAACTAAAGAATATATGCTTGAAAATAGACTAGATGAAAGTTTGCAAACATGCTATAGGATTAGGTGCACCAAATATGCTTTTAAATGATTAATTCCTTGTTGCTGCCAAAGGTCCCCATGTTCCATTTCATTCGTGAGGTCCTAGCAATTTCTTGGATCACACACAAAGCAGAAGAGCAAATTCTAGCTGTCTTATGAAATCCTATAATTCATGTCCCTTCAATAAATAATACAATAAGCACATAATATATAAGATACGGCAAACATATACACCATCATATGACTGTTGGTGTAGAATCTCCGTTGAATTCCGGGTGTGTGGTGCGTGAGCCCCCTAGATTTTACGGGAAAAAAATCTCCGCTTCAATCACCTGATCCCCTTAGATTTTACGGGGGAAAAAATCCACGCTTCAATCTATTGATGCAGAACATATATAATTATGGAAGTATATCATATATGATAGGTTTATAAAAACAACTTATTAAAGATGTAGTTGCTCAAGTGGTTGTGCATGCAGCATGAGATTGTGAATTCAATCCCCTACAGTTATTTGATCATTTTTTTTAGAAATAAGGTTTTTGAATCTTGACTAGTTATTTTAATAATATTAAGTACGAATATTTTTGTGTGTTTTAAAAAAAACTATTTAATTTCAATTGAAAACGATAATTATTTGACCATTTTTTTCCGAAATAAGGTTTTTGAATTTTGACTAGTCATTTTAATAATATTAAGTATGAATATTTTTGTGTGTTTTTTCTAAAAAAAACTATTTAATTTCTATTGAAAACTACAAGATATATAATAGATAATTTTGAACAAGATTTTAATGTATTCTTGCTCACAAAAGTTCCTGGGTCCGTCACCCAGTGGGAGAAAATATATTTTGTATTCTAATAAAAAGATTAGCTCCTCCATCCCACTATCTTCTCCAACTAGCAAGGGTTCCCATGCAATGCGCGGATACGATGTCCAAAATAAAGAAAACTTATAATGATTAAAAAGTTTTTTGTCATAAGATTTATCGATTGTAACATATCATATTTATAAATTTTATATGTAAAATGTAAGAATAATTAATTTGTAAATACTTTGGTAATTTTCTTTAGCTTTCCAATAATTATCTATTTATAACATATGAAAATGGCAAAATTTTTCTTTTATCTTCGTTTTTTCTTTAATATTTTGCTTGTTATAACACGGAAATCACGAAATATATAAAAATCCCAAAATAATTTTTTCCCTCGAGAAATTTAAAAATCCCAAAATTTCTATTTTCTTCAGTATATCAATATTTTACTTGCGCACAATAAAATCATGAAATTTTCACAAATAATTTTTTTTTCTTAATTTGGTTTTTCAATATTTTCCATAATATATATAGCACATAAAAATCACAAAATTTTCTGTGCTATTCATTTTTTCAATATTATGCATACTATATACTACACAAAAATCAAAAAACTTTCAAAAATCTCAAATTTTTCTGTTTTCTTTAGCTTTTTAATATTTTACATGCTATAGTACATGATAATCGATAAATTTATAAAAATCTCAAATTTTAAAATATTTTGTACGCTACAATACTAAAATTGTGTAATTTTCATAAATATCAAACTTTTCTGTTATTTTTGCTTTTTTAACATTTTCCTTACTATAACACGTGAAAATTTCATATATATAAAAAAATTCTAGTTTTCTTCAATTTCTTAAATGGAAAATCTCAAGAATCTCAAAATTTTCTAAGCTCTTCGATTTTTCAATATTTTACATGCTATATAGTGCACACGAAAATCGTGATATTGATACAAAATCTTAATATTTTTAGTTTCATTCTAATTTTTATATTTTGTATATTATAGCACAAAAAATCATTATATAGCACACAAAAATCACGAAATTTTAAAAAATCTCAATATTTTCTGTTTTATTCATTTTTCAATATTTTGCATGTTATAACAAACAAGAAAATAGAGAACTTTTCAAACATATCAAATTTCCAATTTTTTTGTTTTTTAATATTTTGCTTTTCACAAAATACAAAAATCCTTAAATTTTCAAAAAACTCAATATTTTCTGTTTTATTCGTTTTTTTCAATATTTTTCTTATTATAGCAAACCAAAAATGACAAACTTTTCAAAAATTTAGAACTTTCGGTTTTCTTTCGTCTTTTAATATTTTGCAATCGTTTAGTTCGGCTTTACAATTCTTTATATGCTAAATATCACATGAAAATCGTGAAATTTTCAAAAAAGAAAGAAGATCACTCTTTACATGGATTATGTTAATGTCATTGCCACTACACCAAAACTCCAAAATTATAATGGGAAGGCTGAGGAAATATATTTCTTCAAATTTTCAGTATTTTGAACGTTATAGCACAAGTAAATCAAGAAATTTTCAAAATATCAATATTTTATGTTTTATTAGGTTTTTCAATATTTTACTTATTATAGCATACAAAGACCGTGAACTTTGCAAAAATATTAAATTTTCTGTTTTCATTCTTTTTCAATATTTTACTTCTTATAGCAGATGAAAATCAACAATTTTTACAGATCTTAAAAAAAACAATTTTTAGAGTGGTTTAACAAATTTCTGTATGCTATATAGCACATAATAATTGAGAAATTTTCATATATATTACTTATTATGGCATACAAAAAATCGCAAAATCTTAAAGGATCTAAATTTTACTCCGTTTGCTTTGTTTTTAAAAGTTTCAATAAATTCCAATTTCCTTCGATTTTCAATGTTTTGCATGTTATAATACAAAATAATAGAAATTTTCAAAAGCCTCAAAATTTCTGCGCTATTCGATTTTTCAATATTTTACTTGCTTAACATACGAAAACAGCGACATGTTCAAAATCCCAAAATTTTCTGTTTCGTTCAAATTTTCAATAATCTGAATGCATGGCACACCAAAAATCAAGAATTTTCTAACAATTCAAAAAATTCTTTTTTCCTCAAATTTTTCAGTGTCTTGAATGTTATAGCACACAGCACACGAAAATCAGAAATTTTCAAAATTTTCAAAATTTTCTTTAATTCAATTTTTTTTAATATTTTGCTTATTATATTACACACAAAAATCATAAATTTTTCAAAAAAATCAAATTTTTTGTCTGTGTTTGTTTTTCAATGTTTTTCTTTTGTAGCATATGAAGATAGCTAAATTTTAAATTAATATCTTTAAATAGTTTTGTCAAGTTCAGTTTAATAATTTTTCGTATTCTATATAGCACACAAAAATCGTGAAATTTTCAAATATTTTGTTTGTTATAGTATACGAAAATAGTAAAATTTGAAAATCTCAAGAATTTTCCATTTTCTTCAGTTTTTAATATTTTTAAAATTGCAATAGCACACGAAGAATCGTGAAATTTTCAAAAGTATCACAAAATTCCGGTTTTCTTCGATTTTTTAACATTTTGCATTCTTTCGTACTTGAAAATGGAAATTTTCCTAAATCTTAAAATTTTATGCACTCTCTGATTTTTCATTATGTTGCTTGCTCACACGAAAATCGTGATACCTTTAAAAATCCCAAAATTTTCTATTTCATTCAAATTTACTATAAAACATAAAAAAACACGATTTTTTAAATGGAAATTTCGCCAAAACCACTATGTAATACGGCATATGTGCCCAAAACCATCCTGACACCGATTTTGTGCATAAAAAACCCCCGATTTTTCCTCCGTTACACGGAATCCCACAACGACCCCTTGCCGCTACTCTCTTTATGAAATGATCAAAATACCCTACTATATAGTGAAATATTAAAAAAGGTGGAAAGGACAATTTCGGGAGAAAAATAAATTTTAACTTAACAAATTTAAATTTTAACGGCAGTGGGATCGTTGAGGTCTCGTGTAACGGAGGAGAACTCAGGGGGTTTTTATGCACAAAATCGGTATCAGGGCGGTTTTAAGCACATACGCATAACACATTGTGATTTTGGTGAAATATCCCATTTTTAAAATTCAAAAAGTTTCTGTTTTCTTCATATTTTAAGTATTTTGTATATTACAGTATACGAAAATCTTGAATTTTTAAAAAATCTTAATATTTTATATTATGTTTGATTTTTCAATATTTTCCTTTGAAACACAAAGATCGCGAACTTTTTTAAAATATCAAATTTCTGTTTTTTTTGTTTTTCAATATTTTGCTTCTAACATACATAAATCACTAGATTTCAAAAAATCTTAAAATATTTTTGTTTAGTTCGGTTTTATAATTTTTCGTATGCTATCACATTAAAATCATAAAATTTTCAAATAGTTTGTTTATTATAATCGTAGGAAAATCGCGAAATCTAAAGAATTTTTTGTTATTTTCGATTTTTTCAAAAAAAATTATTTGCTATTGTGATGCCCCGCTTGGCAGTGAAGCTGTGATGAGGCAATCTCTGTAAACTAACTATACCGAGAATGGACTGAGCTCAATATAATTACGTTAAGTGTAAAATAAATATGCAGGTGATGTACCAAAACAATAAATAAAGGCAAATGCATTTATTTCATTAACATAAAATTTATTACATTATTGGGCACGAAATACAAAGAGTTTATTGCATAAATCCAAGAAAAGCAGGCCCTACATAGATGGGCAGGAAGGAAAGTCAAAAGAGAAACTAGTCATAATAGTAGGTGGATAATTCCATGTAATAGTCAGTGGTTTGAGGACGAACCATTATTCAAAAATGGGGAGGATATCGGGACCTGGTTCTTGCTTACGGAACAAAGTGCTATACCAAGTGTCATGCCAAGAGGGAGGGGGCCACCTCTTGAATCCATGAGACTCACTGTAGAACAATAGGGAATAATACATTCCGAAAGAGGGTATATCCGGAACTATAAATGAAATGATACCACTTTTCAATACAGAGACGCCTTTTAAGTGAACTGACACTATAGGAGCTTGAGAACTCCGTAGTTCAGCGTGCTCGAGCCAGGGAAGTTCTGGGATGGGTGACTTCCTGGGAAGTGGCCCCTGGTCGGGTCCGGTTCGCACCGAAGGACAAAACCGTGCGGTTTCGGCCAGAGCGGACAATACTCTCTGTAGGGGTAGGGCGTGATAGTCAGCTGTAGCTTCCACTGCATCACTTCCGTCTTGGGCCCCCGTTTACATCTAACAGACATCCAGAAGAAGATAGAAAGAAAAGAGATCTCCGTCAGCAAGTTGTACTCAGATAGGATGTCTTATGGAAGGTTAAGTAAGAGAAATGTCTTATGAAGGTTAAGTAAGAGAAAGGTAACAATGTGTGTGCGATGCATGATGTTGTATGTGTGTAGTGTTAAGGATGTATGTGTGTAGTGTAAAGGATGTCAGGTATCGACTAAGTGTTGTGTATGTTTTAGTTTGATTAGGTAAGGATACCGGGCTCTCGAGATTATTTTGTTGGGGCCACGGAACAACAGCAGTCACGAGTAATAGCGTTCCGTTTCACACCCGGAACCACAATTAATAGGAAGGGGAATTTGTGACCCTTAATACAACCTTACATAACCCAAACTACACCATCTTGATCTTGTTTAGTTATATATGGGTACAGGTAGGCGTTAGCACGCGGTTGTACTAGGCATGAAACATGGGGATTCCCTTTCTAAATTAAGGTCATCCGTATATCGGAATCTTCATAGGCATTCTATGCCAAGGTTCACTTTTCACATCTAGATCATTCGTACATCGGAATCTTCACAAATACCCATGCGTAGGTTCACACGTCTAATTCTAACCATACAAGTTAGTGTTCATGTATTCGGTTAAGAATCACATTCAGGTTGAATAGGATTTGTAAGTCCAGTTGTAAAAGGTAAGTATAGAGTATTTTTAGGTAACTAGGGTTCGATAAAAGTTCACAGTATTTTCTTATGAAGATGTTGTTTTAGGAAAGGTTAAGATATTTAAGTTAAATACGAGTTTTGGAGACTTTGGGGTATTTTAAAGAAAATTTGACTTTAGAAAAGTCATGATATTTTAATGAAAAGACAAAAGTCGAGGTTTAATGGAAATACGACCATTTTAGAAATTTAGGGTATTTTAGCGACGAAAATATTCATTTAATATTTTGGCACTAGCTCGGCTTGTAAAACGGCGTTAACTTGAAATGGAAACGGGCAGCACAACGGCATAACTGAGATTCACAAAAAATAGGTAAAAAAGGGATAGGTCATAATCCTGTGTCTAAAGTGTGTAATAGTTTCATTAGAGAGTGTGGCTTATAAGTTAAATGTAACAAAACGGGGTTTGTCGTGTTATCGATTATAAACTAAACAAATCACAACCAATATGTATGTGTTAAGATTTAGAAATTGATAAAGATATTAGGATAGATGGAGCATGTGGAAGAAACGACGAGATCGAGAGGGAGGGAGAAGGCTCCTAACTTGAAGTACGAACAATAGATGAAAACGATGTCAAAAAACGTCACGTCTTACTTCTTCTTGCCTTGCTCCTTGCTTGGAATTTTTTGTGCTCTCGGGCGGTACCGTTGCGAAGGGGACAAAACCATGGTCGCGTGATGGTTTTTACAGAATTATTTGGAGAAGAAATGAGGAAGAAAAGACTGAATTCGTGAATGGGTGTTTAAATAGAGAAAGCTGGAAATTCGAATTTCGAAAACAAAATAAATCAATTAGTAATTCGGTCGTGGCGAATCTGCCGCCCACGTGGCAGC